>JARBWK010000006.1:98246037-98846037 GCA_030556195.1 Anolis apletophallus | reverse complement strand
ATTGGCCGTCTGCAAGGCTGTTGCCCAGGGGACTCCCGGATGTTTTGATGTTTTACCATCCTTGTAGGAGGCTTCTCTCATGTCCCTGCATGGGGAGCCAGAGCTGACAGAGGGAACTCATCCGCACTCTCCCCGGATTTGAGTCTTTGACCTGTTTGTCTTCAATCCTGCCGGCACAAGGGTTTAACCCATTGCGCCACCGGGGCTCCTTTCTTCCAAATGGGTGATAATCACTAAAACTACATCTTACTAAACTTTTCTTCCCTTTTGTTAATGTAAAACAATGAGGCATGATATATAAAAAATCATGTATTATCTCTTTATATGGTTTGGCTCTTTACATTGCATTTTTCATGGTCTATTGTTCGTCCTTGATTGTTCCGTAACCTCCAACCCTGAAAATGAAATAAATGTAACAGCCACTTTTCTTCCTTAGTTATGCGTAATAACAGGATTTAGCTCTATTGTTCCTTTACCTTTATATCCTTGTAATTTATCAATTTGAATTGGAAATACATTTGGCGAACAAAGGGAGGAGGAAATAATTTTGGGTATAGATCAAAAGAGTTCACTAATATGCTCTCAATAAGGTCATAACGTTTATGAGCTGTATTCCACTTCCAATATCTTTGGGAACTTTATGAGACTCGCTCACTTCATTCGTTGGTATTTGAAATATTTCCTGGCATAATAAGAAAAATGTAAGAAACAATAAACCTTTAAAGTCAGAATTAAGGTTATTTATGACTTTAATTAAAAGTTAAAATTGGCTTAATGTCAAAAAAATCTTTACAAAAATGTGAATTCATACAAAAAAATAACCATAAAAATTCCAAGGTGATAAAAGCTCAGTGAAGTAATAGTTCCAGCCCTAGGGAACCGTTTGGTTGAATAGAACGAGACCCTTTGCTGTTACGCCTGGTTAGTCATGGATTTGTTTAATATGTCCTGCTTGACTGCCTTCTAATCCTCTTTTTAAAACTTCCCCTCTGCACACTAAATAACATTGTTTTGTTATTTTGCTATCACTTGCCATTCAAAATGCCAAGCTCATATTGACCATGAGTGGGGTGTGTGCGTGTGTGCGTGAACCCTATGTTTAAACTCTTGAGAAATCCTGGCCACAGTGATAGAATGCCTATTGATTCCAGTACAGCTGGATTTCAGTAATTGTGTCAGCATGTGGTCACACTGATATTGCCAGTATCCTAATGAATCATTATAGCATTTTGCTTTTCCCCAGGGAATTTAGTCAAGACATCGCTTTGGTAGTAATTTAGAGTGAACTCCACATTCTGTACGTACATACTACTCATGCTTTAAATGCATGCCACATCCAGGGAGAGTGTTGAAAAACTAGTGACCTTTTACCTTGGAGGGCAGTGAGTTAACACTCTTTCCGTATAGATACATGTCAGAAGACTATTTCCAGGCAGTGTAAAATCTTTCATACCTACCGTATCTGCTTATTTAAAAACCACAGTAGTCGCCACATTTATTATTTTAATTCAAAGGGTTCTCTAGTAGATGGTCAACTTCTGAACCAGGAAGCTAAACTTCAAATTACAGTAAATGGTTTTTACCTCTTAAATAAGCATAAACTGGCGCCACTGTGCATAGTATGAGGTGATAGGAATCTCTCCGCAGCTGGCTAGCCCTAATTCACATGCTGTCTTCACATATCATAGTTTGAAAAAAAGAGAAAAAAACCAATTGAGGGTTTCCTTTTCCCCGTTGGCTTTTGCAAGTGGGAGGGTGAACTTTAGTTTTAAAAAATCATGGTTTAATTATTTCTACTCATGGTTGTCTCAATCCAGATTGTGGTATTATATACTTACTTGAAAATAGAACTGATCCAAACTGTATGGCCATGTTCCAGAAGCATTCCCTCCTGACGTTTCACCCACATCTATGGTAGGCTTCCTCAGAGGTAGGAGCCCCCAGTGGCACAATTGTTAAACGCATGTGCTGGCAGGACTGCTGACCAACAAGTTGATGGTTTGAATCCAGGGGGGGGGGGGCTTCGTGATCCCAGCTTGTGGGATCATTTGGGACTCTAATTCAGAAAATTGCATTGGATGCACTGCATCGGCTCTTGTTTCTTAGATATCTTAGTTATCATGGTTTTCTATGGGCAAGCAGATGGTTATCATGGTATGTGGCATATGTTCTATATCTCAAAACCTAGAGCTGTTTGGCAAAAACTGGTTCTGTTTTTGGAATCAGCAGGTCAAATATACCCAGAGACAGGTCTAACATTTGAGGCACCAATATGTGTGTTGGCCAGTGTTAGTGTTCATGAACTGTCAAATATAGAGCGCTTTAAAAAAACAAACAAATCATCTTATTGGCCTAACATTGATTCAGACAGGGACCAAATAGTAGGCACTATTGTTTTTTGTAGCTGATGCCATTGCTAGGTGGGTGAAGGAGGGTGCAAATTGCACTGGGTGATGCTCTCAAAGAGGATGACACCACAATAACTTGTCTATACAACTTTTATGCAAAGTTTCAGCAGAGATATATTATTTTTACTGGGTTGCTGTGAGTTTTCAGGGCTATATGGTCATGTACCGGAAGCATTCTCTCCTGATGTTTTGCCTATATCTATGGCAGGCATCCTCAGAGATACCTGCCATAGATACAGGAGAAACATCAGGAGAGAATGCTTCTGGATCATGGCAATACAACCCGGAAAACTCACAACAACTCAGTGATTCCAGCCATAAAAGCCTTTGACAATAAATTTTAATTTATAAACAATATCCCTTTTAGTAAGCCTAGCATACCTGTTCAGTATCCCTATACCTAAAACTCTCTGCTAATTTACTTTTTTGAATTTTCTAATAATCTACATGTCATTAGAGCTGCCATTATTACCCAGTGGCTTTTTGAATCATGTGGTTTCATCTGCTGTCGATTTTTGTCACATTTCCTGGTATTTTAGCTACAGTGTTGTGGCTAGTGTCTGTTATGGGAGGAGGCCCATGCAGGTGACATCACCGAGTGACCCCAGCCATTAGTGATGCCCAGATCAAATGTGATGGCAAATAGCAAAGGGTATTGCTGGAACTTGCCAGAAAATGCAACACCTCTTTTTATTTCCTAGTTTCCTCCATTTTTTCACACATAAAGCCAATGTTAGAATCATAGAATCATAGAGTTGGAAGAGACCATATGGAACATCCATTCCAACACCCTGCCATGCAGAAAAGGCACAACCAAAGTATCCCGGACAGATGGCCATCCAGCCTCTGCTTAAAAGCCTTTAAAGAAGGAGCCTCCACCACACTCTTGGGCAGAGAGTTCCACTGCTGAACAACTCTTACAGTCAAGAAGTTCTTCATAATGTTCCAGTGGAATCTTCTTTCCTGTAATGTGAACCCATTGCTCCGAGTTCTAGTTTCCAGGGCAGCAGAAAACAAGCCAACTGCTCCCTCTTCCTTATGACACCCTTTCACATATTTATACATGGCTATCATGTCTCCTCGCAACCTTCTCTTCTGCAGGCTAAACAAACCCAGCTCTTTTAGATGCCGGCAAATACAACCAGGCTTTTGAGAATGAAAGGGTCACAGCCACTGTCTGAGTGTAAGAGTATTGGAGAAGGAAGAGTTAAACTCCATGAAATTCTCTCTATTGGATTTTAGAGTTACAAGGGGGTAGAAACATGCAGCAGCATTCAGCAAGAGAGAGAGATGAATAGACCTAAGTGAGTGATGTATGAAGAAAAAGATGTCAAGGAAATTTGAAGTGTTATTTCTATGTTGCAAGGGAACTCCCCAGTAGTAATGTTACTACATACTTGACAACAGGTCCAGTGGCTCCTTTTTGCCCTGGCTTAGTCTTGACTCACTTCGTTCCAACCCACAATGTTGTTTGGTGCCTTCCATATCAGCAGAGCGTGGGTTTTATTCAGAATGCTAAAAGATCTATCCAAGGTGCTGAACCCTATTCCCAAAATAAGGCGAGCACCATGGATATTAGGACCTTTAAAGCCTGAACTAAAACTCAGAGTGGTTTCATCACCCTACTGATTTTTGAATCCAGCTGTGGCTGCTGCTCTCACCATAGCTGGATAACATGGCTAGTCACCTGGAGTACTATTTAAAGAAATGTTTTGCAATTATAGGGTGGGTGTATACTTTAAAATACAGAGCACAGCTACAAAAAATGATTTTGTTTACAAATCATGGGTTTGATGACAAGTCAAACAAAGCAGGTACCACAAAAGAAGAGAAAAGAAAATAGCAGTGATTAAGCAATGTAATTCCTTCCTTAGGACTTCAAAGATATGCAGACGATTGACTGCTAAGAGATTCCACTTCCATTATTATCACAGATCTCTCATCAATACAAGTGGTGTTTTGTATTAAAAAATATCATACATTTTGTCATCATCAAAACTTGCAGTTTTAGGCTTCTTGGGTTAGAACTTGCATTGTTTTCCCCCTCCTCCTGTATACTGTTGTTGGACTAACCTTCTGGCATGTGGGGAAAGAGTGATATTTTTATTTTATGTTATTTTATTTGCTCCCAAGAGCTGCTCTTCTTGCAAAAAGCACCAACTGAGCATTTGCTCGTGCTGATTTCAGTGACACTGGAAAGAGGAGCAAAAAGAAGGCTGCCCTTTTTATGCCCTTTTGGGATTTTATCAGCAGCAGCATCAAAATGTTTTTTTTGTAAAAGAGAAAAGACTTTTCTTTCTCTCCTTGGAGAAGCAGTTGACTATGAGAAAGACTTCTAAACTAGAGTTGTGTCGTTTGTTGAGAGAAAAGCAGGCTGGAATGGGACAGTTTCTGGAATGGGACAGTGTGTTGTGCATGCAGTTTTGAGAAAGAGAACAGCTATATAGATTTAAAGGCATGGGGCTTTCTTAATCCTTTGAGTTAAGCAGCTAAGATTCTTTTTTGTTTTTTAAGATGGCTCTAGCACTTTGTTTGAATGTTGGAGCCTTCTATTAAAGCGTCAAGCTCCCAATGTAACCAAGGAAATCCGGTAGACAAAGCAAATGCTCTCAAAATTGCATAGATCTATGAAACAAAATTGCATTGTGTAGTTTTATGGTACAAAAACTTTTTTAAAAAATTTAGAAAAATTATCTTTCAAATTACTCTGAGATAAAATAGCCAAAGATACTGGTATGTAGAATAGACCAGTTAATTTCCCATGCACTGGTTAAGGGACTAGTGACTGGTTCTAAATGCTTCAAAGACATGGATACATTGAAATCAATACTTTTACAAAGGAACACCTGGTGTATGTTTAATAGTATGCCACATTTTGGGCGTCTTGGATTGATCTTGGAGACTCTAAGGCAGACACATTGGTTGGAATCCTATTAGTAACCCAACTAGAATACAATCTTTTAATTAATTGTTGTAGTAAAGCAATGCTTTTACTGGCAGATCAAAAGACAACCTGGCAAAATGGCATTACCTAGAAGAATCCTCCACCTTGTGCTATTGTGGAGCAGAACAAACAACTTGGCATCTGTACGCTTGCCCACAATGCCCTACCTCATGCACAGAGGAAGAATGGTTGAAAGCTAGACAACAACAACAACTTTATTTTTGTAACCTGCCTCCATCTCCCCAAAGGGACTCGGGGCGGCTTACATGGGGACGAGCCTGATCAACATAGTTAAAATATAATACATTAAAATATATAAACAACAGCATAAAATTGAATAAAACAACAATATTATAACAAAACATAAGAGCAAGCATCAAACCAACAACCAATTAGCCTGCAATAACAATCAACTTCTGAGTGGGTGGACTGATGCAAAAACAGTTGTGAGGATAGGGCTGATGGATAAAATGCATAGGTCATATGGCAACAGTAGAGATGGTACAGAATGAAAGTAAATTACAAGGGCAAGATTTTGGGTCACTGTTGCCCATTTTTGGTCTAAGACTATCTAGCAGCTTGTGATCCCTTTATTTTATCAGTTTTAGATAAACTATTTGATACAATGCTTTTGACACAAAATAAATAAAATAATTGTTGAATAATAAGTATGAATCTAATTTCTGAGAGAAAATTAGGATATAAATCCTATAAGTAAGAAAATAAATAAATGTTTTAACAGATCTACATTTGCTAGGATTAACAATAGAATTCAAGCCTTTGTTGTTTATTACAGTTGATTGATATAATGGAAAAAAGCACAAAAACAGAAAACATACATTTCACACTTTATAAGTATTTGAAAATATGGCAATTTTTGGTGCTGCTCTAAAGCGTATTCCTTCTGAACATCAGTCTCAAAGTATTTTTCCATGGTAATTATATTCATTTGACATTTATTTTTAAATGTCTTTTTTTCCAAATTACATTTGACATTTATTTATTTATTTATGCTATTTCTATCCCGCCCATATCAGCCTGAAGGCAACTCAGGGCAGCGTACAAAGTTGGCACAATTAGATGCCATATAAAAATACATACATTGATAAAAAAGCAGAAAAAAGAAACATTACAGTACATTTAAAACCATAAAAACAGTGAACAATAAAAAATTTAAAAACTATGTCTTCTTGTTTAAATCCTCATCCGTTCCATCATCTTAGCCGTTCATTGTAAAAAAGAGAGAGAGAAGCAAGAAGACAAGAGGAGTAATCTGTTTTCTTACTTTGCACACACTTGAATTTTAAATACATCTCCACTCATTTGTTTTCAATGGACCCCAATTGAAATATTTCATTAATGCAAGAGGAATTGCATTTGGAGGCTAAGGGTCACTGAGCTGTGCCCATAGCAACTAAGAAGCTATTCTTCACAAAAATGCTGTAAAGAGTAAGTGTTTTAATCCTCAACTTTAATCCCTTTACTTCCTGTTCTCAAAATGAAATATAAATCAGACAATGTGGAGCAGAGTGATTTTTCTTAAAAGAGGTGTTGGTGCAAAAGGATTAGGGATGTGCAGAAGTGTTTAAGGAATTTAATGACACTATTTGTGGTGAAATGTTGGAGATGATGACCAACCAGTTCTTTTGATAATGGTGAATTAAAAACAACAAAACAAACCTTGAAAGTGATTAGATTGGCTTTGTCAGTGTTGTCACATCATTCCTTTCATTTGTTGCAGCTGAAAGCTGCTGAATTTGTACAACATTTTTGTTCAGTACAATACTTAGCCGCGGTAGGGCCTCTATTGAGATACCGAGGAAAGATGCAGTCAAATAACTTGTAATTTTCCACTTCCTTACTCCTCTTTGGTAATGTTGTGGCTGTTGTAGATCATTGATGGATTGCTGCATTTTATTTATAGTGAATGATCCATTATTGGGTTTTATTCAGGAACCTCAAAGTGTATAGAATCCTGAGCTTGGGCTACATACTTTAGTTTAGAGGAAAAGCAGCTATATCCAATTGTCAACTAGGGCAGACCCACTTAATTAATTGCTGGATGACAAGTCATCACTTATAAGTCCAATCTATTTAATGCATTCACGTGAGTTGGATCTAACAATTGGATCCAGTGCATTGACTATAACAAATCTAAACCCCCCTAGACCAACATAGATAGTGGTCAGGGGTAGAACAATAATAACATCTCTGAAGGATGTTAAGCTGGCAAAATGAAACAGCCTGTTCCCTTACTCCTCTATAGAGGTTCTTTGCCTTACGAATATCAATCTGTGTCTAGCTAGACTTCTTCAGGGATTATACTGTAGACACTAAACTATCTGCCTTACCAAGGCTGCAAACAACAATATTGCTTAACGTCAACATTTGTCTTAAGTAACTCTTCTGTTTTGGATATTCAAAAAAAATTGTGAAAAGGGGACAAAACATGCAGCTAAAATACATAAAGCATATGTATTAAATGCAACAAATAGTGTATGCAAGATTTACTCCTTGTTGAGGTTCATCCTGGAAAGGTTTTCAATCTAAGCCTATTATTGTTATTACATAGTATAGGCATATTCTCATTGTAAAGAGCCTATCTCATGTGTGTAAAATTGTAGTACATTTTAGTGGTACGAAACATCAATTTACATCTGTTTGTAGTGTCTGAACACAATATAGCTCATATTCCATCTGTTGAGGAAATTTGCTCAACTCGTAAGGAATGCCTACATACACAGAAGAGTTCTCTGGCTAATGTGGATGACTAAAAAGACAAATAAATGTTTGTCTAGAGCAGATCAAGCCTGAACTTCTCTAGGAGCCAAGACAACTAAATTGAGACTGTTTTGGCAATATCACAAGAAGATGTGATTCATTAGAAATGACAATAACACTTTGCAAGGTAGAAGACAGTAGGAAAAGAAGAAAACTTCATTATATGTTATTCCTTTTATGAAGGAAATCATGGCCCTGAGACTGCAAGACCTGAGAAGAGGTCGATGATAGGATGATTTGAGTCACCATAGGTCTTGGACTATGGATGGACTTGTCAGCAGTTAACAACAAAAATGATAGTTGGTAGCTTCCATATCAGGTGAATCTGCTGTGGGCTTTTAGTCTAAACCCGTGATTCCCAAAGTGGGCGCTACCGCCCCCTGGTGGGCGCTACAGCGATCCAGGGGGGCAGTGATGGCCACAGGTGCATTTTTTGTATTACTTTTTTGTATTACCTTTCTATTCTAAGTTCAATAAAGAGTTTCATAATTTCAAACTTCAATGTTTCCAATTTACACCTTTCTTTACTATATTTTACAAAAAAGGTAGAAACATTAATACATATATCTTTCTGTGTAATTGCTATTTTAATTTTTTTTTAAATTATAGGTAATATTTTTTCTGGAAAGTGGGCAGTAGGGCAAATAAGTTTGGGAACCACTGGTCTAAACTATCAAGATACTAAACCTCTTCAAGAAAGGCTTTAACAACTTTGATAGCTCCTTTAAAGGTTGGACTAAAACCTGGAGCAGATTCACTGGCTCATTGATGTGGGAGAATCCAGTTGCTACTGTTTATAGCACAGCAATATCAAGTTAACCTCAAAATGTTTTGGCTGCATATCCCAAAGAACATGCAGTATAAACATTTCTCCAAACAGAAGGAGGGAGAGAGAATAGATATGAATTTATTGGGTGAAGGGTGATACATATCTAAGGAATGTATAAAGTGTTATTTAAGGAATATTTACTTTTGGAACAATGTAAACTGAAATAAATCCTATATGGCAAAAGTTTGTTACTTGTTGGGATGTATCAAATAAAATTTATAATAGAGAAAAGGATGCTAGCATCTGATTGGGCAACAAATTTGGGATATTATACCAGGACACTAATTGATTATTGGTTATTTAATTGAATTATTACCTTTGTTTTAACCGCCAGTGAGCAGGAAAAGTATGTTCCAAATCGGCTTGGGTTCTGTGCACCTGGCTTAGAAAAGAGGATGCAATTACTCTTTTGGGGTCTACACTGCTTTAATGTGAATACAGTGTTACAGAGCTGATCCGACAAAAGAGACTCATCCAAATCTCTTTTTAGTTTGAATGCAAAAGAATAAGATTTTTCAGAGAGCTTGATTTATATAATTTTTTTGTTATTTGTTAAGTCATGCAACACAGTGAAATGTCTATGTCACCAGCCCTGATATCTTGTACAATGAGGTCTCTTTTTTCCTAAATTTACTTGCTGCAATCTAATACTCACTTACCTAGGAATTGGCTCCAGTGAACTTCTCAGCACATATACATAGGTTTGGACTGTCTAAGTAGTTTTATCCGGGTCTTCAGCTGAAACAGTTCATATGTCAATTTAAGGATCAGTACGAAACAAGATTGTCTCGGCTAACAATTTTATAATTTAAAAGACAGAAGGGGGAGTGACATTTGGAGAAGGATGAAAAGAGCAGAAGAAAGGAAGTACATTCAGGTGTCAATTTTCAAAAGTTACAAGTTGTTCTTCTAACGAACTAGAATGGGAAGCATTAAGAAGAGAAACCGAATGAGGTTTCTTCCACAGAAGTGATGGAAAGGACCTTCTTCCCATCTCTCCTTCCTTCTTCAGCAGCTTGGTGCGGCTGGCAGGTCTGTGATTGTTAAAAATCTGGCTCATTTATGTCCTCAGATGTGGAGGGCCTGTCAACAGGAGCCACATCCCCTAGGCCTTGGACTACTTCTTCTGTGTTTTCAGTCACATCCATCAAAGTGTGGCTGGATTGATGTTTCAACGTTGTGTCAAAATAGGACTGTGCAGAGGTAGGTTGAGGTTTGGCAGAAAGGAATTGTATAAATGAATCATCACATGATCAAGCTGAAAGAGCATGTTCATGTGGGCAACCTCAAGATTTTAGGTGGAATGATGAAAATCTCTGTATCCTTGAGATAACTCTTTCCACTTCACTGGTAGTTTGACTCAGTGAGAAAACAATTCCTACTTCATTTATATACTCTTGAACCTCACATTTACCTATGATTGCTTGCCCTTCACTAGTATATATCTATGTGGGTGGATGTGATAGTCCCTTCTTCTGTTTTGTTTGTTGGTATTTTATTTGTGGATCTCTCACGGATGAAGTGGCCTTTCCACAGGCTGCCTTGGAGTGGCTCCTAATTCCTCAATTGCTTTTGGCTGTCATGTCACACTTTGGTACAAGATCTGCAGTGAGTTGTTTATCTCATGGTATAGCCAGAGAAAAGGCCATCTGGCTAGTTATCCATCTGGGTTATTTATTAGGTTATCACCTGGTATAACATTGCACACTCTCTGTGACTCCAAAATGCTTATCTGGCTTCATAAATGTCAGTCTTCAGATGGATTCTTAAATGTTACAATAATGGGAAATATGAGTCTCGGTACTGACAGAGCTATGATTCCACGACAAGTGATTTTTTTATTATTATAAAAAAAACTTTGTGGGCGAACAAATATCAAACTCCTTTCCTCCTGACTGAGTTTATACAGAGGCATGTTTAAGCAGCCTCTGGTTTCCATTAAATAATGAAAACTATCCGGGTCTCCATGAAGCAAACAGGAGTCTGATAAACAACAGTGATAAGGGAATTCAAAAGAAAAAGTATTTTGATTGTCTTGGGAAGTGTGTCATACTTCATACCAATGTAATGCTTGCTCTTGCATTTAAATATAATGCAGCTGAAAACTGAAGAATTTAAGGGCCTTGTTCTTTTCTAGTTGCTTCCACTTGATTTGCTTAATCTTGGGTGATTATCCAATCATATCTAAAATGAGAAAATGATGGGAGTTGAATTTCCATCTTTTGTTCTTGAGCTGTCAAAAAGGAAAAAAATCTATAATCACTATAAATGCTGTCTTGTTTTCTAGTACATTTAGATAAGCAAAATATTTCTCCTGGGAACTACTCAAGTTTGCAGATGCAAAGTTTATCTATTAGACGGGCAAGCTTGACTGCCTCACCTGAAAGAGACAATGAAAGTAAAACATTTCGGGGATTTTACAGAATCAAAGGCATTGCTGCTTTCCTTCTTGTTGTTGGTAAATATGATGAAGAAGTCCTGTCCTTTCCCCAGTCCAGGACTGAGGCCACCGAGAACAGTTAAAACACATGTAGCTAAAAATTAACCCCATGCAAAAGTTTAAAACCGCCCTGAGTCGCCCTCAGGCTGAGAATGGCTGTATATAAATATGGTAAATAAATACATTAATTAAAAGCCCTTGGATATTAAAGGGGAAACAATCATAGAATAAGAACGGGAGGAAACCACAAGAGCCATGCCTTGCAGGAAAACACAACCAAAGCACACCCAACAGATGGTCATCCAGCCTCTACTTAAAAAATTCCAGACAATCAGACTCCACCATGCTTTTCTCTGAGGCAGCACATTTCCTTGCTGAACAGCTCTTACCATCAGGAGGCTACTGTTTATGTGGAATCTTTTCCTACAATTTGAATCCATTGCTCTGTGTCCTAGTCTACAGAGCAGCAGAAAACTAGCTTCCCACTCCTCAATGTGCCATCCTTGGAAATATTTAAACATGGCCATCATGTCCCTTCTCAGCCTTCTCTTCTTCAAGCTACACATACACAGCTCACCACAATGCTTCTTAGCTTGGTTTCCAAACCTTTGATCATTTCGGTTGCCTTTCTCTGGGCACGTTCCAGCTTGTCAATATCCTTGAATTGTGGTTCCCAGAACTGGACGCAGTATTCTAGGTGGGAGATATTGCATCATATTATACAAGATGTGCTGTCTTATTATAAGAAAAGGTCTTGACCTACGTGTGTAAAGATAGTATGGAAGGTGCCAGACTAGAAGTGGTTCTAAATCTTAATGGTAGTTTGATTCTAATGTTGATCTTTTTATACATCTTGGGGGAAAGTTAAAATGATTTCAGTTGAGCCCACAAAATCAGAGGGTTAAAATGTGGAAGGGCAGCTATGGAAACACTAGATAAGATCCTCAACTATAAAGGTCAGAGTGATCTATGTTATAATATTTCTATGTATGTGTATGAAAATTAGGCAGTTGAAGAAAGCTGACGGGAAGGATATCAAGTCATTTGAAGTATGGTGCAGAAGGAGAATACTATGGATACCATGGACTGCTAAAAGAGTCCGGGTTGAGACGCCGCCACCCCCCGGCAAGGGTGCCGAACCAATTTGGGTTCGCCCGAAGGGACTTATGGAACCAACCAGGTTCCTGAATGCCCTGAGGGATTTGGAGCCTGTCAGAGTCTCGCTCGAGGAGCTAGTCACCACCTGGAACTGTAAGTTATCCACGGCTCTCGACGAGATTGCCCCTAAGCGCCCTCTCAAACCCCGCAGCGTTGCTCTCCATGGTTCACCAAAGATCTTAGAACCATGAAGTGGGAGAAGAGACGGCTGGAGCGCATGTGGAGGAAGCTCCGTGATGGGCCTTCGCAATCAGCTTATAAGCTCTTTAGTGAGGCTTATGAGCATGTGGTCAAGGAGGCGAAAAATTCTCATTATGCCTCCTTGATAGCGTCTGCAGATTCACGCCCGGCCCAATTGTTCAGGATAATTCGGCAGTTGACGATGGTCCCTACCATCCCAAAAAATGATGATCGGGCCCTTTCTGCCGAGGCTTTCCAGAATCATTTCACAGACAAGATTGCGACGCTCCGCCGGGACCTCCCTGCCACGGTTGATACAGTACAGGAGCTTGAGAGTCTGTGGCCCTCCGCCGGGTCCACCTTTGACCGGTTTCGGCCACTGGACGCAGAGGATGTTGACAAGATTGTCGTAGCTCTTCGACCAACCACCTGCTCCCTCGACCCGTGCCCCTCCACGCTGATTCGAGCTTGCGTGGAGGGGTTACGAGGCCCTCTGTTGAATATAGTCAACTGCTCCCTTGAGCAAGGAGCTTTTCGAGAGGAGTTAAAAGAGGCCGTGGATAGTCCATTGCTGAAGAAGCCCGGGTTAGATCCCGGCTCCCTCAATTACCGCCCAGTGTCCAATTTACCGTACCTGGGCAAGGTAATTGAGAGGGCAGCAATGGACCAGCTGCAGACATTCCTGGATGATGCAACCTGGCTTGACCCCTTCCAGTCCGGCTTCCGTTCAGGCCATGGGACAGAGACCGTCCTGGTCTCCATCACAGACCTACTCCGTTGCCACTTGGATCGAGGCGGATCGGCGCTGCTCGTGTTATTGGACCTCACGGCAGCGTTTGATACTGTCGATTACCAACTTTTGACACACTGCCTGGCGGTGGCGGGGTGAGGGGACAGCCCTCAACTGGCTGTCCTCCTTCCTCCAAAACCGCCTGCAGCAAGTGAAGTGGGGAGGGGTGGCCTCCGAGGCTCCCCCTTACATTGTGGGGTCCCTCAGGGGCCATTCTCTCCCGCTGTTATTTAACATCTACATGCGACCACTCGCCCAATTGGTACGGAGTTTTGGGCTGGAATGTCACCAGTACGCTGATGACACCCAGCTCATTCTGAGGATGGACCCGGGGTGGAAACTGTACCCGATAATTTCCATCTCTGCCTAGAAGCCGTAACTGGATGGCTGCGAGCCAGTAAGTTGAAGGTGAACCCGACGAAGACGGAGATCTTGTGGCTGGGCCGCCCGGAGGGGGTAGAGACCCAGTTGCCGGCGTTTGATGGTGTGGCACTTCGCCCACAGCCCCTAGTTAAGAGCCTTGGGGTCCAGCTCGACACCCAACTGTCGATGGAAGCGCAGATTGCCTGCGCTTGCAAGACAGCGTTCTACCATCTGCGGCAGGCGAAACGTCTGGCTCCTTACCTCTCCCGCTGCGACCTGGCCACGGTGATCCAAGCCACGGTCATCTCGAGGCTTGATTACTGTAATGCGCTGTACATTGGCCTACCCTTGTCGGCGATCCGGAAACTTAAGCTGGTGCAGAACGCAGCAGCGCCCTGCTGTCGGGAGCCCCAAGATCTGCGCATGTGACCCCACTCCTGCGTGCACTGCACTGGCTTCCCATCGAATTCGGGTCTCCTTCAAGGTGTTAGTTCTAACTTTCAAGGCCTTATATGGTTTGGGGCCAGTGTACTTGAGGGAGCGTCTTACCCCATACAAACCCAGAAGATCACTGCACTCAGAGGGGCTTAATCTACTAGAGGTCCCTAGTATTAAGATCTGTAGGCTGTCGAGCACCCGGCAGAGAGCATTTACAGTGGCCGCTCCGACCCTCTGGAATTCTCTGCCGGAGGAGATACGAGCACTACGGGGCTTGTTGGCCTTCCGCAAGTCTGTGAAGACTTGGCTATATAGGCAGGCATTTGGTCCCAACTGATGCCTCCTTAGTTGCCAGCTGCCAACATACCATCCTGCCATGTATTGCCTCTGCGTATTATTGCTTGCCGGGATCATTTGTGGGGAGGGGGGCTTTTGGGTATACGTCTTTTATCTGTTTATTGATGTTTTATTGATTTTATGCTGTAAACCGCTCTGGGCTCCAGAGAGAGCGGTCTACCAAATCGAATTTATAAATAAATAAATAAATAAAAATAAAAAGACTAGATTCTACAACAAAACAAATGTGAACTTTCAGTAGAAGGCAAGATTATTAATCTGAGCTATTGACCTTTGGATATATCATGAGATAATGTGATTTACAGAAAGGAAGAATAATGCATGGTGAAGTGGTAGGCAGTACCCTAGCCCCTCCCTACCTCCCCACCCTTCTGTTCTTTCCCCCATTGTTGTGGTGTTGTTTGTCATTGTTGTTGTATTGCCTAAACTGCTGTAAACCGCTCCGAGCCTTCGGGGAGTGGCAGTATACAAGTTTGAAGTAATAAATAAATAAAAGAGGAAGCCTAATTACAAGTAGATTCATTCAGTCAAGGATACGACATCCCTGAGTTTGCAAGAGCTGAGCAGAGCAGATGATGGCCTGGACTGTTAGAGGCCTCTCATTCATAGGGTCCCCGTAAGTTGAAGTTGATCTGATGGCAAACAATGATAGCAAAATGCCTAGGAACTTCCCAAACCATATGGTTGTGTTTGAGGATTTTCACTCATTTTTCATGTTTTATGAAAGCCTGAGTAGGTGGCAACAGTGGTAGTGCCGGGAATGTGGCGCAGTTGGCTAAGTGTCAGCTGCATAAGATCTCTCTGACCAGTAGGTCATGAGTTCGAGGCCTGCCCGGGTCGAGGTGAGTGCTCGACCTTTAAGTGTAGCCTGCTATCAACCTTTGCAGCCCGAAAGACAGTTGCATCTGTCAAGTAGGAGATAAAGGTACCACATTAAATGGGGAGGCAAATTTTAACTGAATTATGAGACCAGTAAAGAACTCCAGGAATGCTGAGGAATGCAGAAGGAACAACAGGGGACGCTGGGTACGTTGAAAGATGAGTGTATCAGCTCCCCCTGGTGGCCAGAGTTTGCCTCTGTTCGTCTAAATGTGTGTATGTGGAAACGGCAGGGATTGTCTGCTAAGTATGTGTACCTGTAATCCGCTCTGAGTCCCCTTCGGGGTGAGATGAGCGGAATATAAATAAAGTAAATAAATAGTGATATGGAGATTTAGTGAAGAAAACTAATGGAACAGAGAGGTTATCTAATTTTTGCCTTGCCCTAATCAATTTCCTTTCCAAGTTCCCCTCAAACTAAAATTTCTCATTGTTCGAGTTCTAGACCTAATTTGCAGATGGCATGCAATTTGACTTTTTATTACAGGAACAAGTTGCATTTACACTTCAGCACCTGCTCCATAGCAGTTCTTTGTCGTTTCTCAACTCAGGACTGTCCAGTTGTGTTGAATTGAACTGCTGCTCACCACAATTAGACTATACGAAATAATTGTTACTGAAATGAGATAATGGTTACTTGTCAAACTACACATATCCAGGCCCTCACAACTGCTCATGTATGTGCAAATTCTCAGAAAACTTTTCCAGCTCCAGGAAACTAATTTTCTTTAGCATTACTTCCATACTTTTCTTGGGCATTGTCTCAGGCGTTGTTTAAATAGCCTTAAATCTCACTCATTTCCTCCGTATCATTTTACATATTGACTTCCTTAATATTGTTTTGAGTTTTGCATTCCCATCTCAGATCTGTATTATATCACATTACCGTTTGAAGGCTTTGGGTTACAATTTACATTTATGTATCTCATTACATTCTGACTCTATTTCTGCCACAATCTTGCAGCTCCAATATGCTTGTGGCTGTACTTCCAACTCAGTTAGTGAATCTGAAGAAATGGATTGATATACATAAAGGATCATGTTAAAAATAAATCACCTCATCCACCTTTCCTTGTAACTATCAAAATATTGTTGTGTTAAGTCTATTAAGTCTGGAACTTTACTAGTTTCACCCCTTATGAAGAATGCATATGTGTTTTTCTATACTAGTCCTTTATACTGTATATAACTAGCTGTACCCGGCACGCGTTGCTGTGCCCTATTTAGGAGATGCGAGAAAGTCTGAGTATGTAAGGGTTGGAATTGTTGTTAGTTATGGTGTTGTTGGGGCCATGGCTGTGTCGTTGTAGGTGGTTCTGGTGGGTGGGATGTTGAAGTCCTGGGGAGTTGTTGGTGTGTGGTGTTGCTGGCGTTCTGCATAGCTTGTGGATATACAATGTTTTTTGTCTTTCCGTCTGCTGTGTTGATGTAGAGGTTGATGCTTGTGTGGGTGGGGTACTTTGGAAGTGAGTGGAGGTACTTGAAATCCCATTATCCATGGTGTGTCCTCCTCTGAACTGCAGTCGGATGGAGTGTGGGTCATGGGGGCATTGTTTGCCAAGTTTGGTCTTTATCGGTCTTGGTTCTGGGCCACAGTGGTCTGTGGGGAATGATGGGTTTTGAAGTAGTACAAATCCCATTATCCATGGAGGTACTTCAAGTCCCATAATCCATGGTCCACCCTCCTCCAAACTGTAGTAGAATGTAGTGTGGGTCATAGGGGCTCTGTGTGCCAAGGTAGGTTACTGTAAATTTAGGCCATACACAATGTCCCATGAGCGGAGGCCTAGTCAGGAACAGCAAGTTAATGAAGCCTTACTGTCAATTCAGAGCATAAACAGCATTCCATTAAGTGAGGCCTAGTCTGGGAAATTAAGTTAATGAAGCCTTACTGTCAATTTTGGGCATGGTCTGTGATTTGTAGGGGTGTAAATTTTCTGTGGGAAGTGAATTGGGTGTTTGTGTTTGTGCCTCAGCCCTTTTCCTTATCCTCCTCTGACAGTTTATTATGGGTCGGAATGTTCATGTTGGCTGGCCAGTACAGGAGTTATGCAAATCCGCCCTTATTGGCAGCCAATCATGTTGTCAGAATGTAGAGGCTGGGAGAGTTGTTGGCAGCCCCGGAGCATGCTGGGAAATGAAGTTTTTTACTCGTTGTTTTGGGGGCCTTTTAGGTTTTGGGGGAGGAAAGTTTCTTTGCTACAAACCTACTTTGCTTGAGGCCTATTTCTGTTGGCAAGTTTGGTGTTTCTGCGTTGTAAGGTTTCTCTGTTTGGGACGGTCGTTCCATGACGGGAACCCCTTTATATAATAGATTGTGCTAAGGAACCCACACACATTCTTACCACTGCTTGCCTATAGTTTGCATTTATTTCATTTTTGTTTCCAGTTCATCATTTCAAAGTATTCAAAGCGTGATTTCTTCTTATTTTATTTCCTTCTCTTTCCTCCCCCTGATGCCCTGAGTCCAATTACAGATACTTGTGATGCCTATAAAGAGAGCACCTTCACAATCTGATGTGTGTGTGTGTGTGTGTGTTGCAAATAAATTGCTGGTAAGCCAAGTTGTAAAAGGATATTCACACATAAATATAGGGTAAATACTGTAGCCTTGAAATTTTTATTGGAAAGGTTACACTTTCTTGAACAGTGTTTCATAGCAATTAGCGCCAACTGCGGTACTTGCACTAAGAATATGGATATGGGGAATGTAGATAGTATCTTTGACCTCACAGATGCACATGCAGGATAGTAAGAATAGCTGGTAAGTAATGAAGAGCAGAGTTCATGGTTACAGCATTAGAAACATCTGAGTCCCAGTATGGGAAGAAATACAAGAAAGAAATGAGAAAGGATGTCAAAAGTTGTTAGAGCATCTTCCTTTTTGAAAAATATTTTTTTCAACACTTTATTGTAAAGAATTAATATGTGTGGAAACTTTCTGTACATTCTCCTAAAAGGTTACACAGCATAGTGAGGATTTAAAAGATAAATTGCCACCCCAAGAGTCAGTTCACTTCTTTTCAGTGACTTCTCAATGACTACTCCCAGTCTGTGGAACTCCCCTCCTTTCTGATCATATGAAGGTCCCATTTTGACATTGGTAGAGGCACTCATGCGACCAGGGAGTTTCTCCTCTTTCTTGCTGGTCACACAGACACCTCTACCAATGTCAGAATAGAGCAGCAATGTGACCTGGAAGGAGGAGGGGGTATCATTTAGCTTCCCCATTCTGATATCTGCAGAGCCATCTATGATGTTCAGGAGCTCGCATGGAGCTCTTTAGCCAACTAAGAGAATTGCTGATGGTGACACAGCTGCTCTCCCTGATCATGTAAACAATGGTCTTGGATTCAACACAAACGTGACACAACCAAGGCTGCTCAACTGACCAGTGTACATGAGACCTCAGATTCCTTCCACACAGATATCACAATTCCACCCTACATGCCAGTACATTAATGAAATCCTCATTTTGGAAGTTACATTTTCTTCTTCTCTACAGACAAGTACCTTCACCTCCAGCATAACTACCCTAAAGTCATCAGATCATTTCTGATCTTGGAAGCCAAGCATGGGTAGCATTGGTTAGTCCTTGAATGAGAGACCACCAGTGAATCCATATGCTGTTGGCCAGGGTCCCTTCAAACTTTTTAAACAGAGGGCTGGTTCATGGTCCCTCAGGCTGTTGGAGGGCTGGAGTATAGTGGGAAGGGGGGGGGGATGAACTAACTCCTATGCCTACTGCACATATCTTATTTGTAGTGCAAAAAAGAAAGAACAATACAATATTTAAAACAAAGAATGATTGTAATCAACATAAGCATACCAGTATTTAAATGATAATTGTGGGCTTGCTTTTAGCTGATGAGATAGTCATGTCAATTAGGATTGTTGCTATTGTATGCCTTTAGGTTGTTTCAGACTTAGGGCGACTCTAAGCCTAAAGTTTAGGGCGGGAGTCTTGGTAAATGATCTTGGAGGACTACATTTGGCGCTCGGGGGCCTTAATTTGGAGACCCCTGGTCTAGACTATATTGGAGACCCCTGGTCTTAGACCAGGAAGGAACTGGCAAAACCACCTCTGAGTATTCCTTGCATAAGATATCCCTTTGGAATGCATGGGGTTATCATGTCTACAGGCGATTTGAAGGCACATGCACAGAGAGACACACTTTGCTAATTGTGTTGTGTCTTTTTGGTTCGTCTTTGTGAAACTGCTATCTTGTTAGTGTGTCATTTTAAACAATCCAGTGGGGCAGTACAGCTGCAAACAGTTTATGGACAAGGAAATCCACTTTTTCATTACAGACCCATGAGTCATTAGTAACATTTGTAATCCATAAACCCAAACCTTTGGAAAAACATGATTCAGACTGTGTAGCATTTATGTTTCTGTAAACCTTCGGAATATGATGGTTCTACTGGTAGTATTGTCTGGGGATTATTCAGAAGTGTTTGATTGGAGTCAAAAGATGCTGCAAGCACCTTTTCATTATCATTGTTGCTACAGACACAAATGATACATTGAAATCATTTTCTTCTAATTTTTCAATATGGAAAGAGGTTGTTTGGGGAGTGCTTTGTTCACGTGCCTTTTCTGTGCAATTTACTTTAAAGTGAAATTCATTTAGGCTTTCATATACATCTTTATGGATCCCCCCCCCCCTTGCATGTTTATTCAAAGGCAACTGACTATTTTGGAGGAGAAAAGAGCTATATTTCAAAAGCAGCATTTTAAATGTATCTTTAAAAATATTTCTGTACATTGCTCCAGGGTTTCATTGCTTGGAGGTGAAGGCTGCATTTCGGTATAGTGTTCTTACTTTTTCTTACGAATCTTATAGATCATTTAAAAAAAATCTATTATCTCTGTGTATATTTTTATTGTTGTCAGAGGCTGCATGGTTATATTTTGTCTCACATGTCAGTATCTCATAGCTTTCCATTTTTTTCTCAATTCTGTAACTGAAAGTAAATCTTTTACATACTTTGGAGAATAGGGAAATTATTTACATGTCCAAACGTATTCTCCCCTATGAACTGTCAAGAGTGCTAAGATCATCTGGAGAGGCCATGCTCTCGGTCCCACCACCTTCGCAGGCGCGTCTGGTGGGGACGAGGGACAGGGCCTTTTCTGTGGAATTCCCTCCCAAATGAAATTATATCCGCCCCCTCCCTCCTGACTTTTAGGAAGTGGGTGAAAACGTGGCTGTGCAATGAGGCCTTTGCAGAATGAAGGAGGAGATCGTGAAGCGACTAAAGTCGCTAACCACTTGATACGGACCGAATATATGGATTAAGTTGGACTTGATTTTACTTTGGTGAAAGGCTTTTTAAATGTATTTATTGTATTGTATTTTATTGTAAATTTTATTTTAAATGTATGATGCTTTTAGATTTTAAATGTTAGCATTGAATACTTGCTGTTTGCCGGTCTGAGTCCCTCTTCGGAGGTGAGAAAGCCGGGGTATAAAAGTTTTAAATAAATAAATAATAAATTTAATAGAGTAGTATGATGGCTTGAGGCTTGGACTCGAACATAGGAGACCAAGACTCAAATCTTCACTTTGTCATGGAATTACCTGAGTGACCCACGGCAAGTCACACTCTCTCAACCTCAGAAGACATCAAGGGCAGAAACTCATCTGAATGAATTCTTCCAAGTAAGCTTCATGATTGCCCTAATTCAGAAATGACTTGAAGGCGGTGAGAAAGTAACAACTACAACAGCAATTTTTAAATTTTAAAGCTTCAGGAACTAGTACTTTTTTAAAAAAAATGTTGTGCTTTGCCCTTCCCTTCTGTTCTTTCTTCTTCTTGCCAAGGTGCAAAGGAATTTGGAGTCTGGCAACTGCTGAGGTGGCATTTCACACAGAAGCAGTTTGTGTCTCAAAAATCATGGTCTAATTTACCCCCCCCCCCCTTTGCAGAAAATAGCTTGAGCCAGCAACTCACTGAGAGAGATTCATGGAGAATAGATCCAGCACTGTCTGCTAACTAGGATAGTTATATATTGCCTGCATTATTAAAAGTGGAATGGCTCTGACACATTTCTAAGTAACACATGTTGGGGGGGGGGGGGTGCTATTGCATTCCTGCCCTGCTTGGGCATTATGTGAACAGAATTCTGGGCTAGTAGACCTTTTGTTGATCTAGTCCACTGGTTCTCAACCTGTGGGTCGCCAGGTGTTTTTGCCTACAACTCCCAGAAATCTGAGCCAGTTTACCAGCTGTTGGTACAGGGGTAGGGAACGTACGGCTCGGGAGCCAGATGTGGTTCTTTTCATGATTGCATCTGGCTCTCCAGAGCAGCCCGGGCCTCAGTTTCCCAGCATGCAGCGGGGAGGAGTGATGCAAATGCGCCGCGACTGCCGCTTCTGTGCCACCATCGCCGCCTCTTCCTCATCCCCCACTGCTCTAGGGTCCCCCTTCCTTCCTTCCTTTCTCCCCCTTCACCCTTTCCTTCTCCTTCTCTCCTTTCTTTTCCTTCCATCTCCCCTTCCTTCTTTCCTCCATTCTCCCTCTTCCTTCCTTTCTTTCTCCCCTTCACCCTTTCCTTCTCTCCTTCCTTTTCCCTCCCTCTCTCCTTTGCCTTCTTTCATCCATTCTCCCTCTTCCTTCCTCTTCCTTCCTTTCTTTCTCCCCCTCACCCTTTCCTTCTCCTTCCTTCCTTTTCACTTTCCTCTCTTTCCCCTTCTTTCTTTTCTTCTTTTCCCTTCATTATCTCACTTTTCCTCACCCCCTTTCCTTTCTTTTCCCCATCCTTTTCTTTCCTCCCTTCCCATTTCCTTCTTTCTTTCCCCCTCCTTGTTTCTCTCCTGCTTTTCTTTTCTTCCTTTTCCATAGTTTGTTCTTCTTTTCTTTCTTCCTCTCCCCCTCCCTCCTTTATTTTCTCTGTCTTTCTTTCTCTCCCCCTTCCTTCCGTCTTCTCTTCCTTCCCAGAGTCCTGAGCATGCCTTTTGCAGAGCCCGGTCTGAAGTGTCCCGTCATTCTGCTGGGGGTATCTTTATATACATACTGTATATACTCACATTTAGTTGAATTTAATCTTAAAATATATTATATATATTATATGGCTCTCACTGAAATAAATTTTTAAATATTTTGCTTTTATGGCTCTCTGAGTCAAAAAGGTTCCCGACCCCTGTGTTAGTATCCCTGAGAGTTGAAGGCCAGAACATCTTGGTACTCACAGGTTGAGAACCACTGATCTAGTCTGCCTGTCTGCCTCTCTAGCCCACCTCTACTGTTACTTGTTCTTCTCTAATGCTGCTTCTCATTGTTTGCAGCAAATTTCACAACATCTGAACAATTGGTATATTGATATGTGACATTACCATAATTATTCTCAAGTGTGATCCATATTATGCATTCTATTCTAACAGGGTTGCAATCCAGCCAGGCTCTTCTAAATGTCTGGGTTCTGTATCCTTTCCTGTTCATTATTAGGAGTGCCTGAATTGCATAATAGCACAGTCCATAATAAGCATCTGCTGTCTGTTCTATTTTTCTTAGACAAAGCATGCCATGTAAATTGACAAAATGATCTGCTAAATGTGAATATAATAGATGAAATGATAAAAGAATTGTTCAGTTTACATTGGAGTTATATAATGTTATATATCAGGCATGGGCAAACTTCAGCCCTCCAGGTGTTTTGGACTTCAACTCCCACAATTCAAGTCCAAAACATCTAGAGGGCCAAAGTTTGCCCATACCTGGTGTATATGTTTTGGTTTCTTTTGAAGGTAATATTCAACATACATTTGCAGTATATCCACACAGTGCTTCCAACTGTTTCTTCCAGCAGTGATGGTAATGCAAAGCAGAAATGCTATCTTGGCATTCCCAAAAAAAAGAAATGCTAGCTTATACCCTGAACCTGGTATCCCTATTTTGGCACAGTGATTGTTCTTCTTAGCCTATCTTATATAGTCAGTTTGGGGATCATAACAGCCCCATGTGAGTTTGTCTCCATATCAGCCCTTTTCCCACAGTTAGGATTTTCTGTTTGTTTGTGTTTGTATTTCAGTTGCGTTCCAACACAGAGCTTGACCAGGACATTCTCAATGACTGTCTCACCATCCAAACTCTTCAGCCATCCACATCTCCACATGATGCTGCAGATAGCAGTGTGAGACGATCGCCAGGACTGGTGCCTGACATTTACACAGGTATGATAAGGATGAAAAACCGATATGAACAGGTGCTCCATGTGACCTAAGGGGGAAAAAAGATAAAAGGAGAGATATTAAATGCAGAAGGAGCATAACATTCCATCAAAGTAGAAGCTTATAGGATATTCGAAAATAACTTATCATATTAAAATTGTGACATAAAGACTGCAAAGAAACAGCCAACAAAAGCAAAAATAAACAAACTAGAATTAGTGTACATAATTCCTGGAAAAAGGCATGATTCTGCCAAATTTAAGAACTTGAGATCCTATTAAATTTAAAGAAGGAAGACTTTTTTTTGTTAACCAACTCTTTATCTGTGGCTGTAATAATAAAATTCATTCATTTTTGTAATATGGCTTGAGTCTTACAACTGGGGGATGATGATGATGCACCATAGTTTTTGTTTCTTGCACTGAAATCCAGCCTGCCCTGTCTCCTCAACTCCATGTACTAAGAAGCAGTTCCTACAATGTATAGGGACTTGTTCCACTGTTGCTCAGAAAACTGTATTTTTGTGAATGGTCTCTGGTATAACAGACAGACGTTGGACCTTTGCCACAATTGCCCTTACTATACACCAGAGAATGCTGGTGGGAATGCTCGTCAGCTGCTTCCCAAGCAACAGTCGATTAGATCCACATTGATTCTGCCCAATAAGTAGGGATTCATGGACTTCCACAGTGTTTATGAGCCTTTAACCCAGGGGTTCTTAAGCTGTGAGCCACGGACTACCAGTGGGCCGCAAGGATGAATATCGGGTCTATGAACCTTCTTCCTCTTTATTTAATTTCATTTCATTTTTGCTCCTTTTGCACTGCCTGCCACTCCTTCCTTGTCGCTGACCAGCCCAACCCCTTGGATAGACCACATCAGCCCTAGATTATTAAATATGGTTTTCTGTGGGCGAGTAAATGGCGACTACTGGATGGCATAGGAGCCTCTGGTGGCGCAGTGGGTTAAACCCCTGTGCCGGCAGGACGGAAGACCTACAGGCCGGAGGTTTGAATCCGGGGAGAGCGTGGGTGAGCTCCCTCTGTCAGCTCCAGCTCCTCATGTGGGGAAATGAGAAAAACTTCCCATAAGGATGGTAACACATCAGAACATCCGGACATCCCCTGGGCAACATCCTTGCAGACAGCCAATTCTCTCACACCAGAAGCGACTTGCAGTTTCTCAAGCAACTCCTGACATGACAAAAAAACCTAAAAACTGGATGGCATATGTTCTGTATCAGAAACTAGAGCTGATGTGGTCTATCCAATGCAATTTTCCGAATCAGCACCCCAGATAACCGAACCGAATCTAAAGTTGACCAAAAACTGATTTGTAACCCTTTTGGTTCTAATGCTGGCGAGTGATCCCTGGTCAAAGTGGTCCCCGGTCAAGTGGCTCCTGGTCAAAAAAGGTTGGGAACCACTGCTCTAAACTGGTACACGAATATAAAAACAGTCACAAGTGTGTAATTCTAGGTTACACCGTTGTAACTGTCATTCAGGATTCCAGACAATGATTATGAAGGTGATAGTGGTGATGATGCAGTTTTCCTATGCAAAGGTACATTTACTGTGCAATACTATATTTATTCAGATGAAATTCCTTCTGAGTTCTTGCTTTCAGGTTTTTGTTGTCATCGACTCAACTGTAGCAATCCTATGAATCTCCAAGTCACCCTATACCCAAAAGGTTTTGAAAACTCATGGCTGTGATTTCCTTAAATTAAGTCTATCCAACTGGAATGCAGCATGCCTCTTTTCCTATTGCCTTCTATCTTAAATTATTGTCTTTTCTAGTGAGTCATCTCTTCTTGTGATATGACCAAAGTACAACCACCTTAATTTAGTAATCTCTGTTTCTAGAGAAAATATCGGTCTTATTTATTCTAGGATCATTTATTTGTTTTTTTAGCAGTCCACAGTTTCAATAATAATAATAATAATAATAATATTTTTATTTATTTATTTATTTATTTCTCATCTCTCCTGGTGACTCAAGGCAGGCTACAACAAATTAAAAAACATAGAACTTATCCATAGAACTTTTCTGTAGCATCGCCTTTCAAATGAGTTCATTTTTTTCCCGTCAGCTTTTTTCACTGTCCTGCTTTTATAACTGTATATGGAAATGAGGAATATAATAGTATGGATAATTCTAACTAGCTTAGAATTATCCATGCATGGTTTTGGATGACATGCTTTTCCCAGAACTGCAGTGAGGCAGATTCTTTACTGCGGTTCTGAAATCCTCTTGCATATTTAGTGTTGGAGTGGATAACAGAGACAGAAAATAAATTTGTATTAACTATTGTAAACAAAAGTACCTAGTTTATGGTATGCAAAATACTTAATGAAGGAATACACATATTCCACTATATAAAAGATGTTGTTTACCTTTCCTTTTTGATTTATAAGTAAGTGTGTGACTTAAGGAATATGTTTTGAAAGTGCTCACAAACATGATTTAGTCAATGGGAAAATGTGTTGAAATTGTGTGTATTTAAAAAGATACATACCAAGATATGTGCATACTCAGTTGGGTATGCTGAGTATGTATGCCCAATGTGGAACACATCTCACCATGCTAAAACAGTGGATGTGGCTCTTAATGAGACATGCCCCATTATCATAGGATGTCTACGCCCTACGCCAGCCCTGGCTGTTAGGAATTGTGGGAGTTGGAAGGCCCAAGTTTGCACAGGTCTGCCCTACGCTGTTGGAGAAATTACACTGCTTAGTCTGTATTGCACCACCTGACATCCGCCGGGAAGTAGCAGCCAATAATGAAATGATCAAGGCAGTAACATCTCCAGCCCATCCCCTGTTCAAATATCAGCCAGCACGCCAATGTCTTAAATCAAGAAATCGTTTTCTAAGATCTACAGAGATACTCGGAGGAACGCCTTACCGAGTGAGAGTACAAAAGTGGCAGGCTAAAACTTGGAACCTCAAGCCATGGCTGATACCAAATGAGAGACTCCCTCCTGGGCACACAGAAGACTGGGTGGCTTGGAAGATGCTGAACAGACTGCTCTCTGGCACCATGAGATGCAGAGCCAATTTTAAGAAATGGAGCCACAAAGTGGAGTCCACAGCATGTGAGTGTGAAGAAGAGCAAACCATAGACCACCTACTACAATGCAGCCTGAGCCCTGCCCCATGCACAATGGAGAATTTTCAGAGGCACTCCAAATGGCCAGCTACTGGTCAAAAGACATTTTATTTATTTATTTATTTTACTTATTTCATTTCTAACCCACCCTTCTCAGGACGGCTAACAAAGGCATACACAGAAACAAAAACAACATATCAAAAATTACAACAAGGCAGATTAAAACAGTTACATATCAAAATACCCACATAATCCCCATTTCACATTCATAGACTGTCCAAACCAATCCGTAGTCTGCCAACACAACCCTATCATAATCAAATTGTCCGTCCGCTGCTCCACATCAACCAAACGCCTGGTCCCAAAGCCATGTCTTTAGCTTTTTTCTAAAGTAAAGGAGGGAAGAGGTTGATCTAATTTCACTGGGGAGTGAGTTCCACAGGTGAGGGGCCACTACCGAGAAGGCCCTGCCCCTCATCCCCACCAACTGTGTTTGCGATGAAGGTGGGATCAAGAGCAGGGCCTCCCTGGAAGATCGTAAATTTTGAGGTGGGACATAAAGGGAGATACGTTCGGACAAATAAGCTGGGCCAGAACCGTAAATGGCTTTAAAGGTCAAAACCAGCACTTGTGGAGCTGGCACAACAGAGGAGTGGTGTGCTCCCTGTATGTTGCTCCAGTTAGTAACCTGGCTGCCGACCGCTAGACTAGTTGAAGTTTCCAAACAGTCTTCAAAGGCAGCCCCATGTAGAGTGCATTGCAGTAATCTATTCGGGATGTAACCAGAGCATGGACCACCGCGGCAAGATCAGACTTCCCAAGGTATGGGCGCAGCTGGCGCACAAGTTTTAACTGTGCAAAAGCTCTGCCAGCCACTGCCGAGACCTGGGGTTCCAGACTCAGCAATGAGTCCAGGATCACTCCCAGACTGCAAACCTGCATCTTCAGGGGGAGTGTGACCCCATTCAGCACAGGCTGTAACCCTATGCCCTGTTCGGCCTTACGACTGACCAGGATGACCTCTGTCTTGTCTGGATTCAATTTCAATTTGCTAGCTCTCATCCAGTCCGACACAGCAGCCAATCACCGGTTCAAGGTCTGGACAGCCTCCATGGTAACAGGTGAAAAGGAGTGACAGATTTGAACATCATCTGCATAAAGATGACATCGCATTCCGAAACTCCGGATGGTCTCCCCCAGTGGCTTCATGTAGATGTTAACATCGTGGACAATATTGAGGCCTGTGGGACTCCACAAGACAATGGTTATGGAGTCAAACAGGTGTCACCCAACAACACCTTCTGAGACAGTCCCTCAAGAAAGGGAGCCACTGCAAAACAGTACCTCCAACCCCCATCTCCACAACGCGTTTCACATGAAGAAAAACAGAAACCGATTTAATCTGGTACAGAATTGTGATAGTGAAAATTAATATGACCAATATCCACTGATAGATTTACTGAAATACTCTTATCTTTGCCAAAATGCAGCCCTCTATGCACCATTCTATTTTCCCACCATTTCTGCTAAGGAAAGAAAAGCAAAATAGCTACATGATGGGCAAAATACTGGAGTCTTAGAGGTAAGCATAAATCATCTGCATGCAGAACTACATTATATTCCTCCAAAGTCAATCCTAATTTCAGGAGTGCTTTCCCTCTGCAGAGATTTAGTGACTGGGGGAGTAGGAAGGACCAGAAAAGTGTGAAAAGGGGGCTTTTGCAGCTTTTGCAGCTGAAAAGTGGGTTTAAGGGATATGTGAGTTAGTCACTGCAGAGGATTGGAAAACAATCCCAATCTCTGCAACAAGTGATTCATAGTGGTGTAAATTGGGCTTATATAAATCACTGCCAGGCATTGCCTTTTTATCTGGTGCACAAGGAACAATGTAAAAGAAGTTATTACATTACACTAGATAATATACTGTGCACCAGAATATATTGCTATGGCTATCAATCTCAACATGTTTATTTACCTCTTTCCTTGAGACAGTGCTTTCCCCTTTACATTACCCAGGGTATAGGTCAGGGATAACTACTCATTTCATTCAAGTAGAATTCTTCAATGTTTATATTCCGAGTTTCATGTATACATTGAATAAATACATTTAACAAAAAGTAAACATAGAATGGGGACCTTTTAGTGAAATCATAATTTACCTGAGCAGTGAATCAAAAAATGGAGTAGTTTTCCAAGGTTGTTGCTTAAATAACTCTGAAGCTACATGTCCATAACAGAAGACAACAAAGAGATATAAAATACGTTCTGAATAGGTAGCACGGTTTCTATTTTTTTATATATAAAGTCCAATATTATGCTAGAAAGAAAAGCTATTGAATCTATACATTTAGTTTCTCAATGAAAATGATCAGTCTGGTTTGGATGTGCACAAAAACCAGGGACTCTTTGAAGACATAATCAATAAAGCTTTTGTATTGTCGAAGGCTTTCATGGCTGGAATCACTGAAGTGTTGCCAGCCACAGATGCAGGTGAAACATCAGGAGAAAAATGCTGCCAGAACACAACCATACAGCCCGGAAACCACACAACACCCCAATAAAGCCACTTTCTCTTCTTCTGGCAGGAAAGAAATTAGATCCAGAGAATGGCCCAGAGAGAGGGAAACCTAGCAAGGCGGTCGTTTGGGTCTATGCAGATTACGTACAAGGCAGGGTTGAAAACTGCACCTATTCAGACAATCACTTTCAAAACGCAACAGAGTCCTGTTCTTTGCAACTGGTCACACATCAAATAATAGTAACGCTAATTCTGTATCATGAGAGGGATTACCTGACTTGGTGCATGTTAAATGTGCTTCCTTTTACCCTACAGGCAGGGCCGTAGCCAGAATTTTGATTCGGGGAGGGCTGGGTTTGATTCGGGAGGGGCTGAGTCTGAGTGAGAGAGGAACTACCCTACCAAACCTTTTGTATTGTTATCCCAATAACCCCATGAATGTGGGATATAATGAGCATGGTGATCAGATCATGATATGAATAAACATAACAGTTTAAATAATGTACCAGTAAGGCCTTCTCGCGGACCATCCTGAGAATTTCGGGGGGCTGTGAAGCCCCCTAAGCCCCCCCCCCACCAGCTACATGCCTGCCTACAGGGGTCAGAAATTAGATTAGATGGCTAATATCACATGAGGGATGCACTTTGCATCCAGCAAAGTTCATAATAATGATCAAGTTGATATACTATAATATTATTTTTGCTATTACTGAAAGTTTATAGGGCACCTTTCACTTAATTTTAGTTATACAATTTTTCTATAATTTCCACAAATAGACCGAGCTCTGGACATTGCAATAATTTTCAGAGCTAACTGGAGGGAGGGAGGGAGGGAGGCAGAGAGAGAGAGAGAGAGAGAGAGAGAGAGAGAGAGAGAGAGAGAAGCTGCACTGACAAAATCCCTTCCATGCTGCTCACCTACATTGCAATAATGGTGAGCCTGCTGTGAAACAATATACAACATGTCAGAGAGGCTTGAGGGAAAGGTGAAGTTCACTGTGTGGACCCTTCAGTATTCCCAGGAGGCCACAGCTGTTCTGTTGGCTGGCTGAAGTCATTTAAGTTTGCCTTCAGATATTTCTTGTGATTGGCATCTGGAACAATTGATTAAGTGCGGCAGATGAACATATTGGAAACTCTTATTGCTTTTGTGATTAAGAGGCAGTAAAATCCCCAAAGCAATAAAAGTGTGGGATCTGGATTAAAACCAGTCTTTCTGAAAGTGAAGGTCATTACGTTAGATCCCTGCCACTCAAAAGGCTGGCTCTTACCTAATTTAGAAGATTGGAGCGTATTCCTGTTTTGAGGTCTTGTCTTGTTATGTAAGAAAGAAATAGCGAGGAGCTGTCACTGTTTACAGCCATTTATGCCAATCTAGTTTAAAGTTTACACCACAAGCAGAAGGATGTAAGGTTGAGTCAAACAGGATACCTAATTCAGACACATATAAAGGAGAAGAATATGAGAGGTTTTACCTGTCCGTTGATGAAGTTAAAAAAGTCCAACATCCAACACAACAGAGCTATAAGCGCCACACACCCCAAGGAGAATATCAAGATATAGGCAGGTTATGTGGACACCTCCTTGTCTCTCGTACGCTTTTCATTGCAACAGAGAACAACTTGGAAAAGTTACAGGCCGTCCTGACTGGGAGATGCCATCCAAAAATTAATTCACCCAAGTTCTGCAGTAGAGGCTGTTTTCAAGGATATATTGTTGTTGGGTATGTGTGTTTCCCTCCAGCTACTTCTGAGATTTGCAGTGTTTCACCGGGAATGTGGTGCAGCTGGCTGGGTGTCAGCTGCATAAGATCTCTACTGACCAGAAGGTCATGGGTTCGAGGCCTGCCCGGGTCGAGGTGGGCTCTCAATCTATTGTGTAGCCTGTTGTTGACCTTTGCAACCTGAAAGACAGTTGCATCTGTCAAGTAGGAAATAAAGGTACCACTTAGTGGGGAGGCTAAATTTAACTGATTTACGAGGCCATAAAAAAAATCTCCAGAAAACATGCTGAGGAATGAAGGACTGCGACAGCTCCCCCTGGTGGCCAGATGTTAAATTGCCTCTGTCTGTCTTGTGTGTTTGTGTGTCTAAATGTAATGTGTACATTATAATCCACCCTGAGTCCCCTGTGGGGTGAGAAGGGCGGAATAGAAATGAAGTAAATAAATAAATACTTCAAGGAGGAAAGAAGGAAGTCTGGGTGAAGAAGGGGGAAATAGTTTCATCTCTGCTGATTCTATCAGTTTGACCCTGCAGGCCCCAGCTAGACTACAACAGTATAGTTGAATGGGAAGGAATAAATAAAAATAATATTGGGAAAAGTAATATATTGAAATTCTGCAGTAGGCTTGTGACATAATATGGCCATGGAGATTAATCCCTTCTCCCGCAAGATTAATAACATATGTATCTCTGAACAAAGAGAATGCATTTCATATGCCACCAGTGCAAGTGCCTTCAGGATTATTTAGCCATACAAATAACCTTCAATTTGTCCATTGGCCCTTCTTTCCAACCATTTTTATGATGTCTGGGTTTATCCACTGATTAAATCATTTCAAGGTAAATAGTCCTATGGTTTTTAACCTATAGTTGATTGGTGAATTAATTAATACCATTATACTACATATGTTTATTCAAGAGCAAGTCTTCTTGAGACTTACATTGAAGGAAGAGAAGAAAATACTAGGTGGCAGCTAGAAGCTGTAATCCTCTACCCCATTTACTTAGGAGTAAGATCTGTTGCAATCAATTGGACTTACAAGTTAACCACAAGTAGGCTTTTTCAGTGTAATTTACAAATAAATGTACAATAATAATAATAGTACTCTTTATTTATATTCTGCTCTTCTCACCCCGAAGGGGACTCAGAGCGGATTACAGAACATATACAAGCAGACAATCCCTGACGTTAGTAATTGATATACAAGACAGACAACATACAAATAGTAGGCAGATCTTTCCTGATTGAACATGGTCTTCCAGATTACATCTCCGGGCGCTGTTGCTCCACTGCGTCACAGGGGATGCTGCTGCTCCATCCACCTTGCTTCCTCCTCTTATGACGGAGAGCCTGCGTGCCCGCTGGAGCTTCCTCGGAAATCGATCTTCATTTATTGGTGTTATAAAGTCTTTAAAAGATCTCCCCCGCTATGCGGTACCTTATTCCTCTACTCTCAGGTTGCTTTTGCTTTCGACTGCTAAGGTTAACAGTGGGTAAGGCTTACAGCTGGCTGCCCAAGGCCAGCCCGGGGTCTCGAACTTGGAACATTCGGATTGAAGCAGCTGTTGTTTAACCGCTGTACTAAACCTCCGGCCTTAGCATAATGCGTGATAGCATAAGCTATCACTCATTCTTAGAATCAAAGTCTGTTTGACTGTGGCTAAAAAAGCCTTGCAAATATAACTGTTTCTCTCCTTCCTCTTCTTAGGCTCCATCTACATTGACCATTTAGTGCAGTTCAAAGCTTTCAAAAGGCTTTTGACAAAGTCCCTCACCAAAGGCTCCTAAATAAGCTCTTCAGCCATGGAATCAGAGGACAGGTCTTGTCCTGGATTGGAACCTGGCTAAACTGTAGGAAACAAAGGGTGGTAATAAACGGGCATTTCTCTGGGTGGAAAGAGGTGAGAAGTGGCGTACCCCAAGGTTCAGTTTTGGGTCCGTTACTTTTTAATTTATTCATTAATGATCTGGATGTAGGAGTGAATTCTGAGGTAGCAAAGTTTGCAGATGACACTAAATTGTTCAGGGTAGTTAAAAATGAAACTGATTGTAAAGAGCTCCAGAAAGATCTCTCGAAATTGAGTGAATGGGCAACAAAGTGGCAAATGCATTTTAACCTAAACAAGTGTAAAGTCATGCACATTGGGGCAAAGAACCCCAACTACACCTACAAATTGATGGGGTCAAAGCTTTCCAAGACAAACCAGGAAAGGGATCTTGGGGTTTTGGTGGACAGCTCAATGAAGATGTCAACCCAGTGCGCTGCAGCAGTGAAAAAAGCAAATTCTATGCTTGGCATGATCGGGAAGGAATCGAAAATAGGTCAGCAAATGTTGTATTACCCTCTACAAATCGATGGTAAGGCCACATTTGGAGTACTGTGTACAATTCTGGTCTCCGCACCTTAAGAAGGATATAACGGAACTGGAAAAGGTACAGAAAAGGGCAACAAGAATGATCCAAGGGATGGAGCGGCTCCCTTATGAAATCAGGTTGCAACGCCTTGGTCTTTTCAGCCTTGAAAGACAGCGTTTAAGAGGTGACTTGATCGAAGTGTATAAAATCATGCATGGGATAGAAAAGGTGAATAAAGAAAACTATTTTCTTTGTCACAAAACACTAGGACTAGAGGGCACTCCTGAAGCTCCAGGGTAGGAAAATTAGGACTAATAAAGGGAAATATTTCTTCACCCAGAGGGTCATTGGGTTATGGAACTCACTTCCAGAAGAGGTTGTGACAGCTGTCAGCCTGAACAACTTCAAGGCAGGATTAGACAGATTCATGGATACCAAGTGTATCGGTAGTTACTGAAAAGGACATTCAAGTGCCACCTCGGAGTTGGTTGAGGTAGGCAGGATTTCCCCGGTACTGGTTGTGGGGGTCGGGAGCAGGTCAGGGTTTTGCCCTCCCTTCTGCTCGAGATCCCCGTGTACAACTGGTGGGCCACTGTGTGACACAGAATGCTGGACTAGATGGGCTGAGGCCCGATTCAGCATGGCTCTTCTTATGTTCTTACGTTCTTAAAGCTAGATTCAAATTATGGGGCAAGACAACAAACGTTCACAAAACTATATGAAATAAAGTCCTTAATATGCATCAGTGCACATTGTAATCACTATCTGAGCCTCAAACTGGTTTCAGGATTTATAACAGTGGTTCTCAACCTTTCTAACACCGTGACCCCTAAATATGGTTCCTCATGTTGTGGTGACCCCCAACCATAAAATTATTTTGTTGCTCCTTAATAATTGTAATTTTGCTATTGTTATGAATCATAATGTAAATATCTGTTGTGCAGGATGTGTTTTTTTGTGGAGCGTTCCTTGCCTGGCTCGCGACCCCGTGGCAAGAGCCAGGCAAGGGAGACAAAGGGGGCATGGCCAAAGGAGGTGGCCCCGTGACCCCTCTGAAATGGCCAAATGACCCCCCTGGGGGTCACGACCCCCAGGTTGAGAACCGCTGATTTATAATGTAATTATCTGCACAGTGAAACTACTTTTTTCAATACTAGTTTGAAACTGCATTAGTTAGTCATTGTAGATGTGACCTCTAAGCTGACATCAGATTCTCTGAGAACATAGAGGCAGAGAGTTTTTGTCAAGAATTCAGAATGAACAGACAGCATTTATGCCATTCCCTCCTGTCTTTAGCCTTCATGAGAAAGCTTATGGCTACTATTTAAAAAGAAACCCTCAAACACTGATAATGCACAGATTGGCTCTCAGTTCATCTGTCCTTTGTGTCAACGAAATGGAATATGAAGATCTAAAATTAACTCTCTATTTCACACCAATTTATGGCAGACCTTAGTTTGGCTCCTAAAAATGGTCACTACTTTTTGGCCAATGACAGCCATATACTTCATGACTGCTTAGACATTGAAGCGACAACTCTTCTATTTGAATTCTGTAGGCACGCAGAAGAGATCTTTTTCTTTTGATCTGAAAAAAAAGGTTGATGGAAGACAAATTAGTTTAGATTGATGGAAGACAAATTAGAATAATATATCTATGGAAATGAATTACAGCATTCTTGGTACCTTGCAGGAGGAAAGGTGGCAATTCCACATTTGAAAAAATAAAATAAAATTACAGAGTACGTGCAGTGCTAAGTGGGGAAATGGGTTTTTCTTAAAGCTTCAATTTGGCAACAGTTTGAAACACACAGGCTCTCATCCTTTAATTGTAATATTGTCCACAAGTTCTGTGCAATTTCTTTTTATAAGCTTTTGAAGTGTGAAAGGTTTGTACAATGACAGCATAATTTTACATATTTTTCATATTTCAATTATAGAAATTCTCTGGAATTTAGAAATGCAGAAAAATAGGTTATGGAGCAAACAAAAATAAACAGTAAGCAATTCTTTTTCCAGAAGTTCTTACTCTAAACATCATCATAGTCCTCATATCTTTTTTAAAAGGAGGACGTGAGCTGCTTCGGTGCTAATTTCTGTTGTGAAAAGATGTACCGGTAACTTAAATTCAAGTGGAAGTCCTAGCCATTGTAAACTGATTTAATCAATTGCTAAATGGTAAACTTACAGTAATTATGTCAGATCTGCTCACAGTAACCCATGCCGTAGATACAGCCCAGTGGATTGCTGCAATGGATTTTGTGTATGGCTACCTTTAAGAGTGTTCAGAAACTTCAGCCAATTCAAAAAGCTACATCCAGCACACAACCCCTTGCAGCAACAGTAGAGGTCTTTGGACATTGTAGAAGTTTGGAGGGAATTCCAGCCTCCTAAAAAACTTAAAAAGTGAATTGGACTTGCATATGTCATAAAAAAGGATGCCAGCCAACAATAGAAACGAAGGAGGACTTAAAGCTAGGTGAAAGGACAGCAGCTTGTCAAATGAGGTTCATTGTGGAGAGGTGGGTAAATAAATGCATACATAAAATGCTAACATCCTCACATACTTTTACTCACATACATTAATGGAATTGGCAATGACTGAACATAAAAACAATGTTGGAATCATGGTGAATAGATCAACAAAAATGGTACAGCAGCAATGGAGATGACAAACTTCATGCTGGGGATTATGACATAAGAGATGGAAAACAAAGCAATAATGCCTTGTTACAACTCTACAGGGTTGAAGGTCAAGGGTCAAATAGCATATTGTACAGTGAGAAAACGTGCAGAAAAGAACAAATAAAATGCTGAAACGTTATACCATCTGCTCTACAAGGTGAGACTGTCTGTTAAAAAGAGTAGATGGTGCAGAAGCTGAAAATAATGAGGACTGTGGCATGGGGGCTGTAAGCCTTGGTCCTACTATACTTCTGATCAGAAGGGAGTTCCATGAGTGTTGTCATTGTAGTGGTGGAAAAGCTCCCATTCACTTTAATGGGAGCTTTGCTTATTGCAAACGATGAAGTATGTGGAAATCAATTGGGGTGGGGTAAGAATTGATGCTATCTCCCATGCACCATCGACTGCAATCTGCTCAAGGAACTGAGCTCAGAAGAAAACAAAACTCACCACAAAAACAAAAAAAATCACATCTTGTTTGACCCTTAAAGAAACTTGATGATTCTGATTTTCAGTAGACTGAGGACAAACAAACAACAACAATAATGACTTTATTTTTGTTTCCCACAACCGTCTCTCCGAAGTGACTTGGGGCGGCTTACATGGGAACCAAGTCCAGACAAACAGAGATTAAAATATAACAATGTAAAATTACAGATACAAACATCATAAACAAAAATAATCAACAACATCATCAGCTGAGCATAGTGGCCATATACTAAATAAGGGGTGAGGCAGAGACTTGTGCAATACAGCTGCAAGAAAAATGCAGGAACCAGGTGATAAGTTTGGGCTAGAAGAAAAAAAAGTACTTGTCATATTTTAACAAAAATATATTGGTCCATCTTTTCTTCTTTTTCTGTCATTCAAACCCAAATGCTGTTTGTTTTGTAGCCAAAACATCAGCACCTGTTCACAAAAGAAAATTACCATTAAATTAAAAGCTAAGATGTAAAACATTTCAAAGCTTCTTAGGGGAAATGGGGAAATGCATGGGAAGAGGAAGGGAATGAAATATTTTTGAAGAATGCATGCTTAGTTGACTGGAAGAGCGAACAGAAGAGATCTACATCGCAACATTTTGTAGGTTCTGGATATTTTTAAAAAATGAATATTAGGTGTGGATCTTAACACCATGTCAAAATACCTATTATTGGGAGACAAATTGGAAGAAATAAATGCTTCTTATATCCCAGTTCTCAGAAACATCTGGCTGCCATATGTAGGAAAGAGGATGTTAACTAGTTTTTTTCCAACCAGTGCCACCTTCCCCAGGCCTTGGATGATAACTCTTTTATGCCAAGTCCTCATATCCATTGGGCAGAATGAGTGGGGATGATGGGTGGTAATGTGCCACATCTAGAGCAGTGTTTCTCAACCAGTGTGCCGTGGCACACTAGTGTGCCGTGAGTGATCATCAGGTGTGCCGTGAGAAAAGCTCTCTGCCCCCCCTTCCTTCCCCCCAAGCCCGTCCACCACTCATGCTCCTCCTCTGTGGGAGAGTTGAAGCCGGGGGGAGGGGGGGCATGGCGCAGCCTGGCTCCGCCCCTTCCCCCCGGCTTCAGCACTCCCACAGCTTTGCCAGCCTTGAGGGGGCAGTGCCAAACCAGCGGTGGCAGAGCCAGCACAATGCTGGCTTGGCACTGCCCTCTCAAAGCTGGTGAAGCTGTGGGAGAACTGAAGCCAGGGGGAGGGGGCAGGGCATGATGCGGCCTGGCTCCGCCCCCTCCCCCGGCTTCAGCACTCCCACAGCTTCGCCAGCCTTGAGGGGGCAGTGCCAAGCCAGCGGTGGCAGAGCCAGCACAATGCTGGCTTGGCACTGCCCCCTCTAGGCTGGCGAAGTTATGGGAGAACTGATGCAGGGGGAAGGGGCGGGGCATGGTGTGGCCTGGCTCCTCCCCCTCCCCGGCTTCGGCACTCCCAGCAGGTCACCATCCCCCAGCCGCTCTTTACTGTGTTACAATGTCATTTTGGTTGGCGGTGTGCCCCCGGATTATTTTAATGTTAAAAGTGTGCCACGGCTCAAAAAAGGTTGGGAAACACTAATCTAGAGGACACCAGATTGGGGAGGGCTGATCTGATTCAGTATGGCTCTTTCAACAGCTCAAGGATTCATGGTTCAGTTCTACTACTATGACATTAACAACAGAATGCATAAAAAACATTTTCATTTCATATTAATGGTAGCTTTAGTTATTAGTTTATGTGTTGTTATGATTAAAACACCCATTAAATACATTACACCCAACCTAAGCTGGCACACGTTATTGAACTGAGAAAAAAACAAAATGCACCTTAATGACTTCCCCTTTTTACTATGCACATTTCAATAACAAAGAAAACATTCCCACATCTTTACAAAGAGACTTGAAAAAGAACTGTGAGTTTCTTTTAATGCTGTCAATATGTTCATAAATATTGTTTCCCATGGTTCTTGAAACCACTCCTTTTTCTAAAGGTTTGATTACAGATTTTCAGTGTTTTGCTGTGTATGTTATAGCAGCTATTAGATTTTGCACTAGATTAATATATCTTGTTATTTTAACAATCCCAGTAAGAAAAATGTTAGTGCTAAAAAGCAAAGTATGGTGAATTATTTGACAGTGCTTTTGTAATATCAGTTTCCAGTCACTTTTTGTGCTATGATAATCATCATATATGTGTCAGCCACAAGATCAGTAATTATCCCAAGTGTTGATTACATGCTCAACTTCTTTCTCTCAGTCCTCCCCGCTTTCTCTCTGCTTATCTTCTATCTCCCTAGTTCTCAGCCTTCCATCCTCCAGGTCAGGTCTTTTGGACAACTCCCAGAAACCCCAGGTGGTGTGTCAAATGGTCAGGGATTCCAGAAACTGAAGTCCAAAACATCTGCAACAAATATATGAGCCCATGGATAAATATTGTAATTCAAATCTTCTAACACATTCAAATTTAAACACTTATCCCATTTTATTGTGTAACTTTTGAACCTACTTCTTCAAAATTATTGTATAGAGCTTTATTATTTATAGATTTAAACCATGCTTCAAATTGTGCTTTTTGGATTTATGTTATGACAAGAGTTTCCAGGTCAGCAGCTTCCCGTTCCCTGAAATTTCATGGACAAAACCTAAGGTCTCATGGGATGGACCCTTGTGTAACAACTTCAAAATAATGTATGGTAGGAACAAGGACAGTGTGGAGTGGAAGAGATATTTAATGTCTTGCACTGATATCTATTTTTTATGTAAAGTATAAATGATAGTCAGAATACCAGTTAAAGGAGCTTAAACAATAGTACTTCAAACCTATTACTGGGATTTTTTTTCGTGTCAGAAAGTGCAAGTAGCTTTGGCTGTGAGAGAATTGGCCATCTGCAAGGATGTTGCCGAGAGGACGCATGGATGTTTTACCATCCTGTGCGAGGCTTCTCTCATGCCCCTGCATGAGAAGCTAGAGCTGACAGACGGGAGCTCACCCCGCTCCCAGGATTCGAACAGCCAACCTTTCGGTTAACAATCCTGCTGGCACAACGGTTTAACACATTGCGCCACCGGGGGCTCCACTATTGGAACATAAACAATGCTTGCAACTGCTGTTTTAAGATGTAAAAAGGCTCAACAAAAGAAACTACCCAATACTACAATATTTAACTGCTGTGAATTATTACTTTTGTTATTTCATATTTTAAGTCTTTTTTTGCAAACACTAAGCATTGGTTTCTTGTTTTTTTTTAAAAAAACAATCCCTAGAACCCCTTAAAATATAAAATACAATTTTTGCACCAAAAAGGTGTTTTGCATAAAGATAAATAATCATATTTGCACAAAACATTATTAATTTTCTCAGAAAAAGTCTTTAAAAATAAACAATTAAAAATGTGCAAAACAAGAACCAAATGGGGATGTCAGATGCCCAATGGGAAGACAAACATTTGAAATTTCTGATTCCTCTTTGCATGAACAAAATAAGATGTGCATATCTACCCTACATACCCATGTAGAAATCTAGAAACTTTAGTTTAAAAACTTGGGTCGACTTATTCATGGGTCATTGTGACTCTTATCAAAAAAGGAACCATCACCTTCTCTGAGTAGAGTTGCAAAAGGTAAGAGCTTGGTCCATTGTGGGAAAACCTAAAAGAAGCACTGAATCCACCTCCCACACTGGTTGGGGAAAATGTTGGTGATTCTCAGGGGTGAATGACTTCCCTGAGGTGGCATAGGTACTTTCCCCTCTCCATGGAATGGTCCACAACTTATCCATGGTTCATATCAAAGGCCATAATTTTGGACCCAAACCCATGTCACTTGGAAAGCAGCTGACTACTGTTCTGACTCACTCCTTCCAAAATGGGGGGAATTGCGAGGGAGACCCTAATTCTGCCTCTTGCAGTGGAGATCACTCAGCGGAGAGCAACAAGGGAAAGGATCCTCACTGATGGAGGGGTTAGGCCATAATTCACTGCACAAAGCTCAGTTACTACAGGCAATACCCAAGTTACAAAGATCTGGCTTACAAATGACTCATAGTTAAGAGAGGGGGTGAAACAATAGGAAGTGAGAGAAATCTACCTTTTGGAAGGGAAATTCACTCCTAGAAGAATTATCATGGGAGAAAGGTGTCTTCTCTAAAGCTTTATCACCAGTCCTTGTTTCCACAATGAGCCAAATATCTATCTATTTCTGGAGCTACACTTTAAAATGTACCTGTTCTGACTTACAAATTCAACTTAAGAACAAACCTACAGAACCCATCTTATTAGTAACTTGGGGACTGCCTCTAACAACTACATTTGTTATACAGTCATAACTGCTCAAGGGGGCGCCAATGGAGAGGCATAATAGCCACCGGTAGGGCCTCCCAGCCAGGCAGGTCATAACCGAAGGGTCTGACAAAGAGCGTCAACGGGCAGGATGGGCTCTCTAGCCTTTTGGCAACCATCCTAAGAGAAGGAAAACTCTAATTTCAAACCCGGGCAGATGGTGCTCGTCTAACCCTGTAAGGTCAACCATCTAAGAGAAGGAAACTCGAACCAAACCTACGACCTGAGGACTTCGCTGCCACCGTCCAAGCTTGCTAGGCCCTGGCAGACGAACCTTTGGTTTAAAGGGTGAGGCCAGTTCTGTGCACGCTGCGCTCCACCAGAAAAATCCATTGCACAGGCTCGAAGGACACATCCAACTTCCAAAAAAGCCCTGTAGCGATAGGCGAGGGACGAAACGGCAGGTGTAAAGATGCACTGGAAGGCACAGACCCAATCCTGCATGCAGGCAGTTCAATATACACTGGACAGACTATGTGACTAATGTTGCTGTCCTTGAGCAAGCAGGGATCACCAGCATTGAGGCCATGTTATTAATAACACGGCTGCGCTGGGCAGGTCACGTCTCTAGGATGGAGGACCATCGCCTCCCAAAGATACTACTCTATGGTGAACTCACCACGGGTCAGCGCAAGAGAGGCGCCCCCAAAAAGAGATATAAGGACTCCCTGAAACAACATCTCAGACTCGGCCAGATTGATCACCAACAATGGTCCACCCTGGCCTCACATCGGGAGGCATGGAGGCGCACTATCCACAATGTTGCGGCCTCTTTCGAGAAGACATGCCAAACGAGTCTTGAAGAGAAACGACAATGCAGAAAGAACCGCAACTTGGAAACGACATCACCCAAGGAGACTTTCCGCTGTGCTTTCTGCAACCAAATTTGCCTATCTCGGTTTGGTCATTTTAGTCATCAACGCGCTTGTAAAAAGTGTGGGATGAGTCCTTCCTAAGAATCTTCGTTTACGAAGTAATGCCGAGAGAGAGAGAGAGAGAGAGAGAGAGAGAGAGAGAGTACTGCTCAATAGGATTCCAGTCCGTGTCTCTTGAAATTAGCTTAGTATGATTTAGAAACTGCCTAGTTTAATTGGTATTGGATCTTTTCATTTATGTCCATTATTAATTAGACTGAACACGTCATTGGCACAGAAACATCTGAGTCCCAGCTGTGCATGAACAAGCCTTATTTCCAGTGTTCCACTATTTATGATGAACACAAGAGTCTGGATATCGTCTCCTCTTTCCTTTAACACCACCATCATTATTAGTCTGTATTAAATGTGTTTTCTATAAAATAACTCTATGGAATTTTTTATGAAACAAAAATACTCTTCCAGAAAGTGGGGCGAGCACGAACACATACAGACTACTTGTGTGTTCATGCTTCTAATCTTCTGCTTTTCTGCAAATGCACCCACAAAACATGGTTAAAACAAGATGTTTTAAGGCCTACTGTTTATAAAAGGTTTCACTTTAGAGACTTGAACTGGGACTTGGAAGATCCACATTCTAGGTCCCATTGAACCATGAAACTCACTGGGGGATACTGGTTCAAACATTCACTCTCAGATGAATCTACTCGAGACGATGGTTGTGAGGATTAAGGCAAGGAGGAGCAATGCATGAACTCTTTGGAGGAATTATGGGATAGATATGAACTAATGAAACCAATAATATTCCTGAAACTGACTCATCCACCTCAAAAGCCTTTTTGAAAACCATCAGAGTAAATGTTAAATGCTGCGTTAAGATTTCCTTAACCAGTGTAAAAAAAACAAAACCCACAGTTGTAGCTGTCCCATCAGTTCAGTTCACATACAAATCCTTCCCAGAGATCTGCATACAGAGATCTTCTTGTTACTATGTTGATGGTACTAGATACCGCTGTAAATTTACAATTGCAATGGATTTTTATATTTATTGAAGGGGAAATATGTTGTTGTGAAATTATTTCTTCAGAAGCATGACTGAGAAGGAAAAACAAGTAATGGCAGTAGGAAAAAATTATAAAGTCCCAGAAAGTTTTCCTAAAACTAACTCACCACTCAAAAATGCACATTAACAACCTAATGGTGAGCCATTGGGCCCTGTTGCTTGGGAAGAGTGGGAAAGGGCTGGATGTCAAGACTTTTGAAGCCCTGAGATTTGTCTTCTTACCTGGAGACTTAAAGAAACATATCAGTTCTCTGACATTTTGACTGGCACCCAAAACATTGCAACCCTGTCACTGAAATGTGACAGTTTATCTTTCACATTGCTGATTTATTTTTAATTAAGTCTGAATTGCAGGTTTTCAGCTTCCGGTGCCATACTCTTTTCATTTTTGACATGGATTTTTTTTCTAGATATACCTGTGAACTAGACCTATATCTATTACTTTTTCATTAGATGTAATACAGGTAGTCCTCAAGTTACGAACAAGATAGGTTCTGTAGGTTTATTTTATGTATTTATGTATTTATTATTCCATTTTATATACTGCTCCATTCCCATAGGGTCGGGGCGGTTCACACAATGAACATATGCAGTAGAAACATAATAAAACAACAATAAACATCAATAAAACTACAATAAAACAGTTCCCCACTGTACTAATAGCCAGCCATACAAATATGGAGTAGATTACACTGGGTCATTGAAATTGAAAGCCTGTCGAAATTGTCTTGGAGGCTCTTCTGAAGGCAGATAACTCTCTAAGAGAGCTTGTACTTGTTAAATTTGTATGTACGTTGGAACAGGTCCATTTTAAGTGCAACTCCAGCCATACATACATACATACCTTTGAATAGCATAGGGAATGGTTAACACTCTTTTAATGTTTGCTTTGCTGACTGTGCCCTTGTTCTGAAGATTTTACTTCACTTTCTGTCCCTGTGATAATTAGATTTTTTTAAAAATTGGCTTGCGGTAAAAATAAGGATTGGTGATAAAGCTTCAGTTGAGATGGCTTTCCCCCATGATAACTCTTTCATGAGTGAACTTCCCTTTCGAGGGGTAGATTTCTCTCACTTCTTCTTGTCTCACTCCCATTCTTAAGTATGAATTGATGTAAATCGGATGTTTGTAACTCGGGGACTGCCTGTACTGACCTCTTTAGATGCACATAAATATTGGCTGTTTTTATGTTTTCCAAATATTAGTGTTAAGGATCATGCCACCCAAATACATGGTGTTTTATAGAGAAACTTTTTTAAGGAGATGTATATCCGAAAGGCATCAACATTTTACTAGTGAGTGGGAGGAAACAGAGAAGAAGTAAAGATGGAGATGAGGAGAGCAGGATAAAAATGTGGGGAGGGTTGGTTCAGTCATGCATTTAAGGTTGGTTCAAATATGGGAGCTGCCTTATTGGACTTGGAAGGCAGTCCTGCCTTGAGTCATTGTGACATGTATGACAGTGCTTTCATCCAGGACAGGTACTGTTCTATAGAAAGGCTGTCATTCTTCTGTCAGGGATTGGCTCATCTGTCAGGTTCCAACCATTTTCTCTATTCTGTTTCAAGCAATAAATAGATTCTGCTCATGGCTCTTGGAGGATGAACCAGCCTCTCACTTCTGACCAAGGAAAACTACAGCAACGAAGAATGTGTTCTTCTTGTAGTACAAAATAACTGATCTCAAATGTTACAGTTTTTCAAACAAAGATCAGAACTTAATTTCAGAGATCCGTGATTCTTATTAAAAGACTGTCACCATTGTTGTTTTTACACTGCTGTACCTTTAAGGTTGTTTTATCTTATTCAAATGTCTGAAATATTCAGTCTACATGAGGAGTTTGCAAAAGTCATAATGCATGGATGCTTTTGCTCTTATTGCAGCGGCACTGTTCTCAAGTAATCAGTCAAGCCGAAGTGCAACGGCAGTAGATGCTATGACCCCGTCACTCTCTGTGAGCCACAGTTCACCAGGACACAATATTCATGGTGGCCCAGGCAACCCACCGATCCAAGGACTCCCTCTCACTGCAGGGGACTCTGGAAAAGAGAGGTAAGGCCACAAAAGAACCGGGTGAAGTTATCATTGCAGTATTTCAAAAGGTTTTGGTGTCCAAAATCAGCAAACCCAATATTCTTCCCATATGTCTAAAATGTGGACGTTCTTTAAAAAGAACCATCATATGTTCTGTCCAACTGTGATGCCCTGAAAAGAGCAAGGTTGAGGGAGGCATTCTTTGATATAAGAGATATTACTGAAAGCTGATGAAATAATAATAATAATAATAATAATAGGAAAAGCTTACACGATATGAGGATTTAAAAATAGAACTGCAAAGACACAAGCCAGTAAAGGGGGTTCCAGTGGTGATCGGCACACTGGGTGCAGTGTCTAAAGACTTTGGCCTACACTTAAAAACAATCAGCGTTGACAAAATCACCATCTGTCTGCCTGCAAAAGGCCACTCTACTTGGATCTGCACACATTATTCCCTGATACATCACATATCAGCCCAAGGCACCAGGAAAAACAGCCCTGTAGCATCTAATTGTCGTTTAGTATTTATTTAATGCATTGTTGTCCTCCTATGGTGTTTTGTTGTTTCTATTGTTTTTTGTTGTTTGTGTATTGTTCCTACTGGTCTGTCCTGTGAACTTGAACTCTGTAAGTCACCCCGAGCCGTATGGGAGTGGCGACTAACAAGTTTAAATAATAATAATAATAATAACATAGTCCTAGAAACTTGTGAAGTGTGGTCAAACGTGGTCAAATACAAAAGCTAACAGTGATCTTGTTTGTTGTGTACTAATCTTGTTGTGTATCTAATAATAATAATATGTGGATATTTTGGAAGAATCCCATAGCGACATAAACAGGTGTAAGTTGCAATGCGCATGCTGAATTACTTTAGGGAAGGTGGAATGCACATCACACAATTAGATGATTTTACCTATGGAATTCTAAGGTTTCCACTAGATCTCCCTGGGTTTGAATTCTAAATACTCCTCCTAACGCTCCCATTTTTTGATTTTATATGATGAAACATCAGCAGTTAAAATGAAATCATAGTGCTCTAATGCTGTAGTGTGAGTAGGACCTTGGTCATAGTGGTGGGAGGGAACTTCTGCAGATGCAAAATAATGTTTCTACAGTACTGTGTCAATGCATATTGTACATTTGTTGCTGTGTGCCTTCAAGTTATTTCAGATTTATACCAACCCTAAGGTGACTTATCAAGGTGTTTCATTGGCAAGATTTATTTAGATGGGAGTTGTCCTTGTCTTCCTCTAAGGTTGAGAGAGTATAACTTTCCCAAGTTCATCCAGTCAATTTCTATGTCCAGATGGGGATTCAAACCCTTTTCTTCCAGTATCCTAGTCCAGCACTCAAAGCACTACACCAGGTTGACTATTCGTTGTACACTGTCTCTGTGCATCGCATACTGTAGATAAATGCATCTACTGTTTAATGATGTTCAGTAAAGGAATAGCATAATTACTAGGATAGTGTAATAGCAAGAGGTCTGCTTTTCTGGATACAGTGAGGTGTTCTGTATGGTCTCATAGTATGTTTACTTTCACCCTTGCACTTCATATAATTATACTCGGAATCTGCCTATTAATTCTATATTGGACATCTTTTATTTTTGCATTTTTCTATATATATATATATATCACTCCCCAAATAATTTTTTGCAGTGTATAAAGGTCCTATAAAACACAGAATTATCATTCTTCCACATATTGATCACTTTTTATATTTCTCAACTTTTTACTTCCCTTCAGTAATTTGTCTAAAGATGAGACTACAATTCAAATGGAAGTGGTACACACACTTTGGATCATGTATTTCAAACTTCTGTGTTGTGCATAGTTTGGCACAGTAAAGGGTTTTGCTTTGGCATTGTTACGTCTCTCTTGTTCCTTATATCATAAATACGCAGCCTGCAGTACAAATGATTGACAACTATGTTTTCACAAAAATGTTGTATTTTCTAAAATTATGTTATTGATAAGAACATTTGTTCCCATTTAGGAGGACAGTCCTGATTCATCCTCTGTCATCCCACTTTTTAGCTGCTTTTAAATGGTCCAGTTTCTCTCTCCTCGTGCTTTCCCCTCTGTCCTCAGCTTACATAAATAGATGAAAACTATTCAAAAAGCAAAAGTCGCACTCCACAAATTCTGGGGGTGTCTTAAGAACAATAAAATCAATGAAATTATGAAACAACACTATGACAGGCAGAGCAGATTATAAATAAAATGGGAACAGATTGATACAGTCAGGAGCTCTTTCCTGCTGGTTAACATATGATCACATAGCCTTACTTGTTCCTGGACTATTAAAACACTATAGTAATGTAAAACCAATCACTGTACCAACCCATGGCAGCACATACTAATATATAAAAGACTGAGATTCAGAATATGCATCCTGCAGGATGTAAATACTACTATTGCTGTTACAACAACTACTACTACTTATTATGTCGTACATATCTATTTTGCTGGGAAGTACAGAGAGATTTACACCTACACAATAAACCTCAAAAGTGTAGTACTGTGCTGCTGTGAAATGGCATGGTAATGAAAACATAAAATGATGGTCTCCTGCAGTCACAACCCAAATCATGAAATTGCATGGTTCCTCTGGTTAGAAAAATGGAAGGGCATGGCCTATGAAGGGCAATGTATTGCTTGGGACGTGTAGTCTATGAGATGGTGTGGTAAGCAGAGAACATGACTGTATTTTAAGAGCGTTATTAGGAGAATTGTGCAATCTGGAGAGGGGCTATCTCAGTGTGTTTTGGATTTCTACAAGGATGGATTTGCAATGCCTAAATTCACCATTAAACCATGGTGCCATAGTGTTGTTAGTCTTCATCTCTGTTCATTATCTACAATACAAAAATGTGGGCTCTAAGTCTATGGAAGTTCTCTTTTGAATCTCTTTTCCTTTCCAGGCTTGTTTCACTGAATCTTCTTCCCAGTTTCTGTTTTTATTTTGCAGTTCTGCTCCTTGCTTCTAGGCTGTCATGTTCTTTGTCAGATTCTTGTCTTCAGTGCGTACTGTATGCTTTTAAAGTTGTGTATTTGCTGTTTATTTCTGGTTCATGCCCTCTAACTTCAAGCTGCTGTTACTGCCATCAAGATTGTCCCTATCCGAGCCCAACTTCACTCCTCACAGTCATGTAGATGTTTATTTATTTACTATGCATTGATGCCACCTTGTCTATCAACATGTTCAAGATGAATTGTAGTTCATAATGTCAAAAGGAATGAAAGATGCAAAAGCCTATTTTATAAACTTAATGTTTTTGTGTAAGTGTTAATTTTTAAAAGGCATTACACAAACTGTTCTATGAGTGCCACGTGCATAATGTGTTATTTTTTAATGATCATATTCATTCAAAAATGTTAAATATAGGAAAGAATGGCCAAGAATTGCGGAATAAACAGATCCGCTACTGAGAACTGAGAACTTACCAGTTACCTGGTCAGCTCCCTATGTCGGAGAAAAACATGCCATAAATGGTGGTTAATTGAGATTGTGATTAGCCTGATTTTTAAAAGAAACTAAAAGTGACTACTTTTTTAAATGGGAGTCAAGGGACTGGAGTCAATTGAAAAATGGCTCCCAGAAGTTGGATATCCCTCATCTAAAACTGAATTTCCAATGTTACATTATACATCTAATGAACTTTCTTTTGAGTTATTAGGCATATTATACTGCATAACTGTATAATCTATCAGTGTTTTTCCATTGTACAATATGAGCTAGTTTTTCCCTCATTTGGTATCTTGGTAAAACATATCAGGGCACTGACTTCCATTCTCTTTTGCATAAAGTACCCATTAAGATACCAAATACTTGCTTAACGTCTTTGTGTTACAATAGTTGTCTGTAAGAGGCAACACAACCATGCCCACTGTGAAATTCAACCCATCTATTTATGCATTCTTTGTTATTTAAAAACTTTTTTTAGATGATAGGCTACAGTCAGAGCCATTTTTATTTTCAATATTTGAAGGATTTTAAATATTTGGAAAGTGCTCACTCACAATGAAATGCACACCCTCCAGTTGTCCCAAATTGGCAGGGAGGGTCTTCTTCGGCTGCTTTTAAAATGTCCCAGATTGTCTCTCCTCCTTTTACTTTCTATCTTTGTGCCTGGCTTCCTTCACTTGCTTCAAACTGAATTCAAGACCAGTTAACTCAGCAGGGCAGAGACTAAGGCCAAACCAAGTTCTGGCAGCCTCTTCTGTCCTCTTTGTTTTTTCTCATTAGTAACTTTTGCCATGTTGCCCATACTCCGATAATTCTTAACTGTATGTGGCTTGATTTCATCTCTGAAACACCTGGAAACCCACAGGTTGTAAACCACTGTTTTAGAAGCTGGAGCAAAATTTTGTAGAATAAACAAATGCAAGGTGCAGTTGGCAGAAGAAAACAACCAGCAACAGTGTGCCAAAGGAGAGAAGAGTTGGGTTTATGTTTTCAGTGTGTGTGTGTGTGTCTATAGATAGATAGATTAGATGTCATCAGATAGCTTAGACCAGTGTTTCCCAACCACTGTTCTAGTGTGCCATGAGTGATCACCTGGTGTGTCACGGAAAAACCTCTCTTTCCCCCTTTCTTCCCCCTCCTGCCGGACTCCTGCTGCTGCTGCTTGGGGGAGGAGGATGAAGGGGTGGGCGGTGGTGACGAAGAAGAAGGGGCTGGGGCGCCACCTCCTTCAGCCGTTTCCTCAGCCAGCCTCCAATTGAGGGAGGGCGGGGAATGGAAGCAGAAGTGCACTTGTCTGGGCGCATGCACACTAGGTCCCGGGGGTGGCAGACGCATTCACCTTCCTCCTGCGGCGGTGAAGGAAGCGAAGGAGCCAGCTGCTTCCGGAGGCACCATGGCTCAGCCCTGCTGCATCCCAGGTGAGGGAGGAAGGGCCCTAAAGGGGAGAAGGGGACTTCTTTTATGGGGGGAAAGGGTCGGGGCCTGGCAGGCCTCCCAAATGTCAAGGTCTGTTTTTCCCAAACTCCATATGTGTTCACATTTGGGCATATTCAGTATTCATGCCAAGTTTGGTCCTGATCCAACATTGTTTGAGTCCACAGTGCTCTCTGGATATAGGTGAACTACAACTCCAAAACTCAAGGTCAATGCCCACCAAACTCTTATAACATTTTCTCTTGGTTATGGGAGTTCTGTGTGGGAAGTTGTGTCTTTCTACCATTCCTGCCAGGATTTCTATGTTGTGTTCATCGAAACAGGCCCAGGTTTCACACTAAGTGTATAAATACATTTAAAAACATATTAACTATATGTATTACTGTGTTGGAGTGTCATTTTGTGTCATTCTGGTTGGTGGTGTGCCCCAGGATTTTGTAAATGTAAAAAATGTGCTGCTGCTCAAAAAAGGTTGGGAAACACTGGCTTAGACTATATTAATAAACTTAAAAGATTTCCCCTTTTTCCATGTGTAAAGTGTTGGTGGGAATGCTGCTTTAATCTGTCTTCAGCATTATATTGAAGCCTTTCAACGGTGACACATACACACAGGCTCCATTGCTAACTCCATAGGCAGGTTCTCGGCAGTGAAGACGTGAATAATACACCTTTGTATGAGCTGATCTCAGGCTTTGAAGTCAGAACTCTTTCTTTTTAAAATCTGGTTTGTGATTACTGGTGTGGACTGCAGGGCATGGTCACCATTCCTACTACCAGTTTCCTTGTGGTTACAAGCTGGTATAGATTGTTGTCCATGCAAAATTTAATTTGCCGTTTCCCCAGTAACACACTGTGATTTATTTGGGGAGAAATCTGGACTGAAGCAAGACCAGCTTTCTCTTTTGTGAGATGGGAAAGCAATATAAGTAGAATGCTATAGTCACCAACTTGAGCGAGCCCGGAATTCATGACCAGATTCATAAATCATTATAAAGAGCACTAAAGTCTAATAAAAAAACATGCTTGGCTATTCAAAATACTGTATTATCATCTGGAAGATGTTCTCCCATGTTAAATCCCATTTGAAATCTTCAAAACTGTGCTTGCGTGTAAAGATTTTCTAGAGGATTTTTGCTTCAACTGTTAGCTGACAGTTAAAGCCATTTTCATTTATTGGATTTTCAGAGGTGAAATTATGCAAAAGCCCTCAGCACACTTACACTCAGAATACTGTTCCAGATTCCTTTACATAAGAACTAAAGCTATAGGCATTGTTTTGATCCCTTAAAGTTAATCAATAATCTTTTCCTATCAATCAAAAGGGAATAGGTGCAGGGAAAAAGTAACAAACAGAATTGCAATGCTTTTCTGATCTAAAGGTCTGCACCCTTGCCTTACGGAAGTTAGAGCTTCTGCTTTTGGAGGTTAATCTACAAGGCCATGTATACCTGCCAGAAACAGAGATGCTGGTCTGGAGCGGGCTTCTCCAGATCAGCATAGCTGAAGTCTGCATGGCCAGCTGGTGAACTGGCTCTGGCAGTTGTTATCTGCACTGCTCAGCGGTGCCACCCTTACTTTTCCCCATCAAACTGGTCATAGTAGCAACCACAGGCATGAAAATGATGCTTGTTGTGATGCTAGCCAGAGCGATGAGAGAGAAGAGAGGAAAAGGAGGAATTGCCCTCCTCCTTCTCCAGTACAGGTGTTAAATGACCATCATCACCAGTTTCATACCTTGTGGTTACTGCTACGATCAAAACAACAGAGGAAGGTAAGTGCCATCCCCTTTCCCTGGCCTGTCCAAGCCTGGGGGAACTTTGATGGCTCTGTGAAATGTCATGTCTTGTTCCGTCTTCCAGACACCTGTGTTGTGTTGCTCCCAGTTCTGGATGGCAGCATCCTTTTGCATTTTCCTTTAGGGTTGCCATAGACCAGTGGTTCTTTTGATGTTTTGGCCTATTTTCCTAACAGCTGGTAAACTGGCTCAGAGTTGTAGGCCAAAACATCTGGGGACCCCCAGGTTGAGAACCACTGCCATAGACCCACTGACACCCTGTTAGTCAATCATTCACAGGTTTGCAGCCAGTTTTGCTTGTTGTATATTGTAGTTATCTAACTGCCATTCCAGCATCGGTTCGCCTTCAAACTGGCTCTAGGCATAGATAGAGAAGGCGTAGCTCCTTCTATTCAATATCCTAGTGTCAGGGTGAGGAATATCTTCAGATTTCCTTGCCATTTGGAGGGAGCAAAGGGAGTTTTTGTAGTCTTGGTCAGCAACCCAGGATAGAAGCAAGATTGCCAGGGAATTTTCATCTTACTCTCATTTTGTATTTTTTGCAGCCGTTAAGCTTTGTACCAAGTCCTTCAAAGACTTCGTTGCTGAATAAACCTATTTGTTATCTTCAACCTGGAGTGGTTTTTGGGTTGCTGGATCCCTGAGCTTCTCAAGTAGGCATCCTGCAGTCCACCAGGCATATAGGAAAGCACATCACAGTTTTTATTTTCAAAAGGCACCTGGTGTGACGGCATATGTCTGCTTCCAAATAGTAAGCAGCCCAACTCTTTACACTGGCCCCAAATTCCCTGAAGCTCTGGAGCTTCTGACAGCTTGTTTTTAATACAGGAAAATACTGTGTTAAGGTAATGGAACCTTTACATCAAGTGGATGTCTTGGAGTCCATTCACCACTGTGGCCTCTTTAGATCTCTTGTGTCATCAAGCTTCCAGACCTCAATGAGTAGATAAATTAGAGATAGGATTAGGCTGAGGGATTCCTCCCCCACATTCCTATGCATGTTTACCCAAAAAAAAGGCTTTGTATTTTCTCTATCTCCTTGTCACTGTCTCACCCCCTTTGAAGATGTAGCAATGAAATCTCTGTGAGGGAACTTCATTTTAAAAGATATTTTTATTGTCCTGGGCTGGCCATGTAGCCATCCTCCACTGTCTCTTCTGCCTTGTCTTCCTTTCAGTACGGGTTTATTTTGCCTCTCTCGTTAGGCAAAATGTCTGCGTGAATTTTTGACTTTAGTTTTTATTCTTTTACTTCTTTAGAAGATGGTATTTAGTAAGCTAGTTCTATCCAATACTTTTTCTATCTAGAATGTATTTCTTTTGCTTCAGTAAATATTTTTGAAGCTAAAGTTGTGACTCTTCAATCCTGTGCCGTCCTAAAAAAAGAAGTGTATCCCAGTTTCACCATACGTAAGTTTCTGCTGGTTATGAGGTTTGCTTCTGGTACTCTACTGTATTTATGGTGGAATCCCCCCAACTGAAGGTTAGTTTTGAGCCTAACAGCTTAGGTTCCTCAACAAGATCAGCCATATATCAGAGTGAGATCTATATCTGATATTTAAGAGTGAGATAAAGGGGCTAGTTACATGTCATGTTCTCTTCTTATTGCCAGTTCCACCAACCCCTCTCTCCCTCAAGTAAGGCAATAGCTATGTTGAGAATGGACATCTGGAGCTTGAAAGGTCAAGTTTGGGAGGTGTGGAAGGATATTTACTTTCCTCTCACTTGATGGAACTTTACAGTGTCAAACCCTGTTCCATGATCTGCTGAAGATTAATATTAACAAAACCCCATCTTGTATCAAACCTGGCAATGAGTCCACACCAGAAGCTGTTAAGCCAACTCCAGTGGTCCAGGAATATACCTGCAGACCCCCCCCCCCAAATCCCACATTTATTCCCATTGAGGATATATAGGGGGATGGACAAAGTCTGCCATAGTTATCTCTTATATTTTTATGGGTGATTTTCTCTTCCTCTGTTTCTGATTATGAAGGTGAGTTGCATGGAAGAGGTGAATTCTTGGGAGAAGGGGCTTTGATGAGGGGATGTTTTGTATACTTTTTATCAACTGAATTGGGACTAGTACTGGACCAAGTTAGGCCCATGGCCTGAAGGTGTTCTTCTCTTATTTCTTGTATTTGAACATGCATGTGAGAATAGAGAATCAAAGAATAATATAATTGCAAGGGATTGGAAATGCTCTTTAGATCAACCCTGTGCTGCTTTTCTCGGGGTATTCAAAGCACTTTCCAATCAATTCATGGCAAAAATTCAAAAATTCAATGCCTTACAACACACACACACACACATTTATATCTGGTATAAAAACAACTATAACATAAAACTATAAATTAAATTAAACCATATTAAATATTTAAACATATTAATATAAAGCAATAAAATCACAAATCCAGAAGCCCGAGGCCTTTCCAAGAGTCAATTGCACACAGTCCTGTATGTTTTTTGCATTGCTTACTGCCCATAGGCTTGGTCCCACATCCATGTCTTTACTTTCTTTCTGAAGATCAAAAAGGAGGGCAATTATCTACTTTCAGTAGGGAGGGAATTCCACAGGCAAGGAGCCACCACTGAGAAGGCCCTGTTTTGTCCCCACCAGTTGCGCTTGCGAAGGAGGTGGGACCAAGAGCAGGGCCTCGCAGACAATCTTAAGCTCCTAAATAGCTTATAGAGGGAGATACTTTTGGACTCCTGAATGATAGTAATCCAACTTCTGTTTAAAGACCTACAAAAATAGACGTTTCACCATATTCGGAGGCAGTCTGTTCTACTGTTGAACAGCTATTGTCACCAGGAAATTCTTCTTAATGTTACGTGGTATCTTTTTTCTTGTAATTTGAATTACTGGTTCATTTCATAATCTCTAGAGTAGAAGGAAATAAGCTTTCTTCATCTTTTTCTTCATGACATCCCTTCAAATATTTAAAGATGGCTTTCATAACACCACTCAGTCATATCTTTTCCTACCTCAGTGGTTCTCAACTTGTGGGTCCCCAGATGTTTTGGCCTTCAACTCCCAGAAATCCTAACAGCTGGTAAACTGGCTGGGATTTCTGGGAGTTGTAGGCTAAAACACTTGATGACCCACAGGTTGAGAATGACTGTGCTACCTAAACATCCCAAGAAGGGAAAAAGCAAGCTGGAACACATTTCATCTGTCGTTATAGAGTTTGGGTTAAAGGTTAGGGTGGGAAACTTCATTTGCAGTACCTTGTTCCTTGGCATTGCGAAAAATGTATTAGGAATTACATACGACCCAAGTCTGATCACTTATGATTGCATATTTTATTTTCTTAATTTCTCAGATTTTCCACATCTGCTCCTTTTTCTCTTCATCATATAAGCCCCAGGAGAATTTCTGTTCCCTCTCCCTTGATGCAGAAAGGGACAGCACAGTGCTCCAGTGGCCAGCAACTTGTGGGGACCCATTTGAAGGCGTATGACCCATCGAAACACCCTTCTCTTCAGCCAAACAGCATCCAAATCCAAGGTAAGTAGATACATTGCCTCAGCCTTATTCTGAATCATGAGAGAAGTCTCCCACAAAGATGGTAAAACATCAAAAAATCTAGGCATCCCCTGGGCAACGTCCTTGCTGATGGCCAATTTTCTCACACCAGAAGCGACTTGCAATTTCTCAAGTCGATCCTGATACAGAAATGAAATAAGGAAAAAGTAGTGGTGGTTCCTCCTCTTCTCCTTCTCTTCCTTTTTTTCTCCTTCACAACCACTTAATATACATCAGCAACAGTTCATGATCTAACCAACTGACATACCATCAACATTAACACAGAATGCTACTGCCACTGGAGAAATATTTGATCTCTTTAACTGAAGGTATAATGAAGTGTAATCAGAAAACTATTCATTATCACCATGCAGGCAATGTGGGTGATAATAGTTCCATATCTTGCTCCTGGGAATTGTAACCTACACTCAAAATGGTATATTTTGAATTCCCACTGGGGATATAAAGAATGTTCATACATTTTCTCATCCTCAGAAAGTTTATCTCATCACATCAAAATATTTCATTGTGAAAATAGTCAACTGCAAGATTTTTGGCATGTAACACATTTTAGCAAAAAGTGCATTCATGCAAAAAAGATTGGCTTTTGGCACAGAAAATAAACATGCATACTTTTATTTTAAGTCCTCATAGCAGCCTTGAGTCCCCATAGGGAGAAAGGTGGGTATAATAATAATTATAATAATATAATTTTTATCTGGCAGGGGATTTGACTGGATGGCCCATGAGGTCTCTTCCAAATCTATGATTCTAATTCATAGGAGCAAGATTCAGTGCCATCTACTGATGGGGCTGTTTCCATTAGTAAAAGTAGGAAAGAGGGTCTTTCCTGTCATCTTTACCCCTCTCCCCCCTGCTTTTGGCACACAGAGAAATCCGTTCCAGGGAGCTGGGAAACCCTCTGGAGTGGATTTATGGGGCAGTTCCATCACATTAGCAGACATCCACTGGTGCAATATTTGATTTAAGCTGCATTATTCACCACTATAAAACATGTGGGTGTCCCAATGTGGGACGCTGACAAATATATATACTTCCAGTCATTTACGGGAAGAGTTGCAAAGCACCATTCTTCAAACCTGTTCATTGGGCTGACATCTTTGCTCTGTAAATCACCTTTTCCCATTCAACCACTCTACCTCAGCAAATGGAAAGCAATAATGTTGCTTTGTGTTGTATTTTGTTTAAAAGTTTAAAAGTATTTGTTAAGTTTCGTGGTAGCTACAGAAAAAAGGGGGGGAATGCCCTGTTGTCCTGGGTCATGTTATTACAATTCACTTGAAGAATCCCATGGAGCAGCTTCATAAGCCTAGTCTATTTGGTATATATATCAGGTAGCAGGGAAAACTCTGTTAGCCTTTGTTTCCTACCATTCTTGTGCCGCCTTCACATGATTTAGAGGGCCGTAGCTCTTGCCACTGAACTTTCAGCTCAATCTACTGCCAACAATAGTGACATTTTTTCTGTCTCAATACGTAGCCTTAAACTTGTCAGCTAGGTTTAAATTGGCTGTACTAAAAAGAAAAGGAGTTTCTCTGCCAAAAAGAAACACTTTTGAACAAAACAGGTTGTAAATGGTTTCCTATGCTGAAGAAACAGGAGATCTTCAAAACTCAATGAAATCAGTGGGTGTTGCAAGTGAAGCGATGCTGCAGTCAAATAAATGCCTTTCATATCAGCTACAGCATACTCCACTTCATAATGTACTTTTTCAGTGCTTGACAGGTTCTTACACTGGGAAGGAAAGAATGACTAATTCTGCAAGTAATTGGTTCATTTTTTTAAAAAAAGTGTACGCATTGCACTGCTGTTACTTGCTATTACTGCACTCACGCTAGAGAAAATTCATTATCACGATACAAAATCTTATGATTTCTACACGTCCACATCTAGGCAGTACTCAGAGCAATAGGGATTTGAGGCTGGTTTTAGAAAAGATTCAGTTAGCTGCTGCTTCTCTGTTAGCTCCACACTCAGACGTACAAAGGCATCTCTTCTTTTTATGTTGAATAAACGGGAAGAGGAAGAAAGTGAAACAGCCATTCTCAGTGTCTGCTTTGGAAAAAGGAAGAGAGGAAGCCAGTGCATGGTTTTCTATTAGACCAGAAAATTAGATTGAAAGGTTTTGTGTTCTGAGGTTCAAACCAAATCTCAAGTTCTTGGATAGGTTACCCTATAATATTCTGGTATAACTCTAGAAAATTTAGTTAATAATAAACAAAAAACTTGAGTTATTGACTTATTCATGGGTGAATGTGAATACTGATACAGCATTGTGCTTTCCCTTCTCTGTGGAACCATATCGACTTATTGACAGGCCATATAAAAACCCATAATTTTGACCCCAAAACCTGCCATTGACTATTATAAGTCAACATATCAATGAGTATATGCAGCTGATGTAATTTGATTTCAAATTTCAGGTTTCTCATTCATAGGGAAGTTGACTCGACAGCAAATAACAACAATATCTAAGGAGTCTGTTTAACACATCTATTGTATTTGGCAAATTAAATCACACCACTAGTTAACGAAAAGGTGGGGCATCACTCCCCCAAAATCTTCGCAAACTCCAGGGATGACATTTTATAGATACTGTCGCCATGGAGATATCTGATGTCTTTGTATTATATGTTCATTAAGAAGCATACAAATAGAATCTATTGGACTAAAGCAGGATTATAAAATAGGTGATATACCAGATGATCGTGCAATATATTCCTAAAAGGAAACCTTTGCAGCCAACCCAAGTAGCAATTATCCTACTGTTAACTAAGCACCAATGTCTTCCCCACATTTGTCCACCTAAGTGAAATTGCCAGACTTCTGACTGGAGGATTCTAAGAGCTAGGTATCCAAAAAAGTAGTTTTTCAAGGCTGACAGTTCCCCCAGCTACTTGAAGTAATCAGCTGAAGCCAAGGATGGAGAAGTATTCACTTGACAAACATGGGAAAGCATTTCTGTTGCACAATTTATGAATTTCATTGCATTGTTAATGCAGCAAAGTTGCCACTTTTCATAACCTGCGAAACATTGTTCTTGTGGTATAAAAAAACATTGCTGAGATTGACATTTGAATGTGTCTTTTGGCTTAGTGGTTGGGATTGTGCTCTCTATATATGAGTATAGGAAGCCTGAGTGGGGGGAAAGTTGATAGTCTCTTTTCTTTACATACCCTTTACTAGATTAATGGCATAGGATATTCCTAGAAGTATTTTCAGTTTCCTTAGACCTTACTACATCATCATATCATCATCATCTTTATTTATACCCACTTGATCTCTTCCAAAGGGGACTCAAAGCAGCTTAATGTAAAAGCATTAGTATACAATTTAAAATATACAAATATACAAACATTAAAACAAAGTACATTAAAACAGTATTTAGAATTCACAGATAAAAACCATTCAAACATATTCAATGCATAGTCAAGTTAAAAGCACAGCATCTCCTGACTCAATTTTAAACACCTTAATCCTTGAAAGCCTGCCTAATTAAAAAGGTTTTAGCCTGCCGCCGGAAGGACAGCAGGGAGGGGGCCATTCTGGCTTCCCTGGGAAGAAGGGAGTTCCATAGTTGAGGGGCAACCACCAAGAAGGAAAGCCTGCTCTCTTGTTCCCAAGCTTGAGATGGCATTGGGTGTCTTCTGAATATCTCAGGGCCTGGGCAGGTTCGTACAAGGAGACACGGTTGGCAAAATAGCCTGGGCCTGAACTATCTAAGGCTTTAAAGGTATTAACAAGCACTTTGAATTGTGCCCAGAAGCAAACTGGCAGCCAGTGACGCTGCTGCAACGGGCGAGGGTGGTTGTCCACTCCCTGTAGCCAGCTCCAGTGAGCAACTTGGCTGCAGCTCTTTGGACCAGCTGAAGTTTTCAAGCACAGTTCAGAGGCAGCCCTATGTAGAGCACATTACAGTAATCCAGACAGGATGTAACGAAGGCGTCTACCACCATGACCAGATCTGGCTTCTCAAGGCACGGGTGCAATTGGTGCATATGTTTTAATTGAGCAAAGGTCCTTCTTGCCATAGCTAATACTTGGGCCTCCAGGTTCAGTGCGGAGTCCAGGAGGATCCCTAAGCTGCAGACTTGTGTCTTCAGGAGGAGTGTGACCCTAAGGCTGGATCCCTATTTCCTTATCTGCCTTCCAACTGACTAGAGTACCTCTATCTTGTCTGGATTGAATTTCAATTTGTTTACACTCATCCAGTCCATTACTGATGACAAGCACTGGTTTAGGGTCAGGACATCTTCCTTGGAAAGGAGTAGTAGAACTGGGTGTTGTCTGCATATAGGTGGCACCGTACTTCAAAATTCTGTATGACCTCTTCCAGTGGTTTCATGAATATGTTGAACAGCATGGGGGACAGAATGGAACTCTGATGAACCCCATAGGTCAATGATCAGGGGTTCGAACAAGAATTCCCCAGCACCACCTTCTTAGTACGGCCCTCCAGAAAGAACCGGAGCCACTGTAAGACAGTGCTTCCCAGTACCATCCCAGTGAGAAGGCCCAGGAGGATATCATGGTCAATGGTATTGAAAGCCACTGAAATGTCCAGGAGAACCAACAGGGACACTCCCCTTCCCCCTCTCTGCATTTAGCTTTCTGCATAGGTTATCCACCAAGGCGTCCAAAACTGTCTCTGTTCCATAGCCAGGCCTGAAACCAGATAGAAATGCATCTAATTAATCTGTTTCATCCAGAAATCCCTGGAATTGGGAGGCCACCACATGCTCCAGAACCTTGCTCAGAAAGGAAAGGTTGGACACTGGCCAGTTATTGTCCATTATAGAGGGGTTCAGGGATGGCTTTTTAAATATAGGTCTTACAACTGCCTCCTTTAGGTAAGTTGGAACTTTGCCTTGTTCCAAGGAAGCATTGACCACCACCTTCAGCCCCTTTGCCAGTCCCCCGTGGCTTTTTTGATCAGCCAGGAAGGGCAAGGATCTAGAATACATGTGGTAACTCTCACCTCTCCAAGAATCCTGTCTACATCCTCAGGCTGCACAAATTGAAAAGTATCCATCAACACTGGACAAGCAGGAGCCAAAGTTACATCCAGTGGAACTATCAATAACAGCATCCAAGTCTGAGTGACTTTATCTGCAAAGTGCCTTGCAAATTCTTCAGAGCGGGCTTATGAATGGCCAAGGATTTCTCCTTGAGGACCAGTACATAGTAGCTCTCTGACCACTTGAAACAGTTCAGCTGGAATGTTTTTGCAGATGCAATTATGGCCGTAAGGAACGATTTTTCTGCTGCTTGCATTGCCGGCAGCGGAAATATGCTCTAGCTCGTACATGATACTCTATGTCTTCAATCTGAAGTTACATTACTGATAAAATATGTAGCCCTTTTCCCTCAGCCAGATAATTAAGCACACTTGCTGGTGAGGAAGCGGCACTAAAAACAGAAGGACTTCTTTCAGCGGGGAAAAACATGCAGAACAATGTACTATTAGAACATTAATCTGAGAAGCACAACAGTTTGCAAGAGTTGTTTACTTCACTTTGTCGGCCATTTGTTGTTGCTTTTAAATGTAAAGTTACGGTTCAAGAGATAATTGCTAATGTACATTCAGCCTTGATTATTTTATTGTACTTGACAGCTAAGTAAACAACCCCACATCATTAGTAAGAAAAATAATTCCCCGTGTTGGAGACAAAGGGATAACCTTTAGAAAGGAAAAAAAAGCTCTGCATTTGAAGGAAAATGTGATGCCTTCATTTAAATACCAAGATATGAACACACATTTTAAAGACACTTTTATTGTTGATTCACATGTTGTCTATACTCTGATATTCGATTAACTATACAGCTTTCCAATTTTCCATGTTGATTCAAGCTCCCAGATTCTGGGAAACTCCCACAGCCTTAACAGGAATATAATTTAGGCACTATAGTGTGGAAGCCTGATTTACAGTTAATTCCATCTTCCACAACTCCCTTGGAGATAGTTGGCTATCAGTAGTACATTTAAGTCCAGGGTTTTGTTAGTTCACTGAAGTAGGCCTATGGAATATATATATAGGTGAAGCTGCCATTCCCAGTTGGGAACCCCTGGTGGCACAATGGGTAAACCCTTGTGCCAGCAGACCTACTGACAGAAAGGTCAGCAGGTCAAATCTGGGAAGCAGGGTGAGCTCCTGTTTGTCAGCTCCAGCTTCTCATGCATTGGCATGAGAGAAGCCTCCCACAGGATGGTAAAACATCCATACCCTGGACAACGTCTTTGCAGACAGCCAATTTTCTCACACCAGAAGCAACTTGCAGTTTCTCAATTCGCTCCTGACATGGAAAAAAAAGTTGGCAACATGTCTAATCCATGTAGAATGACAGAGTAGGAAAGTACCTTAAAAGTAATGTGGTTGAATGTCTGGAACAAGTTACTTGTGTTTAATTTGTTTTTACAGTAACTCCCGCATGAGTAATGGACAGTGTGGACTCTGTCCTATTTCCAGCACAATGCTATGCATGGTATTATGCATTGTAATGTGCTCCAGATTTAAAACAGCATTGTGGCAAACAATATCTACCATTGAACAATACACAGGGTGTTGTGATGCAGTGACCAAGAAGCCAAGCCCGGGAGTAAAAGGGGATAACAAAAAGTTTATTGAACAACCACTGGAGAAAGGACGAACAAAAAAGTAGCCAACTCAGTTTTAAAACCCTCAAAAATCCCAGGGAAAAAACAACAAAACAGCCCAAAACAAACAGTAGACGTCCGTCTGCGATGTACGTAGGGAGAGTCCAGAAGAGTAGTGTCAAAACCGGTCCAGGAGTCCAAAGCCAGATGAAAAGGAGGAGATCGTCTGAGGCAATCAGGAGCTGAGTATACATGAATAGCACAAATCATAGCCCCCATAAAATACAATGCCAGCCTCCCTCCATTTCATACAATACCAGGTTCTGTAGCAGGAACTCACGTAAACTCAGCGGAGACCAAGCCCCGCCTCTGGGACACACGGCAGATAACTAAACAGAAAAGCATACATGAATTCCAACCCCCCCCCCACCTTTGCCCAAACATCAGCTAGAGCTGCCATAGCAGCTCACCCCAGGAACAAAGTGGAGAAATAGCCCATAACTCACGAGTATCAGGAAAACTGGAACAAGGTACTGGATATCAGGAACACAAGATAGTCCGAGACAAGAACCAGACATCAACTCTTTGACCACCGCAAAGGCAGCCCCCAAAACTCATTTCTTATATAGCACTTACACATCACTGTCTTCTGAAGAGTCCCCAGCTGCTGTATTTCCTACAGCTGCGGTGCTCTGTGTTTGTCTCCACTCTTGCCAATGCTGTTGTGTGCTTAAAGAGTCCCACTCTGTTTCTGAACCCCCAGAAGGCCAGACTAAATCACTATCAAAACCAAAAAACGAGTCCGAAGTAGATTCTTCGTTACACACATCCCTTACTTCCTGCACCAACGTTGGATCTAACTCTGTATCACTTTCCTCTGAACCCATTTCTTCTTCCCTAGAAAAACCCTGGAAAGTGTCTGAATCAGAAGGTGCTCTAAGTATTTGCCGAATTCTTTTCCTCTGTTCTAATCCTTCCACACTAGAATCACTAGCAGCCCTTTTCCTTCCAGCTGCAGAGTCCGGATCACCCAGAGTCACACCCCAGTCCATACTATTGCTTGATGCTATTGAGCCAACATCTTCCCCAGTACTAATAGTAGAAGCTGAAGGCTCAATCACAACACAGGGTGTAGTTTCCTCCTAAATGAGTCATTAGAACAGTCGAAAATTTATTTCAATCATTCTAAGGATGGTACCATTTACTTGCATGTAGTAGTACTTGAATAAAAGTGGTTTAGATACACTGGTGCACCTCAGACCCAGGTCTGCCTGTCATCTTCCCAGTAGTCCTGCCGCTGTTTGCAATGCAAGCACAATACCTATAGTCCTGCTTCCATTCCCATATGCTAGGTAAAGTCACACTTGCGCAGTTTATGTTTCTTCCGTGCCAGAGACACATACCATCTGGGACACATGTCTCTGGAGTTTTGTGTCTAATAGCAAGTGACACTCAGTAGGCAGAATGCCCCTAGGGTCTGCACCCATGGACTTCTGTCTTTCATGTGCTGTGTTTCAATACATTTGGAGTGTACCATATGGAGGAAGGCTGCTTTATCCTGAGAACTTGCAATGCTGTACTATCCGTAATTATAAGAAAAGAAGGCTCTTCTCTGTCTCTATGATTGAAGTCCTTGTTTGGGATCTGCAGTGGAGCAGCTGAATAGATGCTGCAGCTCTTATAATGAGCCAACTTCCACTATTCCAGAAGGCAAGAGAACAGAGCAATATTTTCAAAAGTTCAGGAAGCTCATCTGTTCTGTTTGCTTTCTGTTCAGCAGTAGCAAAGGCCCAGCTTTTCCCAGCTGGCACCGTCATGTTCAGATGACGTTTGCTAAGATTAAATCATAATTTTATACTGGCTCATATCTATCAGAACACAGCTAGATCTTGCTTATGTATTGGTCACGCAAGCATACAAAAGGGGGAAGAGCATAATTCCAATTGCTTATTCCAGCCAGAGTATATTTGTGGAATTACCCCCATATATGCTCTATAAATATGTGTAGGAAGCTTGAGTAGGCGGAAAGTTAAAGTCTCATTTCTTAACATACCCTTTACTAGCTTAATGACATACGATAATGCTAGAAGTATTTTCTGTTTCCTTAGACATAATTCTCTGTTTCTTTATACATGAGTTGACCTTCTGTATAGTTTGATGGCAGGTTTTGAGGCCAAAATAATGGATTTTTATATGACATATAGATAAGTCAGGGGTCATTCTGTGGTGAAGGGGAAGCACCAGTTCCACCTCAGAGGGCCAGCCATCTCTGCCACCACCAGAAATAGCATCACAGCTTAAAGAGTAGATGGTACTTCCTTTAGGTTTATTTCTTTTCCGTTTCAAAGAGAGTTAAGGTATACAACTCACATTAACCCATATATAAGCCAATCCATCTAGTTGGAGTTAATTTACTGACTGACATTTCTATACTTCTACATAAATCAGTGGCAAATCCCACTGATTCAGTGGATCTAGTCCAGTTGGGACTAGCAACTCTATCTCTACCTATCTACCTATCTATCTATCTACCTATCTACCTACCTACCTATCTATCTATCTATCTATCTATCTATGGAAAGAGATAGCGGTTTGGAATACCAAAGGTATGGTTCCAGTCAAAAAAATTGAGAATACGAATAATCATCCATTATAAAGAGGGCAATATAATTATTATTTCAAAACCCATTGTCTTTGTTGATATACATAATCTCCAAAGAATGCTAGAGAGTGCAGTATATGTAAGGAACTGGCTAAGTTTTAGTAGGATCACTACTGGATGTGTGTGTGTGTGTGTGTGTGTGTGTGTGTGTGTGTGTGTTAAGAGAAAAAGACTCACCCTGGTTAATTACAATACACAGGTTGGGTGAATGGGATAATTAAGGTTAGCAAGTTTGGGCCATTCCCGAAGGGGTATAACTGGGGAGTGTTTGTAATTCAACTTTGGGCTTACTGAATGTTTGCTCCTAAACTTACTCTGTGTTAGCTCCTGGCTTGCTACCTATTTGATGCAGGCAAATGTATTTATTTACTATACTAGCTTGGGGACCCGGCGGTGCCCGGGTCATTTGAGAAGTGCAGCAGGATGTAGAGTGGGTCATGGGGGCTCTGTGTGCCAAGTTTGGTCTTGATCCATCATTATTGGGAGTTGCAGTGGTATCATGAAATTACTGAAGGTAGTGGAAGTCCCATCATCTCTGGTCTACCCTCCCCCAAAGTGTAGTAGGATGTAGATTGGGTCATGGGGGCTCTGTGTGCTAAGTTTGGTCTGTATTGGTGAATGGATGAGAGTTGCATTGTTTTTAGGAAGTGAGTGAAGGTACTTCAAGTCCCATCATCCGTGGTCCGTCTCACACAAAAGTGCACCAGGATGTATAGTGGGTCATGAGGGCTCTGTGTGCCAGGTTTGGTGTTGATCAGTCATTGGATTAGGTTTGTAGCAGGCTTGGAAAGTGAGGGAAGGTACTGCAAGTCCCATCATCCATGTTCTGCCCCTCCAAACTTCAGTAGGATGTAGAGTGGGTCACTGGGGCTCTGTGTGCCAAGTGTGGTCTTTCTCGGTGTTTGTTGGGGGCCGCAGTTGTCTTTGGGAACAGAGGGGTGTGAAAGTACTACAAATCCCATCATCCATTGCCAGTCCTCCCCCGAACCTCACCAGGACGTGAAGGCAGTCATGGGGGTTATGTGTGCCAAGTGTGGTTTCGATCAGTAATTGGATGAGGGTCGCAGCGGACTTGGGAAGTGAGTAGAGGTACTTCAAGTCCCATCATCCATGGTCCACCCTCCTCCGATCTGTGCCAGGATGTAGAGTGGGTCATGAGGGCTCTGTGTGGCAGGTTTGGTGCTGATCAGTTATTGGATTAGGTTTGTACCAGTCTTGGAAAGTGAGGGAAGGTGCTGCAAGTCCCATCATCCATGGTCTGCCCCCCTCCAAAGTTCAGTAGTATGTAGAGTGGGTCACTGGGGCTCTGTGTGCCAAGTGTGGTCTTTATCAGTGTTTGTTGGGGGCCACAGTGGTCTGTGGGAACAGAGGGGTGTGAAAGTAGTACAGATCCCATCATCCATTGTCAGTCCTCCCCCAAACCTCACCAGGACATGAAGGCAGTCATAGGGGTTATGTGTGCCAAGTGTGGTCTCGATCAGTAAATAGATGAGGGTCGCAGCGAACTTGGGAAGTGAGTAGAGGTACTTCAAGTCCCATCATCCATGGTCCACCCTCCTCCAAACTGCACCAGGATGTAGAGTGGGTCATGAGGGGTCTGTGTGGCAGGTTTCGTGTTGATCAGTCATAGGATTAGGTTTGTAGCAGTCTTGGAAAGTGAGGGAAGGTACTGAAAGTCCCATCATCCATGTTCTGGCCCCCTCAAAACTTTAGTAGTATGTAGAGTGGGTCACTGGGGCTCTGTGTGCCAAGTGTGGTCTTTATCAGTGTTTGTTGGGGTCACAGTGGTCTGTGGGAACAGAGGGGTGTGAAAGTACTACAAATCCCATCATCCATTGTCAGTCCCCCCCCTAAACCTCACCAGGACATGAAGGCAGTCATAGGGGTTATGTATGCCAAGTTTGGTCTCGATCAGTGATTGGATGAGGGTTGCACCGGACTTGGGAAGTGAGTAGAGGTACTTCAAGTCCCATCATCCATGGTCCACCCTCCTCCAAACTGCACCAGGACGTAGAGCGGGTCATGGGGACTGTGTGTGCTAAGTGCGGTCTGTAAGCACGGTCTGTATTGGTCCTTTTTGGTGGCCTCAGTGGTCTGTGGGAACCAAAGTGTTTTAAAGTACTACAAATCCCATAATCCGTGGGTCATGTCCCCTGAACTGCACCAGGACGTAAAGGGGGTTAGGGGGGTTATGTGCACCAAGTTTGGTGCAGGTCCATCACCCGTGCTGGTCGCTGTGGCCTGTGAAAGTGGCTGCCACATATCCGCCCTCCTGCCCTCCCGCCCTTCCGCCCTCCGCACACATACATACATACAAACATTCCGCTTTATAAAGGTACTAGCTGTACCCGGCACGCGTTGCTGTGCCCTTTTTAGGAGATGTGAGAAAGTCCAATCATCCACGGTGTGCCCTCCTCTAAGCTGCAGTTGGATGGAGTGTGGGTCATGGGGGGCATGGTGTGCCAAGTTGGGTCTTTATTGGTCTTGGTTCTGGGCCACAGTGGTCTGTGGGGAATGATGGGTTTTGAAGTACTACAAATCCCATTTTCCATGGTGGTACTTCAAGTCCCATCATGCATGGCCGGGGCTCTGTGTGCCAAGGTAGGTTACTGTAAATTCAGGCCATACACAATATCCCAATGTTTGAATTCTACTGCATAAGAGTAAAATTATCCTACTTGTATTGCTCATATGAAAATACAAAAGGACTAAGCTTCTGCTGTTCTGCACACATCGTCAACCCAAAACAAAGTTTATCCAGGAAATTTCATATTTGTATATGTGGCTATTATGCATATTGATCTCACTGAGAAGTTGTTTCTGCCTTCCACTGATACATATTTTCTGATATCACTTGGAGCTTTTGTCTAGGCAGTCTTCAAATTTTCCTTCTGAAGATTATTTGTGCATGTTTGTCATGCCATTATGTGAACCCCAGTCACCAATGCCTATGTACATCTCTAGGCAGCTTCTATTAACTTCTCTTTCTCTTTGTTCATTCCCTGAATGTGTGCGGATGTGTTTAGAGGAGACAATACTTTTATACTGGTTTTGTATCTGAAAATTGTTGATCTTTGACTGTAGCACTTGAAAACACACACTTGATAAAGAAAAGGAGCAATTTTTTCACATATAAATTTGAAAAGATGCTTGTATTGACTCTCTGTGCCCTACAGTACTTCTGGCACCCTGTGATTTACAATTTTTATGTTTGCAGCTGGGATTTGCCTTGTAAAGTGGATGAGTAATTAATGGTATCAAATAAATCTAAACAGAGATGGGTGGTGATTATTTAAAAGTAGAGAGGGAGATTGGGAACATCTGGCTTACCAGTAATGATGCCGGTTCATTAAGTCAGGGAAATGCAATAAAACAAAACATTAGCTGTCGTGTATTGGATGCACCAAACCATCTGGGAGCTGGTGCTAAAGTCTCAACATTCACGGCACTTGTTTATAATGTTAGAATTGTCTAAAACATACGTATAAATGAGACTTTGCAAGGAAGAAATTTTGCAAAAAAGATAGGAATTGTTGCCTGCATTCATGCATACAGAGAGATACACATAAGGAGATTATATGATACAAAGATGCCCCTACTCTTTGGGTTTAGAGGGCATTTTGGCTCCTCCTAAAACCTGTGAGGCCCTTGCATTTTTAGAGACCAGAAGTGATGTTTTAGCACCTCTGATCACTTTCAAAAGTGTGTGTGTGTGTATCAGAAGTGACTTGAGAAACTGCAAGTTTGCTTTTGGTGTCAGATAATTGGCTGTCTGCAAGGACATTGCCCAGGGGATCCCCAGATGTTTGAAGTTTTACCCTCTTTGTGGGAGGGTTCTCTCATGTCCTCGCATGGGGAGCTGGAGCTAACAGAGGGAGCTTATCCACACTCTCCCTGGATTCGAACCACTGACTTGCCGGTCAGCAGTCCTGCTGGCACAAGGGTTTAACCATTGCACCACTGGAAGCTCCTTTTCAAGAACTTGGGATGGGTGAGTCACCAACTGGTGATATTTACAACTTCGCTAAAATGTGAAAGAAAATGGTAGGGATGTACTGTTTCATCAAAATTCTTCTTGGGGGGTAATTTTGAGTAATTTCTGTGTGTTTTCCTACTGCAAGAACGTTTTCAAAAAACATGAAATTTTGAAGGCTATGTGAAAATCAATCTGCTGTAGTGGTTTGAGCTTTGACTCTGGAGACCAAAGTTCAGCCATGGAAATGTATGAGATAATCTTAGGCAAGTCATGTTCTCTCGGCCACAGATAAAGGCAAAGGCAAGCCTCCCATCCCCGTTCTACATTAACGTTTGCAGTTCTAAGCCATGGGAATGTTTGCTTGATGGTATAGTGACATCATGCTGCACTCATGCAAAATATGGTGAAAAATATGAGTCAAGAATATTGTTTTGGTTTAGTCATTGTTGAATACTCATTTCCCTGGGCAGCCTCTCTCTCCCCGCATTCTTTTGCACAGAGGAGAAAGCTCTTTAAAATGCTCACATCTGCAGTCTACACACAAGTCCTTTCTGCCTCCCTCTGTTGTGTGTGTGTTCAAATCAAGCTACTCTAATATATTAAGGAAATACTTGTATATTTCATGATATAGTACCTCTCATATCAGATCAGTAGAACCCCTCGGTTCTTTATTTGCACCAAAATGCAATGCAGTGCAGTATGACTACTTCTGCTTCTTGCTGGAGTTATGCTGATTTGGAGGCAAGTTGCTGTAACTATTAGGCCTGGGCAATCATAGTTCAAAATTGTTCTAAAGTATTTACAAAACTAAAGTTCTGGTGGTGAAAACTAGGTGGCGCTGTTGCTTTGCTTCTACAGTGTTGCTAAAGTTCTAGTGGTCAGCATTTCAGAATTCTAACAAAACTTTCAAAATTTCGTTATAAATGGCAGTTCCTAATTGGTTATGTCTTAAAAATCGCCAATAATGAAATAATAATGAAGTTTTGAAAGTTTTGTTAGAGTTCTGAAATGTTCACCACCAGAACTTTAGCAAGACTGTGGAAGCAAAGCACCAGCGCCACCTAGTTTTCACCACCAGAACTTTAGTTTTGTGAGTACTTTAGAACCATTTAGAACCATGATTGCCCAGGCCTAGTAACTATATTCCACTAAATCAACCTGATTGCAAATTATGTTGGTTGTTTATAGCAGATCCTCCCCACCCACCCACCCTGGCTGGCATTTAAGAAGAAAAGTAATTGTAGTAAAATAATGGAAACAGACAACTCTCCAAAACAGTTTTAGCACATTACTCTCAAATGGTGCTTTGTGCTTACTTGAAAAGCATTCTTTAAAATAGCAGCAATCCCAACCATCATTGGTCACTCTGTGTGAGTTTACAGCTGAGTCACACAGCAGTTACCAGAAACAGCTATTTCTAACCCCAGTACTTGAAGCCAGCTGGCAAAGCTCAGGAAAAGCCAGGCTAAAAATGTTCTTTCACATTGTTCCACACTCATTCCCGGCTTATGGCTTTTTACAATACCCTCTTCTGGATCCCAAACACACTTGAGATAATGCTGATTGACACAAGATTGCCAAATGTGAAAGGGCGGGGGGAGGTAGTAGTGAAGAAACGTTTATTTAAAAAATAATGGAATAAGTAATCTCCCAAGAAATAAGAATGCAAATTATAAAGAAAACACTCTCAAGGAAGTGTTTTTTGAGGTACAGTAGAGTCTCGCTTATCCAACCTTCGCTTATCCAATGTTCTGTATTATCCAACGCAGTCTGCCTCCACAGCTGTTTTAATACATTGCAATGTTTTGGTGCTAAATTTGTAAATACAGTAATTATTACATAACGTTACCATGTACAGAACTGCTTTTTCTGTCAAATTATTGTAAAACATGATGTGTTGGTGCTTAATTTGCAAAATCATAACATAATTTGACGTTTAATAGGCTTTCCCTTAATCCCTCCTTATGATCCAACATTTTCACTTATCCAAAGTTCCGCCGGCCCGTTTATGTTGGATAAGCGAGACTCTACTGTCCTAGACTTTTTTTCTTTTCATATACATCAGATTTATAAATAATGGTTAGTATTCAGTATTGCAGTGTTACAGATTTGTAACTGTCTCTGTTCTGTTAAGTCTATGTAAATGCCTCCCATCTTAAGAACCAGCAATTGGACTGGGCGACAGAGTTCCATTCAGCTTCCAATTGGAGCAAAAGGGGTATGACGTTTCTAAATTATGTTTTCAGCAAGCAAAACTGTAACAGTTAGAAGCAGAACCTCAATCACAGTCCCTTGTCACAGTCTTGCTCACTGGCTGGAATTGTTATCCTCTTTGCACCCTGATTAGAAACTGAATGGATTTCCTTCACCTGATCCGGATGCTGACTCTTAATGTTGGCTGTGGGTCATGGCAGGAGACGTTACTTAATTTTGCAGATATAACTAAGCCGCTGATGTAAACGATCAGTGATCATAATTGTAGCTAGTGATCTTCTAGGTAGCTACATTATAATTATGAAATTGAAGTGTTGTGTTCTGCAATATGTGTATTCTTAGAAGGCGAGCAGAGATGTTTTGGAAGACCATTATGTCAGCAGAGCCACCATAGCACCATAGGTTCTGTAGTGCAACGGGCCTTCTCATTGTGTAATGGGACAGCATTTAGGATCACCAGAGATACATTATCACAATTCACTGGTTGGGTTGTGTATTATGTCAGAGGCATAACTTCACCATCATACAGTTATAAATCATAGTTTCTGATGCAAGATCTTGGCCTTCATTTTCCCCACATGCATTGAGGGCTAGATGCTTTCCTTCATATATTTCAACTTTAAGGATGGCTCTATCTTCCTGAAAAGTTCCTTTAAAGAAAAGGAGTTGGAGGTTTGTTTGTGTTATCAATAGCTAATATTTAGTTGATTGGTTTTTTTGGCTAGGAATCCAAGATACAAAACATGATGGAATATCATTATTTCATTTCACAAAACAGTGCTGGAATTCAGAAAATTCAAGGGATTCTAGTTTTCAGTGAAACTGCCCAGGGCTTTTAAACTCCCATCAGCATACTTTGTCCCTATGTGGATATGCATCTATTTTTGTTCTAATGGGTACTATTAACGGTTTACACATGTACTTAGGCAAAGAGTAATCAAAGAAAAATATTTACTTTCTGAAGGTTAAAGAGGGTCAAATAAGTAAATATTAGTTTTTTAAAAGAAAAGATTCTTATGAAAATGTCAGGACAATTACTATGGTAGCATCTGAGTTTAGACTGAGCAATGCTTTAAAATAGCTGAGAACAGATTGCTAAAACTTTACTGGGAAAAATGTATTATCAAAGATAACTTTATAACAAATTTAGTGTCAAGGCAGGACACCTGCCAGTCAGGCACATATGGTATATACTCACGTATAAGTTGAATTCATGTACAAGTCGAGGCAGGTTTTGAGGTTATGGGTATGAGCCGCGTGTAAGTTGAGGACCTTTTTTCAGAGATGAGAAAGTACCAGCACCACCTCGGGTAGCCAGCGGCCTCTTCTTACAGATGGCAGTGCTGCCTCTCTATTCTGCTTTGGTCAGACCTCATCTGGAATACTATGTCTGGTTCTGAACACTACAATTCAAGATAAGTATTGCTGGTATGTGTCCATAGCTGGAAGTTGTTCAGAGGAGGTTTACTAAAACAAGCAAAGGTTTTGACAGTGTGTCCTGTGAGGAACATCTTTGAGCTGGGCATGTTTTGTCTGCTGAGAGAAGGCTGAGAGGAGACATGATGTCCATGCATAAAATATGTGAAAGGATGTCATAAGGAAGACTAGGACTTGGAGCAATGGGTTCAAATTACAGGAAAGGAAATTCTACCTGAACATTAGGAAGAACTTCCCAACCCTAAGAGCTGTTCAACAGTGGTACTCCCTGTCTTGGAATGTGGTGGAAGCGCCTTCCTTGGGGGCTTTTAAACAAAAGCTGGATGGCTAACTGCTGGGGGTGTTTTGATTGTGTTTTTCCTACATGGCAGGGGGTTGGACTAGTTGGCCGATATGGTTTCTACCTACTCTATGATTCTTTTATTCCTTTTTTTATAAGTGTTGCAGTACAGTACTTCCATTGACCTGTGGATAAGTCCACATAGGTTTTTGAGGGGTTATTTTATTTACTTCTCTAAAATCCTAGATTTATCCATGAGTACATACAGTAATTGATATCTTTTTTTTTTGTTTTCTCTCCCTTTCTAGGTGTTTCTGGCCAACTACAAACTTTCTGTTCTCCACATTATACTGACAATCAAAGAAGTATGCAACACGTTAGTGCTTGTAATATGGTCCCTCCTTTTGAAGACTGCCTTGTACCCACTTCAGTGGGGCATGCAGGTCTTGATGTTTTCCACAGAGCTTTTTCAGCACATTCTGGAATTGCAGGTAAATGCTTATAGTATGCTTGTTACTTAAAGAGTCATTTCATTGTTAATATTTTTAGCCCTATCTTCTTAGGCAACAAAATATTTGTGTGGCTTTCTTTAGGGGAAACTGCTTAAGAACTGGGCTGTGGGGAATTTTTAAAAGGCTCTCCAAAGCCTCTCAGATGCTAGGCATAAGCTTTGTAGATACGTCTTTGAAACTTCTATGGTTAGATTTTCAGTTGTTTTCCCTGATGGAAATGTTTCACCTCTTCTTTGCTCCAAATTGCACGCATATCCATACATGCACACACATGACTGCTGTTTTTTCCTCTGCAGTGCTCCAGATTAATGTATATTTTCCTCTGTGGACACAACTTTGTAGTCTAAGGAGGAGATCTTCTTTCCAAATATGTATGAGGAATCTTACGTTTCTATGAAATGTACAGGAGATCTCAGATTTCCTCTGTAACGATAACAACAACAACAACTTTATTTTTATACCCCACCGCCATCTCTCCAAAGGGACTTGGGGCAGCTTACATAGAGACGAGCCGGAAACAAACAGGGTTAAAAATACACACTTGGATATAAAATACAACATAAAACAGAATAAAACAACAATATTGTATATAAAAGCAACCATCAAACCAACAGCCAATGAACCTGCAATAGTAAACAATTCATGTGTAGTACATGTGCACAACAGTTCTAGCTCATTCTTATCTTCAGGATAGGGAAGGCATGAACATAGGAGTACAAATGTTTTCCCCAAACTGTTTTTGCAGCCATCCAGGCCCGGATTAACCCCTTTTGGCGCCCTAGGCCACAGTTTGGAATTACGCCCCCAAACCAACCTCTACCGCACCCCTCCCCCACATTCCTTCTTTCCACTGCCCGGCAGCGGCCCCGGGGGCTTCCCTTCCTTCCTTGACTCAAGGACACGAGCGAGGTGGAGGAGGAAGGGAAGTTGACTCAAGGAAGGAGGGCGGGAGGAGGAGGCGGAGAGAAGCCCCATCCCCGGGGCCACTGCCGCACATGCACGGTAGTGGCCCTGGGGGCTTTCCTTCCTTCCTCCTCAGGCCACGCTGCAGCACTGAAAATGGAGGTGGGGAAATGTCCCAGGGCAGCGGAAGGTTGGAATGGCGCGCCACGCGCATCGCACGCAGGTGTTGCGTTTGTATTTCTTTCAACTTTTTTTGGCCCGTGATTTTTGCGCCCCCCTGGCCTTGCGCCCCTAGGCCATGGCCTAATCTGGCCTTATGGGTAATCTGGGCCTGCAGCCATCAAAGCCTCCTATTTCCACACATTGCCCCCCGAATGGTATATGGCAGGCATTCTCAAGTTGCGACCCTCCAGCTATTTGGGCCTCCAACTCCCAGAAGCCCTAGCCAGCTTGTTCAATTGTTAAGAACTCTGGGAGTTGAAGACCCAAACAGCTGGAGGGCCAAAGTTTGAGGATGTCTGGCACATGGTCTCTCTGGGAGATCTACAGGTATGACAGCTTACCTTTTGAATACCTAGCAAACACCTGGACTCCCTAGAAGCCAAAATGACTAAATTGAAGCTATTATATTTGGCCAAATCATGAGATTATATTAGAAGTAGGGGGAGTAAGGAAAGAGGACAGCTGTATCGCAGATGGATTGATTTAGCCAAGGATCTGAGCAGGATTGCTGATGACAATCTGGGTTTTAAATGGTGATTAAAATATTTCAGGACCTGACTGCAGTCCTGGGATTTCTTCTCCTACCATCTTCACGGGCTTCTTCTGTATCAAACCAAGATGGAAGGTGGATGGGGGGACATCTGGCAGAAGTTGTTTTTTTTAATCACTCCATTACGTGCTGGGCTGTATATGCATGCATGCAAATATCTTTATATAAATATAAGCAGATTCATATGTGTGCATATGAGGCTCAAGGCATAATAGAGCATTTTTTTTATTAAAAAACTTTGACTGGATTTATTTGTTGTTTATTTGTTCAGTTGCTTCCCACTCTTTTCAAATAATTTTTATTGTGAATCTAAAGAAATTATATGGAAAGTGGGGGAACAATATATATAAAGTGAGAAAGTAAGAAGAGAGGGAAGAGATACAAAAGAAAAAAAGAGGGGGGAAAGTAAAAATAGTCTGTGACTTCCATCTACTCCACGGTGCTTGGGTTTAATCTTCATGCTCATAGCTTTTTAATTTAAATTTCCTTTAGCCTCCCTGGTGTCTGGTACTCCAGTGTCTCGAATGACATCTCTTCTGCTATATGCTTCTGCTCTACTGTATTCTTAATTCTAATTTTAGTTGCTAAAAATAATTTTTTACTAGGTCCCAATTTGTCTGTTTCTTTGGTATCCCTTGGTTAGGTGTTATCCAATATGTTAGTCTGTCCATGTTCATTATTTCTATTAAAAAATCTTGTTTCGCAAATCTTCTATTGCAGACACTCTTTTGAGTCTCCAATATATTGCGTATACCATCCTTGCTTCCGTACACAAGTGGTTTAAAAGGATCTCTTTATTTTTTTTCTCTTTCCAGGTCCAACATCCCCAGTATTCATGTTCTAATTTCATTCTTATTTTTAAATTTTTCTGTATTTCTCGATGAATGTCAGTCCAATTTTTTTTTGCTTTTTCGCATGTCCAACAGGTGTGGTAAAATGTACCTATCTGGTGGCTGAACTTCCAACACTTATTTAAGGCATTTTTATAGCATTTGGATAATTTTTGTGGGGTAATGTACCATTGGTACATCATCTTTAACCAATATTCCCACTCTTTGTGACCTCATGGACCAGCCCACGCCAGAGCTCCCTGTCGGCTGTGGACACCCCCGGCTCCTTCAAGCTCAAGCCAGTCACTTCAAGGATACCATTCATCCATCTTGCGCTTGGTCGGCCCCTCTTCCTTTTTCCTTCCATTTTCCCCTGCATCATTGTCTTCTCTAAGCTTTCCTGTCTTCCCATTATGTGGCCAAAGTACTTCATCTTTGTCTCTAATATCCTTCCCTCCAGTGAGCAGTTGGGTTTTATTTCCTGGAGTATGGACTAGATTTATCTTGTCCCACAATTTTTTATCCAAGCTCTGTTTACTATTATAAAATTTAAAATAGAGAGTTTCAGAGAGTTCTAATTGTCCTCTGTTCATGCGTTCTTTAAAGTAGCTGTGTATTGCTTCACAGCCCAGTTTTGGGCAGTCCGGGGGGGGATCACGTGTTTTCCTTCAGTGCAGGAATAATACAGTGATGTGAATATGTGCATTTTCCAGCTGGAATTGGGATAAATGGGGACCTTTTAAACATGTGTTTTTTATCCATTGCAGGAAACCCCTCCCCTTTAACCCAGTAACTTCTACATTTTAGGTGCTCTGTAGAAGGGCCCAAGGTGTCTTTCATTCTAGTCTTACGAACAACAAAACACCACTAGGGTATTAACTTTCAAAAATATCTATGTTATTATCTTACACACAATATATTTTCTCAATGTATTTTCTCATAGCACAATCGCTGTATTAGTTGGGGAATATGTATCAAACTAAGGATCATAAAGTATCAATCACAAGAGACAATACACTTTAGAATTCAATATACATTGCAATTTTTACATTTCAAGAGTCATTCATATGTCTATAGTCACAACAATTATTGCCCACGGTGGAGTATCTTCCAAAGCATCTTAGTATAGGTGGGGCAAGTCCGCAGAATCAAATAATCCCGGATGTTTTTTGATGTGTTTCATTATAGTCTTATAGAAGCTGAAGCCAGCCTAATGACAATTGGGTTGTTGTGAGTTTTCCGGGCTGTATGGCCATGTTCCAGAAGGATTCTTTCCTGACATTCCGCATCCTGCCTATCACAGATGTGGGTGAAACATCAGGAAAGAATGCCTCTGTAACATGGCCATACAGCCCAGAAAACTCATAGCAACCAAGTGATTCCAGCCATGAAAGCCTTTGACAACACTAATGACAATTAACAATCACCAACCCAGGAGCGTTTGGTTTTTCAAAACCTGGACTTTCAGTCATGTTTAAGTTTTTAATGGGGCAGGGGATGGTGTCCTTGTTCCTTGGAGGTTACCAGGAGAAAATTAAACCCCTGGATCTGCCAGTTTCCCACCACTGCTGTAACTGATATCCTAACTGTCTTGTGGGGGTTTTTTTCTTTCAGTGTATGATCTTCCATCTGGCTCCACGGGTATCTTTGGTGATCCATTATGCAATGGGGCCGAGGACATCAGTTTCCTTCAGATAAATGCTGTAGACCGCTGCCCTAGTCAACTTTCTTCTGTTTATACTGAAGGCTGAGGAAACATAAGTAACAATTCTACATCTAGCTCCCATGAAAACCACTGTATTATAGATCACTTTTTTCTTGGTCAGGAAACAAGTACTAAAGGCATGACTCTAAAGAAATGGAGGAAAACTCATCACTATCGTCATCAGAAAAACTCAGTTTCACAGTTGCAGCTAATATCTGGAGTTGCGAGAAGATGTTGGTTCAAAGGTATTTACCAAAATGTGAACAGTTGTTTATTAGGTTCAGTCTTTTCTGTGGCAAAACCTCTTTCCAAAGGGAACGGAAAAGACAACTACTGCTTGATAGATTTTTAAATGAAGTATCTGGTTTTTAGAAAATGAGATTTTAAAAATCTGTTGTACGTACAATATGAAAATGAACCACAACTATACATTGTAAACCTCCTGTAAAAGGAGAGCTGCTTACATAATGAGCCAGTCTTAAGGTGCTCTGGAATTTAAGTACATAATCCCACATGTGAGAGGGCAAAAAGGGAAAATCATGTGTTTTTCAGACTTGCTGTGGTACCAGTTGGTAGTGGTAATAGTCCTGCTGCGATGTTTTTTCTAAAATATAGGTATTGTTGCTTCTGGATTTGTTAATACTCTTAACAACACAGTATTAACTGCATTAGTCTTAAGACACGAGTGTTTGTGGCTTCTTAACATTTAGTTGAAGTGAATTCATTTTGCTGGGTATGAATAATGCTTTATAATTTAATTAATTAATATTTAGATTCCGTATATATAATATTAATTTATTTTTAAAAGCACACACATTCTGAGTAGGTGTTCCATAGCAACCTCTGGAAATAGTTAAAGTCTTGCCTAACAAATATCACCAAAGCTTAGTTCCTTAATAATCCAATAGATAGTGTGGTGGTTTGAGCATTGAACTATGACTCTGTAGACAAGGGTTTGAATCTTTACTCAACCATAAAAACCAATGGGCTTGGCCATAAAACCTTGAAGAAATGCCATGGCATACTCTTTTGAGCAAATCTTACAAAGAAATCCACGTGTTAGGGTTACCATAGGTCAGAAATGACTTGGAGGCACACAACAACAACAACAACAACAACAGATAAGGCTCAGTTTGTACAAAATGGGGTTCTAGTCATTTGGTTACATTTTTACAAATTTTGTTGACAATTTTAGCTTTTCTGCAGTCCTTCCGTGGTTTTAATTGATAGTTTAAAAATAGCTGATGAGATCTAGGAGAAAATAGTTGTGGGCAGATATGAGGCCCCTGTATAATTCTGCTGCAATTTTTCCTATGTTTTGCTTCATTAACACCCATGATTTCAGCAATTATTTTTTTTTAATATTTTTTTATTGAGGTTTTCACAGGTAATTATTTTTGAGGAAGGATTTCAGCAATTATTTTTGAAGAAGTTAGAAGCGCCACTTCTCCATAATACCTACAAATAGATGGTAATTTTTTTTAACCAGAAGTGTTTCAAGCATGCATTTTTTCACAAGCAACAGAACAGGCGAAATATGGAAAATTAGGAGCTGTTTCCCCCCATTAATATTCCTCCAGTGTTCTACATTTCAGAAAGAAACATATTGGGTACATTCCTGGTAAATTTATGAGTGTCTAATTGCCACTGAAATCAATATGGTTAACTACACTTAAGCATTTCTAATTTTGAGAATTACCTCAATTAGAACAGGATGACTTTTAGCAGTCTTCAGATGGTGTCGTTGTTTTGTGGAGTGTGTGTGTGTATATATATATATATATATATATATATACACACACACACACACACACACATATATATATATATACACACACACACACACATACACAAATATGTTCCGTGATGGTCATATATGTAGCACATGCAGCCACAATGTCCATTCATTTTTGTACCATCACCTGTCATTAAGAACACATCATTACCCACAACTCAAATAATGGTTCTCAACCTGTGGGTCCCCAGGTGTTTTGGCCTACAACTCGCAGAAATCCCAGCCAGTTTACCATCTGTTAGGATTTCTGAGAGTTGAAGGCCAAAACATCTGGGAACTCTCAGTTAGATGTCTGTCGAACTTCATCTTTATGCCTGGCTGTCTCCTCCAATGAAGAGTTCAGAGCAGCTGCCATCCATCCCTCACATGGCCTCTTGCTAGTGGTCTCCTGGCCTAGACGTGCCTAGTTTCTTCTGTGGAGTTGTAACTAGTATTCTGAAGTAAGCTATTAAAAGAGTTTGCTAAATCAGGGTTTTCTGAAAGAATTCACTCTTTCTTGGTTTTGAGACTGAATAAATTCCAAAATTTCACTTTATTCCTACAGGCTTTGTTGAAAAGAGCATGTCACTGGTGGATGGTCTGAGAAGGGTTCACTGTAGCATCAGGATAAATCCCTTCACCTTGCACCAAAGGCAGCCAGAATAAAATATTTCAATATTTCGTTCCATTTCTAATTGCTAAATAATGTTACTTATTTTAAAGGAGGTAGAATTCAGAGACATAGCATATTAGTACAGATTATCAATATGCAAAGGGATCTTTTAGCACCTTGGAGACTAACTGAAAGGAAAGAATTGGTAGCATAAGCTTTTATAGAGTAAAAATTTGTCTGCAAATGTGAAAAAACCTGGAGTCACTACTGTCTTCAAAATCCACCAGGATGTTTGGTGAGTATCCTGGGTTTCATGGTGTATTCAGCAGGTATATGCTTGGACCTGAGCTTGTTCTGAGGCTAAAATTCCCTGGAGTTACCTGTCCTATGTAGGTGTGGCCCAAGTCTATTCCTCAGATGCCTGGAGCAAAGTGTCTAGGAACAGACTTTTATAGACTGGCTGTGTATGTGAGTATCATACACAGAGTAAACAGAGGGGCCTGAATCCTGTTTGTTAGTCCTAACTAGAGTAGACTGATTTGATCATTTATTTGATGGTGAGACAACATGGGCATAAGTCCCTTGATCCAGCATTTCTACCCTAGTGGGAATTAACAATAGGATTCAGGCCGCTAGTGCCTAGTACATCGTGCCATTCGCCCTTCCCAAAATTTATCTTGTTTTGGTGAGTTCAATAGCAAAAGGCTGCAACCCAATCTCCGCACATTCATAGACTCCCCACTTCTTTTTACAAAAGATATCTATGTGTGAGTAAAAGCCTTTGCATGCATATTGGAGAATCCTACCTTCTACACAGCTATTGGACACAGTAGATCAGGGGTTCCTAACCTTTTTTGTTTCAAGAACCCTTTTGCCAGTCAGGTAAAAACCACAAATATCTTAACAGAATGTAGCAGCAGATAGTTTTATTACGCTCAACATAAATGTCTTTAAATTATTTTTTAAAGATTATTCAAAATTACATTAATAATTTTAATGCCTATATACTTGAGTGTAAGCTGATCCAAATCTAATCCAAGGCACCTAATTTTATCACAAAAACCTGGGAAAATGTATTGACTCGAGTATAAGCCTAGGGTGGGAAATGCAGCAGCTACCGCACTTTCCTCTTCTCCTCTCTTGGCACAGAGACCCAGCTGGGTTGCTGTGCTGAGAGGGAAGAAGAGGAAGGCATGGAGTTTCTCCTCTCGGCAGAGCAACCCAGTTGGGTCTCTGTCCCGAGAGAGGAGAGGAAGGTGTACGGTACTTGGGTTGCTGTGCCAAGAGGAGAGGCCAGGCCCAGCCCAGTGGGAAGGGGCATGGCTGATGAGCCATGCTCCTTCCTCTTCTCCCCTTTCGGCTGGATTGCTATGCCAAGAGGAGAGGAGAGGAGAGGCCACGCACCTTCCTCTCTTCCTCTCTCAGCACAGAGACCCAGCTGGGTTGCTGGGCCAAAAGGACAGGAGGTGCCTAGCTTATAGAAACCTTATAAGGGGCTTCTTTCAGCCCCACGCCTTCCTGTTAGGACTCTCACTTTAGTATAAGCAGCGGGAATGTGGCGCAGCTGGCTAAGTGTCAGCTGCATAAGATCTCTCTGACCAGTAGGTCATGAGTTTGAGGCCTGCCTGGGTCGAGGTGGGTGCTCAACCTTTAAGTGTAGCCTGCTGTCGACCTTTGCAGCCTGAAAGACAGTTGCATCTGTCAAGTAGGAGATAAAGGTACCACATTAAGTGGGGAGGCAAATTTTGACTGAATTATGAGGCCATTAAAGAACTCCAGGAATGCTGAGAATGCGGAAGGAACAACAAGGGACCCTGTGAGATGAGGAGTGTGTCAACTCCCCCTGGTGGCCAGAGTTTGCCTCTGTTCGTCTATATGTGTGTATGAGGAAACGGCAGGGATTGTCTGCTAAGTATGTGAACCTGTAATCCGCTCTGAGTCCCCTTCAGGGTGAGAAGAGCGGAATATAAATAAAGTAAATAAGTCAAGGGGGCCTCTTTCAGCATTAAAATGTGCTAAAACTTGGCTTATACTCAAGTATATACAGTATATTGACTCCAGTTCAGAGGCCTCCTGAAATAATTTTTCACGGACACACACACACCCAGGTCCATTAACCTCTGGTTAAGAACCTTTGCTTTAGAAATATCTCTGGAGGTCGAGAAGAAAATTGCTACATGTTTGTGCTGTCGTAATTCTCTCTGTCATCCTCAAGTGTGTTGTCATAAAACAGAGGGGGTGGCTTAACAACATGCAAATGTTTGTCTCATGCTGACTGTACCACAGCTATGTCTGTCTCATCATTTCTTACCCTCGGATAAAGTATTTATATCTGTCCTAGGAAGAAATTCACACGTGTGTTTGAAGAGACATTTACATAAATCTGTGATTGTTCTTTTCTCGTGTCACTTATATTGTGAGGTTAGTACTGTTGTATGAAACCACTATCGTAAAAAAAAAGTCCTTAGAAACCTCCCACCAAACCAACTATAGTAATTGTGTTTTTTGCCCAAGTTTAGACTGTGCCATTTTATAACAGCATTAGTATTTGTAAAAACCAGCACTTTTGTATGATTTTTTAAAAAAAGATAAATCAAAGAATTGAGTTTTAATGTTAACAGAGTGTTGTCTTCATTTTGTATACAAAATAGAACATTTTATGTAATGTTGCTCGTGATAAGCACTTTGGGGAGAGAGGTGGGGATGTGGAAATGTTTTTTTATATAAGTCTTACATTTTTGTATATATTTATATATGCTTCTTTTTATAGATTTTAATTCCTTATGCTATAATGTATATCTTGCTGATTTTACTGTACTTGGCATTTATCCGTTGTGTACTGTATGCCTCAGAAAAAGAATTAGAGTGCCTTTTTCTATTAACATGTATAGTTTTGTGATTGGTTACAGTTACATTTCATATAATCATAAGTTATTTTGTCTTGTTTCATGAAGTCTTTTTTTAAATATGAAAGGTGAAATGAAGGGTTTATGCACAGGATAAAGAAAATAAAGTGAAAACTGGAATTTATAACACATCGATATGACCAGAACAATTTATTTCAAAATATGATTGAAAAATAAAGCTTCACTGGCATCTAAATTTCACTGAAATGACCTACAGTAGTTAAACATGTTAATATAATTAGAAACACACTGGAAGTGGGAGGGAAATTTGAGGGTTATTTGGAAAAGTATCTCTGTCTCGAGCCAGTATTTAAAACTGTATTTAATTAAACATATAAGGCTCAAAATATTTTTGGTGTGGAAGGAAAGGTTCCCTTTTTTGCCAGTTCTGCCAGGTATGAGGGGTGTTCATTAAAGGTTTTCCCTGACCCACTTACCATCAACTAAGAGCAGTGAAACTTAGCACAGTTATTAGTCCTTCTCTACATAAGTGTCACCTAGGGAAACACACTTCTCCCATCTTTTTAAGCAACCGTAAACACCTTGCTTATAGAAGTCGACAGGTTTCTCCAAAAGCCACGTTGTAACTTTGGAAATCAGAGTCTCGTCATCTGAAAAATGCCTCCTCTTCAAAAATAACTCTATTGTTGGAAAGAGGTAGAAGTCTGATATTGCAAAGTCGGGTGAATAAGGAGGAATTTCAAATCCACAGGAGCATGCTTCCATTTGGACAAAATATGAGTTATGAACTGGCACATTGTCTTGTAGAAGGTGGACACCTTTGGTGAGCATGCTACGTCTCTTGGTTTTGATGGCCTCCTGCAATTTCCTCAGCAGTGAAGCATAGTATGTCCCAGTGGTCATGGTACCCTTTGCTCGGAAATCCATCAATACAACTCAGTCCAATCCCAAAATACTGTGAACATGACCTTGCCTGCTGAGAGTTGGGCATGTGCAGTGAGTCATGATGCTTCCATTGCATTGACTGGAATTCAGTCTCATGATCATAGTGATGGACCCAGCTTTCATCCTGTATGATCAACTGAAGAAAGACTTCTCCTGGTTTCCATGGCATATGATGCACATCGTCAATAGAGCCTGAGAACATTCAACTCGTTCCTCATTCTGGAAAGTTGTGAACAGCCAGGGGACCCAGGAAGCAGATACCTTATGCGTGTGAAGATGGTCTTGGATGATTTTTTTCCATGGATTCCACACTAATCTTGATATTTTGGGCTAGGTGGCGAATGGTTATACGGCGATTTTCCAAAATGGCGACCTCCACTTGCTGGATGGTGTGTTCATCAATAGCAGAGTGATGTCACCCTAGAATTGGAGCTATTTGCACCAAAGTCTGACCACATTTGAATTGACAATGTAGTTGTTGACTACATCATATGATGGTGAATCATCACCATAAACCTCTTTCATATCATTGAACATCTACTTAAGTGTGTGGCCTTTAAAGTAAAGGAACTTGAGGACTGATCTACAGTATATTCCACTGGGTCCATTAGCAAACCACACACCACTTCAGCACCAGTACAATCAACATCATCAGTTCTGAGTTGTATATTGGCATGTAACCTATTGAGACTTAAATCATTACACATGTGTAGTTTCAGTGTCCTGCGATAAATAGAAGTGGGTCAAGGGAAATCTTCAAACCAGCCAGTTGGCATCCAGAGGAAGGTTTCGTGCCTTCTATGTAGGCCTTCTGGCTGGGATTTCGAGTGTCCTTACCCCGAAGCCATAGAGAAGGAGAGGACTTGGAGAGCCATCCGTCTAAAGCTTCCTGGACTACAGCTACAGAGATACTGTAATGTAAAATCTTTCTTTTATCTCTTTGGGGAACTAAGCGAAATGCCTGAGTGAGGTTAACTCATGTTAAGAGCAATAAAGCCTGTTTGAGTTAACTATAGAGTGTCCAGCTTGGTCCTTAGGAGCCCCAAGCCTCTAAAGGAAGACAAGAAGCAATCCCCCGGTAAAGAGAGACCACGTCCTTGCCATTCATTGAGTATTTACAGACCGGGTGTGATGGCACAGTAGTACTCATGGAACCATATCAGAACTCAGTGGTGGAGGCTCCTTCTTTGGAGGCTTTTAAACAGAGGATGGATGGCCATCTGTCCGGGGTGCTTTGAATGTGATTTTCCTGCTTCTAGGCAGGAGGTTGGACTGGATGGCCCACGAGGTCTCTTCCAACTCTATGATTCTGTAAGAGACCAAATATTGTCGCAGGCGAAGGTAATGTCAAATTTCTGATTGACTTCCAGAAGGTTAAGAGCAATATTATCTTCCCCACATCATACGCAGTATTACCTTTAGTCCAGTTCCTGCCACACACCCCTATTTTCAGCCTGTCGTTTCAACCCAAATGCTTTTCAGTCAGATATGAAAATTATTCTGCCACATCTTCCCCCTGCCATTTATGGATTTAAAACCAAAGTAAATTTACCAGGCTGTCAGCATCATTAATGATTCACAAAAGAGATGGGCTAGTTTATTGAATTGTAACAAAGGACTCGTTTTACTGTGTTCCTTGTTTAAAACCTCAGCATACCTTTGAAGTAAGTAGCAAATTCCTGCCTCATGCATGGTTGCAACTGGAGGGGAGGAAGATTCGTGCCAATGCATTCCAGGAAGCCTAAGAAATCTTTTGAATTCCCAGCATGGTACTTCCATAGCTTCTTTTGTAGTGGGGGGAGTAAAAACACTAACTCAAGAAATTACACATTATATGCTAATTGGATGAAATGGTGGAGGAGAAAAGGGAGGAAGCAAAACAGAACCCTGAACAATCAATGAGAGATTGAAAAAGCGGTAAAGTGTAATATTTATGCTCCTGTTGACAGTTTAAATGCTAGTGGCAATTTAGTGCTTCTCCGGGATTTATTTGCATGTCTCAGGGCCCTTCCGGACAGGCCCTATATCTCAGGATCTGACCCCAGGTTTATCCCAGATTATGTGACAGTGTGGACTCATATAATCTGATTTAAATCAGAAAACCTAAGATTAGATACTGGGATATAGGGCCTGTCCAGAAGGGCCCTCAGAAAACAGAGAGTCTGGCTTTTAAAAAGCCCTTTAGAAGATTTTCTCTCAAATTGTTGAGTGATGACCAACCTCTGTTTCCCAGCAAAAAATTACACTCCCTTTTTTCTTTTTTTTTTTGTAAAAAGGCACATTTCAAGATCCTGTTGGTATACTGTACCTGGGGTTGCACTTTTCCCCTGCAGATTATGCAAGGAAAACCACCAAATCTTCTCGATCTGAGTAAATTGTCTCTTCAATGTCTTGCTTACTCTCCATGTAAGCCGCCCTTCGAGGTGATGGAGGCGGGGTACAAAAATAAAGCTGGTATATTAATATTATTATTATTATTATTATTACTCGACACAAGATGAGTCCACAACAAACAAGATCACTCTGCTGGCTGTTGTATTGGATCACATGTTGGACACTTCTCAAGTGTCTAGGACTGTGTGATGTATTGGCAAATAATGCGTGCAGATCCCAGTAAGGTGGCCTTTTGCAGCTGGCAGATGGTAATTTTGTCAGCGCTGATTGTGTTTAACTGCAGGCCAAGGTCTTTAGGCACTGCACCCATTATTATTATTATTTCTTTCTTGGACACTACACCTACAACCTTTTTCCTCCTGTTGTCTTATAGCAGTATAAGTACTCCAACTTACACCATTAATTGCTTTCCAACATAGAACTTTATCACAGACACCAGGAAAGCTTCAATGAGAACTGGATGTATACCCACCCCATCACACACCAGTCTCTCATAAAATAATGTGATTTTGACTTATCCCCCAATGGCGCAATGGGGTAAACAACAAATCCCAACAACAGAATTACAAATATACATTAAAATATTAAAAATAAAATGTTACAAAATTGAAACATTAAAACAGCATCAAGCCTAAATCACAAATCCAAATCAAAGTTCAGAGTTCCAGTCCGATGTCTATTCAAAGTTAATTCTCATCAGTCAATTGCTGTTACTGCTCGGTCAGCTACCCATATGCTTGGTTCCAGAGCCATGTTTTGATCTTTTTTTAGTAGTAAAGTTTATTGATTAGTCCACTGACCATATCAACAGTAAAATACAAAAAACAAAAAAATACATTTTTTTCTAAAGGAGAGGAGTGTAATTTTGCTGGGGAGTGTGTTCCATAGGTGGGGGGGGGGACACCACCGAGAAAGTCCTGTCCCTCGTCCCTGCCAACCGCGCTTGCGAGGGTGGTAGGATTGGGAGCAGGGCCTCTCCTGATGATCGTAAACTTCGAGGTGGATCATAGAAGGAGATACATTCGGACAAGTAAGCTGGGCAAGAACCGTATAGGGCTTTATAGGTCAAAACCAGCACTTTGAATTGTGCTCGGAAGTGGACCAGCAACCAGCGGAGCTGATGTAACAGGGGGTGGTGTGCTTCCTGTATGTCGCTCCAGTGAGTCACAATTTCCTCCAACTTAACCCAGGCATGTAGCCAGGGGTGGGGGGGAGGGCTTGAGGGGCTTCAGCCCCCCCCCCTGAAATTCTCAGAGTGGTCCACAAGAAGGCCTTACTGGTACATTTTTTAAACTTATGTTTATTCATATCATGATCTGATCGCCATGCTCAATATATCCCATATGCATGGGGGTATTGGGATAACGATACAAAAGGTTTGCTAGGGTAGACCCTCTCTCACTCAGACTCACCACCCCCATCCCACCCCGAATCAAAATGCTGGCTACGGGTCTGGCTTAACCTAAGACCCTTGAAAAGCTTGATGGTTCTGCTGTATCAAATCCCAACTTTCCTAAGTCTTTGCTAGGGATTCTGAACTTCCAAGATCTCACAGTGAAAGAGATCTTATTTTTAGACTCATTTAAATATTCAGTACAGCTAGGCCTCTGCATAATAGGACATGCTAAAGAAAACAAATGTTACGTTAATCATTCTCCCAAATGTCTTGGGCAAAATAAGCCACCAGGAACATGGGAGAGATGCTGTAATGACATTTCATTTCCAAAAGGGTGTATAATTATTTTCTTTGCAACCCCCAAATAATTCCAGCTATAAAAAGGATCAATTAAGAGTGATAGGACCCCACTTTACAAACAGCTCCGTTGCAAACATACGGTTAGGTTCCCTGTTGAACAGCTTTTGAAATGCGCAGGAGGTGTCTGCTCCACTGGGTTTACTTCTGGCTTCCAATCATTAATTATGACAATTGCACTGAGGAATTCCTAGTATGCCAGACTGGACCGTGACTCAAGTGAATTAACTGTGGGGCCAAGAGAAAGTGTGCATCAGGCATGGCAAAAGAATGATGCCATCATCACACACCTCCTCAAAAGGTCACATTCTTGATTTGATCCTCCTCTACATTTCGTAGAGATTCTAATAAAATACTAGGCATACCATGCTAGCAGTTAGGCCTGGGATGCAGACACAGAAACCAGAGCTGCCATAGTTAAAAGTTAGTACTGACACTCTCCCTATGTTTAAACGGAACAAAATTGGCCACCAATGTGTAACCAATCTACTCCTAAAATAGCTTTTCCCTCTCCTTTGTAGCACAACAGCAACTGGGAAATTTTGTGGAAGAGATGTTAGTAAAGGTAAAGGTTTCCTTTTCACGTTAAGTCTAGTCGTGTCCGACTCTGGGTGGTGGTGCTCATCTCCATATCTAAGCCGAAGAGCCAGCGATGTCCGTAGACACCTCCAAGCAGGGGCGGTCCTACCTATTCCGGGGGGGTAAGCGGGGAAAAATTGCGCCCCCCCTCCCAGTGGCTCCCGAGTGCGAGTCACACTCTGGAGCCCAGTGCGCATGCGTGAATCTCTGCGTATGCGCACTGGCTCCAGAGCACGCCTCCCGCTTTGGAGCCCAGCGCGCATGCACGAATCTGTGCGCATGCACGAAACTGTGTGCATACGCACTGGCTCCAAAGCGGGAGGCGCGCTCTGGAGCCAGTATGCATGCGCGGAGATTTTCGCACATGCGCAGCAGCTCCTACAGGCGCTGTAGCACCTGTAGAAGCTTCTGCGCATGCGCAAAAAATCTCCGCACATGCAGAGGCGCGGCTGGTGCGGCAGGGTGGGCCCAGCGCGGCGGTGGCCCTCCCAGGTGGCGGCGACCTACGCGGCTGCATAGTTGGCGTAACACATAGACCGGCCCTGCCTCCAAGGTCATGTATCTGGCATGACTGCATGGAGTGCCGTTACCTTCCTGCCGAAGTGGTACCTATTGATCTACTCAAATTTGCACGTCTTCGAACTGCTAGGTTGGCAGAAGCTGGGGCTAACAGTGGGAACTCACCCCAATTCCCGGATTTGAACTGCGCGCATGCGCACTGGCTCCAAAGCGGGAGGCGCACTCTGGAGCCAGTATGCATGCGCGGAGATTTTCGCACATGCGCAGCAGCTCCTACAGGCGCTGTAGCACCTGTAGAAGCTTCTGCGCATGCGCAAAAAATCTCCACACATGCAGAGGCGCGGCTGGCGTGGCAGGGTGGGCCCAGCGCGGCGGTGGCCCTCCCAGGTGGCGGCGACCTACGCGGCTGCATAGTTGGCGTAACACATAGACCGGCCCTGCCTCCAAGGTCATGTATCTGGCATGACTGCATGGAGTGCCGTTACCTTCCTGCCGAAGCGGTACCTATTGATCTACTCAAATTTGCACGTCTTCGAACTGCTAGGTTGGCAGAAGCTGGGGCTAACAGTGGGAACTCACCCCAATTTCCGGATTTGAACTGCCAACCAGTCAGCAAGTTCAGCAGCTCAGCAGTTTAACCCGCTGCACCGCCAGGGGCTCATTATATTATGCATTGCTTTTATATGTATGTTTGGCTTTGAATGTTTGCCATTTTGCCATGAGTCCCCCATAGATGGGAAGCGTGGTATAGAAACAAACAAGCATAACAAACAAACAAACTCTCTTTGGGGAGATAGTGGTGAAAGAAGGAGTTAATAGTTCCAAGATTTAATCAAGGTACTGCTGCAGTTTGGACAAACTTCAGGAAATCTCCCCTTCTCTTGGTGGATGACCTCCGCAGAGAACTTGTCAGGGGGAGTGTGACCTTGTTGGTTCTCCTGGATATCTCTGCGGCTTTTGATACCATCAGCCATGGTATCCTTCCGGGGCGGCTCGTCAGAATGGGCCTTGGGGGCACTGCATTGCAGTGGCCTCACTCCTTCCTGGAGGGCCGCACCAATTGGTGAAGCTGGGGGATACCTGCTCGAACCCCTGATCTTTGACCAGTAGAGTCCCACAAGATTCCATTCTCTCTCCCATGCTCCTTAACATCTACATGAAACACGGGCAAGGTCATCCGGAGATTTGGTGTTCGTTGCCATCTCTGTGCAGATGGCACACAACTCTACTACTCCTTTCCACCTAACTCCAAAGAAACCCCTTGGATCCAGGACCAGTATCTGGCTGCTGTGATGGGCTGGATGAGGGCCAACAAGCTGAAGCTAAATCCTGACAAGACAGAGGTCCTCCAGGTCAGTTGCTCGGCCGATCGGGGTGCAGGGTGGCAACCTGTGCTTGATGGGGTTACACTCCCCCTGAAGACTCAGTCTAGGGGTCCTTCTGGACTCAGTGCTGACGTGGTGTCGGCGGTGGCTGGGAGAGCCTTTGCAAGTTAAAGCTTGTGTGCCAGCTGCGACTGTATCTCAAGAAGTCTGACTTGGCCATGGTGATCCACGCCTTGGTTACCTCAAGGTTGGATTACTGTAATGAACTCTACGTGGGACTGCCCCTGAAGACAGTCCAGAAACTGTAGTTGGTGCAAAGATTGGTGGCTGCAGATAAGTTTCCGGTCCCAATTCAAGGTGCAGGTCATTACCTATAAAGCTCTAAATAGTTCAGGACCTGCCTATCTTCATGACCCTATCTTCCCCTACAAGCCCACATGATATGTAAGATCTTCTGAGGAGGCTCTTCTCTCATTCCCACCCCTGTCTCAGGTGCAGTTGATGGGGACGAGAGAGAGGGCCTTCTCGGTGGTGGCCCCTCAGCTCTGGAATTCCTTCCCCAGGGAGATCAGGCTAGCACCCTCCCTATCCACATTTCATAAGGAACTAAAGACATGGATGTTCTGTCATGCATTTGATTAGACAATTCCCTTAACAGTTGGCCCTAACCATGGCCTAAAATTAGGTCCCTGCACTTTACTACTGCACCATCCAAGCCAAAATGACCCTGTTATAACTGCTCTTATCCTTACGCTGCTATATGACCTATGCACCTTATTGACTAGTCTTTCTAATTTTGCACACCAGCCCTCCCTCCCACAACAAGACTTGAAGTATATCTTTGGTTGTTGCTTATGATGCCAGTTTTATGTTATCTTACACTGTGGTTATATTTTTACATACTGTGTGTTTTAGCTCTGTGTGATTGGGCTTGGCTCCATGTAAACCGCCCGAGTCCCTTTAGGGAGATGGAGGCGGGGTATAAAAATAAAGTTATATTATTATTATATTATTATTCCCACTCTCATCAAAAGCCAACCATCTAGTTATCTGTGGCTGGAATTCTATGTCAGCTCCTTAGTTAAGTACATTGAACTAAATAATTTGTCCTTCTACCCATGATGCTCGGTAAAGTAGAACAACAAAACAGAGACAAAAAGGAGAGCAGATAAGCCTGCTTGACCAGTGATCTCCAACATTTTTTTAAAGCATGGCTTTATATGTTTGGCCACTAAAATGGAAATTGTAAGACAAGTTGAGGCTGATGAAAATTTAAAAAGCCTGAATGCTTTTTGAAAAGGTGTCAAGTGGTCTCTAAAAGGTTCAAAATGTTTTTGTTTACTTATACAAGGCTTCCCTGACATTGCCATCTCATTTCACATATATTGTTTTGAACAAAAAAGTTTGCCAAAGCATGTTGAACTGATCTTCTTTTGGAAGGTGTAGGATCCATCATTGTCCTTTCCAAGTTAGTTCTGTCTCTAGTTAAATAAATAATGTTCAGGAACGTGCCTGTAACTGAGACAGAATTTGGACTTATACAAATAAAATAAAATGTGTCGACCTTTATCTGTCTGTGGCAAATGTTACCCACTGAAACATAACGTTAGATGCTCAAAAACCTGGAGAGGCCTTTCTGGTTATTGTCCAGAATCTTTTCTATCTTAACCAGAACACCTGGACACACCACGAATCGGCTGCCTGTCTCCATGATGCACAAGGACTTCCAGTGAGTATGAGGGTTGAATGAAAAATAATGCCTCCACCTTCGTAACTCCTCAACAGATGGCACTACTGGTATGTGGCAGGTACTGGCTTGTTCAGTAGACTCTCCTCTACAGATCCATTTTGGCAGGAAGCCTTAGCATTGAACAGTTGTGTTGTTAAAGTGTGAAGTATGGAACCCTGCGCAGATGGTCAGTCAATGCAACTTAAGCAACGTGCAGAAGGTGTCAACCCAAAGGAGATTCATCAGAGAATGCAAGCTGTTTATGGTGATTTTGTTGATTTGAGTACGGTGCATCGTTGGGCAAGTAAGTTTAAAGATGTTGAGGTGGGAACATCTGACTTGTGTGACAAACGAAGAGTTGGACATCCTGTGACATCAGCCACCGAGTTTCACAAGCAAAAGGTTGACAGCAGAACTTCAGAGACTGGATCTCACCACCGTACAGCATCCTCCATTCAGTCCAGATTTAGCACCGTCTGACTTCCATCTGTTCCCGATAATGAAAGAAGATCTGCAGGGACATCATTATGCTTCTGATGAAGATGTTGAGAGAACTGTGAGACGCTGGTTGCAGAAACAGAGTGTCAACTTCTTCCGTGACGGCTTCAGAAAACTTGTTCATTGTTGGCAGAAACATATCCAATTGTCTGGTGATTATGTGGAAAAGTGAATAGTGGTAGTTAAAGAGCACATTCTAAAGATTATTTCTGTATTTGATTTATTAAAATATTATTTCCATCCAAACCCAAGTAACGAAGGTGGAGGCATTACTTTTCATTCAACCCTCGTACTTCAGGTTTTCTGGTTTTAACCCAACTTTGCCTCTGGGGACTCTGAAGTATCCTGGGGCTTCACAGCAATCTGGCCAGACGGTTGGGACTGTTTTGGACCAATGCCCTGTACAGATGAACACCACCATTATGGTCAGAGCACGGTGATAAAAAGACTGATGAATAAACAACAATTAGGTTGTTTATTTACATCTTATATACAGCAGCACATAGCAAACACATCCGATCATTCTGGTAGACATTCTGAGAAGTAATTGCGATTTCTGTCTCTTGTTATCAGTCTTAGTTCACGCCTCCAGCATTCCAAAGGTGATGACTAAAATCCGGCCATATGAGGAAGCAGGAACACAGTTTACAGTCCATGCTAGGAATACTGAAACACTCTGTAATCCATTTAACTACATCTATGATGGACAGCATTTTTAACACACATAGTCACATAGCCAGCTTTAAAACACTCACACTATTAAATCTCCCACTAAATTACAACCGCACCAACATTATCACTCCTGCCTTGCACTAATCAACAAGGGGTCAATCCATACTTGCTGGTTGCCCAAGCACTCTGTTTGGACATCATCAGGCACAACAGGCAATGGCCAGGCACATGCATTGAGCTTTGTGGCTGGTGAGGAGTGGCAGCAGTGAACGACATGGAGGTCATTGTATCCAGGGCATTCCCTGCTCACCTGACACCGGTCCTAGATTCAGCTTATCCATGCTGGATCTAAGGCAGTTCCAGAGCAGTTATACAATAGAGCAGTGATTCCCAACCTTTTTTTAAAAAAAAACCAGGGACCACTTTGATCAGGGACCACTTTGACCAGAGACCACTCTCCAACATTAGTACCAAAAGGGTTACAAATCAGTTTTTGGTCAACTTTAGATTCAGTTTGGGGTGCTGATTCAGAAAATTGCATTGGATAGACCATATCAGTTCTAGTTTCTGATACAGAACATATGCCATGATCAGCAACAGGGAAGGAGTGGCAGGTGGCACGAAAGGAGAGGAGGGAGACTCGCGGACCAGATTTTTGGCCTCATGGCCCACTGGTGGTCCACGGCCCACAGGTTAAGAACCACTGCATTAGAGTAACCCGCCCAGATTGCAGTACCCAGTTTTAAATTCCAAACAGAGGCCTTCTTAGAAGCAAAACTTGGGAGCCTGCCATAAATCATTACGAAATAATGGTCAATGTTCCAGTTATCATCCATATTCTAGTTCATGTTATATTCCAAATAATGTGTTTCCTTGAAGCAAAAGATATTCTATAACTCACTGAAAAATTAATTAATATCCTGTAGGGACAGGGTGCTTACAAGAGATTAATCAAAATAGAGCTGAAATAGTAATATACTTTAAAAATCAATTAAACAATTATATTAAAACATAATGTTAAAACAATTTAGAACATTTAAAATACAATAAAATAAAGACAAAAACACACAATGCTACATTCAAACATTTGTCTGCTACATGAATTAACAACCAAATGCTTGTCTAAGGCTGCATCTACACTGCCATTTAATGCAGCAAAGAAATTGCATTAGCTTGGTGTGCCCACACAATGCACATGGGATAATGTGATTTAACTTAGAGTAATCAGGCATGTAGCCAAGGGGGGGAAGGCCTTGAGGGGCTTCAGCCCCCCCCCCCCAATTTTCAGGGTGGTCCGCGAGAAGGCCTTACTGGTACATTATTTAAACTGTTATGTGTATTCATATCATGAACTGATCACCATGCTCAGTATATCCCATATGCATGGGGGTATTGGGTTAACAATACAAAAGGTTTGCTAGGTAGACCCTCTCTCACTCAGTCTCAGCCCCCCCCCCCAATCAAACTCAGACCCTCCCAAATCAAAATCCTGGCTACAGCCCTGGGTAAGGAAATTAATCTATTTTGACCCCAGGTTAGAAAAACACCAGAAAAGGTCTTAATCATCCTGGAAGAACTGGACTTTTTCTGGTGTTCTGTAGTGGAGACTGCCATTTTTAGGATCCAGCCCCCTAACTCATAGCACTCCCCAAGTTCAGGCAGATGGGATGGCAGCACCCCTGCCTGCAAGCTATAGGAAGTCATCCTTTACCATTGCTGCAAAGTCTGTATGTCCTGATTTTTCATCATGTAGTAAGCAACTGAGTTTTGGAAGAAGGGAGGGGGCTTACTCCTCCCAGACACCTGTATGACACGGAATGAAGAAGTACACCTTTAAAATTCAATTTTTAAACTCTGCTTCTGAGTGAACACGATTGCAGAAATCTGTGGGGGAGCCCATGAATCCATGCCTTCATAGTTTCCAATGCCTACTAAATATATCTGTTCCAATGTATTACGTGTGTCTTGCATTAGCAAACAAATGCGGCTGTGAATTAATCTAGGATTGGAACATTATTTTTACTCAATGGCTAAATTCCCCATTAAACAAAATGTCTTTAGTAATAAGAGAGTGTTGCACAGTGATTGTTAGCTAGAAAGACTGGTGTAAGACCCAAATAAATTAACAATCACCTTGTAACAGGGAAAGTTGAAGGATTTTATTTCAAAATCACACACACACACACACACACACACACACACACTTTCATTCACTTTCGAAATAGCAATCTCTCTCAGTCAAAATCATCTTAGGTTAGCTATTGTTACACTTTTTAAAAGAATTTTTCACCAAACAATCAATGGCCACCCCTCGCTTTGATACAGCCCGTCCACTCCCAACACATCCATTGCCATATTGTTGAAGGTTTTCATTGGGTTGGTTGTAGGTTTTTCGGGCTGCATGGCCATGTTCTAGAACAGTGGTTTCCAAACTTTTTTGGCCTACCGCCCCCTTTCCAGAGAAAAATTTACTCACCGAACCCCTAGAATTTTTTTAAAAATGTAATAGCAATTAAACAGAAAGATATATGTATTAATGCAGTGGTTCTCAACCTTTCTAATGCCAGGAGCGCTAAATAAGGTTCCTCATGTTGTGGTGACCCCCAACCATATTTTCTTTGCTACTTCATAAATAATTTTGCTACTCTTATGAATTCTAATGCAAATATCTAATATGCAGGATGTATTTTCATTGTTACAAACTGAACATAATTAAAGTATAGTGACTAATCACAAAAACAATATGTTTGGAAAAGTATGGACAACGGATGATGGGATTTGCGGTGCCTTCAATCGATTCAGCTCTGACTTCCACAGACCACTGAGACCCCATAAATTATAGAACTGGACCAAACTTGGCACAGAGAACCCACATAGCTAACAGAAAATACTGGAGGGGTTTGGAAGGAATCGGCAGTGATTTAGGGAAGATGTAGTTCACCTACATCCGGAGAGAATGGAGAACCCAAACAACTATGGATCTGGACCAAACTTGGCACAAATACTCAATATGACCAAATTTGAACACTGGTGGAGTTTTGAGAAAATAGCCTTTCTCATTTGGGAGTTGTAGTTACTGGGATTTATGGTTTACCTACAATCAAAGAGCATTTTGAATTCCACCAACAATGGAATTGAGCCAAACTTGGCACACAGAACCCCCATGACCAACAGAAAATGCTGGAGGGGTTTGGAATGAATTGCCTCCACTGGGGAAGGCTGCAATTTATCCGTAGTGGCGGGGAGGCTCCACCGGAGGACGCAGAGGCCTTTGCACTGCAACCTTCGCACTGCATTGCGTGTGGGGGGTCAAAGTGAAAGGGGCGGGGCCAAAGAAGAGGGCCGCGCGACCCCTCCTAAATGGCCAATTGTTCACCGCCCCCTTAAAGGGATTCACCACCCCCCAAATTCCCCTGAGCCTCCCACTGCCCGCTTGGATCGCCTCACCGCCCACCAGGGGGTGGTATCGCCCACTTTGAGAATCAGTGTTCCAGAACATGGCCATACATCCCAAAAAACCTACAACAACTCATTGCCATATTGTTGGAATGGGAGGAGTGGCAGAGGTGCATCCAGCTCTTTCCCTGTATTTTAAGATGTCTAGCAAGGATGTCATCTGCAAGGTCTTCCTGAGGAAATCTTGAAGTTCCTCATAATGTCTCCTTCAGCTTCCAGGTACAGGCAAATAGTGGCATGAATCTTCACTGATCTCTCCATTCTCAAATAGCCATGGTTTGATAGCAACTACCAGTTTTCATCATCATTGCCTGTTCTGGCTAGGACTCCTGGGGTACTCAGTTCAAGAACACCTGGAGCACATCTACACTGACTACTTAAGCCAGTATTGAAGAAAATGGTTTCTCTGTGAAGATGATTGCATCATAAATCCTGAAACCAGTTTGAGCCCCAGATGGTGATTACACAAACCACAGGGCACTGAGCTGCATTAAGGGCTCTCTTTCATGCAGTTTCATGAGCGTTTGTTGTCTAGCCACCACCATTTGAAGCTAGCTTCAAACTGCATTAAATGGTCAGTGTAGATTGGGCCCTGGAGGACTGCATAACCCCCATCCTAAACTACATCAGGGAGGAAGCAGGAAAGAACAAGTCCATTGACATGGCATATACACCCCCACCAAAAAAAACACCATTATTGAAATGTTCAGAGGATACCATTGACAGGCTTTTTACAGACTGAAAGCTAAAACTATCTCTCCAGCTGCCTAGAAAAAATGAGGGGCAGAGAAGGGCAAACTGCATCCCATATGAGCAGAAAACTACAATGCCCCTTTTTTAATCTGAAAGAATTTGACAGATTGGCCACATCAATCCCATCATTACTTCCAAACTGACTTTCTTGGTATCACCCAAAGCAGTCGCAGTATGTACCTTTAGGTTTTCTGTGGCTTTTCTTGGCCAAGGAGTACTTGGGGCACATCCAGACAATCCCTTTAATGCAGGAATTCCCGCAATTAAAAGGAGGCCATCCAGATGACGTCCTAGAGAAACACAAATTAATTGGCCACAAACCAGGAAAACCCTTAATTAATTTGTTAGTGAGTTTATTCCACGCCTTCTTGGAAAGCGTGAAATAAACTTATTACTTGCGCTGTCTGGACTGCTCCTTCAAAAGTTCTGGGCTTTTGAGGAGACAGTCCAGATAATAGGCTAAATTAGACCGGAAAACCATGAGGACACCAACCCCCCTCCCCAAAAGCCCTTTTAAAAGTAAAAGAACTTACTCAGTCTCCATTAGAGTGGTGCTGGAGCTCTCCTGGTGCGTAGAAATTATGCAATTTTCAACTCCCCCCCCCCCCCTTCTCCTGGCGCGTCATTTCTAGGCGCCAGGAGAGCTCTAGCACCACTCTAATGGAGGCCGAATAAGGTTTTTTTACTTTTAAAAGGGTTTTGGGGGGTGGGTGGTTTACAGTGTCTGGGTATTCTCCCAGAAAGTTTCAGGAGAACATCTGGATACCCGACCCCAGGAAGCACACACTTTCTGGGGTATGTGTAGACTAGGATCCGGGAACATTTGTGTTTTTAAAATCTCGGATTCAAGGGCTGTCTGGAAGTGCCCTCAGAGGTGTTTTACCACTGCCTTCCTCTAAATATAGACTATAGCTCCTGATATTGCTTGGCAGTCTCCCATCCAAATACTAAGAAGAATAGAACCTGCTTAAGCTTCTATTTTCAGACAGGATCTTCAGCATATCTCGAGTGTATCTTACCAGTAGGTAGATATGTATAACTCCAACAAAATCTGTATAAACCAGTGGTTCCCAAACTTTTTTGGCCTACCGCCCCCTTTCCAGAAATTTTTTTCTCACCGCCCCCCTAGAAATTAATTTTTAAATTTTTTAATAGCAATTAAACAGAAAGATGTATGTATTAATATTTCTACCTTTTTTGTAAAATATAATAAAGTTGTAAATTAGAAACATTTAAATTTGAAATTATGAAACTATTTATTGAACTTAGAATAGAACGGTAATACAAAAAAAGTTAAAATATTCAAAATCATCTTAATGAGAAGGATGGACCTGGTATGCTGCTACCAATCTAGTAATCCTCGGCTCTATTTTCGTCAGCAGTAATTTTGCAATCGGTTTCTTTTTTGTTAATAAATTGGTTACCGCACTGAATTCATGTTCAACTAAGTATGTTGAATGACATTATTATTATTATAAGACTCAACCAGTTGGAAGGGAACCCCAAAGGTAATATTATTATTATCCCTTGCTTGGCGAGAGGAGGAGGAGGGAGCAGGAGGAGGGAAGAAGAGAGACACACACAGAGATGTATGGTAGCCTGTCACCTGGCTCACACCCCCACCCCCACCACCCCTTTACAGGGGTTCAGCACCCCCCAAATTCTCCTGGGCCTTCCAGCGCCCCCTTAGATCGCCCCACAACCCACCAGGGGGTGGTACCGCCCACTTTCGGAACCACTGGTCTAAACCTTTGTGTTTCTCTAAGATGTTTGTCTTTCTTGTCAGGAATCTTGGGAAGACTAACCCCTTAAAAACTTGACTCCACTTCCCAAAGGCACTCATGTCTTACTACAAGGTGGCTCTGATTCTACCAGACATGAGAACAAAAGCTGTTGCTGGAAAAAAGTGATGATTTTTTTCAAATGCCCAAAGCCTACAATTTCTGAGAAAATAGTGTAGGAAAGAGAAGAACATGCTGCAAGTTTAGGCTGCACACATTATTCTGCATCAAGATAAATATACAACAAGATAAATATACAACAACAACAACTGCTGTCACTTGCAAAGAATTTTCTGGGCAGACCAAGAGATTACAATGCAACAATGGTTACCCGGGAGCTTGCTTCGCTAATCCATGAAAAAGAAATGAGGGTTTTAGCTTTCCTCTTATCCCACAGGAAGCAGAAAAGAAGCAAAACAAGTTGAGCTTTTCAAATATATTTACTGCTGGTTTTGTTTTCAGCGTGCTTTTTTCTAATGACATGAGTTTGTGAGCCTTGGGCTTTCTTCTGTGGTTAAGATGCCAACATTCGGGGTTGCACATCGTATTGTTCTCTAAGTGGACAACACCAGAAAGAATTCAAAGTGCCTCCAAAAAACCCTTTTCATAGCCAAAAATAAGACACAGACAGAAGGCATTTGGTTTATTGTTATTCACTGTGGTGCAAACTTTTCCTAGGATCATTCTTTTGAACAGGGCTTTATTTGAAATCATTTTCAGCCAAGAATGCCCAAAGTTGCCAGCATTACTACATGCTATTGGGTTTGGTTTGGATTTCTTTGTTCAACTTTAGCATCTCTTTCCAACATCTTTGGATCAACAGTTTTCTCTCATAGTGTATCTACACAGTGTAATTAAGGCAGCTCAGCACTACTTTAACTCCCATGGTTCAATGCGTTTGAATCCTAGGGTTTGTAGTTGGGTGAGGCAGCAGCACTCTTTGCCAGAGAAGGCTAAAGATAAAGCAAGAATCCCTATGATTCCATTGCATTGAGACTAATAGGACCTCCTCACATTAGAGCATGGATCCACTTTAAATCCGCTGTCTGTCTCCTGCAGAATTCTGGGTGTTATGGAACAGAGACGGCAGTGGCTGAGTCCAGGAGTTAAAAGATAACAAAAGTTTATTTGAACAACAAATGGAAGTTGGGATAACAAAAAATAGCCTAACTTCAGCTTTAAAAACCCACAATAATCCAAGGAAATCCAAACAAAAAATGCTGTGGAGATGAAAACTCAAAAACAAACACCAGACGTCCTTCTGCGTCATCCACTCAAAGGAATGTTCATGAAGCGAAGTCCAAAACCGGTCCAGGAGTCAGAGGGCAGGAGAGAGACATTCCAAGGTCAACAGGAGCTGAGTATACAGAAAGCACATAATTCACAGCCCCCATAAAACACAGCATCTACCTCCCTCCATGTAATACGATACCAAACACTCTGTAGCAGGAACTCACAGCAGCCACCAAGTCTTGCCTTGTATTTCGTACCTTGTTTGTTCCTGAATCCGCATTGCTGTGCGGAGCTTTGCTAAGCCTTTTGGATTATTCATCAAGCTGCTTTTGGACAATTGATTGCTTACAGCCTTTGGATTGCTTTTGCTATTTTTAAGGACAATATTCCTTTTGAACTGTTTCTATATTCAATAAAGTAGTTAGCCTTCAGTCCGTCTCTGTGTGTGTGATTAAGGGGCCGGTCAAGTCCGTGCATCGTGACACCTCCTCAGCTTCTGAATGAGTAGATGGCCAGGCTTGATCCGTCTGAAACCCCAGAAATGTGCTGTCCCCCGAGTCTGCATTGCATACATCTCTGACTTCCTGCACTAATGCTGAATCTAGGTCTGTATCACTTTCTTCTGACTGTAATTCTGCATTCCCTGAAAACCCTTCAAACGTATCAGACTCAGAAGGCTCCCTAAGTACATGCTGAATCTTTCTCCTCTGTTCCCTGTCTTCGTCAAGGCTTGAAACACTCGCAACTCTCTTGACCCCAGCTGTAGAAGCCTGATCCTCCAGAGCCGCGCCCCAAACCAAGCTACTGCTTGATGTTACTGCCTCAGCATCTTCCTCAATGCTACTACCTGTAGTAACTGGAGGCTCATTCACAACACTGGGGCTTGTAGTTTCGGGAGGGGCCTTTAAACTGCTCAACCAAGCAGGTCCAGGGCCTCACTAAGCTATTAGTATTATGCTAATAATATAGTATGTTATAATATAATATATTGTATATACATATAATATTGATAATGTAATGTAATATAATATAATACTAATAATATAATTATATATTTTATATTACATGTAATATTACTAATAATATTACAGTATAATGTTATAGTGCAATGTAATATATAATATTAATATTGTGCTATGGCAATAATATAATATATTGTATTTACAGTTTACTTATAAGCCGCTCTGAGTCCCCTTCGGGGTGAGAAGGGCAGCATATAAATGTCGTAAATAAATAAACTACAAACCCCAGAATTCTGCAGGAGGCAGAAACTGGATTTAAGGTGGATCCATATTCTGAAGTGATGAGGCTAAAAGTGGTGTCAAACTGCATTAATTCCACAATGCACCCTGCGTCTTAGCACGCTGCAAGATCTGGACTACCAGAGAACCAAAGTGGGGCTCCCCAAAAATTTTCAACTGGTAGTCATATTTGAAATTTGAGACATTGTTCCTGACATCTTTTCCAGATTTCTGCCATAGAGGAACATTCATAACATGCTGGCTGTGTTGAGTATAACCATTCACAAAACCTCATATCACAGAAAAAGTACCCTATATACTCAAGTATAAGCCGGGTTTTGCAGCCCTTTTTTAGGTTGAAAAAGCCCCCCTCGGCTTATACTTGAGTCAAAGCTATTTCTTATTTTACTCTGTTGTTATCTCTATTATTATTAATTATTATTTTACTCTATTATTCTTATCATTACATTTATTATTTTACTCTCTTTATTATTGGATGCATACATAAGCACATTTACACTGAAGAAGGTTAGAATAATGGTTTAATCAGAGTTGGACAGTCTTATCTTAAATTACAGATTAATGTAAATATTAAAAAATATTTAACCTTCTGATGCCTCAATTAATATAACTTTACTGGTATCTATTTTTATTTTGAAATTTACCAGTAGCTGCTGCATTTCCCCACCCACACCCCTTGGCTTATACTCGAGTCGAGACGCTTTCCCAGTTTTTTGTGGTAAAATTAGGTGCCTTGGTGTGACGAATTGCCTATATTTTGGGCCAGAAGAAGCCCAGGAGGAAAAGGCCCTTTTTGGTGGGTTGGCCAGTTAATGGTCTGTTTTGGAGGAACGGCCATTTTAAGGTTAGGTTTCCCAGGTTAGGCTGAGTTGGAGAGAGCCTAGGGAAGGGAGCATAGAACCTTAGAGAGCCAGTAGGCAGTTAGGCCAGCCACCAGGGGGGTGAAATGTCAGTTGGAACTTCGAAAACTGACAGTTGGTTAGAAGTTAGGCAGTTAGGGAGGCCACGGAACTCTGGAGGGAGTTGAGGGCTGGTCTCTGACAGAGAAGGTCAGAGGGAGTTAGGCTCTTGAGAGAGCTAGCAGCTTTGTGCTGGATTTCAGGGCTCTGAGAGGAGTCAGAGTCAGGTAGTTGTAGGAAGCAGATAATACTTTAGCCGTATTATCTGGGGTGCTACATTGAATGTAACTTGTTTAAGTTTGCACAAGTTTTTAGTAACCACACGCTCCAACACGTCATTGTAACCAATATGTTCCTGTACCTGTGAATCTCTCACAAGTTGTTAAAATAAACTCTGGTTTTGTTCATCCAGTCCTGCCTCCCAGTGTTTCAAACCTCCCTGAGTGAATGGTGGCAGCGTGTTTTGGTTTTAATAAAGTTCCCTGACACTTTGCCCAGCCTAGAGAATTAGGCGAGCCCTCTCCACAATCCTTGGTGGCAGCACGGATTTAAAACAGCCATTCTCCACCACACTTGGCTTATATTTGGGTCAGCTTATACTCAAATATATACAGTAATTAAGAAGATAAGAAAACAAATAATATGTGGGTTCTGTACTGGAAGAATGCTTCTTCTTCTTCCTCCTCCTCTTCTTATTTGAAACACAAAAAGATGAGTCCACAGCAAACAAGATTACTCTGCTGGCTGTTGTATTAGATCACACATTGGACACTTCCCAAGTGCCTAGGACTGTGTGATGTATTGGCGAATAATGTGTGCAGATCCCAGTAAATTATTATTATTATTATTATTTCCCTTAAAACCTGAATACATGATAGAGGGGTTGTATGAGCCCCAAAGGACAATCCGATGTCTTTTCTCCCCCCCCCCCAAAAATCTCACCCAAAAAGTGCAACCAAAATAATCTTTCTTTCTTTCCCACACACTCTATGTCTTTCTGGTGATAAGTACATTTTAAGCCCCAAAATGCACCTCTGATACAAACAAGCACAAATTGCAGTACAAATCAGTTCAATCCCAATGACTGCCCGTCAATCAGAACAGAATTTTGGTCATTTATTTATGCCATTTTCAGAAAGAAAAGAGCACTTAATAGCAAAAAAGTGACAACTCCGACAAGCCTCCCAGAGAAAAGGACTTCATCAGTCAATAAATGTTTTATCCATTCATTCCCTGTAGACAGCAAGCATAATATTTTTGAAGGACACACATACACTCAACCAAATAAGATGATGAGACCAATAATGCCCCCATTAATTTCCTGTGACATCTTTATTCAGTATGAGCAGCTTTCCCAACGAATGGCCAAATGGTCACTTGCACAATATTTATATTTCTTTCATGATGTATTTGCAATATTAGGGTTTTTCGGGGGGTGGGTTTTTTTGGGGGGGTGTATTTCATGTTGTAACTCCTCACTGGCTTAGAATTCATCACATTAATAGTGGTTCTTCTTCACATTAATGATGAGGCCCAACTTGGGGCACGGGGAACCTATCGCCCCATGCCCCGCATTGCCCATCCCCTTTGCCTCATCCCAAGGGGGGGAAGCATGTGCCACCCTGCTTCCTCTGCCAGAAGTACATCATGGAGCCCTGCCAGAAGTACATCAACGTCATGGGATGGGAGCTGGTGGGCTGTGTGCTGCAAGTGAAGAGGGAGCATCGTATTGTATCAACCATATTCAAAATGAATAATCAAAGGGCCTCATCATACGGGCAAAATCTAACCCTGGGTTCCCAGTGAGTATCTTCAGACATCCATGTACCTATGGAGACCCCTCTTGGTAGTTGCCCAGGTCCATTCAAAATTGCCCGTCTGATGAAGCCCTTTGATTATTCATCTTGAATATGGTTGATACAAGTGGCTTTGCTCACCTTCATGTTGCTCTTAGGAGCAAAAATACCTATTTTGCAATAGCTGTTAAATAGCTGCAGAATACTTTGCTTCTGAGATTAGAAATCTTTTATTAGCTAATGGTTATTTTTGTTTGTTTTCAGGAGTGATGTGGAAATGCATCAGTCCCATTTTCATTGTGCTTCTCAGTTATCCTAGCAGCCTGTGAGATTTGTGCTTCCTCTCCTTTCCACACAAAAAGATGTAGGCATTTCAGCATGCACTTGGTGTAATCTATACATGTTACACATTCATCCCAGTGACTTACACATCTGTATGCACTAATCAGATAGTGTTGTGTGCTTTTTCTAGAGTATTTCTAGAGCCTTGTTGATGAGTAACTTCAACCTATTTCTGACTTATGGTCTAATGACCTCATCAAATGGGGTAATTTTTGATGGTCACGGCAGTTCCTCTTTAGTTTTTTGATGGATCCCACCAGCTACCATCCCATGATGTACAGCTACTTTTGGTGGGGCTCTATCACAAAACTAAAGAGGAACTGGCATATGCCACCACCAAGGAGGCTTCCCATGTTACATTGGGATCTACGGGTGGAAGCCAGGTGGCAGATGCTTTCCCTTGTGAGATGAAGTAGGGGGGAAGCCAGGCAATGTGCGGTGTGAGGCAATGGGTTCCCCTGCTCTCCGTCAGGCACCACCGGTTTCGCCACATTGTGTGGTGATTTTGGCAGCACATATGATGACGTGGTAAGTGACTCTATCACAAGATTTAGCCAGATTTGTTCAGAGAGTGGGTTTGTTTTTGCCTTCCTATAAGACTGGGAGAGTGTGACTTGCCCAAGGTCGCCTAATGGGTTTCCAAGGCCAAGTAAGGGGTTAAATCTGGTCTCCAGAATCATAGTCCAATGTTCAATCTACTTTGAACAGTAGCTGGCCACTTGGAGTGCCTCGGGTGTGGCAGGGCTCAGACTGCATTGTAATAAGTGGTCTGTGGTTTGCTCTTCTCCACACTCGCATGTCATGGACTCCACTTTGTGGCCCCATTTCTTAAGGTTGGCTCTGCATCTCGTGGTGCCAAAGCGCAGTCAGTTCACTGCCTTCCAAGTCACTCAGTCTTCTGCATGCCCAGGAGGCAGTCTCTCATTTGGTATTAGCCATGGATTGAGTTTCTGGGTTTTAGCCTGCCACTTTTGGACTCTTGCTTGCTGAGGTGTTCCTGCGAGTGTTTCTGTAGATCTTAGAAAATTATTTCTTGATTTAAGTCATTGGCGTGCTGGTTGATATCGAAACAGGGGATGGGCCGGAAATGTCACTACCTTGGTCCTTTCACTATTGGCTGCTACTTCCCGGAGGATTCCAGGTGGTGCAATACCAGCTAAGCAGTGTAATTTCTGCAGTGGTGTAGGGTGCAGACACCCTGTGATAATGCAGCCTGTTTCATTAAGAGCCACATCCACTGTTTTAGCGTGGTGAAACGTGTTCCACACTGGGCATGCGTACTCAGCAGCAGAGTAGCAATGCGCAAGGGTAGATGTCTTCACTGTGTCTGGTTGTGATCCCAAGATTGTGCCAGTCAGCTTTTGAATGATATAATAATAATAATAATAATACAATTGAATTCTTGATATGGTATTTCCATTTTTGGTGGGAAGCTAGCCATTAAGTGAGATACTGGCACTTATTTATTGTATATATGCCAAGAAAAAATGCTCTTTCCCATCTCCTCCAGAGAAGCAGTTTCAATCCTTGAGAATTCATTCTGATATTCTTCAGTATTTTTACAAGTGGTTCCTGCTATTTTAAAGTTAATCCAAGTTTGTCCTTCATATCAATTCCATTTTTCATACATTTTTATTAGACAATTTTATGAGTGATTGACTAACATACAAATTGGCCTTTAGTGAGATTAACTTCCCATTTGGAGAAACACAAAGCTCAATTGATTTACTTAAGTGGCGAACAACAATACTCTTCTGGATGGGCTGCATGCACCAGTTCAGCAGATCGGCTCACCATTAGTGCTAATTGATTCGGAAGAAGCATTTCAGAATCAGGCTCGGGCCTGATGCGCTGCCAGAGACAAACTCTCCAGGCGACCTCATTAAATTTCAACAACCTTCTCCAGGTAACAGAATGTAATAAACGCAGAGAGGTTCAAATGCTTGCTAGGGAAATATTGTTTTATGAAGACAGAATTCGGTGAACCATTATTTTCTAAAATAAGATGTATGTCTTGTTCAAATAAGTGAAGGATGCAAATGCTTTCCATGGATGCTTATAGAGCATCCTATCATCATCTTCATTTATAGCCTTTATGTCAACAATGAGCATTTCCACTACCTAGACAGCCACCTCCCAACAAAAGTTGATATTGATGCCAAAATATAACATTTTCTGAGCTCTGCAAGTGCAGCAATTTTTACAAAGAAGCAGAGAGTGTTTGAGAATCTGGACATTCGTAGGGATACCAAGATGCTTGTTTATAAAGCGATTGTCCTTCCAACTCTGTCGCACACCTGCAAAACATGGACCATCTACAACAGTGGTGCTCTACCTTAAGACAGTTCCTCATGTTGTGGTGACCTCCCAACCATAATGTTATTTTTGTTACTACTTCATACCTGCAATTTTGTTCCTGTTATGAATCATCATGTAAATCTCTGATATGCAGAATGTATATAAAATTTGGCACACATTTGAACACTGGTGGGGTTGGGGGAAGGTTGATTTTGTCATTTGGGAGTTGTAGTTGCTGGAATTTATAATTAACCCACAATCAAAGAGCATTCTGAACTCCACCAACGGTGGAATCGAACCAAACTTAACACACAAAATTCTCATGACCAATAGAAAATACTGGAAGGGGTTGGTTGGCATTGACCTTGAGTCGTCAAGTTGTAGTTCAGCTACATTCAGAAAGCACTGTGGACTCAAACAATGATGGATCTGGACCAATCTTGGCACGGATACTTAATATGCCCAAATGTGAACACTGGTGGAGTTGGGGGGAAAATAGACCTTGACATTTGGGAGTTGTAGTTGCTGGGATTTATAGTTCACCTACAATTAAAGAGCATTCTGACCCTCACAAATGATAGAATTGAGCCAAACTTCCCACACAGAACCCCCAGGGCCAACAGAAAATACTGTGTTTTCTGATGGTCTTTGGTGACCACTCTCACACCCCTTCATAACCCCCAGGGGTCTCATCCCCCAGGTTGGGAAACAATGATCTACAAATTCCATCAGCATTGCCTCTGAAAAATCCTGCAGATTTCTTGGGAAGACAGGCGGACAAATGGCAGCAGTATGGAAGAGATAACGACCACCAATATTGGAGCAATAACTCTCCGCCATCGATTTCACTGGACTGGCCATGTTGTCCAAATGCCTTATATCTGCCTCTGAAAGCAGTTATTTTTGTCTTCAATTTAAGAACAGAAAATGGAATGCTAGTGGACAATAAAAGAGATTTAAAGATGGGCTTAAAGCTAACCTTTAAAATGTGGTATAAATACAGAGAACTGGGAAGCCCTGGCACTCGGGCATTGTAACTGGAGGTCAGCTGTTATCAATGTGCCATGGATTTTGAGGTGGGCGAAATAAATAAATGTGCCACGAGGAAGACGCCTCAAGCCAACCCTTGTCAAGAAGACCTTCCACATAGAAACTCATGTCCTCATTGTGACAGACCGTGTGGTTCCAGAATAGGTCTCTGTGATCACTTATGTCCCCCAACTGCCAAGACCCTACTCCAGGAAGACAATCATAGTCAGCCATGAGCTAACAATATATTTTAAAACAATGCAGGTCCAATAATTAAAAATATAAATATAAAACCTAGAGCTCCAGTCTTTCTGTGAGACCAAAATTCACTATAATTGCGGCTTAATCTGCCCTCAAGGGACAAGGAGAGGTCCCTGGTTTTCCTAGCCACCCACTTGTCTCTTTCCCTGGTCATGTGGTCCCTGGTCAAAGTGGTCCCTGGTCAAAGTGGTCCCTGGTCAAAGTGGTCCCTGGTCAAAGGGGTCCCTGGTCAAAGTGTTCCCTGGTCAAAGTGTTCCCTGGGCAAGTGTTCCCTGGTCAAAAAAAGGTTGGGAACCACTGTTGTAGATGCACCTAGAGGGAGCGGAGTCAGAGGTGCTGCGCAATCCGTTGTGTATCTGTAGGAGGAAGAAGTGTGCTTGGTGGCTCCCGGTGGCGGCAAGGAGGAGGAGGCGGCAGCGTGGGGCCAAACGGGCTTGTACTCGGCTTCCTTGCCACCATGGGCTCTCCCTCCATGGCCATGATCACCACGTATACGTGGGAGGAGTGTACAGCCCCAGGGATGCCGGCGTGGGAGGACGGTGCTGCTGCTGTGGCGTGGGAGGGCTGTGTCTCTGCACGGGGGCTCTCTATCCACCCACGGGGCTCTCCCACCCAGGGCAAGGCGTCCCTCTTGTGCAGGGGTCCTACTGGTACTGAGTCTCGGCGGCGGCAGGACAGCGGGGCGGCGGTGTGGGGTGGTCCTTTTGGAGGGTCGATTGGCCGCAGAAGGGCCAAGAAGGGCCTCCTCCTGCTGCTGGTAGTGGTGCTGCAGCAAAGGCGCAGACACAGATGCTGAGATCCAGAGCAGAACCATGGAAGAAGAGCCGTGCGGGGGATGCAGGGCTGGCTACGCGTGGGACCTGCTGTTGCTGCTGCTTCCACCTGTTGGGATCTTGAGGGGCGGCTGGGGGGTGAGCCCTCCTCCTAGTCCTAGTCCTCTTCCTGCTCCTCCTGTTGCTGCTCCCACCGCCACCTCCTCAATGCCAGACTAATTGTGGATGGTGAGGGGCAGAGCAGCGCCCCTGGGCGAGTGGCGCTCTACGCAAAAGCATAATCCGCCTAATGGTTCAGTCTCCCCTGGGTACCAGCAGCATTTGTGGAATATATATGTGTGAGACACTGTTATAGGATCTTTCAAAACCGATGGCACCGGCACCTTGTTATTGTCATTTATCATTTCCCATCTTATGACAACCCTACATATGAGAGACCTTGAAGAGTCCTAGTCGCCAACTTCCCTGGTCAGGTCTAGCAAACTCAGGGTTGTGGCTTCCTTGATCAAATCAACCCATCTATCATACAACCTTTTTCCCCAACTGCTTTCAATTTTACCAAGATTTATCATTTTTTCCAATGAATTGTGTTGTCTGTCTTGTGATACATCAAAAATATGGCAGCCTCATTGTAGATATCTTGGCATCCGTGGCAACTCAGCATAATCTTGTTAGTTCCGCACACAAAGGAATGGTAGACTGCTCCTGAATGCCTTTTGCCTCAATCAAGTGATTGAATTTTCCTCAATTCCTCAAATCTAATAAAGATGACAATGATGATAAAATGCAAACAATTGTAGTCACATATGACAATATATGGGTGTTAACTATAGCAAAGAGACAATTGCTTTCTGGCTAAACTGACTTCTCTAAGAATGCTTAATGTTGGGATAACCCATGAGGAAATACAAAAAAATCTCACTCAACTCCTGGAACGATTCCGTCAGCTTTGCCTCTGAAAAATCCTGCAAATCTCTAAGGAAGACAGGTGGACAAATGTCAGCGTGCTGGAAGAAGCAAAGACCACCAGCACTGAAGCGATGATCCTATGCTGGACTGGCCACATTGTTCGAATGCCCGATCACCATCTCCCCAACCAGTTACTATACTCCCAACTCAAGAATGGAAAACGTAATGTTGGTGGATAGGAAAAGAGATTTAAGCTTAAAGCTAACTTTAAAAACTGTGGCATAGACACTGAGAACTAGGAAACCCTGGTCCTTGAGCTCTCTAACTGGAGGTCAGCTGTGACCAGCAGTGCCGTGGTGTTTGAAGAGGCATGAATGGAGAGTGAAAGGGAGAAATGTACCAAGAGGAAGGCACATCAAGCCAAGCCTGACCAGAACCACCTTCCACATAGAATATGATGCCCTCACTGTGGAAGATCATGCGAGTCAAGAATAGGACTCCACATCCACCTACAGACCCACCACCAAGACACTACACTTGGAGGGCCATTATACTCGGACAACGAGGGATCGTTTAAGTAAGTAAGTAAGTACAAAACAATCTCCATATACTGTAAGTGCGACTGGTAGACATGCTTTCATTTGTACATGTCCTTTCTATGTGTTTTCGATTTATATGTAGGCTTCCCTGGTCCACACCAGCCCAATGACCACATAACCAACCCACATTGCTTTGCGAACCCTTGATGTTGTATACTAATGTGGATGTTTTGATTAGATTTTAGGTATTAGATAATTTTGTTTGACTTTATATAGTTTAATTTATTGGTGTCAAATCTAATTTACTGATGGTAGGTTTTTAATTTGATGTTAGGTTTTAATCTTACTTTTATATGTGGGGTTTTTCTGGGATTTTATGTTAGGATCATGTGTTTTATGCAGGCATTAAATCAGGGGTCGGGAACCTTTTTGACTCAAAGAGCCATGAAAGCAAAATATTTGGAAATATATTTCAGTGAGAGCCATATAATATATATAATATATTTTAAGACTGAATTCAACTAAATGTGAGTATATACGTACATACTATGAGAAAAGGATTCCTCTGGCAGAATGACAGACACTTCAGACCTGGCTCTGCAAAAGGCATGCTCAGGACTCTGGGAAGGAAGAGAAGACGGGAGGAAGGGGGAAAAGAAAGAAAGACAGAGGAAATAAAGGAGGGAGGGGGAGAGGAAGAAAAAGAAAGAAAAGAAGAACGAACTATGGAAAAGGAAGAAAAGAAAAGCAGGAGAAAGACAAGGAGGGGGAAAGAAAGAAGGAAATGGGAAGGGAGGAAAGGAAAGGGTGGGGAAAAGAAAGGAAGCAGAGTGAGAAAAAAGTAAAATAATGAAGAGAAAACAAGAAAAGAAAGAAGGGGAGAGAGGGAAGTGAAAAGGAAGGAAGGAGAAGGAAAGGAAGACTTGGGGGAAAATAATAGAAGAGGAAGGCAGGAAGGCAGGAAGGCAGGAAGGAGAATGGAGGAAAGAAGGGGAGAGAAGGAGGGAATAGGAAGTAGAGAAGGAAAGAATGGAAGAGGAAGGAAGGAAGGAACAAAGAGGGAGGGAGGAAAGTCGGGAGAGAGCGAGGAAAAAGAATGAAAGAAAAAGGGGAAAAAGAAAGGAAGAGAAAGGAAGGAGAAGAAAGGAGAAAGAAACGAAGGAAGAGGAAGGATAGAAGAGGGAGAATGGAGGAAAGAAGGAAGGGGAGAGGGAGAGAAAAGGAAGGAAAGAAGGAGAAGGAAAGGGTGAAGGGAAGAAAGAAACGAAGGAAGAGGAAGAATGGAAGAGGGAGAATGGAGGAAAGAAGGAAGGGGAGAGGGAGGGAAAAGGAAGGAGAGAAGGAAAGAATGGAGGAGGAAGAAAGGAACAAAGAGGGAGGGAGGAAAGAAGGTAGGGAGAGAGGGAGGAAAAAGAATGAAAGAAAAAGAGAGGGAAAATTTACATCACTCCTCCCTGCTGCATGCTGGGAAACCCAGGCCCAGGCTGGTCTGGAGAGCTAGATGCAATCATGAAAAGAGCCACATCTGGCTCCCGAGCCATAGGTTCCCTACCTGTGCATTAAATGTTTGCCATTGTTATGTTGGAATCCACCTTGAGTCCCTTCGGGAGATAGGACGAAATACAAATAAAGTTATTAGTATTATTATTATTATTTTCTAGGTCCTCCAGCATGATTCTATGCCATTCTTGTGCTAGAAACCCGTCATTTCAATAGGGCTCACTATTATTCACAATTTCACATATCCACACAAAGTCCAAGAACATATCCCCTGCGGATATGGGGTCATAAGTATACTTTACACATGTTTATATGATAACAGAGCACAGGCAAATATGAAAAAGTATCACAGATAGAATGCAGCCTCATCCCCATTACGGCTTCATCACATTCATCAGCCAATATTGCAATTACGCATACGGATGTTCTGTTATTTAATAACACAATTGATATCTGTCATAATAAGGACAGCTTTCTTAATAAAGTCTTGACGCTTTTTACCAATCTGGGAGCAAAGAGAAATGACTGTGTTTTAAATATGCAAACTGTCGGGGTTTGGAAACAAAGTTGTATTGCCTCAACAGATTGTGAAAGAAAACTCCGGAATACGAAATCCTTTAGGAGCCGCTCCAGTTTCTCCCGGCATCTTAGATGCAACAGGTAGACAAAGAAAATCCAGACCTTCGATGACCCCTGGTGAATAAATTTAGCACTGCATTGAAATCCTGGCTTTGAAATAACACTAAAAAGGCAGTCTGGTAAATTCTCATCATCAAACAACAAAGAGAGAAGTCTTTTTTTCTGAAACAAAAATAATTGTATGTTTCGTGGCAAAGACAACAGATTTTTCTCTTTTTAAACTATTGACACGGCTTTACAGCGAGGATTGTTTCGGGAAACCTGGATGTATCTTCAGAGAATAACACTGCAACTTTAAATCCTGTCATGTTGATTCGATGGGGTTGTTATAGAAGAAAATGGTTTAGAGAACAAATACGTCATGTAACTGTCATGACTTTTGGAGCAAAGAAGCCAAATCTAGACAGCAGTTACAGATAGTATTCAAAGCAGAGTCGGGTGTTTTGTTTGTTATTTTTTTAGGCTTAGCAATGCCTTCAGAGCTGTTATGTGAAATTGTTATTTAACGAAAATCTAAAGCTGTCGTCTTGAGCATTTGTCATTTACACAAACCAGCCTCACAAAGGCATTCTCGCTTTCATGGCATATTGTCAGTTGCGACGCTCAATATCTTGTGTAAACATTAATTTAAACACACACACCACCAATGCAAAATCTATGAGATGTTTGAAATAAATGGAAAGTAGTCGTGGTTAAAGACAAGGTTTGAGCATTGCCCATCATTATTCCTGGATGCCTGGTATTGCCATCTTCCATTTGCACCCAGTTATGTTTTCCCACTGTATCTTTCTCCCCCCACCCCCCCTTTCCACAAAAACCCATTAAGGCCAAATAGTTGCCTACTATCTTTGTGTTGTACCATTCTGTCTCCAGTTTCATGGAGGCTGCTGTTGCACCTCAGACAACACCCCCCCCCCCAGATCACACAGACACAGGCGGATGCAATAAATGTTCTTTTATTTAGAATAAAGGTAAAGAATAGTCCAAAGATGTTAAAAAAGAGCAATCCAAATTTCCCAGACCAGATTGATATAGGAATCTAACTCTTGTGCGTCCAACGCACCCCCTTCCCAGACCAATTTCTCCTAGAAGCCAAGATACTGTCCCTCCTGTTGAATTCCTTCTCATTAACTGGCCCAGCTGCATCGCTATCAGAGTGGAAACCAGGAAACTCCCCGTCTCCCATCTCACCATCTGGAAAGGGAGTAGACACTCTTTCTTGAGACCCAAGGCCGCCTGGTCTTTCATATTCACCCTTACCCATAACCCTCCAGCCATGTGTTATCCCATTGCAGGCCTTCTTCTGTAGGCCACCCATCATCCTCTATCTCGCCCGAGTCAACTGGTGCCTGGCCAGGAGCCCCCAGGGTCTGCCCAAGTCCACCAGGCTGGAACCCTACAGCTATGGATGCAACTTGTTTCCCCAAAAGTGGGGGGGGTGAACATATTTGTGGGGAACTGGGGTGTTCCTGGGAGGGGGGGTTACCTGTGGTGGTCCCAAGGAAAAGAGGAGGAGCAGGTGACACCATTTATTTATTTATTTATTTTATTTACTTCATTTATATTCTGCTTTTCTCACCCCGAAGGGGACTCAGAGCAGATTACAGTACATATACTTGCAGACTGTCCCTGCAGTTCAACATATACATATATTGACGAACATAGACGAACAAAGATGAACAAAGAGCCAATTTTCTGGCAAACTTCTGACAAACTTCTGGCCACCAGGGGGAGCTGACACACTCCTCATCTCTCTCAGCATTCTCCAGATTCCCTTGTTGTTCTTCCACATTCCTTTCAGCGATTCCTGGAGTTCTTTATGGCCTCATAAATCAGTCAAAATTTGCCTCCCCACTTAATGTGGTACCTTTATCTCCTACTTGACAAATAAACTGTCTTTTGGGCTGCAAAGGTTGACAGCAGGTTACACTTAAGGTCGGGCACCCACCCCGACCCAGGCAGGCCTCAAACTCATGACCTACAGGTCAGAGAGATCTTATGCAGCTGACACTTAGCCAGCTGCTCCACTTCCCGGTGATTTATTTATTATTTATTTCATTTATTTCTAACCCGCCCTTCTCAACTCAGGGCGGCTAACAAAAAGGCAACAATTCGATGCCACGAATTGAGACAAAACAACAACTCATCATAAAATACTACAAAACAGATTAAAACAATCAAATATCAATAATTAACCAACATGATCCCCGTTCCGCACTCATAGGCTGTCCAAACCAAATCCACAGTCCACCTCCACAATCCTGTCATTATTCAATTGTCCATCCACTGCCCCACATCAACCAAACGCCTGGGCCCAAAGCCACGTATTTAGCTTTTTTCTAAAAGGAAAGGAGGGAAGAAGTTGACCTTATTTAGCTGGGGAGCGAGTTCCACAGGCGAGGGGCAACCACCGAGAAGTCCCTGTCCCTCGTCCCCACCAACTGTGTTTGCGACGAAGGTGAGATCGTGTGCAGGGCCTCCCCGGAAGATCGTAAATTTCGAGGTGGGACATAAGGGGAGATACGCTCGGACAAGTAAGCTGGGCCATGCACCACTTCACTAATACTTCAGATTCCTTTATCTCTTCCTCTGTACTGTGAGTGTCTGTTTCACTCAGGCAAAGGAAGAGAGATATGGAGTGGACTGGACACATGCAGCAAACACCATCTTTATGATTAAAGGAGATTCACAGAAACAACTGCCACTCATTTTTAGTGATGTAAACATTCAATAGTTCTTATCTTTGGTGTTGATTCATGATTTTGCAATAAAAAGTTCATACATTTTTTTTAAAGTTAACTGCCTAAATGTTTGCATTAACATTGGTTCATCAGCATAAACCAAGACACTGACAAGATAATCCATTTTATTGATGACTATGGACTATCACACCAGTCTGTTGTCACTCAGAAACATAGCAGCACGAAGTCAAACATTATCATACTTCTCAGAAATCACACTGCGGTACTGCTTTGGTGATGCTGGGTCCCATGATGACTCTTTCCCACTACCTTACGAATTGCTTTGCTGGTAGGACAGGACATTGAAATCAGTGGATGAGACGGGCCGTGTTGTTGGAAGGATGGGAGATTGGGTAAAGGTGAATTGGGAGGAAGAGGAGTGGGGCAAAGAGGCCTGGGGTTTGACATCTGGATGGTTGAGTTGGAAGGAGAAGAGACTGAGGGAGAATTGAGAAGAAGAGTCGCTGAATGTGGAGGGCTGAAGATAGATAGATAGATAGATAGATAGATAGATAGAGAGGTAGATAGGTAGGTAGGTCGGTCGGTCGGTCGGTCGATCAATAGATAGATCCTCATCAGATAGGCAGGGGGAAAGTGGGAGAAAACGGGGGAAAGAGGCAAACAGTGGAGGGAACCATCCTCCTTCATTCCCTACAGTCTTTCCCTGTCTTCTGTGATGACCTCCCATCCCATGTGATTTTCTATCTTTTCCCTGTGTTCTGCACTGAGGAGGCAGGTAACACCCAACTCCTCCAAGGCCACCCTGGGCTCCGTATCTTCACGCTGCCAAAACAGAGTCCCATGGAGTCTCACTGGAAGTTGCTCTGTGTCATGTGATGGGCCCCTTGGGACTCCGTTTTGATAATGTGGAGAAACAGGGGAAACAACAACAACAACAACAACAACAACACTAGCCTGAAAAGGTTACAGAAAATAAACATGTCAAACTATTCTGGGATTTCCGAATTCAGACTGACAGTTTTGGAGCACCATACTCCTGACCTCATGATCGTGTTAAAAAACAAAGTATAGATCATTGATGTTTCAATCCCAGGCAACAGCAGAATTGACGAGAAGCAACCGGAAAAGCTGACAGGATACGAGGATTCAAAGATCGAACTGCAAAGACTCTGGCACAAGCCAGTCAAGGTGGTCCCGGTGATGATCGGCACACTAGGTGCAGTGCCTAATGACCTTGGCCTGCACTTAAACACAATCGGCACTGCCAAAATTACCATTTATCAGCTGCAAAAGGTCACCCTACTGGGATCTGCATGCATTATTTGCTGATACATGACATAGTCCTAAACACTTTGGAAGTGTCCGACATGTGATCCAATACAACAGCCAGCAAAGTGACCTTGTATGCTGTGTACTAATCTTTTTGTGTTTCAAATCATAATAATGATGAAAGTGACACAGAGAAGACTGCATCTGAAAAGATAGATAGACAGACAGACTGCTCCGTGTGTGTCTGTGGATGGTTCAACACAGGCACATAATATGGGTCATAACCAACCTAAAAAATGCTGGTTTTTAGACACATTGTAGCCGGACAGGAGGGTATCCTGAGCACCTCAGTGATGGGACACTGGCCTGACAGCATAACTATGCCAAAACGGATTTGTCACAACTGATCATGGGCTTGATCTCCACCCTCCCTATTCTCCAGATTCCCCCCTCAAAAAAAAGGAACATACCTGAGTTCCTGGATCTCTACATTCTGGTCCTTCGCTATGTGACTGGGAAGGGAACTTGAGAGGATTAAGCTACTTCTTCCAAATCAAGATTTAGGAACTCCATTATATTTATATTTGGTGAGGTGGGGATAGAGGTGGGAGAGGGCAAGAAGGGACAAGCCACTCTGGGTTCTTAGGCTGCCTGAGCCAGGAGTGTAGGGTGCCTGTACTGCCAGAACGCCTGTGTCCTGCTGAAGCTGCATCAAGAAGCTTTCCCTGGGTTAAATTGCACCATCCCGAGTGAGTGTTGCAGACACATTGGTTTGTGTAGAAACACCTATATTTTTCATTCCCCACCCCCTTCATGTCCTGAAACCAACATTAGCCTGACAAGAAGAATCAGATCAGGTTTTTTACCCTGCTTGGGAATAGCAAGTGGGGAGGAAAAGGGAGAATCGCATCCATTTATGCCACCTGACTAACTACCGACATGCTGTAAATGCAGCAGAAGGGTCTCATTGCACCAGAGGCAGAATTGGAACAGCAGTGGGTCATTAACTGGTTTTTCCTGTCAGTGAAAAGGGGCACTCCACTAACAACAGAGATGTGACATTGTGCAATAAGTACTAGCTCAACATGCTATTATCCTGATATAGTTATGATTTACCAGCTTCGTGCAATAAAGTCCTATAAAGTTACATGTAGATAGAAAATTAGTAGGACTCTTAGATGTCACTATTAAATGAAAGTTGCAACAGGGAGCATTTTAACAAAAAAAATGCAACAACACATGTGTGAAGACTCTCTACTTTATAACTTTTGCCACCACCCAAATGTTAGGAACTGAGGTATTTTTGATCAGGGACCCTAATTGTCAGGATCTCCAATTCTGCCTCAAATTAATCGAGATGTGTGTCACCAAACTGTAATGACGCACCCTCTTTGTAAATCTGCTGCCATCAGTGAGTAATTCTTGACCATCTGATGTTTCTAAAGCTTGCACCAAAAGAGGTCACTGAGAGAGATTTATGAATAAAGAACTTTAACAGTTTATTTGTTAACAAGGTTTAAAGCGTGGAGGTTTTAAGGTACACAGGGCTTAGTTGGTTACAGTATCTTCTTAGAGGCACAGATCTTAAGGTTATTAAGGTTCTAAATACAATGTTTGACTGTATTTCTCCAAACACTGACTCAACAATATTATAAATACTTTGCCCATTTATAGGCCTTTTATCTATCTTCTAGGTTAGCTTTTGAGCCTAACCTACAAACTGCGGTCTTTAAAGGCTTTCTAAAACCTAACTGCCTTTCTGCAGTATCAAAACACAGCCTTTATTCTGTTCTCCTCAGAACAGATAACAGCAGCCTCTCAAAACTGCCACCAGCCGGTCTAACCACTACTAACTAACTAACTGATGAATTTCAAATCTGGAAATTGTAAGGCTAGTTGTAGGCTCCGCCTCCTGTTGCTATGGCAACGGAACTTCTCAGAGGCCAGGCACTCTAATACTCTCTGTTAACCCTTTGTGGTCTGTCTAACATTTAATCATCTAACACAATACTAATGTAATAATACAAACCACACATTTAACAAAGAAAAACCAGCAATAAACATAGCGACTTCATTACAACATGAAATGAAATATTCCTCATGGCTCATGAGATCACATGTATAACATGAAATATATGATATCCCTCCCAACTTGTACCTGGCCTTCCCTCCAATGGCTCCCAAAGTGACCCATTTAAGGTGGAAACAGGGGTCAAATAAGGATGTGTTATTGCCCCAACCTTATTTTCCATCTTCATTGCTATGATACTTCATCTAGTTGATGGGAAGCTTCCCACTGTAGTGGAAATCATCTATCAGGCAGATGGCAAGCTATTTAATCTCAGCAGACTGAAAGCCAAAACCAAGGTTACAACAACATCTGTTATAGAACTCCAATATTCAGATGACAATGTTGTCTGTGAGCATTCAGAAGAAGACCTACAAGCCACTCTAAACACCTTTGCAGAAGCATACAAGAAGCTCAGCCTCTCATTGAACATTGAGAAAACCAAAGTGCTCTTCCAGCATTCACCAGTCAATCGCTCCCCAATGCCAGAAATACAGCTTAATGGTGTAACATTAGAAAAAGTTGACCAGTGATTCCGGCCATGAAAGCCATCGACAACACATTTTTCAGATTTCTACCTCCCTCTCTTTGACACTGTTGCTTAGCTATTCATGAAAGGTTCCCAAATTAATGTTCTTGTAGAAAATAAGATGAAAATGCCAGCAAAAGGAACTTTTCCTTTTGAAAATACTTGTTTCCTTTATGAGATCTTCACACACACACACACACACACACACAACATGCACAGCAGTCCCATAAAAGATCAAGGGAAGGAATGAAAGATTAAGCAGCAGCTCAGATAACAGACAAGATAATTACACAGCATTAAAGCCTCGGATTTATTTTTAAGACATTTAAGCTCTTTTTAGAAAAGCCCCTGCTAACTTTTGTGGAACTAAAAAAATGTCCTCAGCAATGAACATAAATGTGAGAGAAAATGCGAATATCAAAATACAACTATGATTTCATCAGGGAACATGCAGCTTGGCAAGACCAGGCCATATGCATATGAGAATGGAAGAAAGAAGAATTTGGGGCTCTTGGGCAGACGGTACAATCTGAGACATCTATGATGCAAGTGTGATTATACCTGGGTGCAATTAAAAGTGAAGACTGTGAAGATTTTCAGATGTTATTAGACAACTCCTCCATTTATTTCTGGCAGGACAATGCTGTTGAACAAGTGGCAGAATCAACATAGTTGTTTTCCTACTTTCCTAACTGTGGATTCCCACTAGGTGTCATCCTCCCCTCTGTCCTATTCGATGCTGACCACCAGCATGGAAGCAATGCTCCTAGGCCATCAATTCCACTGGACTGGCCATGTTGTCCGAATGCCCGAACACCATCTCCCAAAGCAGTTACTATACTCCCAACACAAGAATGGGAAACATAACGTTGGTGAACAGGAAAAGAAATTTAAAGATGGGCTTAAAGCCAACCTTAAAAACTGTGGCGTAGCCACCGAGAACTGGGAAGCCCTGGCCCTTGAGTGCTCAAACTGGAGGTCAGCTGTGACCAGCAGTGATGCAGAATTCAAAGGCACGAATGGAGGGTGAAAGGGAGAAATGTGTCAATCAATCAATCAAAACTTTATTACGGTCACAGACCAGCACAAAGCGGGAAATGTGTCAACAGGAAGGCACGTCAAGCCAACCCTGACTGGGACCGCCTTCTACCTGGAAACTGATGTCCTCACTGCAGGAGAACATGTGGATCAAGAATATTTATTTATTTACTTATGACATTTATTTCCCACCCCTCGAAGGGGACTCAGAGCAGCTTACAAGTTATTTGTACATACAATCTATCTTCTATGTATATAATAAAAGTCAGTGTTTGTATGTATGTTTGTGGGTATGTGGCAGCTTTCTGATTGCTGACACTTCCACAGGCCACTACAACCCCCACGAATAGCCAACCTGGACCAAACTTGGCACACATAACCCTCATGACCCACTTTACATCTTGGTGTAGTTTGGGGGAGGTGGATTATGGGATTTGCAGTACTTTAAAATGCTTGGACAACCACAAACCACTGTGGCCCCTACCAATGACTGATCAAGACCAAACTTGGCACACAGAGGCCCATGACCCATTCTACATCCTGGTGAGGTTTGGGGGAGGACAGACCACAGATGATGGGACTTGAAGTACCTTCACTCACTTCCCAAGACCGCTGTGAGACTTATCCAATGACAGATCAAGACCAAACTTGACACACAGATCCCCCATGACCCACTCTACATTCTGATATAGTTTGAAGAACAGGCCATGGATGATGGGGCTTGCAGTACCTTCACTCACATCCTGAGAGCGCTGAGACCCTCATCTAATGACCGAAAAAGGCCAAACTTGACCCACTGTACATCTGGGTTGGGTTTGTGGGCCAAAGGGCCATAGATGATGGGACTACAGTAGCTTCACTCCTTTCCTAGGACCTATGACTGATCAAGACCTAAACTGACACCCTGAGCCCCCATGACCCATTCTACATTTAGGTGCGGTTTGAAGGAGGATGGACTATGGAGCTATACTTCACCTGCACCCACTGAGCCCAGTCAACATTGGATCTAAACTAAACTTGAGCACAGGCAAACAATGCCTTTCTGAAATAACCCGGGCTGCACCGGGTCCCCAAGCTAGTATATTATATCATTTTAGCATAGCACAATATTAGTATTATATATTACTATATTGTACTATACCACTATAGTGTAATATTATTAGTAATATTATATGTAATATAAAATATATAATTATCATATCGTATTATAATTATTAGTATTATATTCTATTACATTATAATATTATTATCATTATTATATGTACATATAGTATATTATATTGTATATTAATATTATTAGCACAGCACAATATTAGTATTATATATTACTATACTGTTGCTGGGCGGAGGGGTTCTAATGGCCCAGGAGTCATGGTGGACCTGTCTTCCTGGCTCCCCTTCTTCACTCTGGACCCAGAGCGACAGTTGGTGCTGGGGAAGGGGCTTCCAACTGATGACACAGGAGACTTGGTGGCTCCACAGCCACCTACCGACCCACCAGCAAGACACTACACTTGGAGGACCATCATCCTCGGACTACAAGGGATTGCCTAATGCAATAAAATGCCTACTTTGTCCTTGGCAGAAGATTGGAGGGGGGTAAACCCTTGTGGTGGCAGGATTGAAGACCAACAGGTCGCAGCTTTGAGTCCAGGGAGAGCGTGGATGAGCTCCCTCTATCAGCTCCAGCTCCTCATGAAGGAACATGAGAGAAACCTCCCACAAGGATGGTAAAAACATCAAAACAAATGGGCGTCCCCTGACACGACACTCCTCCCCCCCCCCAAAAAAACCTACAGACTTTATCACACGAGGCAGGCAAATTGGCATAGAAACACGGTGCTGCGCATGTCCCACTGCTGGTATGCCTCCTCCTAATGATTAACAATGATTCAGTGGTATCTTGACATGAAGGCAAATCTAATTGAATCGATGGGAATGCTCTAGTCAGGGATAATAGTAAAAATTCAAGCTGTTTATGTTTTCTTAAGGAATATCTAACTGTACAATTAATGCAGTTTGATACCATGGTTCAGTGCTATGGGATCATGGGACTTGTAGTTTTATAAGGTGTTCAGCCTTTTCTGCCAAAGAACCCTAAACTACCAATCCCAGGATTCCATAGCATTGAGCCATGGTGTCAAACTGCATTCATTCTAAGACCTAGATGCATCCTTTGAAAGCAATCAAACAATTCAGTTAAATTGTGATAATGTAACACAAACAAAGCTTCCTTCTGGAATCAACATAGTATGATTCCAGAATTCTCCAATACCGTCTCCTCTCTATATGTGTTGCAGCAAATCAGTTTTTGTATTAGAATTTTTTTATATATTTGTACATCAAAATAAAGATTTCCGTGTCTCAGCTCAGACTTTAATAAAAATGGAGACTAAAAAAAGCAGAAGAATTTAGAAAGAGCAGTTATGAAGGTACACGGCGTGCTCCTCAAATGCAAAGGTAGATAATTAAATACCAAAGTCATAGTCATCCATGCCATCATATTTCTTATTTCTATGGACAGTGAAGAAAACCAGCAGGAAGAAAATCAGCTCAGGGCTTATTCAGAAGGGTGTAAACTCTCTAAAAGTATGGAGAGTTTCAGGGGGCTGTTTGTTGACATTCCCAGTTTTGCATCCCAACTCCTTCTTAAAATATCTATTTCCCTCCCTCTCCACTCCTTTAGTTCCAGGATAATAGAGACAACATTTTATTTCAGAAAATACTGGGTTAATTTAAACGGACCTGAGAAATAGAAATGAAAAATTCTTGGTAATTCCAGGAGTTCCAAGAAAGTACTCGAAGATGAAAAAAAAAGTCATGTCAATCTCCAAAATAAAACAGGTTTGCTCAGGACCAACTGGGATTTTCAGAGACCCTTTTCTCATTTGCATGGGCTCTCGTTTGAAGTGTTATGCTGGATGAAAGTTTGTCAGATGCCATGGACTGAAAATTAGGGGCTGAAGGGAAGTTTCATGGGAGGGGATTCTCATTGGGGAGCCAGGTTTACATTTCCCCCCTCCATAGATATATCCTTTGCAACTGGTTGTCCGAAGCAGCTTGTATCATTCTACAGAACATGTGTCAAAAAGCCTGAGGGCTGAATCCAACCCACTATTTCATTTTATGTGGCCCATTACGTCTGGACAAATTTCAAAACTTGTAACCTCTCCCTGCACTGGTGCCGCCCACTCTGACCAGCGCTGGCTGCATCCTCTCTGTTTTAAACACAGCAGAAACAAAGGCTGTAGACAGCGTTTGCCGGAGGGTTGGTGCCAGGGAGCAGGTGCCATCTTGGATTCTGTTCAGCAACTTACAGGTGGTGGAACAGTTTTGACAGCCCTTCCCAAACACCACATATTATCTTTGGATACCGTAGGGAAGGGTTAACATGTCTGTAATATTGGTCCTCCAGGAAATTCTATTATATGCTTTTGCCAGAAGTTACTACACAGCAGTGGTCTACAAGAACAAAAATATGGTCCGCTGCCTCACTGTTACTGCACAGTTGCCTCGAAACTATGCGGCAATAAGACTGACTGGTCTAGCAAAACCCTCTTGTAGTGCCGAGGCAATGGAGATGTCGGGAGGGGAAAGACTGACTACCCATGAAAGATTACTACTATCACATCAGCTCTAGATGATTAGATATGGTTTTTTTGTGGGATGGCGGTGGCATATGTTCTGTAGATGGCGACTACTGCAATTTTCTGAATTGGCACTGGACAGCTTCAAGGCATATGTTCTGTATACAGAAAGTAGAAATGCTGATGTGTGTTGATGGAGGCAGGCATTTTCCCCGGGTACAATTTTCTGAATTGGCACTCCAAATAATCAAACCAAATCTAAAGTTGACCAAAAACTGATTCGTAACCCTTTTGGTACTACTGTTGGAGAGTTGTGATGGCATACCTGAGCCTTTGGGAAAGCTATAGTTGTGGCGCCCCCACGGGGCTGGTTTTATATCTGTATTTTGTATTTGGTTGCTTTTTACCTGCATGGGCCTTTGTTTCACCTTTCTACCATGTGGACAAATGGGAGGGGCTGTGTCTTGGCCCCAAACCTGACATCACCGCCCATAACTCCTCCTCTTCCAGAGATCACATGAGAGGCAGGACTTCCTTTCTGGTTCATTCCAGAAGAGCACACGGACATAGCAAGGTGGAATCTAAGCCATTGTTGCGACAAAGCATCTTAGTTCACTACTAAGCCTAACCTTCGCCCTCAACCGAAGCTTGCAGTACAAAGGAGAATCTGTCCTCAACATAGACTGCAGATTTTGGGGCTTCTACAAGACTGTGGGCCTACAAAGCCAGAAAGCAACAGGAAACCTGGGATCAAAGAAAGACACCATCACTCTGCAAACAAAGAGGCAAGTGATAGCTTCCTTTTTCAAGGACTTCCTTTTGCAACCAACTAAGCATTTTGGGCCGCCACCATTTTTACTGGTTGTTATTCAATAAATCTTGTTTGGTTCACTATTTTAGTCTAGCACTAATTCTTAAAGATATTCCAGGTCTCCCTGTATGTGGGATGGCTTTTCTCTACCTTCAGGGCCATAGCTTGCAATGTCCATCCTTTTAAAGCCCATTGTTTTGGCCCTGAAGGCAGAAGAATAGTGTTTGGCTTTACTTGGAGGCTATCTATATACCTTCTGTTAAGACTAAGAGCCTTAGTAGACAGAGGAACTTTAGGCAAGGTGAAAAGATAACCAAAATGAGTTTACTGCAAACAAGATGTACAAGATGTTAACTCCACCTGGGACTGTCATAAGGTAACTTAAAACAATACATTACAAAAGGAGCCTTTGCAGGCTGCAGCCATCTCTCTGGAGTCTTCTGCCTCTAGAGCAAAGCGATGGTTATAAATTGTCTCCGTCTTCTTTTTTGTGAAGCATAAGCTGGTCATAAGCTTCTGTTGTCCTTTGGACTGGTGGTATAAAAATACTGTTGAATGCAGGTGCTAAGGGTGCCTGTTTTTGGATTGCTAGGCCTAGGGTTACCAGACAATCCCAAACCTAAGTCACAGTAGCTCTGCTGTAGAAAGAGTCCACCAAAGAGCTCTATACAAGAAAATGGAATAGATCAACTAAGGCTGGCCTCTGGGGGATGTTATGCTCCACCCAAAAACTAATACAAAGGAAGATATATACACTATTGGGAAAATCTAGGAATGGGGGAACTGAAGCAGAGGAGAGGAAAAGGCAGAGCCAAAACTTCACAAGAGTGGTCCCTGGTCAGAAAAAGGTTAGGAACCATTGCTAAAGAGGGATACATGCTTAACAATTTCCTAGGTCCTCCAGACCAACTCTAAGGTAACTTCTGGTGTCAGTCATTCATTTCAGTAAGGTTCACTATTATCCGTGATTTCTTGTTTTCACAGGAAGTTCAGGAATTTATACCATGTGGATACAGGGATTGCACTGTACTTTCTGCAGGGGGAGCATTCACTCTTCCAGGTGTTCTTGGATGACAGTTCTCAATAGCTCTGGCCAGCATTGTCAAGGATGAAGAATGCTGGGACTACAGTCCAACAACATCTGGAAGGCCACGTGATTCCCACTCCTTGTCTAATGGAAGGACTGCACAACATCATCTAAAATTTTCTTCGTCCTGTTGAACTGTGAAGGCTTTCATACAAAGGGACAGCCCGTAAAACTGATGGAAAAAGGAAGGTTGGCAATATGTGTGTATATTAAAAAAAGTTTTTGCTTTGCAATCTTTCCCCCCCCCAGGCCCAGATTGCCCATAAGGCCAGACGAGGCCATGGCCTATGGGCGCAAGCCAACAAGGGGCGCAGATCACGCCTGGACCAAAAAAAATGTGGGGCACCACGGACCGGGAGCAAGCGTGAGAGGGGGGGCGCGGCAAGGAGCAGCTGTTGCTCCGGAGAGAAGCTCCGAGGCGGCGGCAGAGCCCTGGGAGATGAGGCTCCGGACGAGCTGTGCCCTCACCACCCTAGCCTGCTTCAGTGCTGCCTCCTTCTTTGCCTGGTACGCCAACTGGAGCCGGAGCGAAGGTGAGAGAGGCAGAGGAGGGGAGGGGCCAAAGTCTCCCAACTCCCCCCCCCCCGAGCGCCTTTCCCACGGGAGCCTAGGCGCCCCCGAAGTGAACCAAAGCCTTTCCAAAGGGGCTGGGGGGGGGAGAGATGGAGATAGATTCAACCAAATACAAAGGCCTTGAGGCTTCGGTTCACTTCGGGGGCACCTAGGCTGCCTCTGGGGCCTTTCAGCCCCCTTTTCCTACCCGTCTCCCGTGGGAATTACCTTCTCCGTTTTTCTTCCGCACACATGGCTTGCCCAGATCTTGGGAGAGTGGCTGCGTCTGTTGCCTGTTACTTTCACGAGACTTTGCGCGTCATCAGAGGCGCCTCTGGGAAATGTAGTCCCGCGGACTTCCTTCTTTTGCAGGTCTCCGTCCTTGTGTCTTTGCAGTTACCATAGGAACTTTGTTTATGGTTCCTGGTTCGTTTTGAATTTTCTGCCCCTTGCCCTAGGCCACACGTTTTTAGAGGGGGGGTGCAATAGAGGGGGCGTAATTCCAAAGTGTGGCCTAGGGCACAAAAAAGTGTTAATCCAGGCCTGTTTCCCCCTCAAGACTACACATTTGTATATCAACAACATTTTGTATTGTCAGCTTGTCTCTTAACTTTCCTTCACTTGTTGAGATCCCAAAGATTCTTCATGACGTGTTCATTTCAGTATTGACCCATCACCATTTTTACATACGTCCAAAGCCTGTGGTGAAACAACCTGAAGACTTTGGAGGGCTGTGCATGCTTTTACCTGTTACGCTTCCTTTGCAGGAAAGTGTTATGCATTTTACAGAGATAAAAATAACTGCAACCAAGATGTATTTTATAAACCTTGGGAAAGCCTGTAAAAACAGTCGAAAGAAATAAAATATAATCCCCATGGCAACAACTAACAATGTTGCATGCTAGAAGGCATGAAAAATAAAACAAGGAAACTTGCAAAACAAAGAAGGCATACCATAATTGAGATAATATAGAATTTTAGAAGGAATGCAGTAGGGCCTTTCCCCCAAGAATATGGGCTTTGCCATACAGTTACAATGAAACGAGACTGGAATGCCATGCGACAAGTCGGGTGTTCGTTTTCACCAATTCAGTATGAAATCTCAGATATTGTTGATGGAATTCAATTATATATAGGAAGCTAAACTGATCTTTCGAGAATAAAGAGATCTATAGAAGCATATTGTGACATAGCTAACAATTACTCCACATTATTTCATATCTAGTGTTTCACTTCTTAAAAAAGATTAGAAGGAATAGAAAAGTATATCAAACAAGTATCTGAGATGGAGTATAATACAAATCAGCAGCGTTAATGTGCTCTAGAGTTTTCAAACCCTCTATTCATGTTAAATTCATAAAGTCTCAAAAAGGGGAAGAGTTTCCGCCTGTGAATCATGAACTTAAGTCTGTTAGTATAGAAAGGACGGCAGGTTTCAGTGGCAAATTAACTGGAACAAAGTTGTGATTTGATATGATAGAAGAGCAGTATTGATATTGGAGGGGACTGGCCGTCTCCAAAATGAAAAGCAGGTCTACTAGGCAGAATTGCAAGTTGGCTGTATGCCAACCAACATGAGATTTTACACTTAGTCAAAAGCTTTACACCAAAGACTGTGGATTGATTAATAATTGTTTGTGCAGCTGTGTGCTTTCAAGTCATTTCCGACTCATGGAGACTCTAAGTTGGGCTCATCACAATGTTTTTTTGGCCAGTTTTGCTTAGGGGGATTTTACCCTCTGAGGTTGAGAGAGTATGATTTGTCCAAGGTCACCCAGTAGGTTTCCATGGCAGAGTGGGGATTCAAATCTTGGGCTTCTTAGTCATAGCACCGATCTACATGGACCATCCTGGCTATGGGACCAGGCGTTTGCACATTAGCGCAATACAGCACTTTGGATTGGATTTGTAATGGCAAGTTGATGGATATGGCTCAATGCCTCGGTTTATGGTCGGAACATTGTTTTAATTTAAGTGAATGTGTATGATGTGTTAATTTTAACAGTATTTAATGTATTTTAATGCTAAATGTTTTGTTTTATATTGTATTTATTGTGTTGGCATCGAATTGTTGCCTTTTGTTAGGCCGCTCTGAGTCCCCCCTCGGGGGTTGAGAAGAGCAGGGTAGAGATGTTGGAAATAATAATAATAATTTAATATAGTTTCAATCCAGTATTGAAAAAAATAGTTTTTGCTGTGCAGGGAATTACAAAGCAAATGGTGGAAGCAGCTTGAGGCTCAGATGGTGATCTCAACAAACTACACTGATGAGTAGGCTTATGCAATTCAGCCCAAAGGCATCTCGTTTCGGGGTCCATTTTCAGCTAACCCCTCATTCTGTTTACCAAGGAGTTACTCAAATTGGGAGGAGTGTTGCTGTTTTAAAGGCTCCATCCTCAGTCATTTTAAGGCCTATTTACATGAAACCTACCTCAGTTTTAGATCTAATTTACAACTACAGACCTGCCCAAGTTTCAGAACAATTCACCAATCTTCTGATTTTTTAAAGAATTGTTTTAAGTTTTTACCATAACATTTTTAAAATAAGACAAATTGCAAGAGAGGGTTCTGGGAATTGTAATTGCCGGTTGTGTCCATTCTCAGCCAACCAGAGCATGGATACAACTAAGCCTTTTATTGGCTGAGAAACAGAGAGAGAGAGAGAGAAAGAGAGAGAAAAGAATTCAACTCCCATCATGCTCTGAGAGGAACTTTGAGACTTCTCAATGCTCACCCCATGCAAGTGCTGCTGGGAAAGCTAGTTCCCAGCAGGGCCCTCTCTGAAGGAGGACCTAGGGCACTTTTCTAAAAGAAATTAACATTTCGCTGCTGGGGAGGGAGAAAAGACACTGTAGGTAATCCCATCTTCTCCAGGAGCCCCACAGCAGACCCCTGCCTCAGGTATATTGCAGACTTATCTCCATCCTCTCCAGTAGCCGATAAATCCATCTCTCTTGATCCATTTGCCCAGCTTTTCAGTTCCCTCCTCCCCGTTCCGTTTTTGGGGGATTACACGAAACAGACCACCAAATATTACAAATCAATTTTGGTCAAACGGATCTGGACCCAAGCCTATCTGGCCACCACAGTTTGAAGCTAGTTTCAAACTGCACTAAATGGTCAGTGTAGATGAGGCCTTAGTCCAACACTAACTGCTACACCGTAATTCTTAACTGTTAAATACGAATACCATAATAATTGCTAACATGTGGAATGACAGACTGAAAATGCCGAGGGAAGGATGTGGCAATCCCCTGGGTATTCTCGCACCCCTCTCCAAAAATCGAGTTATTAAAACTCTGGCCAGGTGCCAAATAATACATTCTGATTCCCTAAAGCAGCACACTGCCCTCAGGGATAATGAAAGATGCTACAGAATCTAGATCAACCGGCAGTGCAGTTTGTTTCCATATCTGAAAAGGAGAAGCAGCCCATACATATTTGGGGCCAGAGCTGTGACGCGGTGAAGAACCATCAGTGATAGACTGCAGTTTGACAGCCTTGAAAGGGGCAGGTCACCCAAGCAGTGATGGGGAAAAATCTCTAAGGTCTGCTGCAAAATTTCCTAGGAGCTTAACTTGTTCCAGCACTAGTTTCACAGTGTTGGCAGCCAGAAAGAAGCCGACTCTTCTGCCAACACAGTCCCCTGTGGGGCATCGTATTCACAGCAGATCAGCCAACGGCATCAAGAGAAACAGGATAAACAAAGGGTGGAGAGCCAGAATGGGTAACACGGGGGGAAGCAAAAATTATGGAGAGAGGAAGAGGTACAGAAAGCCAATCACAGCATCTTGTGGAGTAATTTTAGACTATAGAATCACTGTCTTGAAAGATGTGCTTCAAATATTTACACACTTTTATCTACTACTAGCTGTCCTCTGCCACGCGTTGCTGTCCAAGCTTGCATCTACACAAGTGGTTCCCAAACTTTTTTGGCCTACTGCCCCCTTTCCAGAAAAAAATTTACTCACTGCCCCCCTAGAAATTAATTTTTAAATTTTTTTAATAGCAATTAAACAGAAAGATATATGTATTAATATTTCTACCTTTTTTGTAAAATATAATAAAGTTGTAAATTAGAAACATTGAAGTTTGAAATTATGAAACTATTTATTGAACTTAGAATAGAAAGGTAATACAAAAAAAGTTAAAACATTCAAAATCATTTTAATGAGAAGGAACCTGGTATGCTGCTACCAATCTAGTAATCCTTGGCTCTATTTTCGTCAGCGAAATCATCAAATCATCGCGATTGACTATATTGCAATCGGTTTCTTTTTTTTGTTAATAAATTGGTTATCACACTGAATCCATGTTCCACTAAATATGTTGAAGTCCATTCTTATTGTTATAAGACTCAACTAGTTGGAAGGGAACCCCAAAGGTATTATTATTATCCCTTGCTTGGTGAGAGGAGGAGGAGGGAGCAGGAGGAGGGGGAGAGAGACACACACACACAGATGGATGGTAGTCTGTCACCTGGCTCACGCCACCGCCCCCAATGCCCCCTTACAGGGGTTCAGTGCCCCCCAAATTCTCCTGGGCCTTCCAGCACCCCCCCCCCCTAGATTGCCCCACCGCCCACCAGGGGATGGTACCGCCCACTTTGGGAACCACTGATCTACACTATAGAATTAATGCGGTTTGACACCATATTAACAGCCATGGAATCATGAGAACTGAAGTTTTACAAGGATCCTTAGCATTGTCTGCCAAAGACCACTAGTGCCCTTCCAAACTTCACATCCCATGATTCAATTGCAGTGAGCCTTGGATATTAAAGTGGTGTCAAACTACATTAAATCCACAGTGTAGATCAATCTGTACTATGTGTGTGTGTCAACAGTCAATACATCAGTTCTCGTGCTCTACAAATACAAATAACCATCACCCTTGCTTCTCTCCAGTCTTTCGTCTTTTATGCCTTACCCTAAAAAGCATATGGCGGGGGCTATTCAAAATTTAGGACTCTCCTGCCGTTTCTGGAACATGAGGCTGGCAACCGTGGACTTGGAGAGGGGCGGAAATGTGCCTAGGACTGGAATGCATTTTGCCAGTGTCAGAAAAGAAAAGGAGCTGCACGGCATACAACTAGCACTTGAAAGATTATAGGTTACTAAAGAGCACTGCACTTTCAAAGGGGGAGAGTGAAGGAGCACTTAAAGAGGGGGGAGAAGTAAGGAGGGGTGCCAGGATGAGTTGGTTGCTGATTTTACAGAGGTTTTCTTTACCTCCTGTTTCACACATTGCTTTTCTTTCTCCAGCAAAGGGATTTGAATCATGAAGAACGAAAACCAAATACCTAGATAGGACCTGAAAGTCACTGCTTTGTCCTGTAATTATGTTTGCTTAAAGTAGCAAACATTATTACAGGACAGGGAGGCGTCCATTTGGTTTCCTTTTCAGGACACACTTCCATAACACACATTTTTATGTGAATTTCTTAAAACATGAATTTTTATAAGCTGATACAAAAACAGGATGAGATTAATTGAAGACTATAAATTTGAGGACATGAAAAGTGGACCACAGAGTTGCACTGAAGGACTTGCTGAATTCTAGAGAAATCAAGTGAATGAATAATTAGTTCCGCAAAAGTTAAACTCACAGGTATGGAGCGCTAACTATTTAATTTCTATGCTATACCTGCAATTGTTTTGAATTCCTGATACAGGTCTTTAAGACTGCATGCAAATTTTGTGATACTGTTGACCAGTATAGACAGAAAAGTCCTAGAACAGTGCCGCAACTCCTCAATACAGTTCCTCATATTGTGGTGACCCCCAGCTATAAAATTATCTTTATTGCTACTTCATAACTGCAATTTTGCTACTGTTAAAAATCGTACTGTAAACATCAGATATGCAGGATAGGAGTTTTAGTTGCTGGGATTTATAGTTCACCTACAATCAAAGAGCATTCTGAACCCCACCAACAAATATTTATTTATTTGAGGTTAATGCTTTATTCTGAGGGAAAGGGCCTCCATCAGAAACAAGCACAGTAAAAGGCTGTGAGTCCTGCAACCAGAAGCAACCAGAACCTGGTCATTCCTAGCCCTAAGACATTTCGCCTGACCGCAACCCATTGCCGGGCTTTTTCGATTGTGACTCTAACACTTTGGAACTCGTTGCCCACCGACGTTCGTGCCTTCCAGAACATCCTCCCATTTAGGAAAGCCTGCAAGACTTTGCTGTTCCAGCAGGCTTTTGGAGTTGGATGAATCGTAGTCTTGGTTGCGTGTCACCAGGGCTGGTCCAACGTATACGCAAAGTAAGCGGCCGCTTAGGGCGGCAACTTCTGGGAAGGGTGCTGCCACGCTGGCCGCACCGCTGTAGCAAACCTCCCTGCTGCTGCATCGGCTTCAGCACCTGGCCTGCAGGAGCTTCTGGGCATGTGCGGAGATTTTCGTGCATGCGCAGTGGCTCCAGAGCTGAAGTTGAGCTCTGGAGCCACTGCGCATGCCCACAAGCTCCTGCAGGTGCTGAAGCCGAAGCCTGTAAACACGTCACGTCAGCATTCCGTCCGTATTCAGCACGCAGGGGGCGGAGGCAAAGGAGAGGCTTAACCTCTCCCTTTGCCTCCGCCCCTGCGTGCCGAATATGGACGGAGTGCTGATGTGACGTGTTTACAGGCTTCGGCTTCTGCGCCTGCAGGAGCTTCTGGGCATGCGCAGAAGCTCCTGCAGGTGCAGAAGCCTGTAAACACGTCATGTGACGCAATTTGGCAGGCAGGGGGTGGAGGCAAAGGAAGAGGGGGCGGAGACAAAGGGAAAGGGGGTGGAGACAAAGGGGGGCACCAAAGTAATGTTCGCTTACCATATAAAATAACCTTAGACCACCCCTGCGTGTCACCATCTTGTTCTACCTCCTGTGCTGCATTGTTCCAATGTGTGGCTTATGTGCCTTTTATCTGATGTTTTAACTGTGGTTTTAATTTTGCTTTGTTCTGCTGTTTTTATGAATATGTTGTGAGCCGCCCCGAGCCATTGGGAAGGGCGGCAAACAAGTATGAATAAATAAATAAAAATAAATAATGGCACGATGAACAAAATAAACAATAATGCCAAATGAAATAATGAAACAAATGTGAGTTCAATGCATAATTAACAAAATGAACGTGATTGCAATGACAGTATAATGAAATAAGAAGCAGTTTATCCATGGAAATCAATCCTCAAAACCAAGCAAATCTACATTGATAGTTGATTTGTGACCATGTTCAATAATTTCGGTTTAGCAGTTGTTTGAGGGGAAATATGTCAAATTAGTTGACTAATATTTTGAGGAGCTTATCTTTTAAAAATAATAATAATAATAATTTTATTGAAGTTTTCCAAATACAGTGCTTAGTAAAAGTATAATTGGAAAGAGAAGGGTGGGAGATAGGTATATATATCTAAGGAAAGGGGGGGAGGAAAGAAGGAAGAAAGAAAGAGTGGAAAAGAGGAGGAAAAAATGAGAGAGAGAAAACACACAGAACAATATAACAATAAACTAACATGTAAGTTGACTTCCATTCTTCTTTCTTGGCTGTGATCTAAATTAAGTATATACTTTCTCCCTACGCTCTTCTAGGGAGGAATCCTGTTTAAAATATTCATCTCCCTTCTTCCAAAAATTATTGTCTCTCTCGCTGTTTTCTTACATTCTAAGTAACTTTTAAATTCTACTTGTTTCCAAGATAATTTTCAAATATTTCCCAGTTTGTTCGTTTCATTGGTCTCCCTGTGTTTTTTCTCAGAAAATAAGTTAATTTGTCCATGTCTTTTATCTTAATCAATTTATCTATCTGTTGTTCTAATTGTGGTATCCGTTCTGTTTTCCAATGTTTGGCATAGATAATGTGGGCGGCTGTAGTGATATATGTCAATATAATGTCTTCATTTCATGAATGGGACTTTGAGGACAGAGCAGATGTGTCAAATCTAACATAGGATTAGCCTATTCGAGAGCTGAGATCATAACAGAAGAATTATGGGGTTAAGCTGCATTCCTACACATACTTACTTGGAAGTAAAATCTATCAGGTGTATTTTATTATTTATACCATTAGCTATGAATCTAATACAAAGCCTGGAAACGTTACTGGTTTGGACTGACATTCTGAGATTTCCTGACCAGCATGACTGCTTTACATATCAAGTAAGATAACTTACATCTTAAAATTAGTTTACTCTCCCACCTTCTCTTTTGTTAATAAAAACACCATCCAAACAGCTGTCAGTAATTTTATATGCTAAAATCTACCTCACCCCTTTCCCTGTAGCAGTGCCTCTGATTTAATGGTTGAGATTAAAATAATTAAATCTATAATCCTTATCCAGCTGAATCAGAAAGTAGCATTTCTAGCACATTTTCTGCAGGGTTCAGCCAATGTGCTATTATTGGAATCTGCAATTAAAATCTCTCTTATTCTTGCCACTGTAACCTGGGTAAACATCACTCCCCTCATCTAAACATCTGATTATCTGTATCTCTAGACTCGTCCTTGAGCCACTTGTGTTGACTGAACTGAACGAAATATTAAGACCTACTCTTAGGCAGTCTACATCAGCAGAAGGTAGACTTCAGTTATATGAGATCTATTTTGTTGTTCACTAAAATATTGAATTTTACTAACCAGAACCAGATACAAAATAGTGGCTCAGTCATATTATAGGCGCTCCATGCAGTCATGCCGGCCACATGACCTTGGAGGTGTCTATGGACAATGCTGGCTCTTCGGCTTAGAAATGGAAATGAGCACCAACCCCCAGAGTCAGACACGCCTGTATTTAATGTCAGGGGAAAACGTTTACCTGTTTTTGCTTCTTTCAGAATGCTGATGTTGTCTTCCCAAGAGATTTGTAGGATTTTTCAAAGGCTGATAGAATCTTTTGAGAAGTCGAGAAAGACTTTTGTAGACAGTTCATGCTTCCCAGGTGGACAATACAGTTGGAAGGACAATAGCTTTATAAACAAGCATCTTGGTATCCCTAGGAGTGTCCCAATCTTTGAACACAAGCTGTTTCTTTTGAAAAAAAATGCTGCAATTCAAAGACCTCCGATGGTGTTGTCCTTCAGCGCTGATGTCAGCTTTCGTGGAGAAGTGGCTGCCTAGGTAGCGGGAATGGTCAACATTTTGTAGTGATGCGCCATTAAGCCTTATTGCTGGCATTGCAGAGGGATGGGCTGGTGCCTGCTGGTAGAGCACTTTGGTTTCCTTGATGTTCAGCAGGAGGCCAAGCTTTTCTTATGCTTCTGCAAAGGTGTTTAAAGTGGCTTGTATGACTTCCTCTGAATGAGCACAGACTATATTATCATCAACATATTGGAGTGATGTAATATAAGTTTCTGTACCCTTACTTTTGGCTTTCAGCCTGCTGTGGTTATAGAGCTTGCCATCTGTCTGATAGGTGATTTCCATCCTGGCGGGAAGTTCTCCTTCAACAAGGTGTAGAATCATAGTGATGAAGATAGAAAATAAAGTTGGGGTAGTTACGCATGCCTGTTTGACATCTGATCCCAGCTTAAATAGATAACCCCAGGTCTTTACTATGTAGCCGTAGGCCATGGGAGTAACTCTGGTGCCCGTACACTATTGTATAGTCTTAATATGGGTGTTAATCTTGTTGTTTTATCTGTATTTATGGTGTTTTTAGCATTGTAAGTCACCCGAGCCTGACGGGAGTGGCGACGAACAAATCGAAATAATAAATAAATAAATAAATAAATAAATGGGTTACTTTGGGAGCTGTTCCTATCCAATTCTATTGCCATCATGTCATCATGAAGGAGCAGCAGGATGTTCATGCATTTATCAGGGCATCCCTTTTTTTCTCCCCTGGGGAGAAAAAATAAAGTTATTATTATTTGAAACACAACAAGATTAGTACACAGCAAACAAGGTCACTATGCTGGCTGTTGTATTTAATCAAACGTCGGACACTTCCCAAGTGTCTAGGACTATGTGATGTATCACCAGTAGGGTGGCATTTTGCAGCTGTCAGATGGTAATTTTGCCTGTGCTGATTGTGTTTAAGTGCAGGCCAAGGTCTTTAGGCACTGCACCCAGTGTGCCAATCACCACTGGGACCACTTTGAGTGGCTTGTGCCAGAGTCTTTGCTGTTCGATCTTTCAATCCTCAGATTGTTTCAGCGTTTCCAGTTGTTTCTCTTCAATCCTGCTGTCGATCGTGAGGTCAGGAGTATTGTGCTCCAAAACTCTGTCAGTCTGAATTTGGAAGTCCCAGAGTAGTGTGACATGTTCACTTTCTGGCTTGTGATCCCACCAGTTCTTTATCGCAGGCAGATGGTATTTGTGGCACAAGTTCCAATTAATCATCTGGGCAACGGTATTATGCCTCTGCTTGTAGTCTGTCTGCATGATCTTCTCGCAGCAGCTAAGGATGCGATCTGTTGTTTCATCTGCTTCCTCGCAGAGTCTACACTACTACTACTATTATTATTATTATTATTATTATTATTATTATTAGGAAACAAGGTTCCTCTGAGCACCTGTCATTTACACCTGATTTCCTCCTGGCTTTTATACCACACACTTTTGTACTTTGTTTCCATCTTAAATGCCATTGCTGCATTTCATGCAACATTGGGATTGGTAGTCTGAATAGGAACTAAAATTGTCTGTCTGAGGATTCTATTTGTAAATTCCTTGTGAAACTATAAATTTCAGATTCCAATGAATGGAAACGAGGCTATTCAAGTGGAATTACAGAGCTATAACTGTGTCACGTGAAAAAGTCCACAAAAATAGTGTCATTTTTGCTGCTCCAGCCCCTTGAAGATATACTATTCATCTGAAGTGCCAAAGATATACGGTAGTAGAAGATACCAATCTAATCCTTCTGCACAGTATTAATAAAGAATGCAATCTGGGGTGGCTGAACTACTCTGCTAGTAGTCTTAGCAAAAATGCTAGTTAGAATGATGTTTCATTAAGTGGAATACAGCTTCTGTCTGGAGAGATACCATGAGGCTAGAAAAGGAACAAAAGCATGCAAAGCAAACAAAATGCTGAACAAAACATTACACCTTGTAGAATTAATGCAGTTTGCCACCACTTTAGCTGCCATGGTAAATGCTATGCAGTCATGGGAACTATAGTTTGGTGAGGCACCAGAACTATTTATAATAATACAAATATAACTGATTTTTTTATTTAAAAAATCCAGCTCAAGAATAATAATGGGGGGAGTGGGAGAAGACTCCCACCCCCAATGTTATTTCAATGCCAGCATTCTTGCATAGAAGCGCAATGTCCCATTTGTAGCAGGTGGGTGATGGAAACATTGCAGGATTGGCAACAATTGATGGTGTTGCCTGCCACTTCCCTTTGTGTGTGTGTGTGTCAGGAGCAACTTGAGAAACTGCAAGTCGCTTCTGGTGTGAGAGAATTGGCCGTCTGCAAGGATGTTGCCCAGGGGATGCCTGAATGCTTTTTTGATGTTTTACCATCCTTGTGGGAGGCTTCTCTCATGTCACCACATAGGGAGTTGGAGCTGACAGATGGAGCTCATCCGCACTCTCCCCGAATTCAAACCTCTGACCTTCAGTCCTGCCGGGTTTAACCCATTGCGCCACCGGGGGCTCCTGCCACTAACAGAGGATGAGTTAATTTTGGGAAGGAGTGTGTCCAGCCATGAAATATGATTCCTATATGTTATATAGGAACTCTTCAGTGCTAGTTTGCCTCTCTCATGAAATAAATCCCTACATAATGAAGGAAGATTACAATCACATGGCTCAAGTGATAACCCCTCCACACCCATTCCCTCCCTATCTACCCACTCTATGAGTTCCTCCACATCCACTACCTGTGCAACAGCAGCTATTTGGCTCTTGGCCATTGCTCAGCTAAGGAATCACCCAGTATATCCCAGCTGCACATCCAGGGCCTCCCAGTGTATCCCAACTACACATCCAGATAGACCAACTTCTGTCCACATTCTAAAGGCACTCCTAATTCCCCAGGTACAAAAGGATGGCTAGAATGTGTTTGGTGCACCCCAGCAACAAGTAACAGCTATACAAGGGAGCAGTGATCAATCTCCCTCCCAGCTGTTGTCATGCCAGCAGGGTAAGGGCTGTTGCATAAAGTATTACAGCAGGGGTGAGTGTGGAGGGCAGGGCCAAATGTTGCTTTCCTCTCCCCAGAAGTCTGGAGCACTGCTTTCTTGGAAATTCAGTAGTGATATAATTGTACTTCTGATTTGATTTCATATTACTTTTCAGAAGTGGTTTTTCCCCCCAGATATAGGGAATAGGGGAGGAGGCAAAATAATGTAATCGAAAACATGCTCTTAAATGCACTGCAGTATGCCTACTACGAGTATATAAGCCACATCTCACATCAAAATCTACAGATTGCAAAGCACATTGTGGACATTATTATTATCATTATTTACTTTATTTATATTCCGCTCTTCTCACCCCGAAGGGGACTCAGAGCGGATTACAGAACACATACTGCAGACAATCCCTGCAGTTCAACATATGGTATGTAAACATGTGACATTTATCATAGTACAGTACAGTGCATAGATTTTTACATTTATACATATATGGACAAACAGAGGAACATTTATGCCACCAGGGGGAGCTGACACACTCCTCATCTCTTTAGGCATTTCCTTCCGGAGTCCCTTTGTTGTTTCTTCCGCATTCTATGGCCTCATAAATCAGTCAAAGTTTTGCCTCCCCACTTTAATGTGGTACCTTTATCTCCTACTTGACAAATGTAACTGTCTTTCGGGCTGCAAAGGTCGGCAGCAGGCTACACTTAAGGCCGAGAGCCCACCTCGACCTGGGCAGGCCTCGAACTCATGACGTACTGGTCAGAGAGATCTTATGCAGCTGACACTTAGCCAGCTGCGCCACATTCCCGGTGGACACCATACATGCTAAGGTATGTTGTAAAACTTGTAACGTGGGGGGGGGTGGGGGGGCGATGAAATATTGAAATATACCACCAAGGGTATGGCTGGGTAACAATTTACCCCCTGGAACAGGGAATTTAATATCTCCAGTGCTGGCACTTTCAGTTTCTTTTACCACTGCATACTGCCTCCGGAGTGCTGGTGCACATCTCTCTTGGAAATGGGTGGGGAGAATCCTCTGGTGGCTGTCAAGCCACAGATACTACAGATTTGAGAGGGGTTTAAGGCTACCTTCCATGGTTATTGTAATCACCAACCTGGCCTCAAACCTGTTTAAAAAATGACAATCTAATTATCAACTTAGCAATGCTAATTACTACCGAACTGGTTCCAAACTTATCTGAGTGGTCAGTGGAGGATAGTCTCAAGTTCCTCAAGGTGCTCAACTTCTGCTGAAAACTGGCTATATAGTCACCCTGGAGGACGTAGAGACGTAGAGAGAACACTTTTCTAGGAATCTCTAGGTCCTACAGTGTGATTTTATGATCAACATATGGTGAAAGCTTTCAGCTTTAAAAAGTGCTTTAAAAGAAATCATGGTTTTTCCACTTTTTCTGAAGACCCTGTACCCCTAATCCTCACAAAATGAAGGACCTACTGCAGTGCTTTTGTGAGCTGCCCCAAGTCCCTTTGAGGAGATGGTGGTGGGATCTAAATAAAATATTATTATTATTATTTTACTGACACAAAAACACAGTAGGTCTCAGCAAATGAGATGTATATGCTGGATTTCATATCACAAAATCACAAGTCGAACACTTCCCAAGTGTCTAGGACTGTGTGATGTACTTTCGAATGATGCACGCAGATCCAAGTAAGGTGGCCTTTTGCAGCTGACCGATCGTGAGTTTGTGAATGTTTATTGTTTCTGATCCCTTTCCGAGAATGGCGACGGAGCTCTCGGAATGGCGAATCCTCTTCCTGTTTGGGGCCCTGTTCTCGATATCGCTTCAATTATCGGAAGTCCGAAAAAAACATCCGAAAATCCGAAGTATCCGATTATCAGAAACAGGCCTAGTGCCCGCCCAGGGGGCATGGGGACCTGTTGCTCTGCAACCGTTACCATTCTGGCTTCTCCCTACCTCATCTCATGGGAAGAAAGCATGAAGAAGTCACCAATCCACTTTCATTCGTATTGAAAGACAAGATGTTTCCGTCTTTTGCTGCCAGTGGCATCAGGGATGGTTTTCCAGTTTGGCCACAAAGCTGCCCTAGAAATACTTCTATGGGGTGTGATGGGAGCCATCAGCTCCACGGCAAAACTACCAAAAACCCATAGCTGACGCAGAATTTTGCCCGTGGGAAGAGGTCCTATGTCATTTTGCTTTCGTTACACTCCTGTTTCTGAGAAACAGAAGTGTAAAGATTGCTGTTAATTTTAATGTTATAACTATTTCAAGACTATGACTATAATTAATAAAGTTTCAAAGTCGCTTTCCAGACTCTGAAAGCTTTTACTTCCATCAAAGACATTAGACTCCAGTGCGCCTTCCACATTCCATAACCCTAGAAAACCCACAAGTCCTTATCATGCCATTTTCTCCCCAAAATGTCTTTTTTCATTTAATTAACCAATTTCTAGTCTCAAGGTGAAAATTCAATGAGAGCCAGCTGAAGCTCTACGTAAGCACAACATAATTATCGAATGACTCCTCTATTTGTGTGCGTTGCAAAATATGTAAAAGCCATCTTTATTGACAGGAATTTGGCTTTTTGAAAATGCCAGCCTTTCCCTTGAGCTTCAGGATGATTTACATGCTTGGTTTTTAAACAGCTGAAGTGATGGCACATCCGACCCTTCCTGCTGCCACATTCCTCAGCATGAAAGAGGATCCGCTATTAGGCACATAAAATACTCTTTTTAAAAACATATCCCCAAATCAACAGTGAAATTATAAAGCAATGGATTCAAGGCTCAGTTTTGCCCTTGAAGTGGTGTACGTTTGTGCGGAAGCCTTTAACATTTAGGGGGTTTTGCCAAAAACAAATTGTGATGGTTTTTCAAAAAATTGCCAGTGTTTAGTGTCTCAGGCCTTATCAATATTTTTTTCCATACTGGTTATTTATACTAAACAAGAGTGAAGTAGCGTTGCATGCCCATGTATTTCCTTTGAGTATCTTACAGAGGAGGCAGACATGAAGAAGTCAGCAGGTGGAGCTGGTCTTCCCCTCAGGAGGGCTGACATAAATTTCAGGGTCTAAACAAGTTTTCTGTTATAAGCTATCATTCACTCACACAACCCCTTCTGGCAGACAGGGTTGGAAAGAAACAACACACAAAAATGCCATAAAATTGGTTCCAGACTTAATCGTGCTTGTGGAGCACAGACTCATTGAAATCGAAGGGGCATGTCAGTGGGAATAGTCTAAATCCCATGGATTTCAGTGAGCCTATGCCAAATAAAAAAGGCTGGGGCCGAACCTGTTGTTTCACTATCCCATTAAAGGGCAACAAACTGAGGACTTTGACAGCTCATTGTAACAAATGTACAATGCATTTTGCAAGTAAAAATCATATTTGCACACATTTAGATCTAGGATTTTAAGAGAGTGAACAAGGGACCACCAAAGCTTTCTAGTCAGAATAGCTATATGTCAACTACAATGTTTAAGGCATTATGTACATCAGTTGCTAGAGACTGTACAGCAATGGCACTATATAAATAGATGGTGATTGTGATGACGACTATGAAATGGAAGGTGTAGTTGCATTGAATTTCTGCTGATAGCCTTCCTATCAGCCGGGAATGTGGCGCAGCTGGCTAAGTGTCAGCTGCATTAGATCTCTCTGACCAGTAGGCCATGAGTTCTAGGCCTGCCTGGGTCGAGATGGGTGCTCGATCTTTAAGTGTAGCCTGCTGTCGACTTTTGCAGCCCAAAAGACAGTTGCATCTGTCAAGTAGGAGATAAAGGTACCACATTAAGTGGAGAGGTAAATTTTGACTGAATTATGAGGCCATAAAGAACTCCAGGAAACGCTGAAGGAATGCGGAAGAACAACAATGGACACTGGAAACACTGAGAGATGAGGAGTGCGCCAGCTCCCCCTGGTGGCCAGAGTTTGCCTCTGTTCATTTATATGTATGTTTGTGAAACAGCAGGAATTGTCTGCTAAGTATGTGTACTGTAATCCGCTCTGAGTCCCCTTCGGGGTGAGAAGAGCGGAATATAAATAAATTAAATAAATAAATAAATAAATAATACTGGTTGGCTACTAAGCGAGCAGAATGCTATACTAGATGTGTCTTTGATCCGATCCAGTTGGGCTCCTCTTGTGGTCTCTTCAACTCTGCCTTTAGAGATTATAATTACTTTCCATGCCTCTTGCAAAATCCACATTTACTGATGTGACCATTTTAAATCATCTAGGGAGAGGTTACATCTCATGACTAAGTAAATAAATGCTTCATAGAAATTGTGCTCATCAGAGAAGGCCAGTCTGAGCAAAAGAGTGCTGGAAAATAAATGTTTATCCTTCTTCTCTTTGACCACCTTTTCCACTCAACCTACATTCATTTTTATTTTCTACATGTTGGGAAAAAAATACTTGAAGGAAGAAATTCAGGACTGAGAGGGATTTAAAAGTGGAAATGGTTGAGTGAAAATGGTTTAAGCACCATGGCACATCTTTTTGCAAATTACCAGCCCTCCATGGTTGCTTTTCATTAAAGAGGAGGAGAGGGTCATAATATATTTTTCCATTCACTTGTTATATTAGGTTAGGTGTATGTTCACTATGGAATCAGTTGTGGAACATTGCAGCCAGTAAGTAAGAAAATGAGAAGCCATTGGAATCTGACCCACAAATTTGTTTTCTGGGGGTATACGAATTGGGAATATGAGCTGTTCCTTGAAATAAAAAAATGATGTTGTTAACTGTCATCAAGTTGCTTTCAGCTCATGGCAACCCTATGAGTTGAAGATATCCAACTCTCCTCAGTTCTTGCAAACTCTATGCTATGGCTTTCTTAATTGATGATGTTATCTCACATTATTTCCCCATTTCTAAAAAGTTTAAAGATGGAAAGATGATGAGGTATGATGGAGCCCATCCCACAACTTCCTGTCAGTGCCCATTATGTCCAGTCAGAGAAGTGTCTCAGAAGTCCACGAAAACTAAAGTGGTAGTGAGGGGAGACGGTCAGAGATTGTCTTCTAAGCTTAGGAACCACTATGAAATTGGAGAAAACGTGGGATGGGATGTCAAATTTGCCCATGTTGAATCCCTTCAGTGATGTGAAGTAAGAGGTGTTCCTGTGGGCGGTTGGCTACCAAGCGTTGACATTTATCTCCCAAAATCCTGCTTGTTGAGCTTGGCATGCTAATTTTTTTAAGTCAGGCTTCCCCTCAAGTGATGTCTACTGTAAGAACAGCTGTTTGAGTCTACTCTACAGTAGTTGGATCGGAGGGTAAAGTTAATTTTCCCCTCAAGTAGTGTCGACTATAAGATCAGCTGCTTGGGTCTACTCTAGAGTAGATGGATCAGAGGGAAAGGTCAGAAAGCCCATAAGCTTTTTCCCAAGGCCTTTTCTTTTAAAAATAAAGTGAGTGGAGACCACACCCGCTTGTGGGATAAATCTGAAAACTGATAACTCTTGTAAAACTGTCAAGAAAAGACAACGTTTTAAGAAGAATGAGAAATGGAAGAGTGTCCTTAATAACGGTATGGGACATAACGTAATATGATGCCGCCACCCACCCACACACACACACACACACACACCACACAACCCCCTCGCCCCCGGGAAAATATTCTGGTTTTATCCACCTATTGAAAATACTACTGAAGAATGCCTATAACCTGGAAGCCTATGCAAATCAGATGTAAATCACAACTCAAGATCAGCACATGTAAATGGAACATCTGGACATATTGGTGATCAAAGGTTACTAGCTGGTCCATCTGTGGCAAATAAACATGAAAAACATGATATGAAAAAAATGTGCTAGCACTGAAGAGCAGCATATTACTACTCACCACCTGTATTTCCTTAGACTTGTATTTTGAAAAATATTATAAGTACTGAATCATTCCCAAATTACAAAAGGAGACAAGTTAAGAGCTGAGAGTGAAATAAATTTTGTATAAGACAAGGCCCCGGTACATAAAACTGTGACAACAGATGGTGTGAGAAAGTTCTGTGTGTATGAAATAGGGCCAATGTAAAATAGGCTGTGAATGTATAGAGGCAGCAGAACATATATCCTGAATGCTGGCATTTAGCTGACGAAATCTCTGGGACAAGTGGAACCTATTTTGAGAGAGGGGCAATGCCAAAGCAGTTAGTAGAGAGCTTGGAAAAACCAACTGCTAGCCCAGCCGATTTTCACAACTGGATTCTAAAAAGTTGGCATTTTCCATTTTTGAAATGCTGCCTTCGGACCAGGAAGATTTGGGTCCAAATCTACATGGACTGGGGGCAATAAGGGGCTTCAGCCCCCCCGAAATTCTCAGGGTGGTCCGCGAAAAGGCCTTACTGGTACATTATTTAAACTGTTATGTTTATTCATATCATGATCTGATCACCATGCTCATTATATCCCACATTAATGGGGTTATCTTCCACCCAGTCTCAGCCCCCCTCGCCAAACTCAGCCCCTTCCGAAACAAAATCCTGGACGGCCCTGCTGGGGCAATCCTTGATGGCAAGACTTATGGAAGTCCCACATAGTAGGAAAACAAACAATATATTACAAATAAATGTGGGCTTCTTAATATCCTGGTGACTAGCTATAAGGTTTGCTGCTAAATCTCAGCATACCCAAATCTTCCAGAAGCAACAACGTGCTAATACGAATCAGATATGTCAAAGTACAATATATACCTTGAAGCTTAGAGCTCTTTCACATGACACAATTCTCCAGTATAAATCCCCTGGAATTCTATGAAATCTGGGATTTGTAGTTTAGCGAAAGAGATTTATAATTTTCAGCTGGAGAGTTCTAGTGCTTCCCCAAACTACAAAACAAGAATTCCACAGGATGTTACCATGGACTTTAGAGTGGAACCTTAGTGCTATAACTATAGTGTAGTGCAGGGGTGCTCATTAGGTAGCTTGCGAGCTACTAGTAGATCTTTGGCCCTCTTCCAGGTGATCTTCGGGCCTCACCAACCTTCCCTCCCTCTTTCTCTCCTTCCCTCCCTCTTTCCTTCCTTCCTTCTTTTTCTTTTCCTTCTTCTTTCCCTTTTTCTTTCTTCCTTCTCTACCTGTTTCTTTCCTCCCTTTCTTTGCTCTCTGGTTCCATTCTTTCTTCTCTTTTCCCTTCCTTCCTTCCTTCTTGATGCATAAGAACACAGAGAGAGACTGACAGCTGTTGAGCAAGACCTTCGTGTGTCTGTGTAGCAAAATAAAACATGACATTCCTGCTAGGATATCTATGTTGTGTTCATCAAAACAGACCCAGGTTTCATACTGAGTGTATAAATACATTTAAAAACATATTAACTGTATGTATTACTGTGTTAGAGTGTCATTTTGTGTCATTTTGGTTGGTGGTGTGCCCCAGGATTTTGTAAATGTAAAAAAATGTGCCGCGGCTCAAAAAAGGGTGAAAATCACTGGTCTAACTCAATTCCAACCTCTTTGGCTTTCTTGCTTTCACCTATAATCTACTACCAATCCTGGAATCAAACTTTTCCCAAATCATGTTTGGCAAAATATGATATCTTTATGGAGTGGGAACTAGAGAAAGTTAAGGGCTGGGGTGCTGTCATCTCATAAGGATTCCATCTTTCCTTCCCAATTTTTATGTCTTTCCCTTACTGCAGGAACAACTGTGGTGTTTCCTAGCAAAATAAAACATGACAATTAGGCCATAATATTCTAAATAAAGGAACTGTGGACTTGGTGGAAGGTTCTGGACCTTCTCAAGACCAGGGAAAGATGCTGGGATCCTTATGTTAACCCACTGTACATTTTCTCATTTATTTGTTTGTTTGTTTGTTTATTATTTATTTATTAGTTCCACTTAATATACCGCTCTCTCTGGAGCCCAGAGCGGTTTACAAAATTAAAATAGCAAGTAAAACATAAAACACAGTAAAACCAATATAAAACCCCAGTTAAAATCCCATTTATCAGGCATGGATATGCAAGATCTCCCTTTATAGCAAGATGTGGCTCAATGGTGTAGCACAAGGTAATGATGATCATTATTACTAAGCAATATAGATGTTGGCATCAATCAACAGCAATCTGCTCAGCAGCAGCAAAAAGGGCAGAAACAGGAAGTCAGAATAGTAGGGTGGGGAGGGGGGCGTTCAGCTGATTTGTTTGGGTTACTCTCAACATCAGGAAAGGCCAAGGATAATAGTATACTTAACAAATGTGACACATTTGTCTGTTGATATGGTCCACCCGAAGACTTCTAGAGGCATTTTGGCATTTGTCAGAAATAAACATTCTAGACATATTTTGTGACAAATTGCTGTGACACAAGCCCAGTCTTCAAGCTGTTGTTTTGCTGATCGGCATCTATAGCTGAAATGTTCTGAAGCATTCTGCACAGTGCCATACAGCCCATAAAGGACACATAGTACTCTGTCTGGGTAACAGAATTTTCTCAAAAGAAAAAAAACCAGTCCAGCAAGCCGGATGACTCTCTTCCTTCTTTGGGGGTGTGCAGGGCATATCTCGGAAATGGCACACGCTTTCCCTGTTGTTGGTTTTTTTTCACATTCCAGTCACGCAGGCCTCCATTCCTTTTACCCCATTTGGTAATGAGCGCTGTTTTTAATTGACTATTACTTGTTGTTTATATGCCTATATGTTTTATTTAATTGTATTTTTAAATTGTTTGCATTTTATGTTCTGTTTTTAGGCACATTGCGCCGTGTGTAAGCCGCCCAAGTCCCTTCCGGGAGATGATAGTGGAATACAAGAATAAAGTATTATTTGTTTGTTTCTTGCATTTATATCTCGTCCTTCTCACACACACACACCCTGAGGGGGGCTGGGTAGGGGGGCCTTGGGGCGGTCTCACAACTGGCAACCATTAGGTGCCAAACAGAATCAATTATAATAACAATTCCCATTTAAAACAAGTAGTTAAAACATCAATATAAAAACATCCAATTAAAATCATATAAGTTCAAGTCATAATCCAGGTGTGTTCCATTGTCAGTCAGTCAGTCAGTCACGTTTATTGAGTAACCATCAGGTCATTTCAAATAAAAGCTCCAACAGCAGAGTAGTATACAAAATAAGGATAAAATCAGTACCTAATGTACAAGGCAAACAATGTAACACATTAAAAACTCTCTCTCTCGGCATTACTTCGCGAACGAAGATTCAGGAAGGACTCATCCCACGCTTTTTACAAGCGCGTTGATGACTAAAAAGGCCAAGGCCAATCTGAGATAGGCGGAAGTTGGATGTGTCCTTCGAGCCTGTGCAATGGATTTTTCTGGTGGAGCGCAGCGTGCACAGAACTGGCCTCACCCTTTAAACCAAAGGTTCATCTGCCAGGGCCTAGCAAGCTTGGACGGTGGCAGCGAGGTCCTCAGGTCGTAGGTTTGGTTCGAGTTTCCTTCTCTTAGATGGTTGACCTTACAGGGTTAGACGAGCACCATCTGCCCGGGTTTGAAACCAGAGTTTTCCTTCTCTTAGGATGGTTGCCAAAAGGCTAGAGAGCCCATCCTGCCCATTGACACTCTTTGTCAGACCCTTCGGTTGTGACCTGTCTGGTATGGGAGGCCCTACCGCCGGCTATTATGCCACCGCCAGCATAGCTCACAACTTCACTAGGGTACGCAAGCCTCTCCCCCACTGCAAGGGGGCGCCAATGGAGAGGACATTAAAAACTAAACTTATTGCAAATAAATCATTCTCATTATTATCGCTGCATCTGCTGCTTGAATGCTTGGTCCCACAACCAAGTTTTAAATTTTTTCCTAAATGACAGGAGGGAGGGGGCTTCTCTGATTTCATTAGGAAGGGCGTTTCACAGACTGGGGGGGCACCACAGAGAAGGCCCTGTCTCTCATTCCCACCAGCCGCACTTGCGAAAGTGGTGGGATTGAGAGCTGGGCCTCTTCCCAATGATCTTAACCAAGGTGGATCATAGAGGGAGATACGTTCAGACAAGTAAGCTGGGCCAAAACCGTTTAGGGCCTTATAGGCTAAAGCCAGCACTTTGAATTGTGCTCAGTAGCAAATTGATAGCCAGTGGAGCTGACATAACAAGAGGGTGGTTTGCTCCCTGTATTCTCCTCTGGTAAGCTATCTGGCTGCCGCCCGTTGAACTAATTGAAGGATCTGAACAGCTTTCAAAGGCAACCCCACGTAGAGGTTGTTGTTGTTGTTGTTGTTGTTATTCCTCTCATAGGCATGTGTCTCCAATCTTGGAAGCCTTGGAAGCACTTACTCTTTTTGGAAGGTCTGGGGGAGGGGTACTCTTCAACTCCATTGTAATAAATATCTAATTTTATTTCAAAACTCATAGTGGATGTTTAGCCACTTTAATTTTGTTTTCTTTTTTTTAGCATTCGGGGCAGTCCATGTCAAAGCTGGGTATGAAATTGGTCCATGAATGGTGGCATAGGTCACCATTTTGAGAAGGGATACTGGGCTGTGACGTTATGGAACAAGTGCATGATTTAATAGTATTTTATGGGTACTTAGGTATCCATTTAGGTGTTCTTACTTTAGATCAGATTACGAAGGAGTGCGAACCATTCCTTCCCCAAACATCCTCCCAGCAGACCATACTGTCACCTTTTTGGCATGTTGGAAGTGACATAAAGTCACTTCTGGATACTATGTGAACCAACTTTGAGCTTTTTCTTTTCATTTGAGAGAGTCGGGATATTTTAAAGGGGTGGAGAAAGTAAAACACCACATTTCTAAGCCATTTGGGATGCTCTGGGCTGGTTTGGGGGGTGATAAATCACCCAGAAATTGGTACAGTACCACACGCTGAGGTCCCAAGGACAGCACATGCCCAATGGAGCCCATCTCTGATTTTGATGAAAAACAAAACAGGTACTCTTTCTGATTCCTGGCAGAAGAACCAACAGGATGGTCAGCTGAACCTTTCTTCATTATTGGTCTTCGGACATCAATTTCCATTAGACCAGGCGTGTCAAACCCGTTTTCATCAAGGGTCACATCAGCCTTATGGTTGCCTACAAGGGGGCCTTTGTAGTGGTAAAACTGTATACATTTAACTACTCCTTAACATATTATTAAATAACCTGATACACCATATGAACAATATAGTTATGTTGTGTGCCTTCAAGTCATTTCTGATCTATGTCAACTCTTAAGGAGAAGCTATCATTGGGTCCTCTTGATCATCCCCTAAAATCACATTCCCATCTCTGAGCCATATTTTTCCCCAACATATTCCCCCCCCCCCCATCCTCATGCTCAATGCTGGTTGACTCAAGGGCAGGTGCAGCTCAACATTCATCCCAGTCTGCTATTGGGTAATTTAGGGTCAATCACTTAGCAGAGGGGACGGCACCAGCACCTCACAAGCTACATAAAATGATATGGTAGGCCCAAGTTGGCCTGTGGGCCTTGAGTTTGACACATATGAATTAGACCATATCTGAAGGTTAGCTGAATGGAAACAGACAGGCCTCCTAGTAGACTGACAGCTTCTTCAACATCTAGAATCAGTCACTTGAAACAAATGCCTTCTTTTCCCAATGATAGAGCCAATTATATGAACAGGGGCGATATGTCTTGTTGCCATTTCATTTTCACCTGCAATGTAGCCCTAGGGATCCTTATACTGCCCAGCATCTGAGAAACCACTGATCTGCAAGGAAATCTGTTAGCAGTTGAGAGCACAGATACATGACAGCAGCAAAGTTCTCTTGGCCATTGGCTTCCTGGTAGATAATGTTAATGAAGATTTAACAAGGAGGTATGCTAGGAGCTCAGCAGATTGCACTTCAGCCTCTCTTCACAAGAACAAGGAATTCATTGTTACCAGGCTCATGACTGAAAAAAATATGTGTGCAAATTAAGGCTCTCAGATACAAGCCACACACCATTTGCCTGGCACATCATTTGCTCAGAGAATGAATGGTAATCTGATTTTTTAAAAAGACATGTTTTATTGAACAATTTTTAGATTTTAGCTACATGAAACAACTAAGTAGTATTGGAGTGATTTAAGAGGTGGGGATTGGGCAGAAAAAACAAAAGGAAGGGAAGGGAGGAAGGGATTCAGGGGGACCCAAATTTTCTTGAATTTAGAGATTTGTGTAGACCAATGTTCTCTTCATTGTTTGGAAGAATTACTTCTGGGTCACATCTCTCAGAATCTCCAAACAGCATTTTCATGGGTGTGATGGCTGATAGATTGGTGCTGTGGTCCAAATAAAATTTACTTTTCCCAACTTCTGGGGCTGCCTCATCCTAGAATGCCTTTTATATAGGTCAGGTGCCTTCATTCCAGCCAGGAAGATTTGTCTGTCTCTTTGGGCTGATTGCCAGCATATGTGTATGGGTTACCCAGTGGGCCCATATGCCAGCAATTCTCATCTCCATATTATAGCAATAACACAGCAATAACAATAGGACAGAATGAATGGAACACTCAGTTAACCGGACCTCTCTAGTCTACTTGTCTTGAACTTTGATCAGTCTGATTAGGATTCCTTCATTTGGTAGCACATACTCCTAGTAATGTGGCATGATTTGGTTTCAGATAGCCAGACCCCTATCCCTACAGAGCAATGGTTCTCAACCTGTTGGTCCCCAGATGTTTTGGCCTTGAACTCCCAGAAATCCAAATTATGTCGAACACAAATTTGGGAAGCTCTGTCTAGGCAGAGACCGGCCAGACCCAAAAGGAGAATCCAGGACACCTGGCGAGACAGCAAGCACCAAAGAGGATTATTTCTCCTAATTTTCCCAAAACAAAGTCTCACCAAGTTGAAGGAAAGCCACCGAGGCTTTATTTCATTCCAGCTGGAAAGGATGACGATTGCAGTAATCTGCCAACAAATCGACATAACCCACTGGACAGAGAAATACAATATTTATAGCCTTCAGATTCAAAAGTTTCCATGCCCACCCCACCTCTGAGCTGGCTTTGTTATGATTGGCGGTTACATCAGCAAGCCAGGAGGAGATCCAATGAGGGCCCTGGCCCTGCTTTTGGCCACTCAGCCAATGAGGTGGAAGGGAGGCGGGCAACAGGGAAACAATGAAGAAATGTCTAGTTGACTGGATTAAGAATGGATGGTGTTTGCCAAGTGACCAAGCGATAGCTTCAGGCTCTCAAGCCTGGTCTGTGTTATTGTTTTGTCCCTTAAAATAACATTTTTGTCTGGCCCCGAGAGGCCAGATCCTCTTGTCTTACTATCCTGCGATACGGAGTTCATTGATGAAGCAGAGATTGGTTTCAGAAATCAGGATGTGTCACAGCAGGGAGGTGGTGACAAATGGGGAAATGTCCATTATGTTGTGTGATCCAGTATGTCCATATACTCTATTGTTCTGGATGGCCTGGCTATCAGCCCTCAGAGGTCCAGATAGATAGAGTCATTTATTTATTGTCCATGCAAATGGATATGGTTGAGTCCTTTGTTAGGGAATTATCGGCTCAGGAAGTTTGGAAACTCCAAGAGCCTTGGGTTGCTGGTTCATGAAAATGGTTGCTTTCCTTCATATTTTCTTATATAGACATACATACATACATATAGAAAATAAGGAATGGGCCAAGGGAGCATACACAGAATTCATAGGAAAAGTGGGGATCATGCAGGGTCTAAGGGGAAGTCACGTCAGACCCCCCGAAGTTCATAAAGTTTGGCAAGAGTTTATAAAAGTTCCTATAAAGTTCATGAAAGTTCCTAAGAACTCATAAGAGTTCATAGGAGGGGGTGCATGGAAGTACAGGGGAGCACTGAGTAGTCAGAGTCCATTCATAAAAACAGGAGAGATAGGGGATTATGGGATCATTCCAGCCTGGTGTCCTTGGCAAAACTATGAATTTCCTGATTTTGAACTATATTTTACAGAGTCCTGGGGCAAGGGGCGCACCTCCGATCACACAAACAGTTGGTAAACTGACTGGGATTTCTGGGATTTTTTAGGTCAAAACACTTGGGGACCCACGAGTTAAGAACTACAGCTACAGAAGATGAGATAGAAGTTGAGAAAGGAACCATCTTGGGTTATCCACTGATTTCAATAGGAACATTGAACGTATGCTGCCTCCCTGTAAGCAAAAGGATTTGGCATTACAGAGATTGGACTACATTGGGATCAGGCATGTAGCCAGGGGGGGCTAAGGGGGCTTCAGCCCCCCCCCGAAATTCTCAGAGTGGTCCACGAGAAGGCCTTACTGGTACATTATTTAAACTGTTATGTTTATTCATATCATGATCTGATCACCATGCTCATTATATCCCACATTAATGGGGTTATTGGGATAACAATACAAAAGGTTTGCTAGGGTAGACCCTCTTCCACCCAGTCTCAGCCCCCCCAACCAAACCAGCCCCCCTGAATCAAAATCCTGGCTGCTGTCCATTTTCTGCTGTCCTAGTGGTGCTCCACTGGCCTAACCAGTCTTAATTAGTAAGATGTCACTAATGTCACCAGTACATATTTTTCCAGTACATAACGTTGGCCACATCTACACTACCTTATAAAATCCAGATTAACTGTTTTGAACTGGATTATAGGGCAGTGTAGACTCATATAATCCAGTTCAATGTAAATAATCTGGATTTTACATGACAGTGTAGATGGAACCACTGTGTTCTTTCAATATATTGATATTTAGGCACAGTCCTATCCTGTCCATTATGTGTGAATCTGAGGACAAGCTTGCTCTGTGAAACTATCAATAGTAGCAGCAGATTTTTCTGCTTGTGTAGTATTGCTACCAGGAATTAGCTCCTCCAACAGTGGAGGTGTCCATGAAATATTACTTCCTTGTGTGCATGTGCTGATCCATATGGAAGAATTTCCAGCATCTGAACTGGTCATAAATCTGAAGATTTCCAAGAGCACTGGCTTCATTGGATTGTAAAGGGGAATGCTTGCTTTAGATATGCTGTTCTACACCTCTGTAATTTGTTCTGCTCTACCTTTCTATTGTGATCTGGAATTTTAAAAATTAAAAACATACATTTGCACACTCCTACTTTTTTGCAACAATATAATATTATATAAACCAACTGCATTACCCAGAGCATCTCAGTTGGCCAATATCCTCGTTTTTTTTAAATCTCGAATCAATCTCTTCAGTTCACTCCCTTACTTTCGGGGGTGGGGGGTGTGGGGGGGACGGGACTGGGTGTGAATGTTTCAATTGGCCACCTTGATTAACATTTGATGGCCTGACAGTTTTTAGATGTGGCTTGTTACTATTTTCCTTTGCTGAATGTAGCATTTGTTGGATTGTCTTAGTGGGTCTGTAGATAGTTTCTTTGTTGTGCTTTCTTATCAGCTTCCCTATGCTGTCAGTAGTTCCCTTGATGTATGGCAAAAACACTTTTTTTGTCTTTACTCTCGTAGCTTGTTCTCGGTCTTGCAGCCCTTCTGATATCTGTGGTGGAGTATCCACTGGCCTGTAAAGCCCAGTTTAGGTGGTTCAGTTCATCTTGGAGGAGGCAGATTCTTTTTGCATGGTCTGGCAGGGCCGTAGTGGTGCTTTTTTTTTTTACAAGAGGGACCTTCTCACCTCTGCAGGAGTCTACCATATTCCATGCAGCTGTGGACAAGTCTACATAGGGACCACCAAACGCAGCATTGCCCAAACACGAATCAAGGAACATGAAAGGCACTGCAGACTACTTCAACCAGAGGAGTCAGCCATAGCAAAGCATCTGATGAACCAACCTGGACACAGCATATTATTTGAGAACACAGAAATGTTGGATCACACTAACAACCACCATGTTAGGCTACACAGAGAAGCCATTGAAATCCACAAGCATGTGGACAATTTCAATAGAAAGGAAGAAACCATGAAAATGAACAAAATCTGGCTACCAATATTTAAGAAACGCTAAAATTATAACAGTAAATAAAGAACAAAACTCAAACACAGGGGAACTCCAGACAAGAAACAATCATGAACAGCTAATCACATCTCAACAAAGGATTCTCTCAGGCCTGGGCCATAGCCAGGATTTTGATTTGGGGGGTGCTGCATTGAATTCAGGGGGGGGGGCTGAGTCTGAGTGAGAAAGGGTCTACCGTAGAAAACCTTTTGTATCATTGTCCCAATACCCCCATGCATATGGGATATGCATGGCTGCGTTCTAGCCGGTTGAAGGTGAATCCATCGAAGACGGAAATCCTATGGCTGGGTCGTCCTGGTGTCGGTGAGTGCCAGTTGCCTACCCTGGATGGCGAACGGTTAAGCCCGTCATCTTTGGTAAAAAGCCTGGGGGTCCAATTGGACCCACTGCTATCGATGGAGACTCAGGTCTCCACAGTTAGCAGGTCCGCATTCTTCCATCTCCGACAGGCTAGGCAACGGGCTCCCTACCTATCCAGGAATGACCTAGCTACAGTGATCCAGGCGACGGCCATCTCAAGGTTAGACTACTGTAACGCCCTCTACATCGGCCTTCCCTTGTCGACAACCCGGAAACTAAAGCTGGTGCAAAATGCTGCTGCTCGATTGCTGGTGGGAGCATTGACAAGAGAGCACATTACACCAATTTTACAGCAATTACACTAGCTACCGGATTGTCTTCAAGGTGCTGGTTTTGACCTTTAAGGCCTTGTATGGTCTAGGGCCAGTGTACCTGAGGGACTGCCTCACCCCATTTACGTTCCCCAGAGATCGTTTCTCCCACACTGCGTTCAGAAGAACAAAATCTCCTGGTGCTTCCATCAACTGCCGTTCCTGCCACCTTTCAACAACAAGACAAACCCCATTTCTCCCACACTGAGCCTTTTCTGTGGTGGCGCCAACTCTATGGAATGAGTTACCAGACGGAACTCACTCTACCACAGAGTTGACCCCCTTCCGGAGGGCCTGCAAGACGTTCCTCTTTAGGCAGGCTTTCAATCTAGGCACCTCCTGATAATCCTGTCCATACCCTTGTGTTTTTACATATCCAAACTGTTTTATATGTATTTTATTGTTTTATGTAAACCGCCCCAAGCCTGCAGGGAGGAACAGTATATAAAATTAATAATAAATAATAAATAATAAAAATATATTGAGAATGGTGATCAGATCATGATATGAATACACATAACAGTTTAAATAATGTACCAGTAAGGCCTTCTTGCGGACCACCCTGAGAATGGGGGGGGGTCTGAAGCCCCTCAAGCCCCCCCCCCCCCCGGCTACATGCCTGTCCCAGGAAGTAACAAACCACACCTAAAAACCGTCGGGCCATTAAATGCAAATCAAACCTACAACAACCCAAGTATGAAATGGTCAGCTGTTTGCCATGGAATTTGCTTGGAAGTGGATTTCTGATGTGCAGCCTTGACCACTTACATACCAAATTGAGCTTATTTCATCACTGGCCAAATGAAACTTCCTATGAGAATGTCAGCTCTCATGGCTTTCAAGGGGCCCTTCCACACAGCTCTATATCCCAGAATATCAAGGCAGAAAATCCCACAATATCTGCTTTGAACTGGGTTATCTGAGTCCACACTCAGATAATGTGGAATTTCCTACCTTGAAATTCTGGGATATATGGCCGTGTGGAAGGGCCCACAGTGCCATAAAGATGTGAGAAATCACTCCACTCTCTTCTCTTATCTACTTATTTAGTTACATGATTCACATGGATGCTCCCTAGAGATGCTCCCCAAGAGATTAACACCTTCAGACTAAATTCGCCACAAGCAGCTCCACACATCTTCTGAATTCTAAGACCTTACTGTTAAATGTAAATATAAAATGTAACTACATGTGTTGAACTGAATTTATTATTTCTATTTGAAACTCTGTGTGTTCGATTTGCAGCCTTCCACTTTTCTTCCCATTCTCAGTTCTGAAATATGTAATTTTAATGCTAGTTATCATTTTAAAGGAGGAATTTATTTGGAATGTATCTCTATTTTCCTTTATGTGCTAGACTGCACAGTAGGACAGTGCTTTAAAGGTATTCCACAAATTCTGTTTAATGTTTGTATCTTTGGTCTGAGTGTATTTACACTGTAGCAATGCAAGAACACTTTAACTGACATGGCTCAATGCCATGGAATCCTGGTGAAGCGCCGGCACTCTTTTGGTCCCCAAAAAACTACAACTCCCAGGATTTCATAGCATTGAGCTATGGCAATCAAAGTGTAGATGCACTCTTTGTCAAAATGAAGTTAAATGTTTCTATGATCCAAACTACAGGAGGATATTCATTATCAATTCATTTATCTCTCCAGCTTCAGGGTATATTCAGCTAATTGTAATTCTTTGGGGATAAAAACTTCCCTTGATAAGAAAAGACCTTCCAATCATCATGTTAATTTTATGTTGACTATTCCCTATTTAGACCATAACAACTTGGCATTATTTGTCTCCCTCTTCACTGGTATTGAATTCTATGAGTACTTTACTGTGAAAAAAATATTTAGATTAGACCATAGGTTTTGCACAAAGGAAGAGAAACAGCCCAGAAAGTGTTTATTTTACAAACAAAGCCATCTGTTAATAACCTCCTTTTGTAAAACACTCTTGTTACATCTCGAATAGACTACTGCAATGCATTCTACATGGGATTGCCTTTGAAGACTGTTCGGAAGCTTCAAGTAGTCCAACGGGTGGCAGCCAGGTTTCTTACTGGAGCAGCGTACATGGAGCATACAACCCCCTTGTTGAATCAGCTCCACTGGCTGCCTATAAATCCCTAAACATTTCTAGGTCCAGCCTACCTATCCAAACCCATCTTCCTTTATGAGCCAGTTAGATCGGCTGGGGAGGTCCTGATCTCGGTCCTGCTGCCTTCACAGGTGGGATTGGTGGAGACGAGAGACAGGGCCTTCTCAGTGGTGGCTCCTTGGCTGTGGAACTCCCTCCCCAGGGATATTAGATTGCCCCTTCCCTCCTGGCGTTTAGAAAACCATTTAAAACGTGGCTTTTCAAGCAAGCATTTGGGGATAAAATGAAGTTGTTAAATGACAACCTCAGGATCTGTACAATGTCTAATGTTTTATGTTTATGTCTATGTCCAATGCTTTATAGCTTTAATGGTTTTAATTCACAGTTATATGTTATTTTAGATATGCAATGTAGTCATATTATGTAAGGTACTTAATTTTGTCATTACTATGTTGTGAACTGGTTGGAATCCCCCCAAGAGCGAGAAAAGCAGTATAGAAATGAAACAAACAAGCAAACAAATAATTCTAAGGCAAATATGTCATTTTCCTGCTGTAATTGTGATTTGTCTGACTCGGGTGATAAACTCCTTAATCTCTGTTGAATCTGTGCCCAGGAAAGAATTACTATGTTTACTTGCAGCCATCTTTATTCACTTCCAAACAGCAGAAACAGGTTTATTGGAAATATAAACAAACAAGCAAAATGTCAGCTGGATATCAGAAATAAAATTGGTTTGTACGGGAACAAATCCTGGCATTTCCTGAGGCTGCGGCTTTGCCTGCTTTCAATCCGCTCTCCAGCCTTCTGGATATTTCACAAAAATCCACCACATGAACAAAAATACTTTTAAAAAGCACTTTCTAGCAGTAATAACTAACCAATAAAGCAGCAGGGGGAAACTTATAAAATAATGTTAATCCTGTGATCCCCAGCCTAACAAGATACATGCACTCAAGTCAAGAATCTTAATTCCAAAAGTGACTATCCAATGCTGAGAAACTTCATTCTAGTCAGACATCAATGTCTGAAAATGGAGTCCTGCAAGAAGGTGGAGGCACACAATCTTGTAGTGAGAAGAGAGATTAAAAATGCAATGCTCTTCATTTAAATGCTCAGAATAGCAGAATATAACATTTTTGTTCCTCTTCAGGTTTAGAAATTGTCAATGGAAAGGCAGATGGGGAGAATTAATTGGGAGAATGCTTTCATTCAGAACGGTTGAAAAGCCAAGTTTAATCAAAACGGTTGTCTTAGTGCAAAAAAAGAAGAAATCAATTTGAAGAATACAGTTGTGGGAAGGGACTACCGCTCCATCAAACATACACATGCACACACACCTGTATGCACATGGGCATGCAAAAGTCAGTTCTCCTCTGTCATTACAAAACCATTTATTACATTGTTTTGCATAGGAGTAGGTTTAAAAGGCTGCACCTGGCAAAACTGATGCTTTTACTCGAAGGGTCCCCACAACAGGCTTTTCATCCCAGCAGCAGTTTCCTCAAAAAGGGTCAGTAAAGGTAATGCCATCACTGAAGACCTTTTTTGCTCTAATAATTATCTGCAGAACCTTGATGCTTATCCCTTAACCAGTAATTTTTAAAGCTACATCCATTTTGTTTCTCCTACCAAAGTCAACAAACTATGGCTGCTTTTACATTGTCTTTATATCCTGGGATCTGATTCTAGATTATCTGATTATCCCAGATTATCAGGCAGTGGAGACACTTATAATCCATTTCAAAGCAGATTACCTGAGAACCGATCCTGGGATATAAAGACAAGGTAGAAGGGGCTATGACAACTCAACCAGCTTCAAAAGAGAGAGTCTGGAGCCTACAACTTGAAAAGTATGGATGAGGAATATTAACTGGTGCTAAACCTGAAAGTCTTTTCTAGTTCATATTTTAATCTGATATGAAAAAGCATTAGGAGAGAAGGATTTCTAAGGCTTATATCCTCTCTGAGGTGAACATCAGAGAGCATGAAATGCTTGCCCAAGTCCAGGAAACATGACTGTCTTAACATCCCAATTGCCCTCAATGATTCGTACATCTTGACTGTCACTAAATATAAACTGTTCCTGGGCCATTTTGCAAGCCCATCTACTTTGGGCTATTTAAGGAAACTCCTTATTATGAAATAATCTCCCAATTTATATTTTGTCTGTTTCATTTCACTTCTAAACTTATTAGCATGGCATATGCAAAGTATAGTACAGCGCCATACCTATAGGTCTGGTGCCCAGGATTTTGTCTATCTGCATCCAACAAAATATGTCTTGGCTAGGAATTTTCTAGTCGCACCAGGAAATTCTATTTTATACTTCTTGTGATAAATGATGAAACTTCACCCTGTTTCCTTTTTTTGAACGTGGCAGGGCTGCCACCAATTCTCAATGTTTTCCTTCTTTATTAATATCTTGCTGCCACCATTTGTCAATGCTTGACCACTAGATGTGAGGGTCCTGGTGAATAAACGACTTCCACAGATGTAGTGTTGAAAGTGTTTAACAGTTTATTTTACACAAATGGGCTTAAAGCTTAGGTGGTTTCCCAGATATTCCGAAGAGGTATAAACTTGGAACTTTAAACAATATAACACTGGGGTTTTAACTTCCCCTTACACAGTTACACACAAGTAACTACTTAATACTGGGTTACTCTCAACCCTGGGACTAAACTCTGTCCCACACGCTTGGGTTTCCCTCAACCCACACACTCAGAACTGAACTGCACACTGCAGTTCCTACAGACAGCTTGCAGCTTCAGCAACTGCTAATTCCAAAACTAACTCTGCTCACAGCAGCTGGCCAACTGACATTCTCCAACTGTCAAATTCAAACTGAACATTCTAAAGTCAGAGTGGCCTCTGTTGTCATGGCAACAGCCTCTGCTTACAGCTTACTGCTGCGAACATTCTACTGCTCACTCTCTGCAGCTTTTAAAGAATGTTCCTTCTAAATACATAAACAAACATGTGATTAACATATAAATAACCACCTCATCACACTTCTGCTAGAAATAGTCTCACTGGAGGTCATTCATTTCAGTAAAGTTAATTATTATCCCGTTTCCTGTGTTCACAGTAAATTCAGGAATATACCTTCACAGATCTGATGATTATACTTTATTGTATCAGAGGAATTAATTTTATACAAAACATTTTTACATATTCAACATCCTAATGAGATGCTCAGATTCCATACATTTGGAATGTTCAAGAAATGGATGAGCATTATTCCTCAGCTGGGGCTATTTCATTTTATATAAAATTCTATGATAATCAATAGAATGAGTAGTTCAATTGTGAAAAGCTTTGGTTCAAACCACTACTCAGCTGTTAAGTCTGCCCCTATGCCCCTCATTGGCAGGCATGTAGCTGGGGGGTTGAGGGGCTTCAGCCCCCCCAATTCTCAGGTTGGTCCGTGAGAAGGCCTTACTGGTACATTATTTAAACTGTTATGTGTATTCATATCATGATCTGATCACCATGCTCAATATTTCCCATATGCATGGGGGTATTGGGATAACGATGCAAAAGGTTTGCTAGGGTAGACCCTCTCTCACTCAGAGTCAGCCCCTCCTGAATCAAAATCCTGGCTACGGCCCTGCTTGTTGGAAAAAGATTATGTACAGAGATATAAACTCCTTCTATACCTGGGACGTCGTCCTCTTCCACCGAGCGCGCAGCTTCGGGAGGAATGCACATGGACCGGTGAGGGAGGAAGGGGACACCCGCCTAGCCAGCCAGATCAGCCAAATCAACCCTGGCGATCAATGGGGTGACAGATGTCGCAGCCAGATCGCCCTCACATCCGATATAAACTCAGAAAATGCTATCAAGCTAGAGGTGGGGAGGGGATAAGTCTCATTCAGAAAGCATTTATACACATTTTCGTTGGATGAGAAACCTCTTTTTAAAAGCTACTTTTTAAAGTTATTCTGAGGGTTTGTTTTTTTAAAAAAAGACACAGGTTTTGTTATTAGATTTTTCTTTCTTTCTTTCTTTGTTATGTCATCAATCTAGTTTCATTAATTTAAAGTTTTCTTCTTTCACCCAAAACAATAATATAATACAGTATCATATACTAATGTAGCCTTGAGCATATTGCAGGGAACTATTAGGCTCTGGTAAGAAACTGCTGGTGGACATGAACAGAGAATATTGGAAGCAAGCAACTAGCTCTGCAAATAAAAATGGTTCCTTGAACCATATTCTATACTTTCACAAAGAAGGAATTCTGACAAGCTATTTCACAGGAGAACAGAAAACCTTGCACCTAAGAGCAGTTGTTAAAACATATTTATTGGGAACCTCAGAAACTTGATTAAGAGGACTGCAAGCTGGTTTTGTGGGCCTTAAGGATACATGGGACATTGGGCCAACCGTTCATGAATCCCCAATGGGCAGGAAAATAGAACAGTAAGTGAACCGTTGGAATGGCCCATCATCTTATCCATCTCTACATTAATTGCATGGGAAATAAATAAGATGAACTTGAACTTCTAATGCTAGATTGAAATACGCAGCCCATCTCATAGCATCTTTCAACTTCTGGCAGAGTTCCCACCCCCAACCGGTGTTGAAGCATCCTAGGATACTTCCTCGCCAATACGGGAAGGCTCCTGTGTTGTGCTGGTTCCAGCATACTTCTGCCCGTGTTGGGCAATACTTCCCTTGCGTGATAAGGGAAAAGCACAGGGGGTGGGCTTATGATAAGGTCCTAACGCACAAACCAATGGATTCAAATTATGATAAGAGATTCCACTTAAACTTTAGAAAGAAGTTTTACTATTAGAATTGGTCTTCAGTGAAATAAACTGTTTCAAAAGGTGATAGGCTCTCCTTTGGAGATCCTTAAACACAATTTGTATGGCCATCTTTTAGGAGTGCTTAATGTATTCCTGCATGGCAGGATTGGTGACTCCTTCTAACTCTATGTGGGGGTGTATGTGTCTAAATTAATCTCTTTATATAGATATTGCATTAAGAGTATAATCCTATGTTCTCAGAAGTAAATTCCACTCGTTTCAATGACACTCCCTCCTCGATAAGCACACATATATTTCTGGCCTATCTCATAAAATTCCTGTCATGTATTTCATGTACTGTATTCCCTTCAGATGGAATTAAAAATAAAGAAAATCTCATGGGTTTCATAACTCAATTATCTAGGTGGTATTTCATCTTACCTGGATTCTTTAATTACTAGAAAGTGATATTAGCTCTGATCCACTAAATCAGTGGCAAACCTTCTCCTTGCTTGCTGTAAAGTGTGTTATAGCAGTGTGTTTTATTGGTATGTGCAAAGCTCACAGCACGACACAATGGCAAACCAATAGGGATATGTAAAGAAAACAAATCTTGCTTTTTTTCTTCCTTTCCATCTTGGAACAAAAGAGTTAGAGTAAATTCCAAAAATTTATTTCAGATCTATGAGATGTCAACAATGCAAAAGAAGCTTTATTGTTTAGGAAAGAGAGAGGCTTTAACAATGAGGCATTAGCATTGAAGCACATGCACTCTGATTTTGCCATTCCAAAACAGAATAAATAATGGCTTCCTGGAGCAGTATAAAATCTATTTATTTTCAGAATTGTCAGCTGTACAGAGGACATGGGGGAAACCTAACACTGCTCATTTTCAAATATTACTTAATGTAAATGTACACTAAGTTTAAAATGACCTGGTATGGTGAAAAGTGTGATCAGATTGCCTTATATAACTATATTATTTCAAACAATTGAGGGAGGAAACAATGATTTATAGAGAGTATCAGAAAGATTATGATGATATTGGGAAAAGTCTTCAAATTTTTGTGAAATGTTTTATGTGAAATAATGTAAAAATCTAAGACTAGACAATTCTTTTGAGATATTCCCAAAATTAATGTAGCACTGTTAGCATTTGTATATAACAACATAAATTACAGGCTGTACATCATGCTACTGAATGCTTGGGCTGTAACCATTAAAGCTAGCTACCCAATGAATTGAAAATCAACAGTGACAAATTCTTAGTAATTTATGTAATTCACTCTATGTATATATCAGTGGACTCACAAGTCTACTATGGAATATTCGATGTCACGTTGTGACGTTTCAAAATAATTTTTTGACACACATGTAAATTATACAAATTTGAAACATAGCTGAATCGACAAATCTATACACACGCAGTCTCCCCATCCAATATCGGTAAAGGAGTGAGTCCAATACAGTGTCCGAGTGTTCTTTGGGCAGCATGAGTTTAAATGTCCAAGTGCCCGTTAAGATAGAGGATAAATCCCACAGTTATGGACTCATGGACTGGAGTAATCCCAGGAGTCGTGAAAAGAGGAGCCGGTGACCATCTGGTTAAAGATCATGCGGCTGGAAACACGCCAATGGCTGGAAGTAAAAGGACACCACAATCTGGCTGTTTCACGCTGTTTTGGATGCTTCCTCAGGGCATTCCGGCTTTGGGACACTCCTCCTTGGCATTGTAGTAGTGTTGAGATAAAGCTTGTTCCCAATTTGGCTAGAAGATAATCAGTAATATTAAAGTCTATAACACCACCGAAGATCACCTTCTAGGGCTGTAGTCCAGACACTGGAAATAGTGGCTTTATCCTGCACCATCCAAGAAGGCACGGAATAAATCCAATAACAGATTAATTCAGCACAAACCAGGGTTTTCCTTGTTTGTGCCGAATTAATGCGAGACTGCCCAGAACGTTGTCTGGACAGCCTCATTTTTATTGCGGAAGTTTCCACAAAAAAGAGGCTGTCTGGACGAGCCCTAAGGTAGCCAATTGTAAGGAAGAAGAGTCAGAAGGGTTTCTCTTCACACCTTGATGCACAAGGGTAACCTTACCATGAGGCAAAGTGAAGCATCGACTTTGGGTGATCATGTTTATTTATTTTATTTATTTATTATTCGATCTTATATTCCGCTCCTCCCTGCAGGCTCGGGGCGGATTACATACAATAAAAACATGCTGCGCATACAACNAGCAGCCATACAATAAACATAAAACCTAAAAACATAAAGCCAATATACAGTAAAATCAACAGGATTTCAATTTCTAGAACTCAAGGCATGGACCCCTCAGGCAGCTCAATTAGTCGAAAGCCAGTTTGAAGAGGGCAGTTTTACAAGCCCTTCGAAATGGACCGAGCTCTGGGATCGCTCGGGTAGCATCTGGCAAGGAGTTCCACCATACTGGGGCCGCCACGGAGAAAGCTCTCTGCCTAGTTGTGGATAGATGGCAGGTGCGGATCGATGGAACTAGTAGCAAATTTTGCTGTTCTGAACGTAGTGATCTTGGGGGAACGTACGGGGCAAGGCGGTCCCTCAGGTACGCAGGCCCTAGACCGTGTAAGGCCTTAAATGTTAAAACCAACACCTTGAAGGCAATTCGGTACTCTATAGGAAGCCAGTGCAGTTGCCGGAGGATGGGAGTAAGATGCTCCCTCACTGGTGCTCCCACCAGCAAGCGAGCAGCGGCATTCTGCACCAGCTTGAGTTTCCGGATTGTCGACAAGGGAAGGCCAACGTAGAGGGTGTTACAGTAGTCCAATCTTGAGATGACCGTCGCTTGGATCACCGTGGCCAGGTCGTCCCTGGACAGGTAGGGTGCCAGTCGCTTAGCCTGACAAAGGTGGTTAATCGCAATTTTGCTGGGGGTCCAATTGGACACCCAAGCTCTTGACAAGAGATGACGGGCTAAGTTGCTCGCCATCCAGGGTAGGCAACCGGCACTCATCCAGCCCAGGGCGTCCAGGCCACAAGATCTCCATCTTCGACGGGTTCACCTTCAGCCGACTGGAATGCAGCCAGCCAGTCACGGCTTCGAGGCATCGATGGAAACAATCGGGTACGGTATCCGGCCTGCCGTCCATTCTCAGCAAAAGCTGGGTGTCATCCGCATACTGATAACACTCCAGACCAAAGTCGCGAGCCAGCTGGGCCAGGGGGCGCATATAGATGTTGAATAATAAGGGGGAGAGGATGGCCCCCTGCGGGACCCCACAACTTAATGGGAGTCTCCCAGAGACCCCCCCCCGCCCCCCTCCACACGCTGTCCCCGATCCTGGAGGAAGGAGGCCACCCATTTAAGGGCGGTCCCCCTAACCCCAGTCACGGCTAAGCGGTGGGTCAACAAGGCGTGATCTACTGTGCCAAACGCTGCTGTTAGGTCTAACAAAACAAGCAGTGCTGATCCACCCTGGTCCAGCTGGTGGCGAAGTTGGTCTGTAATGGCGACAAGCACGGTTTCCGTCCCATGCCCAATACGGAAGCCGGACGGGAAGGGGTCAAGCCCAGCTGTGTCGTCTAGGAACCGCTGCATCTGATCCGCTGCTGCCCTCTCAATTACCTTGCCTTAAAAAGGCAAATTAGACACAGGTTGGTAATTGGAGGGAGCCGAAGGATCTAAATTCGGCTTCTTCAGCAGCGGTCTTACCATTGCCTCTTTCAACCCCCCTGGGAACACTCCTAAAAGAAAATTCTGTGCATAATACAACCTGTCCTTCACTGCCTATAGAATCATAAAGTTGGAAGATACCACAAGGACCATACAGTCCAACTCTTCCCATTCAGGAATACACAATCAACCCTCAACCCCAAACAGATGGTCATTCAGTCTCCATTTAAAAACCTACCAAAAAAAGGAGGCTACACAGCACTCCGAGTAAGCACATACCCCTATTGATTAGCTCTTACTGTCAGGAAGTTCTTCCTAATGTTTAGATGGTATCTCCTTTCCAGTATTTCAATCCACTGCTTTGTGTTCTATTTTCTGGAGCAGCAGAAACAAGCTGGCTTCATCATCAATATGACATTTTAAAAAGTATTTGAACATGGATATCATGTCCCCTCTTAATCTTCTCTTCTCTAGGCTAAAATATTTAGCTCCCTAGCACACTCCTTAGAGATCATCATTTCCAGGCCTGTTGCCATTTTGGTTGCCCTCCTCTAGAAATGTTTGAGCATATTAATATCTATCTTGATTTGTGTTGCCCAGGTCTGGTACTATTATTTCCTTCAATCTCAACACTATACTCCTATTAATGCAGCCTAAATTCACATAGACTTTTTTTAGAAGTCACATCACACTGTTGACTCATTTTCACCTTGTGGTCTACTAAGATTCCTAGATCTTAGATCTAAGATTCCTAGATCCCTTTCACATGTGCTAGATTCAAGCCAGGTGTCACCCATCCTATATCTGTGCATTGCATTTTTTTTCTAGCTTGGTGTAGTACCCAAATGACTCAGTTGCCTTCAGTTACCAAGGTTGTTGTTGTTTATTCATTCAGTCATTTCCAACTCGTTGTGACCTCATGGACCAGCCCACAGCAGAGCTCCCTGTCGGCTGTTGCCACTCCCAGCTCCTTCAAGCTCAAGCCAGCTACTTCAAGGATACCATCTTCAATTACCAAGGCTGAAACAGTATTCAGCTTTCACACCTGCAAAACACAACTCAGGTCTAAGGCAGGATATTAAACATTTCATGCCTTTATATTTTATTTATTCATTCATTCATTCATTCATTCATTCGATTTCTCTCCTGCCACTCCCAGGTGGCTCGGGGCGGCTCACAATATGAAACAGAATAACAGCGAATAGCACATTAAAAGCAATAAAACTAGTTAAAACAGGCAAAGATACATTAAAAACATAAGCATTACAGCATGCTGTACTTTAACTAACAGATATGATAAGGCTGACTCAAGTTTCAAAGGCCTGCCGAAATAGCCAAGTCTTACAGGCTTTTCGGAAAGCCAGAAGCGACCTAATCTCTAGCGGCAAGGAGTTCCAAAGTGTGGGAGCAATGATGGAAAACGCCCTTCTCCTCGTCGAAGTGAGGTGGTAGACTTTGGCACTCGGGACAAAGAGAAGATCCTGGTCTTCTGATCTCAATGATCTCATGGGACGGTATGGGGTAAGGCGGTCCCTCAGGTACACTGGCCCCAGACCATACAAGGCCTTGAAAGTCAAGACTAACACTTTGAAGGTGATCCAGAATTCAACAGGCAGCCAGTGCAGTTCCTGCAGGACAGGTGTAATACGGTGGCCCGCAGGCATACCTGTGAGCACACGGGCTGCAGCGTTCTGTACCAACTTGAGTTTCTGGGTCACCGACAGAGGTAGGCCAATGTAAAGAGCGTTACAGTAGTCTAATCTTGAGATGACAGTCGCTTGGATCACCGAGGCCAGGTCGCGACGGGACAGGTAGGGAGCCAGCTTCTGAGCCTGACGGAGATGGAAAAACGTAACCCGGCTAACCATAGAGATGTGGGTCTCCATGGAAAGTCGGGTGTCCAGGTGGACTCCAAGGCTTTTTACTGATGACGACGGGCATAAAGCCACGCCGTCCAGGGTTGGAAGCTGGAGATCCCCACCACCCGGGCGGCCTAGCCAAAGGATCTCCTTTGATGTTTAGTCATGCACTGAAGATAGCAGATCCTTCCAGGCAGACAGGGAGCCCCACTGGTTGAAAGTGCCTTACTCCTGTTCTAGAACCTTCCATGAGTATTGGGTAGAAGTTATGTGTAAGACTTTAAATTATGGCCTTGTTAATCTAAATATTTGGCTGATGTATTAGAGCTGCTATCAGTTGTCACTATTTTATGGCTTTCTAAATTTAGATCCAGTTGGGGTCTTCAGCTCTTCTTAACTTGAAACAATTGCACAAGTGGCAGCAGGGCTCAGAAACTGCATTTCAGACCCAGAGGCAACAATTTATAATCTACTTGCTCAGTTGATGAACCATTCCCTCTACAGCTGATAATGAATATGATACGGCAAGTAGATAATAAATTGCTTAAATTTTGGTCAGCCTCAGGGCAGCTTAAACCTAATAAAATTTGAATGTATGTAAGGGTTTGTGTGTATTCGTATGTCTGTGTTTGTATTAAAATTAAAATACTTAAGTTGTAGGACACAAAGAATTAATATTTGTGTTGCTTTGTTTCTAGGACCTTACAGATTACAAGAGATGCAAATGCAGAGAGAAACACCCCCATTTTGGTGACAGATGGTTTAAATTGCAATTATATCTTGAGATAGTGGCTTAGAAACAAGTGCAGTCCCCTGGGACAGGTGCTGTATATATACAAATGTGTAACAGAGATATTTCCCAGAACACAGTCTTTACACTGTAAATATAAGACAATAGGCAGGAAGCAGGTAGGGTTTGCGAGGCTGAACAACCCGCAAACTAGGAAAAGCATCTTGGTATAGGAACACTTCTTTCCCCCATTAAATTTAATATTCCCTCGAGTTTCAAGACTCACATTTGAACATTTCCAGTGGCACTTGTTAAGCATTAGACTCTGCCCTGATAATTCTTCCCCATTTCATTTGTTACTAAAAAGAAATAAAACATGAGGGAGGACCAAGATCCCAAATGGATGGCCTCAAATCCAAAAGTAGCACTTTACACTAGTTTCATTTAGATTAATTCCCCACACTGCACACTCCAGTGCTTCAATATTATGCTGCATTTATTTGAGGGAGTGAATTATAATTAATGAACACGCATGCTAAAATAAGCCATGCTTAAAGGTGCCACAGTTTTTGGGTCCCCAGAATAATACTTTATTGCAGAATTCACACATAACTAGACCAAAAGGCAAGCTTTTAATAATATTATCCCATGAATAATTGTAAACAATGTACCATAATTGAATTTTAGCCATCTATCCCAGTGGTTCCCAACCTGTGGGCAGTGCCTCACTGGTGGGCCCCGAGACCTTAAGTGAGGTCTGTGGCTCTAGATTATTAAATACGGTTTTCTGTGAGTGAGCAGATGGCGACTACTGGATGGCATATGTTCAGTATCGGAAACTAGTGCTGATGTGGTCTATCCAATGCAGTTTTCTGATTCAGCACTCCAAATAACCAAACTGAATCTAAAGTTGACCAAAAACAGATTCATAATTTTTTGGATATCAATATTGGAGAGTGGTCCTTGGTCAAAGTGGTCCCTGTTTTTTTAAAAAAAGGTTGGGAACCATTGATCTATCCTATAGGTAGATTAGAATCCTTTTAACAAACAGAAGATTTTGAGGATAAAGGGTATTCACAAAAGTTAATATCCATCTATCTGTTGCACTGTGGACCTGAAGGTCCCTCAGTAAACCACTTGGAAACCGGCAAGGTTTAAAGGCTTTGTTTAGAATAAATGGATAAAGGAAAGAGGCTAGGAATATAGTCTATTGATGCTCTCCAAGCAACAACAGATTGCAGCAAATTGTCCAAAAGGAAGCAGGAACAAGGCTATAGTCCTTTGGCTGCCCAAAGTAAAGTTCAAACAGAAAAGCGGGTTGCTAATGCACGAAAAAAGTATCCAGTATATGCTTCAATCAATTTATTTCCATTCGTTTAGAAGTCATTCAATAGTAGAAATAATAAATCTTCCCAAATGGGGATGTGGAATTCTTTAAAGAGGTATTCAAAACAATCTATCGCAAAGCAATCTGTTCCGGAATAGAGTATTTCTGTCAGCATTCAAAATCACTCAACATATAGGTATATTTGTAATCCGGAGCGTCAAGCTTTTAAGGTCGACGGACTATGTATCCAAAGGTCTTGCCGTTTCGCCAGGGGGACCTGGCTTCATCGGGACCCCAAAGAATAGCATATATTTATAATTCCACTGGTCCGATAATCTATAATATGAAATAAAATATAATACAAACTTATCAACATGTCATAAAGTATTCAATTGTGCCCGCCATATATACAGGACAACCCTTAAAAAAGGCTTAAGGTTATATACATACCAATCTGTTAAATCAACGTAAACATATTTCTGTGTGGACGCAGCCACTACTTCACAAGGTAGTCAACGGACAACACATAACACCGGAGGTCTCGGTTGCATACACTCCTGATGAGCTCCAGGTGAAACCTACTCCAAAATTTCACTGATTGAAAGAGAATCATTATGGCCTAGAGGTAGCTCACTTTTTAGGGAATGAATCCAGAATACTTCTCTTTGATGCAATAATTGCTTATGATCCTGGTATGGTCGTGGTGAAATTACTTCTAATACTAAGATTTTAAAGTCATCAAAGTTATGATGCTATTTAAAATGCATGTAGAGCGGAGAGGATTCATTGCGTGTTTTAAATCTCGAACGATGTTCTTGCGCCCTCGTACACAAGTCACGCCCACTTTCTCCAATGTAATATCTCAAACATGGGCAAATCAAACAATAAATAATATCAAAAAAATTTGATTCAGCCATGATGCGCCGTTACTCAGGGAGTCACCACAGTATAGAGTAAAGAAGAGGTAGGGTGTCCTCCAAGCAGCCCAAAGTAAAGTTCAAACAGAAAAGCGGGTTGCTAATGCACGAAAAAAGTATCCAGTATATGCTTCAATCAATTTATTTCCATTCGTTTAGAAGTCATTCAATAGTAGAAATAATAAATCTTCCCTAATGGGGATGTGGAATTCTTTAAAGAGGTATTCAAAACAATCTATTGCAATAATCCGGAGCGTCATGGCAAGGCCTTTGGATACATAGTCCGTCGACCTTAAAAGCTTGACGCTCCGGATTACAAATATACCTATATGTTGAGTGATTTTGAATGCTGACAGAAATACTTTGCGATTGCTTTGCGATAGATTGTTTTGAATACCTCTTTAAAGAATTCCACATCCCCATTTGGGAAGATTTATTATTTCTACTATTGAATGACTTCTAAACGAATGGAAATAAATTGATTGAAGCATATACTGGATATTTTTTTCGTGCATTAGCAACCCGCTTTTCTGTTTGAACTTTACTTTGGGCTGCTTGGAGGACACCCTACCTCTTCTTTACTCTATACTGTGGTTACTCGCTGAGTAACGGCGCATCATGGCTGAATCAATTTTTTTTTACTCATTTAATTTGGAACAAGAAGCTGAATTAACAAGATTATATTCTCTGTTTGATGACAATGCCACCTCTTCCTCTACGGGAAGCGAACGAGCTACCAATATTTCTTCTATTGCCAATAAAGAACTCCGGAAAATAAGAGTACAGTTAAACATTGCTACGATGTCGGACTATGTGAAAAGGAAAATAATTCCTCGTGGCCTTAGGGTCCAGATCAAACCAGGAGTCTACGAAGCGGATCCTTCGTTTATTACCAATTGGAAAAATATAGTTCATCGTTGTTCAAAAGATTTGATGCTTTTGATAATTCAAAAAGCCACGGCAGAAATGACCTCCTTGAACCAAGAAATTGATAGCATCAAATCGATGATTGGCCCTCCAATAGACCTCCCTGATTTGAATTCGATACAACAAGAATGCGACAAACTTTACCAGGAACTTAAGAAAGAAAAGCTGGGCAAGGTCAAACGAGATGAAACGGATTTTGCTAATAATAGAATTTACCGATGGCAATTCCGCCCATACACCCGACCATCGCAGCGCAAAGTTCATTTTCCAGACAAACCCACCCAGTCCGGAGCCAGCACGGATGACACGGCGGGCCTATTGGATGGATCCACCACCTCCAACACCAGCTCTAGATACGACCTCAGACATCCCCGCAACACAGATGAACTCCCCAAAAAAAAAAATTTTCGCCGGGCCAAAAACAAAAAGACTCCAACTTGATCATCAATTTATCTGACCTTCCCCTCTCTCCCCGCGACATCCGGATCTTGGACAAAGGTATCTCATTTGTATACACTCCACATTGCTCTACATTAAATATCCGCCGAGACCTAGCAACACTGTTTAGATTGATTCGTCTAAAAGAATACTTTCAGGATCACCCCTCGCACCAAGCCGATGATGTTCCGACCTGCCTGAAGGGTAAGAGTTCTTTTGTTCCCCCAGTTATATCACACAAGTTAAAAAAATTTGAATCCACTGTGCTCAGAGAGGTTGCTTCTATCAACCATAAAAATGATGCACATAACGCAAATCTCTCAGGGGAGGACATTAGAAGACTCCGGGAACTGGGACAACATACATCTGTGATATTGAAACCTGCTGATAAAGATAGGGCCTTGGTCCTTCTAAATCGGAGAGATTATATGTTAGAGGCGGAGAAACAATGATCTAATACGGCATTCTACACTCGAATTCCCAATGACCCTACCAAAGCCTTTTTGAATACTATCATCCACACAGTACAATCTGGGGTTGAAAGAGGATTTATTTCTTCCCAACTGGGGACTGCCCTCATTAACCGCCATCCAGCCATCGCGAAGTTTTATTTATTGCCAAAAACTCATAAAAAAATCTTTCCGGTGCCCGGGCGCCCAATCATCGCCACGACCAACAATTTATTACAACCCCTCGCTATCTTTCTAGACACTATTTTACAAGAATTTGTCACTGCATCACCCGCCTTTGTGAAAGATACGGGTCATCTGATTTCCAAAATTGATGGGATTATGTTGCAAGATAATGATGTGTTAATCACTGCAGATATTGTCTCTTTGTACACGAATATTGATTTAAAGATAACCAGGACAGTAATCTATAACCTTTTGGATTCTCGCCCCATTCCCCGCAACCCCCCAACTGCATTTCTAATAGAATTAGTTGACATTGTGTTTGATTACAATTATTTTACTTTTGATGGTGGTTTCTATGTCCAAAATGGCGGAATTTCAATGGGGCTATCTTTTGCCCCAAGTGTCGCTAATTTGTACATGTCTGATTTAGAATTGCAATTTCTGTACCCAGATTGTGAAGTGACAGCACCCATTAGGCAATACCACCATTATATTGATGATGTTTTCTTTATTTGGTCAGGAGAGGGCGACATTGAGTCAATTATGAGTTATTTCAACACATGGAATCCATCCATCAAATTTACATTTGAACAAAACACCCAGAGTATTACCTTTTTAGATTTAACGATTTATTGTGATCAGAACACTTTGAGAGTAAAAAATTATTGTAAACCAACTAGCCGTAATTCCTATTTGCATTTCAAATCCTATCACACCCACTCTCTGAAATACAATCTCCCGTTCTCCCAGCTAACCCGCCTTAAGCGGAACTCGTCGAGAGAGGCAGATTTTGAACAATCGGCTGCGGCTCTGATAGCTCAACTTAAAGAAAGGGGATACCCCAATTCGATTCTATACAAATCTCTAAACAAGATTCGCAATATCCCTAGAGAAGACCTGTTTCACCACCGCCATAAAACACCCTGTGAACGTATTATCTGGGCCTTGACTTTCACCCCGCACTCCCATTGTATTTCTAAAATTGTACGTAAATACTGGCCCATAGTGAGCTCCATTCCAGGATTGGAAAACCCCCGATGATAGCTAATAAGAGAACATCTAACTTAACACAATTGTTAATTCATGCTGATCACAGAATTCCCCAACACACATTTAAAGGCAAAACACACACACAACCTTGTTACCATTGCACTATATGCAAACACATCTCTACTCAGGAAACCATCACCGACCTGGAAGGAAAACATACTTTTAAATTACGTACAGGAGCCACATGTGGCAGTAAAAATATTATTTATTGTTTGATTTTCCCATGTTTGAGATATTACATTGGAGAAAGTGGGCGTGACTTGCGTACGAGGGCGCAAGAACATCATTCGAGATTTAAAACACGCAATGAATCCTCTCCGCTCTACATGCATTTTAAACAGCATCATAACTTTGATGACTTTAAAATCTTAGTATTAGAAGTAATTTCACCATGACCATACCAGGATCATAAGCAATTATTGCATCAAAGAGAAGCATTCTGGATTCATTCCCTAAAAAGCGAGCTACCTCTAGGCCATAATGATTCCCTTTCAATCAATGAAATTTTGGAGTAGGTTTCACCTGGAGCTCATCAGGAGTGTATGTAACCGAGACCTCCGGTGTTATGTGTTGTCCGTTGACTACCTTGTGAAGTAGTGGCTGCGTCCACACAGAAATATGTTTACGTTGATTTCACAGATTGGTATGTATATAACCTTAAGCCTTTTTAAGGGTTGTCCTGTATATATGGCGGGCACAATTGAATACTTTATGACATGTTGATAAGTTTGTATTATATTTTATTTCATATTATAGATTATCGGACCAGTGGAATTATAAATATATGCTATTCTTTGGGGTCCCGATGAAGCCAGGTCCCCCTGGCGAAACGGCAAGACCTTTGGATACATAGCCCGTCGACCTTAGAAGCTTGACGCTCCGGATTACAAAATATACCTATATGTTGAGTGATTTTGACTGCTGACAGAAATACTCTATTCCGGAACAGATTGCTTTGCGATAGATTGTTTTGAATACCTCTAAAGACTTCCACATCCCCATTTGGGAAGATTTATTATTTCTACTATTGAATGACTTCTAAACGAATGGAAATAAATTGATTGAAGCATATACTGGATACTTTTTTTCGTGCATTAGCAACCCGCTTTTCTGTTTGAACTTTACTTTGGGCTGCTTGGAGGACACCCTACCTCTTCTTTACTCTATATAGTCCTTTGGCTAACAGGAACAAAAGTAAAGAGAGTCTTCTTGCCCCAACGGGCTAATCCATGGAAAGGGTCTTGGCACAGGGCTTGGCAAGCAGAGTCTTAGAGGCTAGAAGGCCCAAGGCCCAGGCAGACTTCCGTGGAGATTTGGCTTGGAATACCGAACGTTGATGAAGGATGGCTTCCATCTCTGGGGCCTAACTTAAATAGGTCCCACCAGCTTTGAAGTTGCAACGTACTGAGGCGTCGCAACTTGGTTCTCACAACAGTTCCACAGCTGGGCCTACTCAGGCCTTTCACATGGGATTGGTATGCGGCTCCAATTAGCACCAGCACCTGGGCAATAGGGAGTGCTTCCATCCCTGCTTATCGGCCCGGGATGGAGCCGAGAGTTTGTCCTTGAACGAGGGATGACCTGGTTAGCTCTGCAAAAGCTGCCTGGCAGAGGCTTGCTTTCTAATTTAGCAGGCCTGGCTGAATTAACATGGCTTTGGTCTGGCTTGACCAAGGAAGCAGGTCGGGGACCATGCTGGGGTGTGACACTATCTACCTATCGTCTGTTTAGATGGCTACTATGTCCACCTTATGTGAATATGTTTTTTCTGGTATTTGGGTAATGTGGATTATGTAGCACAAAAATTCTAGTGAACATGGTGTGTATTCACAGCCCACAAAATGTAGAATTGTCATTAAGGTTAGAATAATCAGGGATTCTCAAACTTTATCAGCCATGGAGCCCTTTTTGAAGCAAAGGTTTCTTGTGGAGTTCTACAAAATGTTTTTATACTGTATTGTATTATATTATATTATTATATATAATGTATATACATCAGGCATGGGCAAACTTTTTGACGCATTGTGTTTTAAAATTTGACAGATGGTCCCGGCCAATGGCAGATGGATGGAGAGTGTTTGTGTGAATTGGCAAAAAATAAAAACACATTCATATGCACACTGCACATATTAAATTTGTTGTGCAAAAAAAGAAATAACCATATGATATTGAAAATGAAAAACAATTTAAATTGACATAAACAATTTTAACTAATGGTATTTCAGGGGAAGATCCTTTTCTGCCATGCAGGAAAAGTACAATCAAAGCACGCCCAACAGATGGCCACCCAGCCTTTGAATGATAATAATAATAATAATAATAATAATCAACACAAACCCAGGGGCCTTTCAGTCCAACTCCCTTCTGCCATGCAGGAAAAGTACAATCAAAGCACTCCCAACAGATAGCCACACAGCCTTTGTTAATAATAATAATAATTAAAAAAATAGAGCAACCCAAGGGGCACCCAGTCCAACCTCCTTCTGCCATGCAGGAAAAGTACAATCAAAGCACTCTTTACAGATGGCTACCCAGCCACTGTAGTAATAATAACAATGACAATGATAATAATAGAGCAACCCCAGGGGCCATCCAGTCCAACCCCCTTCTGCCATGCAGAAAATGCACAATGAAATCACCCCCTGAGCGGTGGGTGGGAAATAGGGTTTTGGAAGCAAGCAAAGCAAGGGGGAAAGGATCTGCGCATTGGGGTAGGTGAGGAAAATGGCTGTTGGTGGTGATGGAGACAGGGGGAGGTGGAGTTGTAGGATATAGGAGGGAAAGCTTGGAGCAAGAGGAAGAGCATGAAACTACGGGGAACCCCTCAGTATGGCACCTGGAGTCCTAAGGACTTTGCGGAGCACACTTTGAGAACTGCTGCTCCAGATTAATGGATGAAAAATAAAAAGATTTTTGAAATTGTTATTTTTTAATCTCACTGGATGAGGGTTCAGCTACTACTTCTCTGGTCTGAATGGCAAAAACTTTCTAAGTACAAGTATAGAAAATTTTGAAAAATGCTTTTGCTATAGGTTATTCATTTATTAGCATTAAATAATTTCCACCAGATTCAACAAACACTGCAGGCATTCTTTTAAAAATTATGACATTTCCTTTTTCCTCCCTAAATTGTATTTGTTAATGCCATTACCTTTTATGTTTATTAAAGATATTATATTTTTGCTTAAAATACCCCAATTTATATAGTTCTTCCCGATCAATAATTACTATCACATGCCCAAGTGATCAAGTAGCATTACTGTTCTGGAATGGAGTGGAAACTAGTTACACTGGATTGATTCTACATGTAATGATGGGGGGTGGGGGTAGTCACAGACCTCAATAAATTCATTTAAACAACTCTTCCAGGAGTCTTCAATTCCTTGGCAAAGGAACTTGTGGTCTGCAAATGGATTCTGCAGTGAATCAAAGATATTTAGTGAATAAATGCAAGATCCTAGCCCTACTCAAATGTGCTTTATCAACTTGGGGGGCAGGGTGCACACTGTGGATTAGGTGACATCAGGGCCGTAGCCAGGATTTTGTTTCGGGGGTGGGGCTGAGTTTGGTTCCGGGGGGGCTGAGACTGGGTGGAAGACAGTCTACCCTAGCAAACCATTTGTATTGTTATCCCAATAACCCAATGAATGTGGGATATAATGAGCATGGTGATCAGATCATGATATGAATAAACATAACAGTTTAAATAAAGTACCAGTAAGGCCTTCTCGCGGACCACCCTGAGAATTTCGGGGGGGGCTGAAGCCCCCTTAGCCCCCGGCTACATGCCTAGGTGACATCCAGATTACACTAAGGACTTCATCCCACACAGTCTTCGCTCAGTTTCTCTGCGCTGCTGAAATGGAGTCCCACATAACATAACATAAGGCCACTTTCAGTGGTTACCTGTGGGACTGCCTTGGCAGAGCAGGGAACTGAAGCAAAGACTGAGTGTTCTGGAGTTGGGTGCTACCTGATTCCCAATGCTAGAAGATGCCAGGAGATGAAGAGAAGCTGGAAAAGGATGTGGGGTGGCTGCCATCCCTGGATACTGAAAAGCATGTGACCTCAACAGTAAGGAATGAAACAAGATGGTTCTCTCCACTTTTCCCTGCTTCCTCCCTCCTCATGGGATGAGGTCCTAATTCTTTCATAGGTCTGCCACAGGGATATTTCTTTTGTCCTGTCCCTGTAGGGATGACATATCTACATCATGGCCCAGTACTGTCACTATTTCCCAATTTTATTGGGTATTTGGCTGCAAGTCGGGCCCATTAATGTAGATTTCTACATAGGTCCCAGTCTTTAATTAAGGCTTGCCATTCCTGAACAGAAAAGTGGGAATTATGGAGGAGGGATAGGCATGCCAAAGTGAGGGAAGAGTTTGTTCCGTCTCCTCATAAGGACCAGATTGATAGGCTAAATGGTTGCTTGCCAAACTAGGTTGTGACCTCAATTCTACAGTTCTTTAATGGGTAAAATAAAATACAGAACCGTTGTAGGTAAACTGGGAGGAACAGAAAATGATCAGATCTTATTATCTACCCACACACTGTGCAGGGTGCAGCCAAACAACATGTTAAGATCAGCAATTTACCACAATATTGTGAAGGCATCATGTCTCTCCATTCTTTGTGGAGGTGGTGCATGGAAACATTTCCTCTATGTAGTGTCAGTTGATTTCAACCAGGAGTTCTGCAAAGCCTGATCTATGCACCTTCCTCTGTGTGCCATCATTTGAGTTTATCCAAAAAAAGGTACATCCTACCTGCTGGCTGCGAAACTCTAAATGTACCCTCGCTTATGGTATGTATGGAACTGTTTGTAGTAGTAGGCCAGCGACAGTTAGATAGTCACAATAGTATAATGGAGTTCCAGAGGACACTGTAATATGTTTATGTCCGCCTTGGCTCCAAAGTCTAAGGGTGAAAAATCTAATTTTTTTAATAGAAGCCAAATTGTGATGAGGCTGCCTCTACAATCGTGGGGTAAGGGATCACTATATTTGGGTACCTAAAACATTATTGAGCTCATTGAGTAAGATACTTGATTGTTTGTTCCTTTAATACCAGGAGCAGAGCTTGGAAACGTTAGCTTTTTGGACTAGAGTTTCTAGAATCTGCCAGATGGCTATCCCACTAGAGCACTTCTTGAAGCTGTAGTTCACAGAGTATGTTTTCCACGCTCTGAGCATCAACCTTCACAGCAATAACATGGCTGCTTCTTATGAACCACCTTTATCAAAATATGATTATGTTCTGTCTTTTTAAAACCTTCCCAGAATAATGTTCACCAAATCAAAAGACAAAGACAATTTCCCTGCTTCTCAGGGTACACCAGATCAATATTTCACTCAGGTCATACTGACTAGGGCCTGGAAGGTTGTAATCAAATATGATCTAATTATGTTCTCCTGCTCTAAAATGTTAATTGGAATCAAACCCGAAGGTGTTATCTTCTCTACCTCAGGCCAGGATCAAAACAATAAGCAGAAATGGCAGGTTGGTATTTCTTAGGGGTGGTTTTGCATGCTAAGAATGTAAAGTGCTTTCATCTCAAGACTCAGGCACCTCGGGCTACAAGCAGGAATCCACAACCATTAAATATGGAACGTGAAAAGAAAAACTTTGATGTCTGGGAAGTCCTATGATGTTGGAAGTAGTTTCTTTAGATGAGATATAAAATATAAAACTTTGGATCGCCTATCATACATATTGCTTTCCCAGGTATGTTGTTTGTAGCCAAATACACTAGTACTGCTCTGGTATGCAGTAGGCGCCATAGCAGGTTGAAAGGTCTCGGGGTACTGGTTGTAGCCTTAGGGAATTGCTCTGCTTTTTTAGGCTAGACTCGGGGAACATCTAGCTACACCAGTGGTTCCCAGCCTTTTTTTTTTTTACCAGGGATCACTTTGACCAGGGACCACTCTCCAACATTAGTACCAAAAGGGTTACGAATCAGTTTTTGGTTAACTTTAGATTTGGTTTGGGGTGCTGATTCAGAAAATTGCATTGGATAGACCACATCAGCTCTAGTTTCTGATACATAACATATGCCATGGTCAGCACCAGAGAAGGACTGGCAGACAGCACAAAAGGGGCAGAAATAAATAAAATAAAATAAAATAAAGAAGAAGGTGGCTTTCTGACCATATTTTTGTCCTCATGGCCCACTAGAGGTCCATGGCCCGCAGGTTAAGAGCCATTGATCTACAGTGTAGAATTAATGCAGTTTGACAACACTTTAACCATCATGCCTCAATGCTATGGAATCATCAGAATTGTTTTACAATGTTCTTAGCCTTCTCTGTGAAGAAGTGCTGGTGCCTTGCGAAACTACCAAGCCCGTGGCAGTTAAGGTGGCATCAATCTGCAGTGTAGATGCAGCCTGGGTCTCCAGTCAGGAGACAAATCTCTTGGGTTGTCCTACACTGGTGAAAAAAAACTCACAATCACCTTGTAGCTGTTACAATCCAGATACACAACGTTCTTAATTATTTGCTTGGAATGTAGTTCTTTGTGATGACTGAGAGTTTTAATCTGATTCACAAAAACTTGCCTTTTATCTTAGTTTCCCCAAAAATCCAGATTTTATTTGAGTCCCTCATATTGAACAGCAAAATCAAGGTTTGCTCATTGAATTTTTAGGGAATATACGTATATTTAATCAGTGGATAGTTGAATCTGTGGGTGCAAATTGTCCAACAGTGAGACTTAAGCAAGAAGGCAGAACACATAAGAGAAGGGCATCAATGAGCAGATCCATAGCCAACAGAAGAATCAGCAGAGATGGAAATTAAAAGAAAACAACTTTAATAGTTGATCTTTCTGTATTAAATAGATTTCTGAGAATTGCTCTTGTAGTTCATCAGTGATACGATCAAAGCTTGGGAACTATCAACTACAAGAAACACCGTTGCCAATTATTAGTTACTTTTATGGTAATGAAGGTAAAACACAATTAAATTTAAAAAGCAATGTAATGAATAAGAGCCAGGTTGCTTCACTGGTAAAGCAGATCACAGCTTATAATTATTTTAAAGCACACGTTTAGGGGCATTTTAAAATAATTTTTAGAGTGGTATTATCTTATCAATATGATGGTGTTCCTCTCAAATAGATAAGAGGTAGTAGTGATAAAAATAAAAAACAGTCTAACAACTAATATTAAAAGGTACCTTTTTATCATTTTAATGTGTACAAACAATATACAGGTTGCAGTCCTTGAACAAGGAAATGGGGGGGGGGGGGGGACAAAACAAAACCAGAAATAGAAAACTGTTGGATTATAGGGTTGTTGTGAGTTTCTCAGGCTGTATGACCATGCTCCAGAAGCATTTGACATTTTGCCTGCATCTAAGGCAGGCATCCCAAGAGTTTGTGAGATTGGTTTATACTCACAAGGTATGAACAAGGAAAATGACGGGAGAATATCCACATTATATAAAGAAGGGAGAATATCCACATTATATAAGAGAATCCTGGAATTGCAAACAGAGGAAGCAATAGTAAAAAAAAAAGTGCATGATAAAGTGGGCCCAGGATGTGGAACACGAAATACCATTACAAAGAAGGGAAAATTTTTGGAACATTCATCTGAAATATACCTATGCATATGATCTAAAAGAAAGTGGTATGAAAATATTTTATAGATGGTACTTAACTCCTGATAAGATAGCAAAGTATAGCAAGAATTATAGTAATAAATGTTGGAGATGTAGAAAGGAGGTAGGAACCTTTATGCATATGTGGTGGAGGTGTAAAAAAATAAGTAAATATTGGAGGGAAAATACATAAAGAAATACAACAGGCACTGAAGATAGAATTTACACGAAAACCAGAGTATCTATTGTTAGGACTGTTAGACTTCAGGATAGAGAAAAGTAAGGAAAGATTGTTCATATATTGTATCTCTGCAGCCAGAATAATAGTAGCAAGAAAATGGAAGAAAGAGTAACCTCCGACGGTGGAAGATTGGAAGATGAAAATCATGGACATCATGAATATGGACAGACTCACTAGTTTAATGGCGGAGAATAATAAAATGAAGCACACTGAATGGACTTTGATCATAGAATATCTGAAAAGAGACAATATTGAATGGGTAGACTAGAAATGCCTGAATAGTGTTCTGATCAGACAATGGAATCTCGATAAGGAATGGACGTAGTGGGAACTGAAAGGAGAAATCTACACTACGGGAGGGGGGGAGTACACTTGTTTGTGGGTCTTTGTCAATATGGATAGTATGCAGAAAGAAGCGTACTCATGTTTGTTTTGTGGTGTTAAATGTGTTTTAATGTTTTGTTTTTAAATATTTTGGAACTTCAATAAAAATCAATTTAAAAAAAAGAAAAGAAAATGACTTCATGGCATACTATGCGTTTTAAGAGAATAGTGCTCACTATTGCACATATAACAAAAGGAGTTTTCTGAGGCCCCTTCTACACTGCCATATAATCCAGATTATCAAATCTGATAATTCACATTATCTGCTTTGAACTAATTATATGAGTCTACACAGAGATATAATCCAGTTCAAAGCAGATAATCTGGATTTTATATGGCAGTGTAGAAGGGGCCTGAGAGAGTGTTGAACCCTGGGGAACTAATTTTTGATAATCAGATTTGTTACTTTCATCCATCAACATTAATTAACCACTGCAAAGAGCCTTTTCACCTCACCCAGTCCTTTGGAAACTCGGGGCAAAGGACAAGATCCAGATCTTTCTATTACATTCCTTCCCAGCTCCACTATATGGTATCCTTGCCCTGCCCTCTTTATTGTCACACACACTTGTTTTAATCCAAACTGAAATCAGTTTGAAAAACTATACAGGACAGTATTTCTGCTGTATACATGTTTTTGCCATATCAGTTTATGTCTTGTCGGTTGACTGTAGGAACTGTGGTGGTGGTCAGTTGAATTTCTACCGCATTTGGAGTATATTTCCGTATGCACTTTAACAAAAAGCCATTTTCTGTTTGCTTGTCATTATGACAGCTTCCAACTGTCTTTTTATAAAGTAAAGGCGGTAGAGCTGGTGAGTGTGTAAAATACTGACCTGTAAATGGGTTCAACAATGTGTATGTGAAGCACGCAAACATCAACTTAAGAGGGAAAAAAAGGCAAGACCATTTTATCTGGATGCGTATACAAACAAGGGAGCTATGTACTTTTCCATAATGGAAATGTTCAGGAGGCCTTGCTGGGCACCTGACCTAGGTGACCACCCCAAAAATGGCCCCACCCAACTTCCATCCCCAATTCCATCATGATCTTAGTTTGAAGGTCAAACCACATGCTTTTAAAAAAGCTGATTCTTCCCCAAAACAATGGAGTAAATGAAGATTTTTTTTAAAAAAAGAAACCTTTAAACACTTAGGCATTAAAAAGATGTGTTTTCACATAAAAAGGAGCATCTTATATTTCAACAGGATCAGGTTTGAAGTAAGAACACTTTATTTAATCTCATTCATCCCCTGGTGGCGCAGTGGGTTAAACTCTTGTGCCAGCAGGACCGAAAAGTCAGCGGTTTGAATCTGGGGAGCAGGGGAGCTCCCATCTGTCAGCTCCAGCTTCTCATGTGGGGACATGTGGGAAGCCTCCCACAGGATGGTAATACATCCGGGCAACATCTGAGCAACACCCTTGCAGACGGCCAGTTCCCTCACACCAGAAGTGACCTGCAGTTTCTCAAATTGCTCTTGACATGAAAAAAAATCCTCTTGCAGTGACTAGATGCAAAAAATGTTTGTGTTTTCCAAATCAATGCAGCTCTTTCTTTCTTTCCCATGCTCAAAACAAAGGTAGGGATGTTTCCTATGTATTTCAGTAAGCAGTAACACAGAAGAACATCCTTAAACAATGTCCAGCTTTCAGTTTAAATGCAATCAGTGTAATTTTAAAAGGGTTTTTTTGTGGTAGTAGCTGATTAATACTGAGATCATAGACTATTTGCATACAAAATAAATAAATACAATATAAAAGTGCAATAATATAGAAGTATTTTTAGTGTAAATGCAATGCAGTGGCACTTTCCCATAATATTCCTATCTGAAACATCCCCATCACTGTCTACGCTGGTTATGGTTTTGGGACTCATCATCATACAGGTCTCAAAACACTAGAGAGCTGCTACCAGGCAGTAGATTTGAGCTAGATGGATAAATGAATGGTCTGACTCAACAGAAGGCACTCCATATGTTACAGGATGTTGCTGCGGAAAAGAGATTAAAAGGCTCCCCTAGTTAATTTTGCTTTCTTAGTGTACGCAGCTTCATAACCACTGGGGGAAACCCAGACTAACACTTTTCCCCTTCTGCCATAGGTTGGTTACTTCTATTAAAAAGTCCAAATATGTTAATGGTGGTGCTATTCTTACCAATATCAGTTTCACAGTCCATAGTGCAGGGATTGTGTGTTCTTGTGTGGCAAGAGACTATTCTGATACTAGCATTGCTACCAGTAGAGTCTCCCAAATCAGACAGAGTTTTGCTAAGCATACAGACTAAAACTTGTCCCCAAACCCCATAAATTATGGTGTTGAAACCAAAAACAAGTCCCATATCCGATTGCTTATTACTTAAGTCAACAGGGTCTGTGTCTGGTGTCAGAGTTCCTGGACACCATGTTTCACTAGATGAAACATGTCTATAGGACTCAGTACTTTTTGACAGACAAATAGAGCAAGATGCTATGTTATTAATGGATAGCTAACCACTATAAAAGAAGTACAGTATATCCTTGTATCTGTCGAACTTGATCTCACCTACCTGCATGCAAAAATATTAGGGTTGGTTTACGAGATAAAGAAATTAAATTAATTCGTAATCGATCCGTTCAAAATGCTAATTTTGAGGTTTACTGCACCTCGCCGGCGAACCAGGAAGTAGGCTTTGTTTTTCGATCCTGGAGGCCAGCATTTATCGTAATTATTGTAATTAATTCTTAATTATTGTACTCACACACCTTCTCCCCTGTCTTCTCCCCCTTGGTTCCTTCCCACCTTCATTCATCTTCTTGCCCTGTTTGTTTTTGCCGCATTTCTATGGGGAATTGGAAGTGATGCTGCCGCTAGGCATTCTGGGAAGTGTAGTCCTCCACACTTCTCCACCCTCTCCCTCCCCTCTCTCTGCTTTCTCTCTCTCTCTCTTCCTCGTGGCGGCGGTGGTTTGGGGTCTTGAGGAAGAGCGGGCTGACTCACTTCCTTCTGGGCGCCGCCTTGGTCTTCTTGGCTTTGGGGCTCTTGGCCTTGGGCTTCTGCGGGGACTCTCACTCTCTCAAATGCTTCTCCTCTTCTGCCTCGCTCTCTTTCCTCGTCGCTTCCCCCCTCCCTTCTCTTCCCCGTCGCTCTGCCTTCCCCCACCACACGGGCCAACTTCAGCCCTCCAGGTGTTTTGGACTTCAACTCACTCCTCCCCCTCCCCCTCTCTCCCTCTCTCTCTCTCTCTCTCTCTCTCTCTCTCTTCCTCGTGTTCTCTCTTTCTTTCTCTCTTATCCTGGCTTTTATTCTCTCTCCCTCCCTCCCTCCCTCCCTCTCTCTCACACACACTTCTCCCCCTTTCTCTCCCTGCACTCTGCCTTGTTCTCTTCCCCCACCGCACGAGCCAACTTTAGCCCTCCAGGTGTTTTGGACTTCAACTCACACAATTCCTAACAGCAGGTAGGCCAGCGTTTCTCAACCTGGGCATCAGGACCCCTGGGGGGTCATCGAGGAGTTATGTGGATTGCCAAAGACCATTAGAAAACACAGAATTTTCTGTTGGCCATGGCGGTTCTGTGTGGGAAACTTGGCCCAATTCTGTCATTGGTGGAGTTCAGAATGCTCTTTGATTGAAGGTGAACTATAAATCCCAGCAACTACAACTCCCAAATGTCAAGGTCTATTTTCCCTAAACTCCATCTGTGTTCACATTTGGGCATATGGGGTATTCATGCAAAGTTTGGTCCTGATCCAACATTGTTTGAGTCCAGACTGCTCTCTGGATGTAGGTGAACTACAACTCCAACACTCAAGGTCAATGCCCACCAAACCCTTCCAGTATTTTCAGTTGGTCATGCGTGTTCTGTGTGCCAATTTTGGTTCAATTTAATCACTGGTGGAGTTCAGAATGCTCTTTGATTGTAAGTGAGCATTCTGAACTCTGAACTATAAATCCCAGCAACTACAACTCCCAAATGTCAAGGTCTATTTTCCCCAAACTCCATCTGTGTTCACATTTGGGCATATTGAGTATTCATGCCAAGTTTGGTCCTGATCCAACATTGTTTGAGTCCAGACTGCTCTCTGGATGTAGGTGAACTACAACTCCAACACTCAAGGTTAATTAACTACGGTATATGTATTACTGTGTTAGAGTGTCATTTTGGTTGGTGGTGTGCCCCCGGATTTTTTTAATGTTAAAAGTGTGCCGTGGCTCAAAAAAGGTTGGGAAACACTGTTCTATGGTATGTGAGTCTATGGTGCTTCCCCACTCAGAAGAAACACCACACATTAGTGTTATTAATCACATTGTACTTTTTCTATAATATTGTGGGATATAGCAAACTTGGCTTCATCCAACTTGTATATTGATGTGATGCTGCTTTATAGTCATGTGATGCTGCTTTTCTATTAACATGTGTTGCTGCTTATGCTTGTTCAAATACTTGCTATATTTACTCATGTGTTGCTGCTTATATGATAGTGCTTTGAATACCTCTCAGATACCTGTATTTTGTGATGTTATTGGGTACAATTAGCCAAAATAGGCATCCCTTTGGAAGCCTACATTTTTGATAGTGATATTACTACTTTACTGTTCTATGCCTTTTCATATGTATGACATGTATTTTTTATATATTTGTGCAATACAATATACCAATATTGGCATTTACCTTTGCTTGATTGATGTGTAACTGTCCATTCTCATACCTTCCCAGGGCTAGTACCTTGTGTGCCCAGATTTGTATTTCCATAGCCTACCCTGTGTTTTTTGCTGGTCTTCAATTCCCACAATCCCTTTCTTTTGGGTCTAAGTGCCGAGGCTTCTGGGAACTGAAGTCCAACAGTGTCAGTCGTGTTTCCCTGCTTTGGGCAATTTAGAACTAATTACGGAATTCGTAGATAATAACATATCAAATAAGAATTTTTTTGAATTTTTTTTGTAAGTCATTACGTTAAGCATAAAAAAATCCCCCCCATTTGTTTTTAGAACCACGATTTTTTATCGATCAACCAACCCTAAAAAATATGTGTTCTCTCTAAGCATTTTCTAGGTCCTCCAGTGTGACTCCATGTTATGCCTTCTGCCAGTCATTCAGGCCCCTTCTACACTGCTGTATAAGCCATATTATCAAAGAAAATAATCCACATCATCTGATTTGAACTGGATTACATGAGTCTACACTGCCATATAATTCAGTTCAAATCAAAGAACCTGAATTTTATATAGCAGTGTAGAAGGGGCCTCCTTTCAGTAGGATTTGCTATTATCTATGGTTTCACATTTCCACAGTAAGTCCAGGAATGTATCCCCTGTGGAAATAGAGGTTATACTGTAGCAGCCTCTCCGTTGGCACCCCCTTGTTGTGTGGGAGAGGCTTGCGTACCCTAATGAAGTTGTGAGCTATGCTGGTGGTGGCATAATAGCCACCGGTAGGGCCTCCCATGCCAGACAGGTCACAACCGAAGGGTCTGACAAAGAGCGTCAAAGGGCAGGATGGGCTCTCTAGCCTCTTGGCAACCATCCTAGGAGAAGGAAAACCCGGGCAGATGGTGCTCATTTAACCCTGTAAGGTCAACCATCTAAGAGAAGGAAACTCGAACCAAACCAACGACCTGAGGACCTTGCTGCCACCATCCCAGCTTGCTAGGCCCCGGCAGATGAAACTTTGGTTTAAAGGGTGAGGTTAGTTCTGTGCACACTGTGCTCCACCAGAAAGGTCCATTGCACAGTCTCGAAGGACACATCCAACCTCCAAATCATCAACATGCCTGTAGAAAGCGTGGGATGAGTCCTTCCTGAATCTTCGTTCGCGAAGAAAAGCCAAGGAGACTGTAGCAGCAAAAAAACAGATAACAATGGGAATGCTTATCATGCTATAAATATTATCATTATACTTCCTTTTCCATCTCACACAGTTGTTGCTCTGTACAAGGCCAGTATGAAGACCCTTTCTCTCAGTGCCAGCATAATATGTATTCAGCCAGAGGATGGTTGGCAAGATATTTCCCATGGTTATCCCCACTGTAACCACTGCCAGAATGGATTTGCCTCAATGAAACTATGGCAAGATAATGTTATAAGAATAAATCACAGCTGAGCAACATTTTCCTATACAAGGCAGTTGACCCACTCAAAGGATTAGAGGCAATCATGCTAACGTTATGTAGGGCCAGAGATGTGGTGGAGCACAGTCTGGAGCAGGGTCCTCAAACTTTTTAAACAGAGGGCCAGGTCACAATTCCTCAAACTGTTGGAGGGCCAGATTATAAATTGAAAAAAATATGAATAAATTCCTATGCACACTCCACATATCTTATTTGTAGTACGAAAAACAATTAAAAACAATACAATAATTAAAATGAGGAACAATTTTAACAAATATAAACTACTAGCTGTACCCGGCACGCGTTGCTGTGCCCTTTTTAGGAGATGCGAGAAAGTCCAATCATCCACGGTGTGCCCTCCTCTAAACTGCAGTTGGATGGAGTGTGGGTCATGGGGGGCATGGTGTGCCAAGTTGGGTCTTTATTGGTCTTGGTTCTGGGCCACAGTGGTCTGTGGGGAATGATGGGTTTTGAAGTACTACAAATCCCATTTTCCATGGTGGTACTTCAAGTCCCATCATGCATGGTCGGGGCTCTGTGTGCCAAGGTAGGTTACTGTAAATTCAGGCCATACACAATGTCCCATGAGCTGAGGCCTAGTTAGGAACAGGAAGTTAATGAAGCCTTACTGTCAATTCAGGCCATACACAATGTCCAATGAGCTGAGGCCTAGTCGGGAGAATCAAGTTAATGAAGCCTTACTGTCAATTCAGAGCGTAAACAGCTTCCCAGTAAGTGAGGGCTAGTTAGGGAAATCAAGTTAATGAAGTCTTACTGTCAATTTAGAGCGTAAACAGCTTCCCAGTAAGTGAGGGCTAGTTAGGGAAATCAAGTTAATGATGCCTTACTGTCAATTTTGGGCGTGGTCTGTGATTTTTCGGTTGGAAGTGATTTGGGTGTTTTTGTGTTGGGGATTGGCTTAGGCCTTTTCCTTATTCTGTTTTGGCAGTTTATTATGGATCGGAATTTTCATGTTGGCTGGCCAGTGCAGCAGTTATGCAAATCCGCCCTTATTGGCAGCCAATCATGTTGTTCAGAATGTAGAGGCTGGGTGAGTCTTTGGCTGCCCCGGAGGATGCTGGTAAATGTAGTTTTATTTTTACTCGTTGTTTTGGGGGCCTTTTAGGTTTTGGGGGGGAAGTTTCTTTGCTACAAATGTACCTTGCTTGAGGCCTATTTCTGTTGGCAAGTATTGTGTTTCTGCATTGTAAGGTTTCTTTGTTTGAGGTATACATCACATGACGTGAACCCATTTATATAATAGATTGCAATGGGAAGTGTGGGCCTGCTTTTGGCTGATGAGATAGGATTATTGTTGATATTGATATTGTTGTAAGGGCCAGGTAAATGACCTTGGAGAGCTGTATCTGGCTCCCGGGCCTTAGTTTGAGGACCCCTGGTTTAAAGCATTGCAAGAATTTTCCACATCGTTTCCTATATTAAAGTGGGCCTGAAGTTTCCCAATAGCTGGATGCTGCTGCATATCACTTCAAATTAGGCTGAGAGCTGCGTTTGACCCTCATGTGGCACATTACTTACCCAGCTGTAAATGCAGTCATCACAAGTGAGTACTGAAGCTTTTTAAAAAAAACATATCAGAACAGATTCATGACACTACTTCCATATGGCCCAAGGTTTGCAATCAACCCCATAGCAAAATCCATATGAAATAGCCTTACAAAACCTTTTCCATATGGAATCATGTTTAGTTTTCAAGCTGGTATCAAAGTGTCTATTTTTTAATCCAGTCACTTCTTCCATAATAGAGCATGTCTGAAAACTTTCCAAAAGCCATCCAAATCTTGCCACTGTGATAGGTGACTGGAAAAAAAACCCTCCATGTATTTGGATCAAAATACTGATAGAAATCAGTGATATTTTACCATGAGCATCACACTGTGAATTATAGGATGCAAATTTCTTCACTTAACTGTGTAAGACAATGGTAAAATTGACAAATAATTACACAAAGGAATTTGTGATTTAAATACAGCAGGCCCTTTGTTTCCACTGGGCTTTGATTCCAGAACCAAAATCAAGTATCATTATATACAATGTTGTTGGAGCATGTGAGAAATCAGCTTGTATGTGTGTGGGTCAACTGTAAAATAAGATGCATGAAACTAATTGCTTGAGCTTCCTGCGGGGAGATGGCTGAGCCTGGGACTTTTGGTTACGGTTACATTTTTCAGGCTTGAGCTATGCAGGTGTTAGGAGGAGAGAGAGAGGCAGAGAGAGAGAGAGAGAGAGAGAGAGAGAGAGAGTTTGGAGTGTGCTCTCGCTTCATGAACTGCTGAAGGAGTTTATCCACATGGATAAAGAAAGACAATTTTAAATCTCTTATAAAAGGACATTATGTGAGTTGATGCAACGGACCACATTGTACATCTGTTGTTCTGGACTACGAAGAGTAAACTTCTTGTTCTTTACTGTTCATCTGTCTGGCATGTTTTCTTTCTCTGGCAAGGCAATGTGTGGGCTAATCAAACGTGAACTACGCAAGGTTTATTTTTACATTACGCCACAAATGTTGTACAATGTTCAAATTCCATTATATACAATGGCATAGTAAAATGATGTCCCTTGTATAAAATGGCAAAAAATGAAGATTTGCTTTTCAGATTTTGTTTTTGAATATTTTTAGGGCGTGGATGGTCAAATCCATGCTGCAGAATATGTGAATATGGAGGGCTGCCTGTATAGCCATGAGATGAGCCATTTGTCACTGTAGTGAGATGGTTTGGTAAATCGACATCTGTATTTACGTATCTTACATCTAAGCGATCTCTAGCTTTTCCTTTGTGTATCTGTTTTCTAAGATCCAGACCAGTACCTAAACTTTCTGACAATGTTTTTTCCCCCCTTCCTGTCTAGATTTTTGAACCCATATCTTTCAGAGGCTCCAAGTGCAAGATACTGGTGATGCTAGTGGAGCAAAAATGTATCATAAAGGACCCATTTTACTTCTCTTTTATAATCACACTTTAATTATTCAGTATGAAGTGAAAATGTATTTGGCATGCAGTGAAAAGATAATAATACATTGAAATTAACCATTTCGCTAAGTAAACTAATATCACTGTAGTTTTCTTAAGGTATGAAGTCTATGGATTTAATCAAATGGGACAACACAAGATATTGCTTTAAAATCTTTTGATTAAACTTTTTTTGCATTCATTTTTTAATACAGAATATTACAATATATGTCAGAGAAGATTCAAGAGAATCATGTTGATTTTTTGATATTACTATATTAAGTCAAAGAAGGAACAGTTAGTTTGCTTTAGATCAGGCCAAATAGAATAAATCCAAGGCAGTTGATGATTATTCAAGTCAGAGAAACCAATAGATATAGAAGAAAATGCAAAGCAATTAATGTTCTGCTCCCATTTTAGCACCTATGTGGAGCCCCCCTCCCCCAGATTGAAACAGTAGCTTTGATCTGCTGTGATGGGCTGCCCACCATCTTCTGGAGCCAGAACAGCAGGAAAATGATGCTGGGAAAAATACAACAGCAGCACAAACAACAGCTCTGAAGCTTACTGCCACAGTGGTCAGGCTGCCAACCTTAAGCAGGTCATTGGCACCCATAGAACTGGAGTTTACAGCCAAAATTTTCCAACTTTGCAAAGCAGAGGCTAATGTAAGAATGCCACGTTGGCCCAACATAATAAGGGGAAAGCTGAGATAGTTACTCTGGAAAACATAGTTGCACTTATATTTCTAAGTGCCAGAACTGAATGTAGAAGAAAGGAATTGTATTCCAGTGCAATTAGGGAGAGAGTTCTCTAATGGTCTCTGTATCCATTTCTATATTTCTGGACACCATTTTCTGTACTCAGTTATAATTTTCTCACTGAACTCAGAGGGACTATCTACACAAACAAACAAAACAAAACCAACTCAACTCATAAATGCCTTGACCATGACATACAAGGAAAACACTTATTTTGAGCTTTAATGTGATATATCAAAACTCACTTCTTTGCAGTTTCCAGGAAAATTTAGTCTGTTACTGTGTTTTGCTACACAACGTAGATTGGGGTGACTTTGAGGGAGGCAGAAAACACCATCATTATTATGTCCAAGGCTACTAGGTGTGTGCTTCCGGACACTAAAGGTCCCTTTATTTTGCACTGGGAAGCAGCCAGATTTGGGGCAACAACGGGGGGACATTCTACATGGGTCCATTGCCATAACCACTTTCCTGGCTAAACAGCTTCTCGGCAGGATCTTTCTGGGGAAGCCATTTGCACAGAACCATAGCCACCATGAAATCAGTGATGAGGTGTCAATTGAGCGACCTCACTGTATTGCCGAAGGCTTTCATGGCTGGAATCACTGGGTTGCTGTGAGTTTTCCAGGCTGTATGTCCATGTTCCAGAAATATTCTCTCCTTACATTTTACCCACATCTATGGTAGGCATCCTCAGTGGTTTGAGGTCTGTGAGAATGCACACCTCTTGAGGATGCCTGCCATAAATGTGGTGAAATGTCAGGAGATAATGCTTTTGGAACAGTCCGGAAAACTCACAGCAACCTACTACCTTCTCACTGTTGATCAAATGGCCGGGTGCCTCATTCTGACATCCATCCTAATAACTTCCCCAGTGGGGCTCTGCTGAGAAGCTGCTGGCTGGGAGGGTAACCGTAAAGAATCACTCTAGAGAAGAAAGAGAAATAAAAACAGTCCTGATTCATATTTGGGTCGTGGACATACACATTCACTGTAATATATTACAGGTAGGTCTAGTGCTCACAAACTGAATCTGGGACAGCTCCTAGGTTGAACAATCTCAATAGAAACCACATTATTTTGGTGGTATAGACAAACACTAGATTTTGGTGTCAGAAAGAGTTACATGCTTATTCTTTTTTTCTTTTCTTTCCCTTTTTTGTTCACAATCATGACAGGCATGTTTAATAATTAACCTCACTTAAAATCTTTTGTCAGGAACTACTATTTTATATTTTAAAAATCTGTACTATTTGCATTAGCACTCCTTGTCTTACATCAATCTTCTGTTCAAATTAGGGTTTGTTCTTTAAAGGTTATTTCTTCTCAGTGAAGAATGATATCACATTTTACTATGAAGTCTATAATTATGGTGTCACACATCTGCAACTACAAATAGGGCATCTTGGCATTGCAAATCAAACACCTTTAGTTGAAACTTAGATGTTATCTTGTAATTTCAGTCCCCCAATCAGTGCATTCAGTGGAAAGGCACTTGAGTGAGCCAAAGCCACTTTGGCTCATTATTTTTCTTGTTATGAATCAAAAGTCCAAAGTTCATAATTCTTCTAGCAGTGAAGGGCAATTACATTTTTTTTTCAAAAAAACCCCAACAAAACAATTCTGTCCAGTTCCACAGAAGAAAGAATTGCACACCATAAATTTGCAATCAAATAATACTTACAAATATTAAAAGTTAAGATGAAATGTGTGGGTCTCCCCCCCCCCCCCCGCTGATTTTCATGAGGAATCCAAATACCTGTATTGGCTTGTATTATTCGGCAGCAGTGCCCACATGATGTCCCTGTCATTTTAGTGTACTAGCAACATATTCTGTTATATTGTATTGATGCTTAAATGTGATTGTGAAGACTGAGTTTCTGCTGGCAATCTAATGTCACAAACAGGATTGGAGGAAAGTCACCATACAGTCACATTGAAGGACCTAGAAATTCCTAGGGGAAATATTTTAATCAAGCCTATGAATAATCACATCCACAGAAGTCAAAACCACAAATGTGGAGGGACAACTATTTTGTCCATATTTGTCAGTCTGATAACATTCATGTCAGTGACATGGTGAAACCACTTTGGGTCTCATGCAAACATTAAAGATGCTGTCAAAGGTGTTGAATCTATTTTTGAGTCTGGGATCCATTAACATCTGGGTGAAAAATATTCACCATCTCACTGACATGAAAGCCACTAGATGTCACTGATACCTGTGTATTCTCTAGAAATATCCAGGTCAGGCATCCTCAAACTGCAGCCCTCCAGCTATTTGGGCCTCCAACTCCCAGAAGCCCCAACAAGCTTGTTCAATTGTAAGAAATTCTGGGAGTTGAAGGCCCAAACAGCTGGAGGGCCGCAGTTTGAGGATGCCTGTTCCAGGTCCTCCAATGTGATTTTATCGTTGGCTTCCAGTAGAAGTCATGGCAAAAGAACTAGGTGAGTGATTCCCAACCTTTTTTTGACCAGGGACCACTTTGACCAGAGAGACCACTCTCCAACATTAGTACCAAAAGGGTTCCAAATCAGCTTTTGGTTAACTTTAGATTCAGTTTGGGGTGCTTATTCAGAAAATTGCATTGGACAATATCTTCAAGATTTAACATCTGTAGCCCTTAGAAAAGCATTTACAGCCCTGCACTTTCAAACAATGCCATCAGGCTGGTTAGAGGTAAGATATTGATGGATCCCTCAAGCCCAATGTCTTTGTATCTGTGGGTCTGGGAAAAGAGAGGATTTAACACACTATCTGTTACATTGCCCATTGTATAATGACCCTTGAAACAATCTCCTGGGAGCACTTTTGGAGGAAAGGGCAGCATGGCAACAGTCAGCAGTTATCTGTGACTTGTTAGCAGATTATTCCAAAAAGATTACATTAAAGGTTGCCACATTTGCAGTTGCAACTCAAAAAATTCGAGCCAAAATAGTAAAATCCACTGCAAAAGCTAGAAAAGGAAATGGAGATATATTGGGATGATGCAAATCAGACATTGTAATTGTTGTCATGTCACTACTGCTGTATTTTTTAAAAGCCAGTATATGGAACATGTTTTAATTTTTGTATTGGTAAGTGCTTGTTGTACTTTTAGAGTTTGTATATTTTATGTCATGGCCTATGGCTAGTACAATAAACAATTCATTTGCATTGGATAGACCACATCAGCTCTAATTTCTGATACAGAACATTATTATTATTTATTTCGATTTGATAAACCGCCCTTCCCGAGGCTCAGTGACAGGGAACAAGTAGCTGACAGTGGGAAAGGGGCAGAAATAAAATATAGAGGAAGGAGGATTTTTGTCCTCATGGCCAACTGGGGGTCCGTGGCCCACAGGGTAAGAACCAGTGAGCTAGATGTTCCCAGGGAGGAATTCTCTCAGGTTAAAAATAGCAATTTATTTACAGTTTTGCACATTCACGGGAGTACTGTGCACCTAACCCCAGAACTTGTGGCTGACTATATATCCATTACATTACTTTGAATCCATAATGGTTTCTTGAATCCAATTGCTTCCAGTTCAAGCATTGCTTCTAATCTCAAAGGACTGCTTTAGAATTTCAGCTTCAGTGTCTGCTGCCAGTTCCCTTTTCTGCTTTCTTTTCTGCAGGACAGTCACTGCTTGCTGCCACCATACTATAACCTCTGGCCCTTCTCCACTTTTCTGTCTTCTTCCCTGATATTCTTGCCAACTGTTTTCCCCAGTGCAAATAATTGCAGTCTGATTAATTACTGACTGTGCTTGGTATTTTATTCTCACCACTCAGAACTCTCCGTCTGAGCAAATGTTATACTTTAACAGACTGAGCACTCATTGCTTCAGGTTTATTTGTATATAAAATATTCTTTTTCACTCTCGATAGAGAGAGATACACACGTCTAGATGTCTGGCAAACTCTAACTTCTAACTTCGTCAATATCCAAAGGGCTACATGTTTCTCATCTCTGTTGTAGAAGCTCTGGGAAATGGAGGGAAAGTGAGAAACAAATTATGTTTAAACTTAATTCATGTTTAAGGAAGATGATAAAGTGATTTTCAGGAGTTGCAATGTCTCCAAAAAAAATTGTCTTCCACGAGTTGCTGCATGTCACTGTACTCTCAAATACACTTAGGATCTTGCCTGTACAACTTGGATTGGCAAAAGAAAGGAAAAGAAATTAAAGCTGGAGGAGGGGGAAATAACTGGAAACTTAATCTTAAAAATAGGACAACCCCCTTGGGTACTCTACAATAATCTGGCAGTGGTATGACCTGAATTGTTTACCCCAGAGTTGAATGGTACAAAGTTTCTGAAAAATATTTAGTGGTCAACAATCAGCCACGGGACTTTATGGCTACTCTAGTTATTCACTGACATTGTCCCATTTTGAAATTTCTTTCTCTCTTCCCCGATTGGTCACCTGGCGGAGCCGGACAGCTTTTTTCCTGGCCTCTGATTGGCTGGGAGGCATATCCATCTGGCATGCCTTGCCCTGATTGATGGAGGTGCTGGTGATGTAGCCAGTAGGCATGGGGAAAAAGTTATGAAAATTAAAAGATTCGTAAGAAATTCGTAAGAAATGCTACTTTCGAGCGTTTCCGCACCTGGAACGCCAACCAGGAAGTGGACTTTCTTTTTAGAACCTCGGGGCCAGGATTTTCTTAAGTGTCGTTATTAGGTCGTAAGGGGGCATAAGGGGGCACCCTCCTTCTCTCTCACCACCCTCCGCCTCCCTTGCCAATATTATGGCAAGGCAAGCCCTAAACTCGCTCCTTCCTCGGCTGGAAGGAAGCCTGGAAAAAATGTAAACAGAGAGATTACTCAGAGTAAATCTGCAAAGGAGGGCACTTTGGATGAAGGGCCCTCCTTGCAGATTTACTTGAGTAATCTCTCTGTTTACATTTTTCCAGGCTTTCCTGCCTCTCCTGCCCTGCCAGGATCTAAGGCATCAAAGAGTATTGGGGTGAGAAACCAACCTAATGTATAATAGAATGAATGCTACTGTAAGTGCCACTGCCTAATATTATAAGTAATCCAACTGGTCATACCTAATTCCATGCACATGCAATAATACAGCAGTAATAACAATAACAAGAGGTAAAATTCAAACCGAAGTATTCTGAGTGGTCCCTGCCTCATGCAAACGGGCTCATGCGGTGCAACGGTGCAAACGGAAATTAGCCGGGGGAAGCCAGCTTGGGAGCACACACATACATATTCTTGGGAGGGGGGATTTGTTGCAGAATCCCGGCCTCATAGAGAAGATTCTGCAGCAAACCCCCCCCCCCCAAAGAATATGTATGTGTGTGTGCACCCAAGCAGAAAACGCTGTCTTTTCCGGGCTAATTTCCGGGCTCACAAAGAAGAACCCGTTTGCACCGCATGAAGCAGGGACCACTCAGAACACTTCGGTTTGAATTTTACCTCTTCTTATTCCCATTGCTATTACTGCTGTATTATTGCATGTGCATAGAATGTAGGTATATGACCAGCCTGGGCAAACTTGGGCCCTCGCTCCTCGGGATCGGGGTGAGAGAGAGGCAGCGAGGGAGCGAGGGGGTTCCTCCTCCTTTTCTTTTGCTGCTTCCAAGAATAGAATACCCCCCTCCCTCCCTCCCTCCTTCCTATTTGGAGAGTCCCATCTAGAATTCAGTGTGATTGATTCAAGTTTTGGCCTACAACTCCCAGAAATCCCAGCCAATTTACCAGCTGTTAGGATTTCTGGGAGTTGTAGGCCAAAACCATCTGGAAAGCGCATGCTCTGGCATACGAATTTCTAATGAATTTCGTTAGTACAAATACACTTAGGATCTTGCCTGTACAACTTGGATTGGCAAAAGAAAGGAAAAGAAATTAAAGCTGGAGGAGGGGAAAATAACTGGAAGCTTAATCTTAAAAATAGGACAACCCCCTTGGGTACTCTACAATAATCTGGCAGTGGTATGACCTGAATTGTTTACCCCAGAGTTGAATGGTACAAAGTTTCTGAAAAAATATTTAGTGGTCAACAGTCAGCCAGGGGACTTTATGGCTACTCTACTGACAAACCAAAACTGTTACAGCAGCATTATGACCAGTGTTTTTCTTGGAATCTCTCACAATTACTGATGCCAGAATTTGCAGTTCTCCTAAGTCCCACAGCTAGCGAGCTAGCTAGTGTGGATAGCGAATCTGAAATCAGAACACTCCACCAGGATGAAGACAAATGGCAGAGGCTTTATTCAATTTGAGCTAAAGGGACACTAGTGCAGCAAGCAGACATCTTTTCACAAAAGTTATCATTCACTGACATTGTCCCATTTTGAAATTTCTTTCTCTCTTCCCCGATTACTAATCAAAAAAAAATCCCCCCTCTGATTTTGGGAATATCCATCTGGCATGCCTTGCCCTGATTGATGGAGGTGCTGGTGATGTAGCCAGGGATCTCCTCCCAGTTGGGCAGGAAAGCCCGGAAGCCTCCAATCAACTGGTGGAGGGAGCTCTGGGGGCCATGCATATCCCTGGGTGTCTAGCCCTGGAATGCAGTGAACAAAGGAAAAGTCCAAAGCCAATCTCATAGGATTATGTAAGTGTTTGGCCCTGTCAGATGACACAATGAGGTTGTTGTCCCAGATGGGTTTCCAAGTCAACAGACAAAGAGAGTCCAGAGATGTAGATTTGCAGATGGGATTGCAATCAGAATTTGGTTCATGGCCTCTGTCCTGTACAAGATTCCCAAGAAGATATCTCTAGGCCGTGAAAGGATGGCCTCCTGTGGGGATCCAGGAAGGTCCTTAGTCCAAGGATTGTGACCCATCCCTGGTTGGCATCTGGGGTGTGGATGTGGTGTTTGGAAGATTGCTCAAGGGGAGAGGTTACTGGAGTTTACGGTGTTGGGTTCATGAACATTCACCTTCCTTTTATAGAATTTAATAATAAAATAATAACAAGTAATAAAAATAGTGTTTGAGTGATGCTTAGTAAGGGAGGGGGAAGAGATGATAGAAGGGGGAAGAGTGGGGGTCTAGCAGAGGCTGAGCAGCAGCGGAGGTCATTTGCAGTGTTTTATTATATTTTTATGCGCACATTTGTAGAAGGAAAATAAAATTTAAAAAATAAGGAGAGAAGTGAGGGGAGATATATAGTAGCCTGGGAAGGAGATACAAAGTAGCTAGCGCTGGGAAATGGGTGTGTGTGTGCTTTGGCTATAGTGTGGCTGTCTGGCCAGCTTCTTGGTTGAGAGGGGGAAAGAACCAGCTAGCTGGCCCTCACTCTGGAGCTGCAGATGCCATTCATTGTGAACCAGCCCGAGCCAAATGGCTGGGTGCATGGGGTTTAGGGGGTCACATTGGGTGTGCTGCTGCTGGTCCTGGGAGGTCCCGAGGGATTGTGGGAGATGGAGGCTATTTTCGGTTCACTATGGCCTCCATCCTTGGGAAAACTATAGCTTGCAGAGTCCAATTTATGTACCGTATATCTTTTAAGGGGGCGGGAGGTTTGGGTCCCTGATAACATGACTACTATTGCTGCTGATATTGCTGTTGATTTGTTGACTACCACTTTCTCATTGCAACCAGTCAATGATTGCTATTGCTTGCTTTCCTCATTTAAGACAATAGAAATCTTGTGCTTTCTCTGGAATGTAATGTGATGCTGGCTGGGAACCAGAGAGAGATGTGATAAACTGGCCGGGAGGGGGAGAGGAGCTCATGAGAATGGGGTATTAACCTGTTGTAACATGTCTACTGTGCCAGAAAACCACTGAATTGTGACAGTGGTTCCCTGGTTCCCAGCCAGCATACCACTTCATGCTGATAACTCCCTTCACCATTCCTATGGCTATCTACTCCTTGCCTTTCAGAAACATCCTTCCTTTTTTCTTTGCCCCCTAATGGCCCTCACTAATAGTGAACTTCAAAAACACAGTGAACTTGTCACCTCATCAGCATTTCTATGGCTATTCTCACAGTCAGTCGATAAAGGACTTAAGCATTTCACTCCAAGTATCTGAGGTAGTAGTCTTGGTCTACAAAGACTTGTATTACCAGTTTTGTTCTCTTGGGGTGCACCAGCACTGCGGAATTCATGCAGTTTGACTCCACTTTAACTGCTATAACTCAATGCTATGGAATCCTGAAGGTTATAGTTTGGTGAAGCACCAGTACTGTTTGGCAAAGAAGGCTAAAGACCTTGTAAAAAAAAACTTCAATGATCCCATAGGATTGAGCTGTGTCAGCTAAAATGGTGTCAAGCTGCATTGATCCTATAATGTAGATGCACCTTCAGTTAGTCCTTAATATCCCTTTGTATACAGATATTCCAGACTAACATAGCTATGTCTTTGAATGATACAGGAGATAGAGCAAACAGCTCACTGTGAAAATAATTGCCAATATTGAGGAACTTATACTGTGGGAAAGAAAATGGAATTTGCAAATGTGGTAAGAGTGCAATACAGCTTCTGCATCCAGCTTTCTTTCCAAGTGTGGGTGAGACTTTTTTGAATGGGACAACCTGAAATTATTGACCAGTGTGAAGTGCACAATACACCTGCACAGCATTGAGCTATGATTCTGAGCTATGCACATGAGGAAAATTGGTGTTATTCATAATCCTATTTTTTTAAAGTCTGAAACCACCATTCAAGGAGTAAGATTTACATATGTAAAGAAAGAATACACCAGGACTACAAAAGATAAAATAAGATTAAGCATTGCAAAGATATTTGTTTGGATAAACCCTTATTTATTTTGTTTATGAACTACAGTTGCTCAATTCAGAAAAATCTGCAAATTATTTTGTATGAAGTAGTAATCCAATATACTTTCTCAATATGTCAGTAAAACACAGAAAAGCAGTCTTGAGTCACACAAGAGTTAAAATCAACAGCATGGATAAAGCCATTTACTCCAATACCCTCATTGCATGTACAGCAGGCTTTAATAGGACTTAAGTACTTTCATGTAAACGTGTTTAGGAATAAAGAGTAAAATATTTTAATCCATGCTGTCTGATTTATGGGAAAGAACCTTAAAAAACAAGGACTGGCTTATGACATGCAAATCTGTAGACAGCCAAGAAGATAACTAAAAGGACTATATATGTTCATGTATTAAATGTACACACGCAGGAAATGTGTACTTTGAGAAGCAGCATGTAAGGTTCTATGTGCAACCTTCCTAGCATTTTGCACTCTGCAAAAAATCAAAATGATGGATTGTATTCAGTTATGCCCTTCTGTTCACAAAGCCCTTTCAATGGCACAAAGGCTTTGATAAGCAGGTATGTGTTCCCTGCAAATTATTACCTTTGCTCCTGAAGCCCCTGTAATATCTCCCATGATAGACTGGAATGGAAGATACCCCATCCAATCCTCTGAAAAGATTGGAGGAAGGATACAGAAAGCTGCAAGGGAACGGAAAGTTAGTAGAAATCATAACCTTATGCTGTTTATTAGAGTTTACTAATCTGTCACCCATTTTAATCTCTTTTGTGATGGCTTCATGAGCACATTTGTCATTACTTGTGGATTTGGGTGCACAAAACGTAAGAGCTACCTCTGCTGGCTTAAGTCAACAGTGTAGCAAGCCTAGTCTTCTGTTTCTAGTAGCAGATGGCCTAGTTCATCTGGAAGCTTACAAGCTGCAAATTGTTTTCCCCAGGAAGAACAAGTTGTTTCCCTTAGCATCTTCTATTTGGAGCTATACTGCTTCTGTACTTGGTGGGCATATTTAATTATTGAGCCTAAAAAACCCATCCTTCATTAAATTTCTTCATGGTTTTAACCACCACCTATATTGATTATAACAGAAAATTTCTGCTGCAACAATGCCTTGTCCAATTCAGGCTGACAACATACTTTAAATATTACTTTTTCAAGGATCATGTGCATTTGTGATCTATAGGAGTCCAGAAATCTCTCCCCCCCCCCCCAACACACATTTGGTGAACGCGCCACAAATCTAAAGGAATGGTGTAATTATATTTTTACTTTTGCACAAGATAATTTGTGTTTCTATATGTCACCTTGCATAGACTCAAAATGGACTCCAATTATTTCTGTAATTTTGTAGTATTCCCTATACAGCATGAATGAAGAACCATGTCAAATTAGACCCATCTAGTTAAATATTTTGCTTCCAAAGTAACCAGCCAGTTGCCTATGGGAAGCCACCAAAAGGACATGAGGTCAACAGCATGCTCTTGTTATTGAAACGCCATGTTTCCTTTTCCTGGTTGTCAAATCAGACTCCCTTCTTGAGGATCCCGTTCAAAAGGCAGCAACACCCTCAGCGCCCATTGTATGGTCAGCCAAAATTCGTATCACTGGAACAGGGCCATCAAATCCTATTACCTCCAACTCAGCCACATTCCTTTCTTCCCATACCCATTTCCTGGGTGAACCAAGAACAGTCACAAAACTTCAAAATGAGCAATGACAAATTATTAAATTTCCTGCCATACAAGGAGCCAATCAACAGCAATGATGGACGGCGCTCCTGCATCTATCAGGGAGCGAATCCTAGCTAGCAATGATCTAGACCAGGGGTGTTCAAACTTTTTGCAAAGATGGCCAGATTTGGTGAGGTGAAAATGGCCATTCTGTCTGACATTTTAAAACTATTAACATTAAATGTAAATGAAGTAGTATATGAAATTGTATTGCAGATGGCATACTTTTCAGTTCTTCATACAGAACAAAAATAAATCTAAACATTATAATTATCTTTTAAGAGAGGAAAGAGCAGGATAGAAATAATATTGTCTAGAATGTATGCATAAGTGCATATATATACACACATACATACATACACACACAAACATATATGCACACGTACACAGAAACACACAGACATGTGTGAAATTTTTAGTTATATTTTAAAACAGAAGGAATGGGAATCAAGCACTACCTTTGAGACTCATTCATTTCAGCATGTGCTTTCGTGGATTTCAGTTCAATCCTTGGACGTATTGGTGGAGTTAATACTAAAGCACCATGTGGGATAGCTTAATAGCATACAGAAAGACAAACTGTGATCATGCTTTAAAAAATCAAATATTTGTATGAAACATAGATCTGTTGAGTAATCTCAAAATTTGAAATACCTAATATATCTGAATACTTAGAGTTTCCTGGAAGACTGTAACTTCTTTGGGGAGAATTCGCTTGCTGCACCTGTAGGTTTGCTTCTCCACCCCCCCCCCCCCCCGAAGATGTTGGGAGGGGGGAAGAGAGAAGATACCAGAAGGAAATCAAATCTGACGTACCCAACTAATAAGGCACAAAATCAACAGGGTGGGTTTTTTTTAATAGTAGCAACACCTGGTCAAATTGCACATGTGCATGATGTAGCATAAGGTGGGGTTGTGTGTGAGCAAGAGAATTGGGAATGGCTGAGGCTCTGCCACAGCATGCATACAAGGGTGGTTGAGGAGCATGCGTGCAAGAAAGAGACTGACGGTGGTGGCTGGTTACTTAAGGAAGAGAGGAAAAGGAAGGTGGCGGACAGTGGGGAGCTAGCTGGCTGACTTGAGTGCCATGTTCTGGTGTACAAAAATTTTTTTTGTACACATGCATTTTATACTGTGGTCAACAGTACTGGCGGGACACGTTATTGAGGATGGGGGCCAATGGAAATTTGAACAAGGACCACAATTGGCCCCTGGGCTGGACTTTGGACATGCCTGATCTAGACCAATCAGTAACCAGGGCAGCAAAGTCCATTGTTTTGAACTGCTGCCAGGGTGCTACAAATATTTATGTATGTTTGAATTGAATTACATTAACATTAATACAACAATAGTGGAACGGTGGGCTTGTGTAATAGTTTTTAGAGAATACATACAGATAAGTGTGCATGAACATCATGGCAAATTGTTATTAGTAGTGTTCTCCATCATGAATTTGTGGAATGTCCTTTTAAACCCATCACTACAGCTTTTTGTAGCAAGCTATACAGTTTATATAGTAACTGTATGAATACACATTTTCTTTTGTTACTTCTGTCTCCCAATACTCAGCTTGATTAAACTTTGGAATGATCTTTTAAGTACTTTACAAAATATGAGTAAAATAATACATCAGAACATTCTCTTAGTTAAGATGTTCTACCTAAAGTCTTACAAACATATATAAAAAATACTTGTTTGCATGAGCCCATTTTGACAACATAAATGAGGTCAAAGTAAAAGCCCCAGGGAGTTGACATAGCTTAGTGGTATAGCATGTGCTTTGCTTGTAGATGACTCAGTCCTCTGCCTTAGTTGAAATGATCTGGTTGAAGATCATGAAAAAGCTTTCCTAAACATTCTGAGCATGTGGCTCAGGGAAGAGAACATGCCTTGTATGAACAAAATCTCAAATTTAACCCATGTGATAAAACAGGTTAGAATTCAGGAAAATCATCTTTTGACAATTCCCAGAACTTCATAGGCCCAGTTTCCTGGGAATTCTGGGAGCTATGACCCAAAAAGTAAGTTTTCTAGGTTCTGCTCCAAATGTTGCTAAGAAAGCTCCCTAGTGAAAATTTTGATCACTACACAAACACACATAGTTGGCGTTTGGTTCTAGGAGTTTCTGTGGATAACAAAATCAATGGATGCTAAAATCCCATTATGTACAATGATGTTGGAAAATAGTGTATGACAAAATCAAGAGTTGCTTTTTTGGAATTTTATTTCTAGTATTTTCAAACCATGAAGACTTAAATCCACAGATGCAGAATCCATTGATAGAGGGCTGACTGTAATAGAGCAAATTGATGACTGATCTTTGTACAAGGAAGCTTGTATACCATTCTCCTATAGCAAATTATTTTTTTTACAAATATTATAAAGGCATATAGCTAAATACGTAAAGGGGCTGATTGTATTGCTAAACAAAGCACCATCACCTTGAGCAGAACAAACTCAGACCTTGGCAAGCACCCAACGGGTTAGTCTCAAGCAGACTAGATCTTTTCAATACATTGTTGAGTCAAAAAAATAAGTAAAGACTATATATTTAATGGGGCTACTGTAGTCAGGATCAACAACAAACTTTAGTTATATCCCACCCTATCTCCCCAAGGTGATTTATAAATCGGGATGTGTGCCCATGTGATATTCAGACTATTCTAATGATACATTTTTCATTTATCTAACATAGTTTAAGGATCTTAAGCTATAGAGTTGAAACTACTGGCAGTGGTTTGCAGCTTAGAGTTACTTCCGATATCCCTTAGGTCTTAGCTCTTATACGAGTAAGCAACGGCCAAGCCATGGCAACGGCAGCATGGGGTAGAGTAATACAGGACCTTTGCAAACTATTCCCACCCCCATTCTGGACAGTTAATTTTAATCCAAAATAATAAATCTAGTATTTCCCAGTTTTTGTTTTATTTGGGCAGCAGCCAAATTTGCTATTTAACTGACAAGCACCCAACAAGATCCAAGGCTATTTATGAGCTCTTTTGTTTGACTTCATATTATGAGAAAGGTGGTTCTATCTGAACACTGGGGGAAAAAACCTCCTGATGGTAAAAGCTGTCAGTGGATTAGACTAAGAGGATATTGGATGCACTGTCATTGGAGGTTCTTAAGCAGATGTTGCCAAACAACTTCTCAGGGATATTTTGGATGTGGATGCCATGTATTTTTTCAAAGCCCAATGACTGGTAGTTGAATCATTAACTAATTAATGATTAATCATTAATCACTGCATTGGCAATTGGGTGGCATATCTGAGAACAGAATGCTTGCTTAGCAGCTGTGAAGCTTGCTACACCTTGCTGTTGCTCCCCGGCTCTCAACATCTTTTCCTGAGATAGCTGCCTCCGTCTGTCTTATGGTATAGCAAACTCTGTGGAAACAAACAGAGGGCTTGAATTCTGTTTCACTGTTGAATATGTTTACCTCCTTTTTAAAGCCATCAATGGCAGATCAACAGCTTGAGGGGAAAAGGACAATGTATCATAAAACACTTCTTTAGAACAATATTACTCATTATTTCCTGTAGAAGTACAACTTACTTACTTAGGCGATTCCTCGTAACCTGAGGATGGCCCTCCAAGTGTAGTGTCTTGGTGGTGGGTCCATAGGTGGCTGTGGAGCCCTATCCTTGAGCTGCATATTCTCCTGCAGTGAGAACTTCGGTTTCCAGGTGGAAGGTGGTCCCGGTCAGGGTTGGCTTGACTTAACATTGTGTTGTATAAGCATTATACCTGTACATTGTTGTTGTATAATGCTTAGACTTTCCCAGAATTTTATTTATTTAGCTCACAAGGATTCAGACAAAATTGTTACATGCACTACTTTCTTTTTCTATTTTGGAATATTCCCCCAACTTTACTTGTATAAATATAAAGCCCTTCAAGCATGCTGCAATGTTTTCAGGGTGTGTGATGAATAGTCACCACACCTTTGGACTGACTCCAAGCTGCATCAAATGGTCAGTATAGATGCGGCCAATGACATCCCTTTCATGCTTTATATGAAAACTCTAGGTTGGGAGATGAAAATTTTGGGAGCACAATGAAACAATATCCTCAATCACATGCTAAAGTAGCAGGCTAGCGTAATGCATGCAAAACATTGTCTTCCAATACCATAAAGTCACCTTCTATCATCTGCTCCCTGACATGATTGGCTCATTCATCCTAATGGTAAATCCTGCCCTCATTTAAGGAGTAGATTGCCTGTTATTTAGGACATGAAACACTGAGCTACACTTTAGACCAGACTAGTTTTAAGAAAGAGGGGAGAAAAGCCCCCACTACACTTTCATCTGGCAAAAACATAATTTAACACTCTGAATATATTGTATGAGGAAAATGTTTAGCTTTTGACAGTAACCTTTAAGTAATTACGAAACCATTACCTGCTTCTTTAGTTTATTTGAAAGGGTAATTGTATGCACTGCTAAAAATCGGTTATTGATTAAAAATTTTAATTTTGAAGCATTCATTTATTTTTGTTTGCTTGGCTGAAAGTGTAAACAAAAACACATTTTAAAGAGTTATTAGTACTCTGACTAGTTATTTCAAAAACTCCAGGCAAACTACAAAAATATAATAAAGAGATACATAATTTTTAGGCTTCCTATGTGGCAATGAATGTTACTACAACAACACTGGCACTAGTGGTTTCAAGGAATGGTTTCCTGTTGCAGTTCAGTCTGCTGATTATATCATTTGATATAACGAAGACATTTCTCAGTTCAGGGAAGGGACACACTAAGGAAAGGACTGTGTCAAAAGTAAACACTTTGCACACACAACATCCAAGATTCAATCCCTGGCATCCACACTTAGGGTTTAGAAAAGTTTTTGTCTGACACTGGTGAACTGGCAGTTATATTGATCAGGACTTCTTAAACTTTTTCCACTCACACCCCTTTCCACCTGAGAATTTTTATGAGACCCCCCAGGTATATAAATTAGGTATAAAAACCAAAAAATCATTGATACTAAACCAGCATTTGCAAGACTTGCTAAACAGGCTGATTTTCCTTTTGTGGAGTACAGTGAAGCATTTTCAGTAGAGCCCACTATAAACACTACATGTTGCTGCTAACAGATTTGCAAATGAGTGCGGTGTTCAGAGACTTCTTACTGTGGACAAAGATTTTATGATCCCAAAACTGAGCTAAGGGGATCCCATTTAAGTTTAAGAAGAAGTGATATGGATAATGCTCAGCTAGATGCTCCAATGGTTTGATTTTTTCTTTTCTGAAATGTCAAGCACAACCTACTGGCTAACATCTAATTCCATATATAAAATGGCAGTTTCAGCTATGCTTAATTTTCTGCAATCTAATTCTGGTAAAATGGGCACACATAGCCTTTTCATGCTGAAGGAAGGCAGCACAAGCAGGAGAAAAGGCAATGCAGCTCAATAGGAAAAAAGGACTGATGGAACTTAAAAGAGGAACTCGTAATAACTGCAGGATTCTTCTTCTTCTTCAATCTATCCTTCGTAACTGCAAATAAAATATTGGGAAAAGGTTTAGTGTTTTCTGAAGACAACATCTGTGAGCCACGTGGAGTGCTGTCCCTATGCAGCTGGTGCTGATCTTTCCAGGCAGAGCAGACTTCCAGATCAGCTCCATTCAAATGAATCTATGCTAAAAATTGACATGTCTAACTTAATACAACACAGTCCTTAATAATTTTGGTGTAGTTAATGGCCGTTCCCATGGACCTATCATTCCAAAACAAAAACTCAGTTTGGGACTGTTTCAAGGCAGCACTTCATATAATATTGGTGATTCTGTGTTGAGGAAAGACCATGAAGAAAGTGAGACAGATAGAATTTATTCATATCCACCTTCCCATATTGAGACTTGAGGGGGCAAATAATACGTTGTTTGCCACTTTGAGTCTAAATATCCAGTTTCTTACAGTGGACAAGGCTTCCAATACTGCTATGTGAGTAGAGTTGTGAGGTCCTTATATAGAGGAAAGTATGGGGGAAACATAGTAAGGCTTTCAAATACATAAAACTGCAGCTCCCCAGGCCTCATTCCTACAATAGTTTGAAATTCAGCAGTGGGAAGTGCAGTTTCACTTCAGCTGCTAAGTGAATGTAACCTTGACCTGACTAGGATATTACTGTATGAAGTTCTAAACCCCTTGTAGAAATTATATACAAATATACGTAACAAGAATATGTTGAAGTACTGTTGTTTGTCAGTATAACATTTAAATTTGAACCCTTTCCTACAAAATCAATAAATTCGTATTTTAAATATGAAAACTTCAACATGCCCCAGATGACATTCATGCTTACTAAACAATGATTCCAACTCATTCAGCTGCCAATCAAATCTTCAAAATTCTATTAGATTGTCCAGAGTATTTCTGCATCTTTAGCAGTAGATTGGTAGGCAGTCAACTTATTCACAATGGCCAAATTATGCTGATCTTCCAGGCTACCTGCTAAAGGTAAAATACTCAAGATCATCTAATGTGGATTATCTATGTCTTCCCTTGTTACATTCACATAACCCCCCACCCACCCCAGATACTCAAGTCCCATTATATACAATAGTGTTGGTCATATAAAATGTCAAAACAAAGATAATATTTTCAAGTCCATGGTTATAGAATCTGACTGTTTTTAACTACTAATATCTTTGTAGGCTAGGAGCGAACGTTAAGAGCATCTAGCTGGTTTATCTGTTGAAATGATTACGAGTTATAATAAAAATCTAATATTTTTAAGTTGATTCAGGCCTGATTGCACTATTTTATCACCTTTAAAAATACGCAAGACTTCCTAAAATTCTATGTATTTTTATTTTGCAATTTTAATCCACATCTTTTTTTTTTTTTTGGGAAATGACAATTTCCTCCTTTCTTAAAAGAACAAGTCATATATTTGAACTTTCATCAGTTTCCTTTGTCATTTTGTTAAGTGGTAGAAAACCAACAGTTTTGAGTTTCCCCCCCCACAACATAAAAAGATTTCATGTTTGTATTTATTCTTGGATTATATGAATATTTTTGCTCAACTGTAATGATTGTAAACAAACAGATTATGCTAGCAATGGCACTTCATGCATGTGCAAATTCCTCCCAAAATCTTGGCCAATGTTTATATTATGTTAAAAATGCTGGTGTCATCCTTCAATATAAATATTCTAATGTTGACTTACATATCCAGCAATGTAAATGGTGTGCCATACTGTCAAGTGTGCAGACTGGCTATCAATAATATATATTATTTAACCAGAAATACATTAAGCAATATGATTCATGCCTTGGACCTGGTAATATAATTACAGAAAATGGGATTTCCATTTCAGCTATAAACATGCCTGGAAAAATAAAAATGACAAAAGAGAAAATACTCTGACTTTGCCAGGGATGCTTATAGCTGGACCAGGGGCTTCAAATGTGTAACTGTTATTCAAAGTCAAATACAGGGAAAGCTCATGTTGCCAAATTAATCATGAGTGTGTACCAAAGTATGTGTTTCTCATGTGTTGTTAAAAAGGTCAATTTGAGCAGCCAGTTACTCGAAGGTGTCATCTACACTAACCATTAATGCAATTTTACTCTAGCTTCAAACTGTGGAGACAAGACAACCAACTCCCATGAAAGCACGTGAAAGAAAACCATAATGTGAACCAATACTTCGTGGTTTGTGTAATTGCCATCCAGGCCTCAAGCCATTTTCAGGATTTTCTATGTAATCACCTTCACAGCAAAATCACTTTCTTCAATACTGGTTTGCAACTGCATCAAATGACCAGTGTACATGGGAACTAAATCCAGGAAAGAAAGCTGCTGAAGTCTTCATACATTGAGAAGGCCCAATTTTCTGGACTACCTATCGCAATATCTGTCATTCTCACAAATATAAAATCTTATACATTGCTCACTTGCACATATGAAATGGAATAATTGCAAAGTGAGCTCCCCTTTACCAATGGATCACAAGCCGGTCCTTTTCCTTTGGCAAAACCAGGCCTGCTGTACTGCCTAGAGCAGTGTTTCCCAACCAGTGTGCCGGGGCACACTAGTGTGCCGTGAGTGATCATCAGGTGTGCCGTGGGAAATTGGAACCTCCAGGAGGGGAAGGGGGAGAGTCTAGTGTGTTGAAGTAAAAAAAACCTAAGAAACCTACCTCAATAAAGGCACAAAATTACAACCACCCCCCTCCCCACCCGTTGTCTACTTGGTCTCTCCTCTCCATGCATTAGGAATGCCCACCTCTCTTTTCCCCAAGTAGAGACCTCCTCTTGCCTCCCCCAGGCGTAATGCCAGATGGTTCAGTCCAGCACCAGCCCCGCCCCTCCCTCCTCCCCCTCCTCCCCGGTGCGCACGAAACCGCTCTCGGCCTCCCTTTGGCTCCCTGCCTGCCGCCACCTTCCTTCCTGCCTGCTTCGCCAGCCCTAAGATGCCCACCCGGACCGCCCCGCTGACCCGCGAGGAGCTGCGCAGTTGGTGTGTGAGGCTCCTGCTCCCCACGACCCCAATTAAAGCCTGGCAGGGAGGGAGGGGGCAACCTAAGTGAGAGGGAGACTGCTGGTCTTTTCGAGGCCCCCTCCAGAAACTGTATTTTCCGTACTTTCTGTTGGTAATGAGAGTTCAATGTGCCAAGTTTGGTTCAATTCCATTGTTGCAAGAGTTCAGGATGCTCTTTGATTGTGTGTTAACTATAAATCCCAGAAACTGTAACTCTATTTTTCCCCAAACTCCATCTGTGTTCACATTTGGGCATATTGAGTATTCATGCCAAGTTCGGTCCCGATCCAACATTGTTTGAGTCCACAGTGCTCTCTGGATATAGGTGAAGTACAACTCCCAAACTCAATGTCAATGCCCACCAAACTCTTATAGCATTTTCTCTTGGTTATGGGAGTGCTGTGTAGGAAGTTTGTGTCTTTCTGCCATTCCTGCCAGGATGTCTATGTTGTGTTCATCGAAACAGGCCCAGGTTTCACACTGAGTGTATAAATACATTGAAAAACATATTAACTATACGTATTACTGTGTTAGAGTGTCATTTTGTGTCATTTTGGTCGGTGGTGTGCCCCAGGATTTGGTACATGTAAAAAGTGTGCCGGGGCTCAAAAAAGGTTGGGAAACACTGGCCTAGAGAGACCAAAGGAGAGCAGTGCCAAAGAGGCGATTCTTATCCCTTCCCTCTCTTAGTAAAGTGGCAGGAACACTGAGGCAACCACATGTCCAAGGACCAGACCAACCACCACCCTCATACATGCCTGCTCTTCACAATGGGAAGCAACACTAAGCAACGATTTGGCCCCTTGCTGTAGCCACACCACAGAATTATAGTAGTTTGGCACCAGTTTAACCACAACTAAATCCTATAGAGTTGTGTGGTTTGTAGTTCGATGTAGCCCAGAGCTCTCATAAGAAAAGGCTAAATGTTTCACAAAACGATGAACCCCAGGATTTTATAGCGTTGTGCTGTGGCAGTTCAAAGTCATCCCAAAATGCTATAAAATGCAGTGTGGCTCTATCCTGATTGCCAAGAGGCTGGATTGCAGAGCACTGAGCCTGGGCAGTTAAAGTGGTGTCAAAACTGCATGAACAATACAGAGTAGATGTAACTACAGGCAAGGCCGTGCGGGGAGGCGCTTCTCCGGCCTCTCCACGAAATCCTCTGGAGGGATTTCCTCCGGCCTGCTGCAACCCCCTCCTTGACCACAGTCATGGGGCCTGGGCGCCTCTTCCCTCTCACACGTCTGGCGCCTGAGGGGCTGGCGCTCCTACAGCTAGGAAGGCCTCCCCCACATAAGATGGCGGCCTAGCCCCGAGCCATTTTAGTCCCGCCTGGCGGGAGGGCAGCGCGGGCCCAGCGGGGCACCCGAGCGGGACACCCAAGCGGGAAGGCCTCCGACAAGGGGAGGGAGAAGCCAGGAGAGAGAGGGCGCGAGGGAGAGAGCGAGCGAGCGAGCGAGGAGGAAGGCCGGCCGGCCTCCTCAGCAGCACTTCACATCCGGGACATTCGTCTCTCTCAACGTTATTTCCCCCCCTCCTCCTCCTCTTCCCCCCGCCCTCACGCCGCCGCCGCCGGAAGTGACAACTGAGCCGCTGCCAGGTTTCCCCCACGCGGCAGCCGCCGCCGAGGAGAGAGTAGCTCCGCCCCTTTGGAACCCTCGCCTCACCCTCTTGCGCGCGCGCGCGCGCTGTTTAATTACCGCGCGCGCGCCTCCTCCTCCTCAATGCAGTAACAGCGGCCTGAGGTGGATAGATGGATAGTTAACCGCCGCGGCCAACCGCCACGCGCCTCAAGAGGCCGCGCGCAGAGCTGTATCTATTATTCACTAATGACGCTCGCTCACGTCTTCCCTTCCCCTCACTCGCTCCCGGAGACTGAGCCCGTGTGTCAGTTATTCCCCACAGGCCCCGCCTCTTCCGGGGCCGACGAGGCTGGGCCTCCGCCTCCTCCTCCCTCTCGCTCGCTCGCTGGCGCTCTCCCTTTTGTGAGTTATAGCAACCGTTGCCTTGTGAATCAAGCGCCATAGTCACCGTAGTCCTGGCGACTGTTACCCATCAACAACAACGGCTCCTCTCCTCCTCCTCCTCCTCCTCCACCTCCTCCTGCTGCTTCTCTTTATGCGGCCTCATCTTCTTCTCCTCAGGGGGGGAACCCAATGGAGTTTGGATGGGGAAGTGGGGAGGTCTTATCTGGGTTTTGTTTTCATTCTTTATTATTTTGTTGGGGGGGGGGGATTTGTGGGGAACCCTCCCCCATCCCCACACACAGTATGTATGTGTGTGTGGGGATATATATATATATATATATATATACACACACACACACACACACAACCTGCATCTTATTCTGGAAGGAGGCCATCCTGATTGCGCTGTATATATATATATATTCCCCCCTACCTTTCATGACAACAAACAAATAAACTCAGCATCCCACAGAACCAAACCTGCCTCCTAGAATCCTTTGGGTTGTTTCCTCCCTCTTGGGACTTGTGTGTAGGCCTTAGCTAAGATTTTGTGCCTTTTTGGGTGAACTTTTTGCCTCTGATGATCTCCTCCATAGCTGCTTCCACCCCCCCCCCCACTTCCTCCATGCTGTGTTATGAGCAGGTTGTTTCTTATTTATCGCAGTTTAACTTGATTATTTGTAGAAGAACCGTCTTCTTTGTGTTGCATCTTCACCTCCTGTTGTTATCTGCCTTGCCACAATTTAGTGTTTATTCGATGCAAGGGGAAAACCTTCCAGTTCCATTAAAAGTTGTTTTTTTTTTTGGTATGGTGTAATTTAAGTTAAGTGCCCACCTTGTCTTAGCCTGAGATTGTGGCGAAAGCTGCATTTCATGTTTTTTTTTATGATCAGCCGCTCTAATCCCAAAACACCATAAAATTAAGTTTATTTACATTTATGAGACCTTCCCTATTAAGCAGAAAAGGGAAAGGGGAAGCATCGCCAGAAATCACATTTGAGTTTTATAGCTTTTAGGAGCATGGTGGGTTTTGTGTCTTTTTTTACCTCCCTTGGGGCGCTGAAAGTGTCGAGTTGACCATAAAGAATTATTCATCTTCTGCTCTTAAAATGTATGTGTATGTAATCATCTTCATGGTTGCTAGTTAAGATCCGCAGACTTCTGCTATGAACATATGGTAATTGTTTGCTCTTTCTGGACAAAAGGTAACATTTCAGGTACTTCCTCAACTGGGACAAGTTGTTGGTTTTGTTATTTATACTTGATCCCTTCATTTCGTTTAACATTGCCCCAAATCATTGCTCAGTGTTTCAATGATGGTCATTGGAGTTAACATTTTATTTAAACTGCAGTCTTGGGAATAAGCTTATTTAACTCAGCTAAATGGATCTTGGGTCTACATAAAAATACACAGGATTTAACTGTGTGCATGTTAATGGTTTAAAAGGACTTGCCACTTTGCTCATTTTAGTTAATGGGATTTTAGGAAAGATCTTAACGTTTTTCTAGCTGGCCTTTATTAATTTTGTTCATTTTGTATAAGAGAGACTAATTTAATTGCGAACACTGTTATCCCTCACAAACATGAAACCTGTATTGAAAAGGTGGTTGCTTGTAGCAGTGCCAACAGTAAGATATTGATTTATCTGCCAGAGCAGCCCCTGAAGAATGTGGCAGTATTTATTATTCCCCAGATTGTCAAGTGAGGAGCAGGTTACACAATTAATGCTTTGGTAAAGCTAAGACTACTTTCTGAATGGATACTTGTGTCATATAGTGTTTCATTTAGTTTTACTATGTACAACGTATTTATGAGGGTTTTTAAAAACAGGTATGTGATTATTCCAGGAGCTGAAAAAGGTAGATCGTTCTTGCTCACTACATTACAATTTAATTTGGTGCCATGTTAAAAGAAATTGGAATAATTATTATGTATTCGGAACATTATGAAGCCTTCTTAATAAGCCATCTTATGCTGTATTATTGTAAGGATGGCTTTCTCTCCTCCCGCTAATCACATATATCAACTTGTTGTTTTTCTCTGAAATACAATTATTAATTTAAAATATAGTAAAAAGGACTTGATTTTTTTTGTAACATACAGTAGTACAGGGTATGATAACTGTGATTATAGTGTTCCATAGGCAATGAGTAAGATTTGTTTTCTTTTTATGGCAAGGATCCAATGATGTAGTTCAGCAGAATTTTGCTGCAGTTCTCAAACACAGTGATCTTTCCTTCATTTATCCTAAACTAATCCTCCTAAAACTAATCAGGTGGGCTGAGAAACTAGGCCCGTGGTTCTCAAACCTGTGGGTTTTTAGATGTTTTGGCCTTCAGCTCCCAAAAACCTAACAGCTGGTAAACTGGCTAGGATTTCTGGGAGTTGTAGGCCAAAATACCTGGGGACCCACAGGTTGAGAACCTCTCTAGACCATGTTTTTGGTGCAGCAGATGGCTTCTGTTAGAGGAGGAGCAAAAGGAAGTCCAGGTTTCTGCTGGTACTGAGTGCCAAAGTACATGCTAGCTCTTGGCCTGTGACTTGTAAAATATTTTGTGATCTGATCATTCAGATAGTGAAACATTTTCTTCACCTACAGCAATATATTAATCAGATCAGGGGACATAGGATGGACATTATATTGTGCATCATACAATTGTTTGAGCTTTGGACTAGGACTCTGGAGATCAGGGACTGAATGGAAACCCACTGGATGACCCTGGGCAAGTTACACTCTTTCAGCTTCAAAGGAAGGCAAAGACAAATATCTTGCCAAGAAAACACCATGATACATTTGCCATACAGTAGCTGTAAGGAAGGCACATGGCAACAATATCATTACTTATTCTTAACAAAGGTAAACAGTGAGCTAGGTGTATGCTATCAGTATTGATGCTGTGATGCTAACTTAAATAGATTAAATATGTTCTTTTGTAGTTAATTGATAGATCCTGCCTGGTGAAGACTTAGGACCCTTCCACACAGCTATATAACCCAGAATATCAAGGTAGAAAATCCCACAATATCTGATTTGAACAGGGTTATATGGGTCCACACTGCCATATATTCCAGTTCAAAGCAGATTTTATTCAGCTGTGTAGAAGGGGATTTTATTCAGCTGTGTAGAAGGGGTTTTGGTCTGTTGTGCTAAGAAATAGCAATTTCATTTACTTAGCTGATATTTAAAGAAACCCATATCAAAATAAATAAAAATAGAGGGAGATTTTTTTCCTCATTTGTAGGCCGTTGGTGGACTGTCAAGTGCTCATTGATCTGTTCTGTTGAAAAAGTGTAACATTCAACTCAGTGTAAGTTCGACTTCACTTATCCATTCTTCCCTCTGCACATCCAGATCTATTTGTATGGATCCCTTAGTTATCCAGAGTACATTTGTGGAACAAGAGAGGGAATTTGGTATGCCTGCAGAGCCCATGTCACTGTTGGATAAATATCGTTGAATATAAACTAAAAATAATGAGCACATAAAAGTTCAGGAAATTTGGCAGGGGATGGGGGATGAGAATTGAGAAATGCAGTATTAGCACCCTAATACATTAAGAATCAGATTATTATTTTAAGAACTTAAAACATATGTGTGTGTGTATATATATATATCACATAATATAATATTTGATATATTAAAAGTATATTTTAATCAAAATATAATTCCTAATAGAACTTTAAAATATTATTCTACAAATGCAATTACAAGAATTATAAGGAATCTCTGTTTGAGGAGCAGGCAGATCCCCTCCTCCAACTGAAACAGAAGAAAGCATAAACATTAATATATCAGAATGAATGAATGAATGAAGACTTTTTGTCTCCAACCCATTGTCTAGCATCATGGAGACATAAGATTCTCATTTCCATTTAAGAAAATTGGACAAGGAACTGTAATCATTTGATACTGTACAAGGTCTTACCAAAAACTTTCTTACATAACTTTGGGGAATTATTAACCATTCTGAATGAAAATATTCCATACTTTTTCTAGGAAGAAAAACCTTCTTCTAGTGCTTTAAACTGGGCCTTTACATCTCTACTAATTACAGCATTTTTCCATTTTGATTCTTGAGATGCTGAACATAATAGTTATTGCATCATGTCCCAAGACCTCAGGTCATGAACCATTTTCTGAATGGATTGTTGATGGATGTCTAATTCCCCTCTTGCTCCAGTTTCTGCAGCTGTTTAAAATCCACATTGAACTGGATTATATAGCAGTGTGGACACTGCGCTCTTCCACACAGCTATATAACCCAGAATATCAAGGCAGAAAATCCGACGATATCTGCTTTGAACTGGGGGTACTTCCAGACAGGCTCTATATCCCAGTATCTGATCCCACATTTTCTGTTTATCCCAGATTTTCTAGCAGTGCAGACTCATATAATCCAGCTTAAAGCAGAAAACCTGGGATCAGATCCTGGAATATAAAGCCTGTCCGGAAAGGCCCTAGGTCAGTGTTTCTCAACCTGGGGGTTGGGACCCCTGGGAGGGGGGGGGGGTTGCGAGGGTGTGTCAGAGGGGGCCACCAAAGACCACCAGAAAATATAGTATTTTCTGTTGGTCATGGGTTCTCTATAGGAAGTTTGTCCCAATTCCATCCCTGGTGGGGTTCAGAATGCTCTTTGATTGTAAGTGAATTATAAAATCCCAGCAACTACAACCCCCAAATGACAAGCTCTACTTCCCCCAAACTCCACCAGGGTTCACATTTGGGCGTATTGAGTACCCGTGCCAAGTATCCGTGTTGAGTATCTGTGCCAAGTTTTGTTCAATTTTATCGTTGATGGAGTTCAGGATGCCCTGTGATTGTAGGGTAACTATAAATCCCAGCAACTGCAACTCCCAAATGACAAAATCAATTCCCAACCCCACCGGTATTCAAATGTGGCCGTATCAGGTATTTGTATCAAATATGGTCCAATGAATGAAAATACATCTTGCATATGAGATATTTACATTGCGATTCGTAACAGTAGCAAAATTACAGTTATAAAGTAACAACAAAAATAATGTAATGGTTGGGGGTCACCACAATATGAGGAACTGTATTATGGGGTCGTTGCATTAGGAAGGTTGAGAACCACAGCCTAGGTTATCTGAGGACCATTATCTGAATGTGATCTCAGATAACCCAGTTCAAAGCAGATATTGTTGGATTTTCTGCCTTGATTTTCTGGAATATAGGGCTGTGTGGAAAGGCCCTGAGTCCACACTGCCATATATTTCGGTTCAAAGCAGATAATGTGGGGTTTTGTTCAGCTGTGTGGAAGGGGCCTCTGATAACCCAGTTCCAAGTAGATATTGTGGACTATTTGCTTTGATATTCTGGGTTATATGGCTGTGTGGAAGGGCCCACGAAGATCTGTCACCACCTAATTTCAGTCCTCTCCCAATTTCTTCTTTTCTTCCTTATCTAATGTCAGTGTTCATTTGAGGACAGAACGATTCTTCCTCATTCCAAGATAAATGTCAATTCATTTAAATCCATTTATTCTTGCAGAGATTCGTATTGTTGTTTATTATAGGGATTATATGTTGAATTAACTGTAATATACTGTATTTTCTGGTATATAAGACTACCTTTTAACCCAAGAAAATCTTCTCAAAAGTTGGGGGTCATCTTATAGGGCAAAAATTTCCGAGCCGGACTGCAGAATAGGGGGGTGGTGGTGGGTTAGCTCAGAAATGGCTGTGGTTACATTTCCGCCGTATGCAGTGACCGTATGAAAGCAGCAAGGGCGGCACTGTACAAGTACGGTAGATGGAAATCCAGTCACCAGGATTCATGGAAAGAAGTGACTTAAAGCATTCCCGATGATGAGGTGAGGAGGCCCCTCACTGGGAAGGTGTAAATGAAGGGTGGAGCAAGCTGCAGGCGTCCGGGACACCCGGGGTATGGGGAAAAAAAAGATACAGCGAGCACTGTGCCCAGAAAAACACACCTCTTTCACCTGTGTGGCCCGCCCTTTTATCTTATTACCGTACATCCTTCTCTGCCTCTCAGATTTTGCTCCTGAGGACTGCAGTAAAGAGGCACGGGTGCACATGTGTGAGATCTGAGAGGCAGAGAAGGTGGTACGGTAGTAGGAAAATTACCATATTGAAATCAAATCTGATTTTTTAAAAAAAATATTTGGTATGCATTGGAAGAGGGGTAACCTTATACGGTGACTATATTCTAAACTCAATATTTTAACTGGAAAAGTTGGGGGTCGTCTTATACCCCGGAAAATATGGTAACTTTTGTGGAAGAATGCACAGGTGTCCTCTCTTATACAGATATACACATATCTGAGCACAATTCTTTCACATTTTTAAATGTTTCTCAGTTGTTCTTCCAAGCTTTTAGGGCCAGTGCTGAGCCTTTGTGCTCTTAGGCCCTTTCAGCACTGTTGTATGAAATCCACATTGAACTGGATTATATGGCAGTGTGGATTCAGATAATCCAGTTCAAAGCAGATATTGTGGATTATCTGCTTTGATATTCTGGGTTATATGGCTGTGTGTAAGGGCCCTTAGAGTGGCTGATAAGCAACAAAACTACATCTCTCATTTTATAAGTCCCAACTAGATTAAAATATTTATCCCTAAAGAAGGAACAGATTGTCCCCAGTGCAAACTGTGATAGTTTTACTCTTCAATTCAAGTTAGTTTCCCTCTTTACTTAGGTGGAGATAGGATGGAATGACATGGCTCTATGCTAATAGTTTGTCTCATGGAGCGATTCTGTGATAGATGCAATTCTGATTTGCATAGTTCTCACCTAACAGGTGAGGAGGAAAGAAGGAAAAATACATATATTTGTTTCATTATAAATTGCTTTAGCATTTGTTTCAAGCAGGTTAAATGATCTAAGTGCCAGCATGTGGGAGGGAAAAAGAGAATCGGAACAAATGTGTATGTTCGTAGTGTACCTTGGGACATCTATAAGAAACCCCAAGAAGATGGATCCTAATTTATGTTGGAATTCTCCTCTAGAGCTTGTAAACCATTAGTTAATGGTTTGGTCTGAGATTATTTTTCAGAATGCATCAACTATTATACAGTGGCCCTTTGGTATCTATTGAGGTTTGTTTCCAAGACTTCCTGTGGATACCAGAATCTATGGATACTGAATTCCTTTTATATACAATAGCATTATAACACAGCATCTGTTACATAAAATGGCAAAATCATGCCTTTCTTTTTGGATTTTTTTTAGCATTTGTAAGCCCTGGATGGTGAAATCCCTGGATATGGAGGGCTTACTGTATTTTCCTTAATAATTAAACAGGGCCAACTATATTAGGAAATTTGTCCTTCAGTATTAGGAGCTGTTAAGTATAATTTAAATCTACATTCAGTACTATAGCCTGTATTTTTAAGTTTATATAATGTGACCTACACCTGCAGCAAATTTGAGGTGCTTATTTGCATTCTTACAACAAAGATCCAGTGTCACCATTGCATACCCTTAATGGTGCCTGCAAAGACAAATGTTTATGTAGTTAGGGAACTGCATTTTTAGTAGCATTGAGATCCAGTCATTCTGTTGCATACATAGACCTCTGCATGTGTTGGAATATGAATTCATTTCTAGGGATGTAAAATCCTCTGTGTGATGATGCTTTGATGATGTACAATGTTTCCCTCTATGACAGCTAGCGTGTTTAAAAGTACAGTGGGGCACAAGCAAGAAATTTGCTTGAGCAGCAGGAAACAAAGAAAATAGGTAGAAATTTTGGTGAAAAACAATGTGCACACCTGGGTCAATTTGCACATTCGAATATGGTGAACAATATGTGCGTTTGGGTCAACGTGTATTTAGTTCTAATTCTGCCATGATCTGTATTTTCCTTCAAATATTGTTTAATACCCAATTTTCCAGATCTTATTTTTTAATTGTTCCTTTATGTTCTCTGTACTTGTGACTTATCAAACAAGATAGCAGATGTCATGCTAGCCAGTCCTGACAAGAACAGTTTGTATTTTTTTAGAGCTTAGAGTACACAGCTGAAAAAGTGTGATTAAGGGAACCAGAATTCATCTGGTACTACAATCCCATAAAACTGGGGATCTCTTAATGTTCACAATATTTAAAACTATTTATGATGTATAAACAGAAACATTGTTTAACAGCCCGATCTTACAAATTTATTAAATAAAACATTAAACCATATGACAAGGCAAACATTAGTGCTCTGATGGTACTAATCAGCATAATATTAAGTTGGCATTTCAAAACCATATCTAGGGGTAAATTGTTATGTATCTTCTGTTTAAAGCCTCTTTTTTCCTTAGCAGGTGTTAAGGTGAAATGTTTCCCTTTGAAAAAATAAACATGTATGCTTCTTGGCAAGGGTTGGATTGGATGGCTCAAGAGGTCTCTTCCAACTCAATAATTCTATGATTCTATTGAGATCCACATCACAGCTTTTATTCTGATGGTGGTACTATTGGGATGTTATGTTAACTTATGAATAATTGGCACACATTGATGTAAACTGATCCATGTTATGCATTCATACTTTTAAAAGTTGGCTTAACATTTTAAAAAACAAATTTGACTAATAAAATCAAAGCCAAACTTTAGAAAACTTATCTGAACATACATTATAACCAGTGTAGAAAATAATTGCCTCATCACTGAAGTTGAGTATGTATTGCTTTTAAGTAATCGAAGATGGAAGTTTTGTAAACAAAATACAGGTTGGAACCAATTTGAAATCTCCATATCTCTGCAACCACAAACCACTCATAAATGAAACTCTTACCACTTGAAAGAGTGAAGCATAATTTCAAATGGTTACTGTTAGACTCTTCTCCCAGTGCATAAACAATCCCAGCCTCAGTAATTCACAGGATGGTGACTCCACAACGTAGATATTACTTAGATATTCCCCATTTGTAGATTTTTTTGAGATTTGTTTCTGACACAAAATGGTTAGCAAAACTTAATAACTTGATAACTCATTAAACTTGTTGTAACTTTTTGTGTAATTGTAATACGTTGTCATTATAAAAATACTGCTTTGAAATTAGGTCCATCAATTTGTGTCACCCTATGTATAAACCCAATCCTTCAATGGCCTGTCATTGTTCATACACCTGTTCAAAGAATTGCCTTCTTGCAATAGAACCAGGGCTGACGGGGTGTAGTTTGGAACAATTTTAACTGCCATGGCTTAATGCTATGAAATCCTGGGATTTGTAATTTGGTACCAGTACTACCAATTCTGGTAAATTCGGAGAGTGTCTTGGACCATGGGAAGATCCAACTAGTCCATACTTCAGGAAATAAAGTCCGATTGCTCAATGGAGAGAAGGATAGTAGAGGCAAAAATGAAGTATTTTGGCCATATCATGAGAAGACAGGAAAGCTTAGAGAAGACAATTATGCTAGGGAAATGGAAGGAAAAAGGAAGAGGGGCCGACCAAGAGCAAGATGATGGATGGATGGTATCCTCGAAGTGACTGGCTTGGCCCTGAAGGAGCTGAGGGAGGAGACGGCTGACAGGGAGCTCTGGTGTGGGCTGGTTCATGAGGTCACGAAGAGTCGGAAACAACTGAACTAATAAACAACAATAACAACCAGTACTCTTTGGCAAAGAAGGCTAAAAGCTTTGTAGAACTACAGCTGCCCTGGTTTCTTTGCATTGAGTTAAAGTGGTGTCAAACTGCACCAGTTTTACAGCATAGATGCACCCAGGACTGAACTGCCACACTTTTTTGTCTATTCTGTCTCAGCCTTATTTAATTTTTTTTAGGTATTGCTCCAATTCTCAGCATGGTTGCGGAGTAATCGGTTTTCCCAGAAATGTCTCTATGGCATGGAACATATTGTAGTGAATGAGGTGGGCATTGATCTTAAATAGGCAGATAAAAACCAATGGGCTTTAAAGAAGAACTCTTTCTGATGGAAATTAAAACATGAATGAATGCATCCATATCAGGTTAATCTTGGTAAAATACCAGTTTTACCTGCATTTTGGGCACATCTTAGGAGTGTGACTTATGTGCACTTATACTTCACAGAAAAATATTTGCAGAAATACTGAGGATTGATATTCCAAAAAAGATGAACATTGTTAAAAGTAAGTTAGAGTTCCTATAATATGCAAGATGATATTTAAATGGTGGCATATTTTATAGTCTTTGAAGTGCCTGCATAGTTTAGGGAGAGGCATGAAACAATGTTCTACCTTTATAAAGATGAATCTAATAATGTGGAAATTGGGATAATTTTATCCCAGCTGCATTAAATTTTGCATGAAGCATCTACGTTGCAAATTAATGTTGAAAGATCTATTGAGAAATGCTCAAGAGGGCCACAAAAATATAAAGGGTGTGCCAATTTCTTTTGGTTTTTCCCCTTACTAGCACCCCAGTTCCTTCTTTTTCTTTTGCCAGATTAAATGTTTATGGCAATTAAAGGAAACTGTAAAGAAAGGACCCTTCCTGTTTTGGTGAAATGGAGTTGCATATTCACATAAATATGGGGGTGTAAAGTTTCAGTTTAAGACACTCCTTGAAGTACACACATATTCTGTTGTTCCATGGCAGATTTGCTCTTCTTTCTTCCTGGATAGAACTGTGCTTGGTTGCTACCCGACTGAAGAGGTGTAGAGCTAATAAAGCCAGCAGGTTGTGGAAAGGGAGAGGGGAGGTAACATCCTTCTGTATGTGGGTGTGTATTTGAGAGAGACTGCATATGGAGGTGGATGAATTGATTGTGATTGTATAGAGTCCTTTCATGTTTTAAGTTTGTGTGAAGTGTTTTATTTTTTGTGATTCAGAAAAGAACCTGTGGGTGTCTGTGGGATTGTGTGAAATGCCTGTAGGAGGGAGGGCTACAGGCACAGGGCCCAGAAAGAGATCTTGATAGCTAAGTAAGTAGCTGAACTTGAAAAATGCACAGACTAATAAAAATTCCAAAAAATGAGGGGGAGGGGCGACTTGGCTGGAAATCTACTTCTGGTTTTGAAAAGAGGCTATTTTAAGTAGGGGTGACCAGCTTAAAATGTGAATTGCCCCTTTTGGAAGCTTCCAAGAGATCCAATTTATCTCTTTGATGTCAGAAAAATAGTGGATGGGCCCAAGAACTGGGGTAAAAAAAACTTAGCCACTTGACGCCACACTTTGTCCATTCTTGCCTTAGAGTATATCCATTGGGGTTTACTGTCAGGACAGATACATATATAGGATTGTGCTGTTAATCAGGGAAAGTTGGTGAAATAGTATAATGGTAATTATTGTGTGCTATTGTGATTGACATCCACTGTACTCTTCAATATGCAAACTTGTACTGTGTTGTTTTTCATCATATTCTGTGACACAAGATAGAATTGGGGTGCATCTAAATTATAGACTTAATAAAGTTGGAGACCACTTTAATTGCTATGGTGCAATGCTGTGGGATCCTGAAATTTGTAGTTTGATGAGGCTTTAGCACTCTTGTAGAGAAAGCTAAAGATCTTGTACAACAACTCCCCATGTTTCCATAGCATTGTTCCATGGCAGTTAAAATGGTTTCAAGCTGCATTAATTCTGCAGTGTAGATGCACCCCTAGACTAGAGGGAGATTTTAATTGCAAATTTAATTTTGAAATTGAATCCCCGCTGACTAATCTACATTCTGTTTAATGTGAAGTTAGGCTTCTCATTGACCAATACAGATCATGGTATTCTTACCGGTTCATGTAATTCATGTAATCCAGTTCATGTAATTCACTTGAGAAATGTTGCTTTAGTAAAAGAGTTAAGATGCTTGCAGATTGTAAGCTAAGGTACCTGGCTTAACTTCTGCACTATGTTAGCAGTGCACACATTCATTCTAAAGTCTTTCATACTGTGCTTGCTTACAACCATGTCCCCATGCACCCACAGTTTCCCTTGGGCTTTTAGGATAAAATTATTTCCTCTGCAGGTTGAGAGAATGTAAAATAATAGTTTAGTTTTTTAATTTTAAACTTGCAGTTCTGATCATGTCTTGAATAGCTTACCTTAAGCTCCAGAGAATGATTATGTCAGTTTCCCAAGACAGTCACTCATTCTACTGTAGTTATACATTCCTAAGTTTTAATTCTGCCAACTAGTCAATTGCAAAGGTTATTTTAAGCTGCATGGTGCAGTTTTGTGCATGTTTATCAAAAAGTAAAGCAAGCAGAGTAAATATTCAAGTTTATCAGAGGATCAGAATAGACCTGTTTGTATATTCTTAATATTGTTGATTTATTTTAAATCATGCTGCTCTCATACAAAGGTCCATTTTGTTTTCATTTTAATAGTAGATTGAGACATTCATAACTGCAGGAATGTGTAAATCAAACTTTAATCTTTGACTTTCGCTGGTCAAGAAAATCTGAGCCTTAGAACATAAGAACATAAGAAGAACCATGCTGAATCGGACCTCAGCCCATCTAGTCCAGCATTCTGTATCACACAGTGGCCCACCAGTTGTACACGGGGATCTCGAGCAGAAGGGAGGGCAAAACCCTGACCTGCTCCCGACCCCCACAACCAGTCCCCAGGGAAATCCTGCCTACCTCAACCAACTCTGAGGTGGCACTTGAATGTCCTTTTCAGTAACTACCGATACACTTGGTATCCATGAATCTGTCTAATCCTGCCTTGAAGTTGTTCAGGCTGACAGCTGTCACAACCTCTTCTGGAAGTGAGTTCCATAACCCAATGACCCTCTGGGTGAAGAAATATTTCCCTTTATTAGTCCTAATTTTCCTACCTTGGAGCTTCAGGGAGTGCCCTCTAGTCCTAGTGTTTTGTGACAAAGAAAATAATTTTTCTTTATTCACCTTTTCTATCCCATGCATGATTTTATACACTTCGATCAAGTCACCTCTTAAACGCTGTCTTTCAAGGCTGAAAAGACCAAGGCGTTGCAACCTGATTTCATAAGGGAGCCGCTCCATCCCTTGGATCATTCTTGTTGCCCTTTTCTGTACCTTTTCCAGTTCCGTTATATCCTTCTTAAGGTGCGGAGACCAGAATTGTACACAGTACTCCAAATGTGGCCTTACCATCGATTTGTAGAGAGGTAATACAACATTTGCTGACCTATTTTCGATTCCCTTTCTGATCATGCCTAGCATAGAATTTGCTTTTTTCACTGCTGCTGCGCACTGGGTTGACATCTTCATTGAGCTGTACCCCAAGATCCCTTTCCTGGTTTGTCTCGGAAAGCTTTGACCCCATCAATTTGTAGGTGTAGTTGGGGTTCTTTGCTCCGATGTGCATGACTTTACACTTGTTTAGGTTAAAATGCATTTGCCACTTTGTTGCCCATTCACTCAATTTCGAGAGATCTTTCTGGAGCTCTTTACAATCAGTTTCATTTTTAACTACCCTGCACAATTTAGTGTCGTCTGCAAACTTTGCTACCTCAGAATTCACTCCTACATCCAGATCATTTATGAGTAAATTAAAAAGTAACGGACCCAAAACTGAACCTTGGGGTACTCACTTCTCACCTCTTTCCACCCAGAGAAATGTCCATTTATTACCACCCTTTGTTTCCTACAGTTTAGCCAGGTTCCAATCCAGGACAAGACCTGTCCTCTGATTCCATGGCTGAAGAGCTTATTTAGGAGCCTTTGGTGAGGGACTTTGTCAAAAGCCTTTTGAAAGTCAAGGTAAACAATATCAATTGGGTCCCCTTTATCTATGTGTTTATTTACACCCTCAAAGAATTCTAACAAGTTAGTAAGACATGATTTGCCTTTGCAGAAACCATGTTGATTTTCTTTCAGCAATGCCTGTTCTTCTATGTGCCTAGTAATATTTTCTTTAATAATGGTTTCCATCACTTTGCCTGGAACTGAGGTTAAACTGACTGGTCTATAATTTCCTGGATCACCTCTGGATCCTTTCTTGAAGATCGGTGTTACATTTGCCTCCCTCCAGTCCTCGGGTACAGTGCCTGATGTTAGAGAAAGGTTATATATCTTGGCTAGAAGTTCAGCAATTTCACACTTGAGTTCCTTAAGAACTCTGGGGTGGATGCCGTCTGGACCTGGTGATTTGTTGACATTTAGTTTAGTAAGGCATATGAGAACATCCTCCTTGTTTAGCTCCATCTGTTTTAATTCTTTTAATTCCCTCCCTGAAAAAACTGACTCAGCTGCAGACATATGTTGTCTGTCCTCCTGTGTGAAAACGGAGGTAAAGAAGTCATTTAGCCGCTCAGCAATCTCCTTGTCTTCGCTGATTTTCCCTTTCTGACCATTGTCGTTGAGTGGCCCAACTGCTTTTCTAGTTGGGTTCCTGCTTCTGATGTACTTAAAGAAGTTTTTTTTTAAATATTCTTTGCTATGTATGCCTCAAAATCTCTCTTGGCTTTCCTGACTGTTGCTTTGCATTTAGTTTGCCAGAGCTTGTGTTCCTTTCTGTTCTCCTCGGTAGGAAGAGCCTTCCATTTCTTAAATGAGTTTTTCTTCTTTCCAATCACATCTTTTACTTCATTTGTAAGCCATACTGGTGTCCTTTTGGACTTTCCCTGCCTCTTTCTTTTTATTGGAATGCATTTTAGTTCGGCCTGTTTTAAGGTATTTTTAAACAGTTTCCAAGCATTTTGGAGGGATTTGATTTTTTTACTGCTCTTTTTAGTTTGTTCTTTACAATTTTTCTCATTTTGTGAAAGTGAAAGTTTAATGTCTCTGTGTTAGTTTTCACTGACAGTTTGCTATCCAAACTTACGTTGAAGGTTATTGTGTTATGGTCACTGGTACCTATGGGTTCAGCTACAAGGACATCTTGAATGAGATCTTGTTCATTAGTTAGCACCAAGTCCAGGATCCCCTTTCCTCTGGTTGGTCCCGTGACCATCTGCTCAAGGGAATAATCAGCTAGCATGTCGAGGAACCTTGTCTCTCTTTCATGCGTAGAACAAGAATTTGGCCAATCTATTTGGGGATAGTTGAAGTCCCCCATTATGACTAATGTATTTCTTTTTGAGGCCTGTTTAACTTCATTTTCCAGATAGCAGTCTGCCTCTGGAGTTTGGTTGGGAGGGCGATAGCAGATCCCTAGTGCTAGATTAGTTTTTGTCCTGGGACTTTTATCCACAATGTTTCTGTAGGTGAGTTTGAAATTTCTTGAAGTTCTAATTCATGAGATTCTAGCTCTTCATTTATGTACAAGGCCACACCGCCACCATTTTTCCCTCTCCTGTCTTTCCTGTACAGTTTATAACCTGGAATCTTTGTGTCCCATTTGTTTTCCTCCATCCACCAGGTTTCTGTTATGCCAATAATATCAATATTTTTTTCTTTTGCCAAATATTCCAACTCCCCTATTTTTGTTCGAAGGCTTCTAGCGTTTGCGTACAGACATTTATATTTATTTCTCTGGTGCACTTTCAACTTTGGCTGTTTGTGAGAATTTGTAGAAGGCCTACCATGTCCTACCTCTCGACTACTACTATCTATCTTTTCTGTTGACTCAGCCATTTGTGTATGAATTTCGTCCTCCATACTTGGCATTTCACCCTCTCGAACCGGAAGCTGCCCAGCTCCTGTTGACTTTCCCCTAGGAATCAGTTTAAAAGCTGCTCTGAAATCATTTTAACAAGCCTTCTGCTTGTCAACATCAGAGTTGAATTTGCCAATTGAATTTTTCATAACTTGTATTTGATTTGTTGTTGTTTTTGTCATTTTTGTTTTGGTGCTCTCTTTGTAAGGGACTGTCCTCTAATTTGTACTTTGATATATGCATACTTATGATCTTGAAAAAGATGTTTTTGCTTGGCAAATAAAATACGGAAAAACAGTCATCCATGAATGAAACTTTCATTTATTAACACACTGGTATATTAAATCAGAAAGCGGGGTTTCTATCATTTTGTTGCTTTTGCAAGACAAAAGCCTGTTATGTGTGCAGTCCAAAAATACTTGAGGTGATTAATGCTGTGAAAACATAAATTAGATTAGAACATTGTTTTGCCTTGTAAATTTTGACTTTGAGATTTCATGAATTATTTGCAGGCAAAAGACTTGCTCAAACTACTAATTAAGAGTCATTAATCTTATCAAATAGTTTGGTCTCATACCATTTTATAAAATATAATAATATCTGGCCATGTCAGCTACTGAAATTTTAATTAAAAGGATTTGATGAACTTGCAAGAACCTTATCTGCATCATTAGGATATTTGCTGTTAGCCATGGATATGCATCTTTAGGGTCCCCAAGAAATAGTTTTTGTAAGTGTTGCTGCATAAACTGTGTAAAGGTAGCTAGACGCCTTTTGCGTTGCCCTCAATGCTTTGCTTCATCAAAATTATAGAGAAATATATTTCTCTATAATTTTAATTTACTTTAATGTGTAGGAAGTTTGAGGTGCCTTCTAATGTTCTCTCTCTCTCTTTGCAACCTCTTACTATGGATTTTGTTTTTAAAAGCTGTAGCCTGGTGTCGAATTACAGCACAGCCACAGCGGAGTGCTTTAAAACTGGCTTCTCCATAGGAATTAAAATATCCATAGGGTTATAAAAGTAAATTCACTTGTCTCAGACTTTCAAATCACATAAGCTAATCGTCATGAGCTACTTCAAAATATTCCTGCTTTCCTTTCTCCCCTGTCAGTTGAGAAATACACATTTCTTATTCCTTTTGTATGTGTTAAGAATTACCTGATTGGAAGTATGTCTGAATGTAATGTAGTATTACAGTGCACATTTGCAATCTCTAAAAACTGTCATCGTTTATCAAAAAACATTTGCCTAATTCAGACAGGACGATTCCAGTTTAGTAAATATATGAACTCTCTCTTTGCCCCTTTGCCTCTTCCATTGCATGCCAGATTTCAGTAGAGCTTTTGTTTCTTAAACAGAGTTTAGCAACACTAAACCCTATCCTGCTGTGTTTTAGGGATCTTTCTACCATCAAAGAAAATCTAGCAATGCATGTTGGCTGAAACTTTACTGGAATCTACAAGAAGTGCTTGGCAAGAAGAGAAATATCTCTAGTTGACATCTTCTAAAACCATTTCAGTGTGCTAAACAGCATGTTTTAATACAGGCAATCCCCAAGTTACAAAATCCGACTTACAAACAACTAATAGTTAAGAATGGGGATGAGACAACAGAAAGTGAGAGAAATCTATTCCTAGGAAGGGGAATTCACTCATGAAAGAATTGTCATGGGGAAAAGGTGTCTCAACTGAAACTTTATCAGCAATCCTTATTTTCACAACAAACCTTTTTTTTTCAAAATCCAATTATCACAGGGACAGAACATGAGGTGAAAACTTCTGAACAGGAGCACAGGCAGCAAAATAAACACTACAGAGATGTTAACCCTTCCCTATGTTATCCAAATCTTTAAAAATGGCTGAACGTTACACTTAAAATGTACATGTTCAGAATTACTTTCAAATTCAACTTAAGAACAAACCTACAGAACCTATCTTATTCATAACTTGGGGACTGCCTGCCTGTTTCTTGTACATACAGAGAAAAATCAGTAAATAGCAAGATTCAATTTAATTAGATGCAGCCCCTGGTGGCACAGTGAGTTAAACCCCTGTGCCAGCAGGGCTGAAGACCGATAGGTCACAGGTTTGAATCTGGGGAGAGCGCGGATGAACTCCCTCTATCAGCTCCAGCTCCTTATGCAGGGACATGAGAGAAGCCTCCCACAAGGATGGTACCACATCAATAACATCCGGGCGTCCCCTGGGCAACGTCCTTGCAGACTGCCAATTCTCTCACACCAGAAGCGACTTGCAGTTTCTCAAGTTGCTCCTGACACAACAAAGTTTTTAAAATTAGATGCATGACAACACATCAATAACACAATTTTGAAAATTAGGTAACACTTGTTTTTCTTTTCTTTTTTGTTGCCATTTGCTTGTTACATTCCTGCTGCTCTCCTCGAGATTAGTTCTATGCATCCCATTGCTTATAAGAATTCTGTTTTATATAAGTAACTAGCTGACCCGGCCACGTGTTGCTGTGGGATTTTTTTAACTTGGGGACTGTGTGTGTAGTTATGTATATGTGTATATGTGTATGCGTGTATATGTGTGTACTTATGTATATGTGTGTTTGTATATGTATGTGTGTGTATATGTGTTGATGTGTGTAAGTACAGGTGTGTTTATGTATGTGTGTATGTGTATATTTGTATATTTCTGTGCATGTATATATGTGTGTGTGTGTATGCGTTTCTGTGTTCCTTCTCCCTTCTTTCCTTCCTTCCTTCACTCCATCCATCTATCCTTTCCTTCCTTTCCCTTCCCCTTCTTCCTGCTATCCTTCCTTTTTCCTTGCTTTCTTCTCCCCTCTTTCCTTCCTTCCTTCCTTCATTCACTCCATCCTTCTATCCTTCCCTTCCCTTCCCCTCCCCTCCTTCCTGCCATCCTTCATTTTTCCTTCCTTTCTTCTCCCCTCCTTCCTTCCATCCATTCTTCCTTCTATCCTTCCTTTCCTTTCTTCTCCCCTCCTCCCTTCCCTCCCTCCCTTCTTTCCTTTCCCTCCTTCCTGCCATTCCTCCTTTCTGTATCAGTCCTTGCTGTCCTTGTCTCAGTCCCTCCATTGCTTTCCCTACCTTTCCCCCTTTCTTTCATTCTTTGGGGGGGTTAAGGAGGAGGGCGGGAGGAGGAGGGCGGGACTCTGTCCCCGTTTGCTGCAGCAGAGTCCTCCAGAGGCTTCGGCGAAGACAGCGGGCCTTCTTCCTCCTTTTAGCTCTTAATCAGCCAGCGCCGTTGTGGCTTTTTCTCTTTCCTGTGTCCCAGTCCATATATATGTGTGTTTTCTCTCTGTCCTCCTGCCTCTTCTCCCTCCCTCCCTCCCTCCCTCCCTCCCTACCACCAACATTCCGACATTCTAAACTGTCAGGGGGTGGTGGCTCCCAGCCACCTACATTCTAACTGAGGGAGTATTTGCATAATGCCTCTAATTGGCCAGCACCACCAACATTCCGACATTCTAAACTGCCAGAGGGGGCTGGAGTGGGGGATCATGGGAATTGTAGTCCATAATGTTTGTTTGGATTTGTGGCCGTTGGCCCTTTTTTAAGGTTTTTTGTGTGTGGTAAACATACCTCTAAGGGTTTTCTGGGTATGTGGGCTATTTTTGTGTGTCTGCCTTGTGTGGTTTTGCTGTGTATAAGCTACTTAGGATGACAGCTCTCTCTTTTATATATATAGATTGATCTAATACAGGGCTGTCCAACTTCTACCGGACCTGTGGCCGGAATTCCAGTCACTGATCACCTGGCGGGCCACTCTGCCCCGGCCACGCCCCCGGCCCCTCCTCCTTCCTAATTAAAGTAAACGTGTATAAAATTATATATAAAATGTCTGTCATAACTATGGCTACCTGGCCATCTCTCTGGAAGGCTTTGATGGTGTCTTCTTGCAGGGCAGAAGAGGGTTGGACTGGATGGTCCTTGTGGTCTCTTCCAGATCTGTGATATTTATTGTGTGTATATGTGTAAAAAATTAAAATGTCTGTCATATCTATGGCTGGCTGGCCATCTGTCTGGAAGGCTTTGAGGGTTGTCTTAAGTGGCTGAGAGGGGAAAGGAAAGGGCCTGAGGAATGGTGGGAGTTGGAGTCCAAAACACCTGGAGGGCCCAAATTGGCCCAGGCCTGCTCTAGATCCTATTTTTCCTCTCTCCTCCTGGGAATGGGGGTAGTAAAGACTGGGAGAGGAAGGGGGAAACTAGCAAAAGGAAAGACTGGTGTGGAAAAGGGGTGCTAGAAAAGTGTGTGTGTGTGGGGGGGGGGAATGAGGTGGGAGGGGAGGAAGATTGTCGTCTGGCTCAGCCAAGGAGACACAAAGCCTGGGGGTTGCCTCCTGCTTCTCTCCCTTGTCCCCAGAAGTGAGTCCTGGAAAGCAGGAAGGGGAATCAACGGCTGGTTGATTGCAGGAGGGGGCTCTCTTCCGCGCTTCAATTCCCCTCCCCACTTTGCAGGTCTCCCTTCTGGAGGCGGGAGGGAGAGGAAGAGGTGACTCCAGCCAGCTGATAGAATGACAGCACGGAGGAGACGCCCCCCCCCTTGCAAGCCACCACCTGCCTGCCTCAATGGGGTGCTGCTGCCCCTTCTCTCCTTGCTCCTCTTTCTCCAGTTGGTCATCGAGGGGGAAGAAGAGAAGGGACACTGCTGCAGTTTCTCCTCTTTTCCCTCCTCTTCCTCTTCGATGGCCAGTCGGGGGAGAAGAAACAGCAGCAGTGCCGCTTCTCTTCTTCCTTCTCTATGGCCATCTGGAGGAGGAAGAGGAGGAAGAAGAGAAGAAAGGGCAAGCAGCGCCCCTTCTCCTCAATGGCCATCTGGAGGAGAGGTGGGCGTGCGCGCGCACACACACACACACTCGTTCCCTCCTGGCACACCACATGCACGCACTCTCTCTCTGTCTCTCTCATTCCCTCCTGGCACACCACACATGCACACACTTTCTCTCTCGTTCCCTCCTGGCACACCACACACGCGTGCACGCGCACACACACACATTTTCTCTCTCACCTCCAGCAGCCTCCTCCGCCGCCGCCGTGAAAGGGAAGGCCGCAGCCGGCCATCCCCAGCCTCATGGCGGCCGCTGCGGCCTTCCCTTTCGCCGCGGCGGAGGAGGAGGAGGAGGCGGGAGCACCTCTAGCAGCCTCCTCCGCCGCGGCGAAAGAAGGCCGCAGCGGCCGCCATGAGGCTGGGGATGGCAGGCTGCGGCCTTCCCTTTCGCCGCAGCGGCAGAGGAGGAGGAGGAGGCGGGGGGGAGGGAAGTAGGAGGAGGAGGAAGGGAGCCTGCTCCTCCTCCCGCCCGCCTCACCCCGCCACGAAAAAAATAATAAAAAATATTCAAAAAAATATAAAAAAAACTTTAATCTTAAAAAAGCAGATATCTTGCAGGAGGGTAGGGGGCCGCAGGGAAGGGGCTGGGGGGCGTATACGGCCCCCGGGTCGCCAGCTGGGCGGCCCTGATCTAATACAAAGCTTACCTTGATCTTATCTGGTTTTAGTCCAGGTTATAGGACAGACTTCTTTGGAGGTTGATCCATGCAATGAGTGGTTAGTACAAGTGTGTCTTTATTGCTTTTTAAAAGACCCGCTGGTGACTTTTGATTGTGATGTTCTTCTGATGTTGACACTTGAATGAACTGTTCTAGGATGGCACTAATTCTTTTTGGTAGGGGAGTAATTTCAGATGAGTCTGTTGGCCTGTTGCGTGCCCCATTTTATTTAATGTTACCATGAAGTAGTAGGGGGAAGTCATTTGGCATTCTGAGGGATGGTGTTGCAAGTTTGCTAATGCCCCTTGTCTTATTTTCAGTCTGAACACAAGGAAGCTGTTTTTGTTCTTACTCTGGAGTGAGTAAGCAAAGCTTAATTCAAATGAGACAGACTGTGATTACTAAAAAGGTAGATTGACAACTGGGATTCAGTCTGTGTTGACTTTTTTCACACACCTGTTGAAGGCTCAGATTTGGAATTTCAAGACATCCCTGTGTTCAGTCCAGGTTTTGGAGGTGTTCAGAAGTCTGGTTGCATAGTTTAGGCTAATGTGCCAATTGTTCACTTTTCTGGAAGTATATAATTTGACAAGAGTAACATCTATGTCTAGTTACATCCTGTTGGACAACTGTACCATGAAAAGAAGAGTTGCAAAATTTAACTGATGCAGAATAGATAAATATATAGCATGGTACCAGGGGAATACATTCTTGGTCTTATCATGGAAACAGGAAACTATGGCTAATAGGAAAACCTATTGAAATGAACAGTTTCCTTTGAAAGTTAACATACCTGGAGGACCTAGAAAACTGATAGAGAGGTATTCTCTGTAGTAATGTGCTAGGGCCTCCTGGGCACCTCTGTGGTAATTTTCAGCAGAAGCATGTCATCAAATTTTTTGGAAGGCCTTCAAAACTCCTAGAGAGGACATACCTAGAGAGGTAGATGAAACTGTAAATACCAGTCTTGCCGGCTTTTGGGGGTGGGGGTGGGTTGTACTATATACAAATAAGAAGCAATTCATTATAGCACTGTTCATTTTTAATTTTATCGTTATTTCTTCTATTCCTGTCAGGTGAGACCCCTATATATTGTCAGAATTAAAGAATTTTGATGAAGCACAATGTTATCCATGATAAGGTGATTCAAATGCTGCTGTATTTTTTTTTCTTTAAAGAGAGCAGCCTTGGGTCTGTCTGTTCCTCCTTGTGATTCCATAGGTCTCAATTCCATACTTCCAAACATTAAAATAACTAATGCGATAGCTTTAGTGATAGCTATCAAAGCAGGAAAGGGCTTGGAGGTTGAGGCATGTCTAACTCTATTACATGTTTAAAATGGGATTCTGTAGGCTTCCCATTTTACTTTCTTACATCATCTGAATAGTACATAACTTAGGAAACAGATCTTAATATTCCTAGTATCTGTAGTGTTCTCTGTATTGAAAGGAGATGGACGTATAGGGTGGAATCTAATAATAAATACTTTGCAGATCTTTTTTTTCTAGAGGAGAAATGAAGAAGAAATATATTCTCTAAAATCCATAGTAAATGCAGAATGGAGGAGAAAATAAGCTGTGGGAGAACCTTTTAGAATGAAAATAAGATTAGGTTTACAATTATACATTCCCATTTGTTCTTTTGGTTAGTAAAAATATGGCAGTGCCATGTTTTCACCATGAATTTATGATTATAATGGAATTCTAACAGCAGCAGTCATTGATAGGAAACAATTGAAAAATATTGGATATATTTGTTTTAAATATTAATTTGGGCAAACGTTCTGCATTTAAGTTGACAGGTTGTGAGTGAATCATAGGTATGAATCAGTATTAAAGCAAACTTTCAAACCTACTGTTAAGGAGTTAGCATGCTGTTTTTTAATCAGATTCTGTGCCAGAGGAATAAAGGCTTACTTTAAAGTACCCGAAAGTGCATGTTTTAATTATGAATGAAGCCATTCATCTTGTCTAAGAATGAAAGGCAAACTGTTGAAACCTGCATGTTTGCATTCAAAAGTGCATATTTTCTCAACATGTACAATAATTTGTTAGGTGGAATTGTATAAGAAACTGAGCAATGGTTTTTGTGAAGAGTGTATCTGTAAGTGTTCCCAGGTGCAGTGTAGTTCTCTGTTTTTGAAGATCTGAGATTAGGTGGAAAGACTCTGGTTTCTTCAGCTGGTTAGGGACAGATGGCAGCTTTAAACAGGTGTCACTTTTATTTTTCATGTATTATGCTGGGATTTCCACTGTCTCGCAAAATAATTGTGAAAAGCAAGCATGTGGCATCTTCTGTCTTATTCATTTGCAAGATGCAAGTTAATGTTTTGCTTTTCTCTGGGCATCAGAACATATTACCAGACTGTTTTATTAGCCTGAAATTCATAGTTCATTTTTATGCATTTTTACTCTAATCCTCTTAGTAGGTGGTAGTACTTAATAAAAAGTATGGGGTGGGAGGAGAATAGTAATTTATTAGAGCTCCATTCTGGTAAGTAAAAGTAATCTTAGTAATTTGCTTATAAAGCAGGTAATAGTTATAGTTATTGTTTTAAAGAAATCAATTAAAATCTGATAAATATCTATGTATTTCTGAGCATTGGTTGGAGACAAACAAGGAAAAAGTTGTTTTACGTTCCACAGAATATCTTGTTTTCTAAAAATCTTGTTTTTAAAAGCAAAATGCTTCAGCTTGACCTGAACTTGGCTATTCTGTCACTGTTGCCCTTTCAGTGTTTAGATATGTGCATCCTATTTTTATAGATCATTTTCAACAACCTTAGGTAGGAGTGTGTAGTATTTGCTCAGATTTACATATTTTTGAGTGTGCAGACTCAATTGGGGTTTTTTGAGCACCAAGGGTTGAGGGCTAAATTCAGTGCGAATTTTCACTAGCATAGAGTTATTAAAAATTAACTGAACTTGTAAGTAACTTAATTTCACGTTCATGTCAGGGGATTTTTTTCTAGTTGGTACTTTTAAATCAGGTATGGGCAGCTCAGGTCTTCCAATTCTTAGACTGCAATTTCTATATTCCCCTTTCTTTAGCATCAATGTCTAGGGCCAATCACTGTTGTATTCCAGAAATACCTGGAAGGCCACAGTCCCACGCTCCTGCTTGGAAATTAAGAATCTTACTGTTTTTCTTGGATGATTTGGATTATGATGTGGGAAAATAACTAAATAAATACTAAAACAAGCAAATAATTTGTATTGGTTCCAATTAACTAAAGTTACAACAGGCAGTTCCAAAACCTGATATTATTTTTATGTTTTTTCACTGTACCACTTTCCATTAACTTGATGAGCTATACAGTCAGTTATAATGTGTTTGTACACTATCATATGATAGTGAGTCGATAAACTAATAAATGTGAGTTGGTAAACTAATAAACGATAACTTCTACTTTATATTTTATTTGCATTTCTGTTATTATTCAGTAGTATTTTAGTAATTAGACTGGAGAAGAGTTGCTCAGTCCTATATGTGCATATTTAGGATTAGGATTATCCTTAAGTAAATGTGATTAAAATTATTGCCATAATATTACATCTTATTTTATCTGGTATACCCGATAATGTTTTGTCTCTTTGGTTGGACTGAGGGTTTTTATTATATCTGTATACTATTGATTCCTAGAGCATGTGCTTTAGTAAACTATAAGAAATAAACTAATTTATAAAACAGATTTCATTTCATCTATAGAATGCACTGCTCAATGTACAAAAAAAGGCAGGAACATCAGAGAGTAATAGAACCCATTTAAGACCCGTCATGTGCACCATGCACAGTAAGTGTCCAGGAACAATTTCTACAAGAAAACACAATGATATAAATGGACTCTCCAACATATTTCAGCAATTGCTTTCTTAAGAATCAACTGTTGCTTAGCTAGGAATTGCAGAAGGAAGGCGAAGTTCATTTTGCCAGTAGTAAGGGTGAAAAGGGCCACTTGTTCATTGACATACAGAGGTGAAATCAACCATCAGTGTGCGAAGTATCTAGGTTCTTTCCTTCTAGTCAGACCTATGCCATTTACTCTCCCTGAAAATATAAAGGAGGGGCATTTTGCTACGAGTCAGAGGTATAATGCACATATTAGGCAGGTGCAAACTCACCAAGTCAAAGATTAATCATTGTGACTTTAGCTGGGCAGTGTCTGTTAATGACTCTTTGCTTGTTTCTTCCTTTGGGAAACCCTTTTTTTGCTGTTATAGCTTTTATTTCATTTTATTACTATTGTTGAATCACTTTGGAAAGTGTGATACATTATTTACATTATGACCTAAATCCTGTAATGGATGTACTTCATTATCAGGAGGAAAGGTTGCTCCTTCCTCCTTGGGTGCACAATAGCAATTGGGGTTTCATAGTGACAGGCTTGCCTCCTGGCCATTATTTGTCTATATGAGTGTGTCTTGATATGTCTGGCTATCCTTGGCCAGCCAGGTATTATGGAGCAGTGTGCAACTTAGTGTAAGGCTTCTGAGTTTTCCTTAAAGCAGTAGTTCCCAACCTTTTTTTGACCAGGGACCACTCTCCAACATTAGTACCAAAAGGGTTACGAATCGGTTTTTGGTCAACTTTAGATAAGGTTTGGTTATTTGGGGTGCTGATTCAGAAAATTGCATTGGATAGACCACATCAACTCTAGTTTTTGATACAGAACATATGCCATCCAGTCGTCGGCATCTGCTCGCCCACAGAAAACCATATTTAATAAGCCTATAAGGTTTTCACGAGACTATTCGCTCTTGTTACAACTGTGTAGTAATGGTGAGGCCGTGGACCATATTTTAGATCTTGTGGACCATTGTTGATCCATGGATCACAGGTTGAGAACCACTGCCTTAAAGCTAGTATCCAGAGAACTAAATAACCAGGTCCTCCTGGCTGCAGTTGGAAAGGATTGTTGCTTGAGATGGCATACAATATCTTCTTCCAAATTCTAATCACAGTACATACAGGGATGTGATTGGTGGTTATCCCAGCGGATGTCACCTGCGGACCTGTGTGATCCTGGCCAAAATGTAAAAGCTTGATAGATAAAATGCTTACTATTTAAACAAAATGTTAAATAGATAAAATGTTCTTAATATAACAATATCAACATTCTAAAATTGGCATTGAGCAAAAAAAAAATAGTAGGCTTATCATCATGATAGCATATGCTTCTTTAAAAAAAACAACCCCCCAGGAGTCATTACATATTTCTGCAATGAAAAATGGCCAAATATGAACCATACCTATGCCAAAAATCTCTACTGCTTAAAAGCTTAATAATTCTAAACTAAAATCTCCAGGTGTGCTCAGAATACTTTCTCACTAAATACGAGCCAAAATAATAGTTCAGCTATATAGTACAGCTAATAAAAGGTTCTGTAAAAGCTCATGCAAGATGATTACTTCCATCTATTATTTAAATCAAGGTTAAAACTACAGGGTAAGTTCAGATTCCAAATATAGTCAGAACTCTTTTGGTACTATTTTAAAACTGTTAAAAACCTCACTGCATAAACTGATATAGCTGAACTAAAGCAAAAGATACCCCCTTTTGCTAACTACATCTGTTGATTTTTCTTTTCTTTTTAAAAATCAAATTTGAAGATTCACTTTACACTCCATGTACCCCAAAATATATCTTAAATGACTTAAAAATACAATTTCCTCTCCCTGTCTGTTGAGAAGAATCATTTATTATTTTGCTTTTAAAAGAGAATAGCAACTTTGAAATAATACTTTCCGGACCTCCACAAACCCTTATCTGCCACTTCGTTTTGATGTAGAGATGAGTCTTGGTTCTTGAAGATTATGCCAGAACACTCTGGCAGATTGCAACAGTTATGTAATGCTTTGAGTTTGGTGTAATCTGACTATGTTTTTTTAAAACCCTGCCTAACACAGAGGCTCGTCACCAGAAGGATTGCCAAAAGTGTGAAATTGGCTATAGCAACAATGCATGGAATAGCTAAAATTTGCACTGGGTTGTGGGAGAACTGATTTCCTCAAATATTTATTTAGAAGGGGTTTGCAGTCCTTCAGTTAAATTTGCTCTCTCTCTCTCTTGGATTCTGGGTTTTGTGTGCAAGTGCTGCCCATCTTTCTGTGGAAGACACATCTTAGCAAAGGAAGATTCTTAATCATGGTTCTATGTGTTGAGACAGGGACAGGCACAGTGTAGCTCTATAATTGGGGTGGTGAAGGAGAAAGAGTTTGTTTTTAATTGGTTTCAATTTTTACATATTTTAATTACACTTCTATATTTTCTCTGTGTGTACTATAAGCTATGCTTGTTTTAACTGTTGGAAGTTACCTTGAATCCAAAAATGGAGAAAAGGTGGGATAATGATGGTGACAACAGCAGCAGCAAAAGCTGTATTTTGTAGTACAGACTCCCCCATTTTTGATAGCTGGGGATCTACAGTGAAACCCAGTTGCAGGAGTATTCTTGGACTGAAGAGTGTTTGCATCTGGTGTCCTGCCACATAATAATACATGTGCTGAAGACAAAAGTGACTACCCTGTTACTTCATGTATTGCTTGTACAAATGAGGCTACAAAGCCCCATCTGTGTACCCATGATTTTAGAGACATGAGGCCAAACAAATTGAGCTCTGAGACAGGTGTCTTCTTGTCCTTGTTGGAGCATCTAACCTCCTCTTGAGACCAGCTTTTATATTAGTTGAAAATGTATCCTCTGATGAAAGAGGTGGGTGGCGGGAATGATGCGTGAGCCTTGGGAAGGGCGGTTTAGCAAATTGAAATAATAAATAAATAAATAAAATGCACTCTGTCATTGAGTTTGCTAAGAATATTTTTACCTAGACCACTTTTTTATTTGTTTAATTTTCTGTTGCAAGGAACAAGTCTAAACTTGATATGCACATAAGATTCTGACTAAATTCCATTCTTCTGTTCCCTTTTCCACACAATTGGTTTGGAGGAAATTTTGAGTTTTTGTGCATATTTTGATAAAAAAAACAATGTTTTAAAAATAGCGTTTATAGTAACAATAATGAAAAAGGCACAAATGTTATGAATCTACTATTTTAACATGTCTGTCAAACCCTGTGTTCAAGCTCTCATCCTTACACTTGTCTTCTGATCCACTAGATTATGATGTGATATTTTATCCATAAAGAAATAGATGGCTACATCTCAACCTTTCAGGAGTGTTAAGCAGGCTAAATCTACAAACTACCATACAGGCAGATCCCCAAGTGACAGACAAGACACGTTCTGTAGGTTTGCGCATAAGTTGAATTTGTATGTAAGTTCGAACAGGTAGACTTTTTAAAGTGTAACTCCAGCTTGTGGTGTTTGTTTTGCTATTTGTTCAGAAGATTTTACACCACTGTCCCTGTGATAATTGGAATTTGAAAAAAATTGGCTTGTTGGGGAAACAAGGATTGATGATAAAGCTTCAGTTGAGACACTTTTCCCTCATGACAACTCTTTCAGGAGTTAATGCCCTTTCTGATGGCTAGATTTCTCTTACTTCTTGTCTCACTCCAGTTCTTAACTGTGAATCATTTGTAAGTTGGATGTTTGTAACTCAGGGATTGTCTATATATGCAGAGGGCATGTTTTGGGGCAAAAACTATGGATTTTGATCTCACAGAGAATAAAAGCATCAGGGTTGCATTGGGTCCAGGAGCCCCAGTCACCACTGCCTATTCTGCACCCAGGCATTCAAAAAGGCCAGAAGCAGCACCTCAATTGAGATAATAGAGTCAGTATTTCTTTTATGTACTCCCAGGATGCACAAAGCTCTTGTCTTTCCCTACTCTACTTGGAGAAAGGGGTTGTTCCTTTATAGACAGACAGACAGACAGACAGTGGAGTTAAAGTACGTTGACCCATGTATAAGTCAACCGAGGCCTTTAGGGGTTGATTTTTTTGACTAATAATTCTAGACTAATACATGACTATATGAGGTAAGCATGTTAATCTTAGGCTTAGGTGGGGAATCTTTGGTGCTCTGGATGTTGTACCATGTTTCTTTCTCTTTCTTTCTTTCTTATTTATTTATTTATTTATTTAATATTCTGCATTTCTCCTGAAATGAACCCGAGAAAAATAGTTCAAACAATACAATTAAAAGCAGTAAAATTGTTTGAAAAAAAGATATATAAAAGTTACAAGCATAAAAAACAGAGCACATGCTCAGATTTCTTCCCTCATAGTAATTGCATATAAAGAGTCTGCTTGAACAGAAACATCCTTGCTTGCAAAAGGAAAGCAGGAAAGGAACCAGCATAGCCTCCTGTGGGAGCAACCACACTATCTCATGTCTTTCCCAAACAATGGTGGCAGGATTGAAAGAAAGCCTACACTTGTAGATCCTTGAGTACTGGTAGGTTTGTATGGAGCAGTGGTTCCCAACCTGTGGCCATGGACCATGAATGGTCCCCAAGAACTCAAATTTGGTCTGCGGCCTCACCGTTGCAATGAGAGCAATTGGTCTTGTGAAAGCCTCCTATATTGCCGAGACAACGGGAATGTCGGGAGGCTGAGTACTCATGAAAGGTGTGACAACAAGCCTCCTGACTGCTGCTGCTGCTTCTCCTCCCCCCTCCCCCCCCCCTCCACCTGAGTGGAGCCGTTCCATGTGGCACCTGGAAGGGAAAGCACTGGTGTCTTCATTTTAGGCCTGATCCTTGAGTTGTTTGGGGTGCTGATTCAGAAAACTGCATTGGATAAACCACACCAGCTCTATATTATTAAACATGGTTTTCTGTGAGTGAGCAGATGGTGACTTCTGAACGGCATGTTCAGTATTAGAAACTAGAGCTGATGTGGTCTACCCAATGCAATTTTCTGAATCAGCACCCCAAATAACCAAACTGAATCTAAAGTTGACCAAAAACCTTTTTATAACCCTTTTGGTAGTAATGTTGGAGAGTGGTCCCTGGTCAAAGTGGTCCCTAGTCAAAAAAAGGTTGGGAACCACTTGTAGAGAGAGATATGGTCTTTGAGTAAAAAGGTAAAGGTTTCCTCTAACATTAAGTCTAGTCATGTCCAACTGAGGGGTGGTGCTCATCTCCATTTTTAAGTTGAAGAGGCAGCGTTGTCTGTAGACATCTCCAAGGTAATGTGATCAGCACGACTGCATGGAGAGCCGTTAACTTTCTGCAGAAGTGGTACCTATTGATGTACTCAAATTTGCGTATTTCAAACTACTAGGTTGGCAGAAACTGGGCTTAACAGCGGTAGCTCACCCCAGATTCGAACCACCAACCTTTGGGTCAACGAGTCAGCAGCCCAGCGGTTTAACCCGCTGTGTCACCAGGAGGCTCTGGTCTTTGAGACCATATCTAAAATATGTATTTGTTTAGGCTCTGATACCTGAGCTTTGTTGGAGAGCTAAATTATGACTGATTATTTTAAATAATTAGCTGGATTTAGTATTTTCAATTAAATAGTGTGCTGCAGTCCAGAGTTGTTTCAATATTCTGTGTGAGAGAGGTGTTTCTTAACAAATAATTCCTGTCTCCTCAGCCCAATAATTGTCTGTTGTGCATCAGAATAACAAGTTCTGTAGGTTTATTGCTTGGCACATATTTGAAATGCTGTTCAGTCATAGCAACAGTGTTCAAGAAGTGTTTTCTAGTTATATGGTGACCACCCGAGCTAATATGGCATTACTTGAAATGTGGATGAATTGTGGAAAAAAAGGTTCCCTCTTGTTTTTATTTATTTATTATTCGATCTTGTATGCCGCCACTCCCCGAGGGCTCGGAGCGGCTCACAATCTACATAAAATAACATATAACAGGAATAAAACATCAATTAAAACAAATTGAAATTTTCAAATTTCAGCAGTCAAATGCCTGCCGAAATAGGTAGGTTTTGCACACCCTGCGGAAAGATGGTAAATCTCGCAGGGCACGAACTTCGGTTGGCAAGGTATTCCAAATGGATGGCGCCACAACAGAAAAGGCTCTGTGCTGAGTAGATGTTAAACGGATGACTTTAGAACTAGGCACTTCGAGTAGGTTCTGATCTTTAGAACGAAGTGATCTCTGGAGTTGGTAGGGGGTGAGACGGTCCGACAGATACATTGGCCCCAAACCATACAAGGCTAACATCATCACCTTGAAAGTGATCCGGTGCTCGACCGGAAGCCAGTGAAGCTGGTGGAGAATAGGAGTTATGTGACATCTCACTGGTACCCCAGCGAGAAGTCGCACAGCGGCAGTCTGGACGAGCTTAAGTTTCCGGATTACAGACAAGGGTAGGCCAATGTAAAAGGCATTACAGTAGTCTAGTCTCGAGATGACTGTGGCTTGGATCACCATGGCTAAGTCGTCTCTAGACAAGTAGGGGGGCAGCTGCCTAGCCTGCCACAGATGGAAAAAGGCGGTTTTGCTAACAGTAGAGACCTGAGACTCCATTGTCAGCAAAGGGTCTAAAATGATCCCTAGGCGCTTTACTGAGGATGACAGGCGTAATGATTTATCTGATGCAGCTAATTTTGATACTTTGAAATCCAGGAGAAAAATATTTAGGGGTAGCTTTGTCTGTACAGGACATACAAAAACATACAATATCCAGAAGCAGTGAAACTTTTAGAGCCAACTCCAAAGCATAAAATACATTGTGCATATTTTTGAAGATTCACTGCCTTCTTTATGAAAAATCTGTATCTGTATATCTGTATACCTTTATAAAGCGGAATGTTTGTATGTATGTATGTGTGCGGAGGGCAGAAGGGCGGGAGGGCGGATATGTGGCAGCCACTTTCACAGGCCGCCACTTTCACAGGCCACAGCGACCAGCGCGGGTGATGGACCTGCACCAAACTTGGTACACATAACCCCCCCCCCCTTACGTCCTGGTGCGGTTCGGGGGACATGACCCACGGATTATGGGATTTGTAGTACTTTCAAACACTTTGGTTCCCACAGACCACTGAAGCCACCAAAAAGGACCAATACAGACCACACTTAGCACACACAGCCCCCATGACCCACTCTACGTCCTGGTGCAGTTCGGCAGTACCTTCCCTCACTTTCCAAGACTGCTAGACTGCAACACTCCATGACCCACTCTACATCCTGGTGCAGATCGGAGGAGAGTGGACCATGGATGATGGGACTTGAAGTACCTCTACTCACTTCCCAAGTCTGCTGCGACCCTCATCCAATTACTGTTCGAGACCAAACTTGGCATACATAACCCCTATGACTGCCTTCATGTCCTGGTGAGGTTCGGGGAGGACTGACAATGGATGATGGGATTTGTAGTACTTTCACACCCCTCTGTTCCCACAGACAACAGCGGCCCCCTACAAACACCGAGAAAGACCACTCTTGGCACACAGAGCCCCAGCGACCCACTCTACATCCTACTGAACTTTGGAGGGGGGCAGAACATGGATGATGGGACTTGCAGTACCTTCCCTCACTTTCCAAGCCTGCTACAAACCTAATCCAATGACTGATCAACACCAAACCTGGCACACAGAGCCCTCATGACCCACTCTACATCCTGGTGCTGTTTTGTGTGAGACGGACCACGGATGATGGGACTTGAAGTACCTTCACTCACTTCCTAAAAACAATGCAACCTTCATCCATTCACCAATGCAGACCAAACTTGGCACACAGAGCCCCCATGACCCAATCTACATCCTACTACACTTTGTGGGAGGGTGGACCAGAGATGATGGGACTTCCACTACCTTCAATAATTTCATGATACCACTGCAACTCCCAATAATGATGGATCAAGACCAAACTTGGCACACAGAGCCCCCATGACCCACTCTACATCCTGCTGCACTTCTCAAATGACCCGGGCACCGCCGGGTCACCAAGCTAGTCCTATATAAAAGAGAACCAAAGAATTGGGACTTAACTGTTTCAGTTTTTCTACCTCTGACAAAGGTAAAAAGTATTTCCTTGGATTACAATTTCACAGTTATTACCTACCTGGCATATAAAGATTTTTCTAGATGTAACAGTACAGAGATTGTTAATGAGAATTGACATTTATTGTTGTTTTCTGTCTCCAGATCATTTCCAATTTCCCTAAAGTGTACCTTTTGCAGGGCCCTCTTGGCAAGATTTGTTAAGAGGGAGTTTGTTATTGCTTTACTCCAAGATTGAGAGAATGTTCCTTCTCCAGTGGATCTCCATGGTTGAGAGGGTATTTGAATACTGGTTTCCAGGGTTGTAATGCAACACTCAAACCACAGTTGCTCTTTGAAATTTTATTACCTGTCTTTTATTGCTCTTTACCTTTAGTCCTCACATAGCCAATAAGGGAAATGGCTTATGCCTGCACTGAAATCCCTCAACACAATCTTAACTGACAGCACCTCAGACAGAATGTAGGCCTCTGATTTTATTAGTTTTAACATATTTGCCTGTGAATTTGGGTTTTTGTTGTCCGCGTTATAGCCAGCATGTCTGCCCCTGAATATTTTTCCTGTAAATATCTTGGATTACTTTTATTGCTGATTGAAACTGTGTTATTCATTATTACAATATATAGTTATCTTTGCCACTAGATGTAGTGATAGCAGCCAATGTTACTGTCTTTAATAGTGGAGTAGATCATTGTATAGAGGATGGGACTATCAGTGGCTATTAGTCAGTGTGGTGATAGTATCAGGGTTGGTGTGTTACTCTGTATCAATTGTTGGCACAAGTGAAATAGGAAGTTGTTCTTAGGTTCTGCTACCAGAGTTCCCATAGGTACCTGTTTGACCATTGTCTGAACAGAAGTGATCTACCATAGATAGCCCTGTCACTCTTTTAAATGACATTACAAGAAATAATAGGAAATTGAAATATGACTAATGTTCCAGGATAGAAATATTTAGTAAATCATAAGCATTCATGGCAACCTCATTCAATATTGTTAACTTATAACTCATTCCTATTTATTACCTGTGTTTGACAATTTTTAACGTAACTGTGATAGTGACAATCAGTTTGGTTTTATAAGTGCCATAAATACCAAAATGTGTGGTTATTAATGTCATTATAATGATGATAGTCTGATGAAGTCAATAATTTCTCATCTGATTTTGGGATAAAGACTGCCTTGATTTCCTATGGGGAAATAGTGGGGAATAGTTTGGGAAATGCAACCATGTCAATTTTCCTAGACTTCTCTGTGGTCTTTAATGGCATCAATTATTGTATCCTTCACAGGGACTTAAATGAGATAAACACTTTTGGTGGGCAGGGAAAAGGGTTTTACAATGGCTTCAGTCATTTTGAAGGAAAATCTTCCCAAGGTTTCACTCAGTGACTTTTCTGGATTCTTTCTTGTTCTTCATGTTTTAAGTATATACCAGAAATCATGAAGAGAATCATTTGGAGCCATACATTAAAGTATGGACATGACATGGAAATCTGCCTCTTGTAACTAATGAATAGTGTAGAAAGGTGTGGAAAGGTACAGAAATGCTAAACAAGCTTTTGAAGACAGTTTTGAGATGGATGAGAAAAGAAAAGTAAGACACAATCCAGATAAACTGGAGATGTTCAGAAGATCTAGATGAAGATATGAGGTCTTTGTTAGATTGGATTAGAGAAAATATTAGACTTGAGATCTTTGGAAGTGTGGACAGTGTTTGTCACCATCTTTGATTTACATGCACTCTAATGTGTGCAAGATGAAGCTTCAACATTTCTTGATCATATGCAGATGTCTTCAGCACATGATTGTTTTTATAGATAGTTTGGAGGGTTGAGCTTCTGCTTAACATTTTTGCAAATGAAACTTAACCAGGTCCATTTGATGCATTGTATTTCTTGGGTCCAAATTGAAGCACAATTCATTGCTTTTAAAATCCTCGGGGAAATGGGTGAATAGAAGAATTGTCTGCATCCATACAAACCTAGCTGGATCATTAATCAAAGCAACAACATAACATGTGCCATTAAAATCTATTAAAGTAGCAAATTTGAATGAATGGCCTCTTCTGTGCTAACCCTAACCTTATAGAATGATTCCAAGAATATGCATAGCTCTGCCTGTGATTTTTTTTCAAAGGAATTTTCAGGCCTGATCTTAATTGACTATAGGCCAATTATTATGGATTGATTTCAACTGTCGTATCTTTTCTAAGTGATGAAGTCATTGGGGGGAGAGGGGGAATAAACTAATTTATTGTTGCAAAAATTATTTTGTGCAAACTAGTGATAATCTGCGTTGTTGTAGGGTTTTTTGGGCTATATGGCCATGTTCTAGAGGCATTCTCTCTTGACATTTCGCCTGCATCTATGGCAAGCATTTTCAGAGGTTGTGAAAATCGTTCCTTCAGTAGATACTCATGAATCCTATAAAAATAAGGATGACAGTCATTTCCCTTGTGAAATAATATTAGTAGCCTACAAAATACAGTCTGGTATTATTTTCCTTCCTTTTGCCATCCCTTAGGTTTTCTCTGTGATACTCTAAACTGGATGTCAAAGTCTTTAGAGCACTGTTTCTCAAACTGGGTGGTACCTAGTGGGTGGTGGGGAGTTCCAGGGGGGCAGTGAGAGCCTCTGGCAAATTTTGAGGGTGGTGAGTAGCTCTAATGGGGCGTTGAGTGTGTGCCTGCGCTCATAATCCCTGGTAGGGTTGCCACATGTCCCATACGGGACATCCCCAGCGCCTCCCTTTGTGGAGCCCACCCTTCGAGGCCTCTCCCTCTTTTCCTCCCTCTGTCCACGCACACACTCATTTGCTTGCTCCCATGGCTCAGGATTGCGTACACCACTGCCTGGGCTCCCTGCAGCGGCTCTGGCAGCTGGCTCCGTCGGCTTCTCTGGCCCTTGCCTTCACAGACTGCAAGTCCAGGTCCTCTTGAAAAGGAGGGAGGAAGCCGGCTGCCCTTTGGTGGGGAGGAGCCTCAGCCCTGGCCTGTCTGCCCCTCGGACCCATTTTCTCCGAAGAAACAGCACTGGGAGGAGCCGTCCCGCATTTCACCCCACTCCAAGATGGAGCCTCAACTTCCCCTCCCCTTCCAAAAAGAAGCTGGCCCTGTGTGGAGGCCAGAGGGAAGGAAGCCCCCCCCCCCACCAGTCCCTCAAACGCAGTTTTTGAAAGAACGAAGGAGCCAGGAATGACGCACCCACCCCTTGCTTTATTGGGAGGCTTCCTTCCTTCCTTCCTTCCTTCCTTCCTTCCTTCCTTCCTTCCTTCCTTCCTTCCTTCCAGGCCCCAATTTCCTGCCTCCTGCCGCCTTTCTGCAATGGGCCAAGGCTTCCAAGAGAGCGTCCTTCATCCTCTCCATTCCCCAGAATACAAAGGTGACTCTTGCTGCCCTTCCTTTCTTGCCTCCCACCTACTCCAATATGCCTTGATATTCTGGGATATAGAGCTGTGTGGAAGGTCCCCCAGAAGATCAAGGCATAAAATCCCACATTATCTGCTTTGAACTGGGATATATGGCAGTGTGGACTGAGATAATCCAGTTCAAAGCAGATATTGTGGGATTTCCTGCCTTGATATTCTGGGATATAGGGCTGTGTGGAAGGGCCTCCAGAATATCAAGGCATAATATCCCACAATATCTGCTTTGAATTGGGATATATGGCAGTGTGGACTCAGATAATCTAGTTCAAAGCAGATATTGTGCAATTTCCTGCCTTGATATTCTGGGATATAGGGCTGTGTGGAAGGGCCCCCAGAATATCAAGGCAGAAAATCCCACATTATTTCAAGGGCCCTTGGAGTTGCAGTTTTATAATTCATACCTTATTATATTGATTAGTGATGTCTCCATGTATTGTAACCTGCCTTTTTGATTAGCTGTTTTGATCTCATTGTTTTGATCTGGATTTTTTTTCTGTATCAGGAACAAATTGAGAACCTGCAAGTCGCTTCTGGTGTGAGAGAATTGGCCGTCTGCAAGGACGTTGCCCAGGGGATGCCCGGATGTTTGACCATCCTGTGGGAGGCTTCTCTCATATCCCACATGGGAAGCTGTCAGACAGGAGCTCACCCCGCTCTCTGGATTCAAACCACCGACCTTTCAGTTGTGAGGGTTGTGAACATACAGCTTCTGGGCTGTATGTTCCAGAAGCATTCTCTCCTGACCTTTCGCCTACTACATCTATGGCAGGCATCCTCAGAGGTTGTGAAGTCTGTTGGAAACTAGGAAAGTGGAATGTCTAGGGTGGGAGAAAGTAGTCTTGTTTGCTTGAGGAAAGTGTGATTGTTACAATTGGCCACCTTGATTAGCATTGAATGGCCTTGCAGCTTCAGTGCCTGGCTGGTTATTGCCTGGGGGGATCCTTTGTTGGGAGGTGTTTGCTTGCTCTTTGATTGATTCATGTCTGGAATCCCCCTGTTTGATGAGCGTTGTTCTTTATTTAATCAACATGACCCAGGCTCCCACGCTTCTCCTGGCCCTGTGGGGAGTCAGTAGCCCGGTTTGTGCCATCCCCGAGCACAGCAGGTGGCGGGAGCCTGGCAACTCAGGCTTTGAGCCCAGCTGGCTGCAAGAGCCACGTGACCCTGGCTCTTAGGCAGGCCTGGGCCCTGTGGGGGGAGGGGGAGCCTCTCACCTGACGAGGTAGCACAAACTGGCAATCAGGCTCCCTGCGTCTGTGTTTGGTCACCTGGCTCTCGCACTTGGCATGTACGTTCTATATGTCAAACCCCTCCAGTATTTTCTGTTGATCATAGAAGTCCTGTGTGCCAAGTTTGGTTCATATCCATTGTTGGTGGAGCTCAGAATGCTGTTTGATTCCTGGTGAACTGCACACAATTGCAATCCCCAAATGTCAGGGTTTATTTTCCCCAAACTGCACCAATGTTCAAATTTGGGCATATTGAGTATTTGTGCCAATTTTGGTCCAGATCCATAGTTGTTTGGGGTCACAGTGCTCTCCGGATGTAGTTGAACTACATTACACGTAAATCACTGTTAATTCTTCCCAACCCCCTCCAGTATTTTATATCTTTCTGTTTAATTGCTATTAAAATTTTAAAAAATTAATTTCTAGGGGGACGATGAGCAATTTTTTTTCTGGAAAAGCGGCGTTAGGCCAAAAATGTTTGAGAACCACTGCTTTAGAGCAAAAGATAATGTCCTTCTAAGATGTTAAATATCTGTTGTATGATTGGGATGGTAAACTGGATGGGACCTTTCAGTAGTATTACAGCATAAATGTGATAATTGCTAGTTGTATAAATCACATTGATGGAGATATGAAATCAGCAGAATTTAAAATAGGATTTGTTTAGGTGCCAGTCTTTAATTAGCACTGTGGATAGCAAATTTCACCAGACTTGGCTGCTTTCATAAAATTGCCCTTCTTGCCACTTTTCCATGTATCACAGATCACAACTTTCATTTGATTCTCAGTTCAGATCTTTTTCTTTTTAAAAAAAAAATCAGTTGATATGGGTGTAGAATGCAATAGTATAGTAACACCTAGTACGGTTAGTTAATGTGAGTTTGTTTATAACGGACATTGGAAAATGGGCCCACTGTCTTTTTGTTTTGTTTTGCTTTTTTGTTTGCCCAACTTCATCAAACGCCTCTGAAGCTCTCCCAGTTTGGAGAGAACCGAAAAACGCCTTCTGCTCCACAAAAAAACCCCAAAAAACCAAAAATGTCAATTTTCCATTTTACTTGCTAGCCATTTCTCTGTGTGTGCACGTGTGACATGCCAGGGGCCTAATAAGTTCCGGTATACTTTATGGTTTCCTATCCCTACCTCAGTTAGAAAATTGGTATTGGTTCAAATATATATTCTGGTATATTTTAGTATCTATAAGTAGATTGCTTATTAATTATCTTCTGCATTATATTGGACAGGAATGGTGAACCTTCGTCTTCCATGTATTGTGGAGTACAACTCCCATAATTTCTTACGTTGGTTGTCCCGGATGGGGCTGTTGAAAACTAATTATAAGCAAACAAAATATAATCGGAGACTGTGTGTACTAAACACTGGTACAAACTGAGTAAAGTAGAACTCTATACAGCATATATTATCTAGTTTATAAGAAAGATACATATATAATAACACAACAATAAGCAGCAACAATCAATAAGTGTAATCCCATATTAAATGGTCAAAATTACCCACTTTAGATATAGCACATATTTAGTAAGAATGTTTTAGAGCTAGAATAGTTCTTGATTACTTTTCAAATGAAAACTGCCACAAGCATTTTGAAGAAGCTGCTAGACTGCTGACTTCAATTCCCGTAACAAAAACAATACCAAGGACACTATTTCCAGTAACCAATAAGAGGTATAGGTACAATGTAGTGAAGAAATAGAAGCATCGCCAAGGGAGCATCACTCCTCTTCAGCTATGAAGTAGGGTCCCTGCCAAAGTGCTGTGATGAAAAATCTGACTGGAACTTTGAATCCACCCTGAGTCCCCTTGGGGAGATAAGGCGGAATACAAATACAGGTTTTTTATTATTAGAAGCAGATCGCCTTCCTTGCATTTTTCTTTCTTTTGAGATGATACTTTAGCTCTTTTTGATTCCTTCCCCTACCCTGAGATTCAAAGGAAAAAGTTCAGGCCCCAAGGGACTTTGGGCAAAGCTCTCATCATAAACCCATGTCATAAACTGTGATAGTTCCTGTGGTGGATTTGACTATTTTCTACTTTCTTTAAATGTTTTCTATAGAAAAATGTGAATAGGACAAAAATCCCTCAATTATTGAAGTGGTAGACATCTAGATGTAATATTGAGCAGGCTAAAATAGCTTACCATGTGACTGGATTTGTATTTAAAATGTGCCCATAGATGTTACGTGTTATCTCACCAGAGATGTTCTTCATAGCACAAACCTACATGTGAAATAACAAGGTAAATGAATGAACAGAGGAAAATGTGATAGAGCTGCATATTGGAAACGAACATTGCATATGCTCAGAACTATACATATTCCAGAAGTGCAACACAAATATGTAAGTTTTGCATCATTTTGCCTATGTTTTTTTAAAAAAATCTTATCTTCCTCTTATTACTTTGATATAACATAAATATTTTCTACTCATCTTTGATTCTCTGTCAGAAATTGAACCTGGTAACTTCAAGATACCGTAAGGAAAGCGATTGATTTTATTGCATACTGAGTATATGGAGAAACACTTGCTGGAGATTCTAAACTACAGTATTGACAACCAATACTGTTTGTGACTTAAATGAGAATCAAAATATAACTTTGTTGTCTGGTTTGTTGTCATTATTGTTGTTGTGTGGCTCCATGTTTCTAATTTATGGTGATCCTAAGGCAGACCTACCATGCGGTTTTCTTGGCAAGATGTATTCAGAGAGGGACTTATCATTAACTTCAACTGAAATTGAGAGAGCGTTTTGCCCAAGGTTTCTATGAGTGTGCGAGCATTTGAAGCCTGGTCTACAATTGTAGTCCAAAGCTCAGACCACTAGACACAGTAGTCTACTGCTAGATGAAGAAAATTCAAAATTGTTTTCACATTCCCTTGAGGGTACAAGTGACCCTCTTTTTCTGTAATTCTTTTTGAGAGTGACAGGATGTGGAGACTGAGCTGGGACCTCTGGTGGGTGCATGCAATCTGCAAATCACTCTTTTTCCAATACCAACATATAGGATTAGATTGTGTGACTGTGAATGTGCAAACAATTTTTCTGTATTTACATCCATCAGTACAGGGGCGCTCATAGATCGCGACCTACTGGTAGATCGCGTAGGGTGTCCTGGTAGATCCCAGGCAGGGTGGGAGGAAGGCTCAGTCCCGCCCCGCAGGCTCCCAACGCCGCCCAGGTGCAGAAGGAGGTTGGACTGGATGGCCCTTGGAGGTCTCCTCCTATTCTAGGAACCCATTGTTATTATCAGAGGCTGGATTACCATCTGTGAGGAATGCTTTGATTGTGTATTTCCCTTATGGCAGAAGGGGGTTGGACTGGATGGCCCTTGGAAATCTCCTTCTACTCTAGGAACATATTGTTGTTGTTACTATTATTATTATTATTATTAGTAGTAGTAGTAGTAGCAGAGGCTGAATGAATATTATCATCATTATTATTATGAATAAATTCAAGGGCTTATTATACTCACATTTAGTTGAATTTAGTCTTAAAATATATTATATGGCTCTCACTGAAATACATTTCCAAATATTTTGCTTTTATGGCTCTCTGAGTAGTGGGTAGGTAGATCATTTTGACTTGGTTGTTTTATAAGTAGCTCGCATGCTGAAAAAGTGTGAGCACCCCTGCATTGGTACTGTATTTCTTATGCCCTTCAGAAGGCCTTTATTCAAAACAATAAATGTTATCTTGCTCACTTTTCCTTTTTGGAAAGAAAGGTTCCCCCTTCACCTAAAACATGTTCTTCTCTTGAAAACGTAGTGCTCATTTTATTATTTTGTGGGCATGGAGGACTTCTGAAGCAAAACAAAATGTTTAGTTACTACAGTCTTTTTCAACCAGTGTGCCTAGGCACACTGGTGTGCCTTTGCAGAGCTCCAGCTGTGCCTCCAGAAAAGCTTTTTGCCCCCCTTCCTTCCCCCCTCCTTTTGCCGCCGCTATTATTTTGTCCTCCTCCATGGGAGAAAAAATCTTCCCTTACCATGTTGGTATTAGGCTCTGTCCGCAGACGCCCCCTGCTGCGAGGGAAAAGCGTTACGCAGCATGCAAAGGAGGAGAGGAGCCCAATGGGCGGCTCCAAAATGACGCCGCGTCATTTTGGAGCCACCCACTTGTTGTGGATAACTTTTGGAACCGCCCACTTGCACTCCTCTCCTCCTTCGCATACTGCCCTCTGTTTGTGGATAACTCCTATATATTGAACTTCTATATATTGCAGATTATCCAGTGCAGAGCCTAATCCAACACGGTAAGGGAAGATTTTTCCTTTTTCTCCCATGGAGGTGCCAACATCATGTGGGTGCCAAACTGTACTCCGTGTGTTTCAAATTCACTATATTGATACATTAACTTTATAAAACTTTTGTAATTGTGCATATTGCTAGTTTCACTATATTATTATTATTTTGCCTACTCTTTGTCCCCTGCATATGCAGCCTGTTGTGAAAAAGAGGTGTCGAAACGCCATAAAACATTTTGTGTCATTTTGGTTGGTGGTGTGCCCCAGGATTTTGTAAATGTAAAAAATGTGCCTCGGCTCAAAAAAGGTTGGGAAACACTGTGCTAGAGAACATACAGCTTTCCTAGCATGTGAGGCTTGCCCAAAGTTGACTAGTGAGAATCTCTGGCTGAGTAGAGATCTGAACCCTGGCCTAATATTCATATCAGTATCCCATGCCAGACTCATTATATTCATCTTTTTCCATTCTTAAAAAAAATGAGAAGCTTCTTCAAGAAGCCTTCAGGTACAACTTTAAAATAGCTTGCAGGGTCCCTGAGACTGTTTAATATTTTTTCTATAATCCCCCTTTTTCAAAGCTAGATGTAAAGGGCTTGTTTGTTTGACTTTTTGGTAATTTGTGCAGCCACAAATGTTCTGAGGGACAGAAAAGTGGTTGTAGGGCCCTCTGCAGTCCCCTAACCCAGTGTTTCCCCTAACCCAGTGTATAAATATGTGAGAGGAAGTCATATATATGTTGTGTTCATCTAAACAGGCTCAGGTTTCACACTGAGTGTATAAATACATTTTAAAACATATTAACTATATGTATTACTGTGTTAGAGTGTAATTTTGTGTCATTTTGGTTGGTGGTGTGCCCCAGGATTTTGTAAATGTAAAAAATGTGCCGCAGCTCAAAAAAGGTTGAAAAACACTGAGTTACTAGATGTGTATGTGAATGTTGAGGGTGATGGCAATATTCAAGGTGCATTTTTGGCTCCTGGGACTCCTCTCTTGTAAAGACAAAGCTACTCTTATTTTTAACCACGTGTCAGATTTCTTATTTTTTAAAACTTATACCCTTCCCTTTTCCCTATCTGGGATCTCTGACAGCTCACAATAGAAGTTAAAACAAAATGTAACTAAAACAATGGATAATACAGAAGTATACAAATATTATGGAACTGTTGAAACATAATAATAAAAATACAACTTGTCCTAATTGAAAGGGTTTTTTTTTTTGCAACAGACAGTTAATAATCAAAGACATGGGTTAAAAAAGATATTTATCTGCTAGTGGAAAAGACCAGAAAGGGGGCCAATCTTGCTTCCCATATGCAGGAATTTCATCATCGAGAATAGTAAAGTCCTCCTCATAAATTCCTTTCGACAAGATAGTTGCAGTGGGTCAGTCACTACTTCCACTATCCATTAAGACAGCCTAGTCTGGCTGATGTTATAAGACAGAGCAGGCATCATTGCAGTGTGCATGTGGTAGTTCTCACTTTACCAAGGCTCTTGTCCACATTCTTAAACTGCACAAATTGAAACATATACAATAACATAGGTGAAAGAGTTACATCCACTGGACCTATATTAACCATGATATCCAAGTCAGAGTGGATATCTGTGGTTTTATCTGCAAAGTGTTATTGCAGACTTTATTGTGCGTGGCCAAATGGCTCATAGTCTGCTGCTGCTGCTTTTTCCTCTTCTCTTTTGAGCCAGAGCGCAATAGTCTCCTGGACACTTGAGACAGCTCTGCAGATGCAATTATAGCAAAGAAAAACAGTTCTTCACTGCCACCATTCCCATGGTGTCAGCTTCCTGATGGGCCCTAGTCTGTATTGGGTCAGACCTTCATGTCTTTTTATTGTCATCACTCTAGGCTTCGTTCCCCTTGTTTCACAACTGCCAGCTCCCTAGTAAACCCGGGGACTTGCTGCTCCATTCATTGGGCAGATAGTCTCAGGGGTGATAATGTCCACCACACTGTTGATTTTTTTGGTGCAAAAGATACAGTATGAGAATTTTTTATGAGAAAAGTCCCAAATGTCCATTTACAAAGATACTTTCTTACAGTGGCAAGAAAATTGCTAAAATTTTATGTTTTTCCCTTTGATAAGAAAATTAGCAAAGAATTACATTACTTGAGACAGATCCATGATGGTTGTGGAGGACATGAAGTCCTGAGCTGCTCCTGACAGAGTAATGTCAGCATGAATGTTACAGTACCACCTGGGCTGTGTGTGTGTTTGTGTGTGTGTGTGTGTGTGTGTGTGGAAGGGTGGAACTTGAACACAACCTCCAATAACAAGTTAAGAAAGAGAGACTGTTGAGATGTAGGGTGGTTCCTATACCAACATAACCTAAGAATGCCAATCTACTGATCAGTTGAGGATGCAGGGGTGGAGAAGAGGTATGGAAGGATATAAGTTTGTGCACATTTTTTCCAGGACGATTGCTGAGAAGGCTGAAAGCTTTAATCACAACTATCCTGTCAGCAACCCGGGAAATAGGAATAAGGTCAAAACCTTATTTCACACTGCTAATCTGGAGAAGTTTATATGTGTGTTCACATGTGCACCCAACACCACATATGGCCATCAGAGCTACAAACCTAGATGACATTGACTTAGGTGTGCAGCCTTACTATAGTTCCTCTTCTAGTGGCATGCCACTTTTTATGTTCTCTGTCCGTTTGAGTAGAGCTTAAAAGTAGATATTTGAGTAGAGCTTAAAAGCTGTCCTTTTTATATGGCATTCAAATCTACCAGCTTTTCACAACTTTTATTTGTAATTATGTCTGTGTGTGGCCAAGAAAAATTTCTGTAAAAATACAAAAGTTTACACAGTGCTGGGGGTTTAACAGTATGAAAGGCAAAAAGATAGAGTGCTGATATACACCAAGTGGATTGTAGGAGAAAAATGAACAGTCCTTTATCACAAAATTTGTCTATTGAGTAGAGCAGCAGAGCATAGATACAATGATAGCAGGAAAACAAAGTTAGAAAGGTAGATAGGGTTTATTCAGTTTTGCTACTGCTTTTCTGTTTCATTTGAGGTAGTACAAAAAGAAGTAACAATGGATAGGGGCGAGTTATAATGCTAGAATCCAATATATAATATGTCAGCTCATTTGATTTCTTTAATATATTTGCCACGTGTTTTGTCTTGGTTTGCCTAACAATGGGTTGGTTGGCCATTACTAAGACAGATCAAAATGTAACCAATATAATAGTAATAATAATAATAGCAACAATAACAATGTGGGGTGCAACATTGTAAAAACAAAAGATTTAAAATACATACCAGAGAAAAAATGCAAGTTAAAATCCACTAATGAAATGCAGATTAAACTTCACAACATAAATTTACTGAATCTGTTGAGGGTTTAATTGCAGTACAGTGACACCTTGACTTAAGATTTTAATTTGTTTTGTGACTGAGCTCTTATCTCAAAATGCTTTTATCTCAAAGTGAGCTTTTGCATTGAAATCCTGTTAATCCAACCTCCATTTTTTGCTATAGTTTTCAAATGAAAAAAATGTACTTTATAAATAACAATAATGTATAAATGAACATTCACATAGAACAGTATAATAGAAAGATCAACTTTAAAATAGTAGAAGCACAAAGTTGTGGTAAGGAAGCATATTTGAGGCCACAAAATGTGTTGGCCAATGTAACAGCAAGGTAAAACCTGCACATTCACGAGGAACAATAAGAAAAGAAAGATCACATTTAAAATTGTAGAAGCACAAAGTTGTGGCAAGAAAGCACAAAGTGAAGAGGCAGAAGCATAATTTTCTTAATACTGTACTCATTCCAGCCTCCCTCCCTTTTTCCCGCTCTCTCTTCATGAAGCCAAACATACCAGGAATAAAATCAACTAACCTAAATTTCTTCAAAGTGGACAAAAGCAAAGCAGACAGCAACATCCCCAAGCAGACAAGAACACAAGGCACTGAGGCTGCTCCCTTGAAGCTCTAAAGTCCTGTACTCTCTTGCTATTGTTCCCTCTGGCACTATCTCTTAACTCAAAATGCTGCTCTTATGTCAAAGCAAAAACCAGGCCAAGTGACAGCTCTAAACTCAAAATGTTCTTAACTTTGGATGCTCTTAAGTATAGATTTATTTACTTATTTGCAGTATTTGTACCCCACCCTTCCTACCCCAAAGGGGACTCAGAGCAGCAATTTGATGCTGAAGTAGAGGTTCCACTGTACTCACTTAAAAGTGTGGTGTTTAACAGTGATTCATCATGATTCCTTTCACTAATGTACATAATACTGTAAAAGTTGAAGCTTATTTATGATAAGATGGGAGTGGATAGCAGGTATCCTTGGTTTTGTGCCCAATGTGTTTAAGTTGTAAGTATGAACTTTTATGTAAATTACTGTTTTAAAACATGCATTAACAAGAATGCTTGGTAAAGAACCTGCATTTGTTCTGAAATACATACATGATGGTTCTTTGAACCTTGGCAGTTACACACAATAGTAGTCTGATCCCAGTAACTCATACTCACATGGAATAAAGGACATTCACATGTTATAGAGTACATAAAAGGATTTTAGATTATTTCAGTCATAGTTAGGCAGTTTAAAAAGTCTCATTGAGCTTGGATTGCAGTATCTTGCAAAACAGACAAAGATAAGATTGGTATGACTGTATCCAGTATTATTCATTCGTGTCTGTTTTAAAATACTGCATTTTGTACAGACACCGAAGGCTGTGGTTATTGGTAAGATGGTGTTAGGAATACTTGAGGTGGGACAATAAAAGAGTATGTCAGGGATAGATGTGATATCCTGACTTGAAGTGGAGCTCTGTGGAACATTATAAAAGTAACTGAAACGTTCAGGACCTTGGATAGTTCTTGGAAACTTAGTGATGTAATGAGTTTGCAAACGAAAGGTCTCTGGTCCAATTCCTGACCTCTGTAAGATAAAGATAGGTAAGGTGTTTGACTGAAACCCTGGCAAGCCATTGTCAATTAATTAGGACAATACTGAGTTTGATGGTTTAGCTTCCTGTTTTGGTGTCAGATAGCTTCTTATGATTTTAAGTGGGAGTATTTTGTTCTGCCAAACTCAAGACTACCAATTTTGTGAACGCCTTAAATAATTCAGTAGTATCCCTGTCAATTGCTATCCAGGATATTGCCTATGTTAATGAACAAGTACCAGGGAGTGTGGGTCACCTGATGTCAAGTGTGAGGGTTCCTTAGGGCTTGTTTTGGGGATTCCTAGTTAAGAGTCCTTTGGCTGGAGGGATTCCTGGCTAGCAGATTCTTTCTTAGCCTTGGGGATTGTGTCTCTCTTCAGTAGCTCCATGTGTTTTGATTCTTGATCTAGCTCCCCCCCCCCCCCCCAATCAAAGTTCTACCTGCTCTCAGTAGAAGACATGATGAATATAGACCGAAGATATGCCACTGTAGTTTACAATTGCTGGGTTCTTTTCCTTTAAGGCAGTTAATGGTTTTTTTAAATTGACCTGTTCACAAATAGGTTACACAAACTCATTTTCGAATGTGGAATATCCATAACAGAATTACTGAGCTTGGAATGAACAGACTTTCAGTGGTACATAATATCTGTTGTAATAAATAGTGTTTTAATAATCAAGATGGTATTAAGGTTAATCTCTTTATTCAAAGGCAGATGTTTCTTTGTTGTTTAAATCTAATTAAATAATCAAGGCCTTACACTAGTGCTTCTGTCTGATTCAAAAGAGGTTTGGTAGAAAGCCCCCGGTTACTTAGAAAAGAACTTTGCATTAATTCCTTTTGTGTGATAGCATTACCAACCATGCTGAATAACTTAAATAAACAGGGAAATCTGAAATGATGTCTGAAATGATGTCCAGGCTCCTCTTAAATCAGCAATCCTTTCTTGATTGATATCATAAATACTCCTGGGTTGTGTATTGATAATGGATCCGAATGTTATACAGGCATCAAATATAACTTAGATTTGGACTTGTAAATAGCTCCCTACTAAGGAAACTATGTGTTAAGTTGTGGATTTTTAAAAAATAATAAAGACTACTTGCAAGGATGTCAGTTGTAATGAAATCAAGCACTCTTTAGGGTTTGGAGGAGGGGGGTTGTAAACGTAATGGAAAGAATTCACAGGTCTCATTGTGTGTCTGTGAGTGGGGTGTGTGTGTGGAAATCACATTATTAGAAATGTAATGGAAATAAATGAAAATAATTGTTCTGATCAGTTGTACCAAATACGGCTTTGGCACCTTGCAATACATGGGGCAAGTTGGGGCTTGCATCTGTCAATTACCTTTAAGGTGTTACAAATGATTAAGTAACTGGCAGAATGCACCCTTTGTGGGGCAATCAGATTACAAAGAAATCTAAGACTACAAAATTGCCAAATAAGCCTTCTCATGCTTCTGTGAGTCTCCTTGAGCTATTATTTTTTTAAGCATGCCTCCCGGAGCCTCTGATCTCTGCTTGTGACATGTTGGTCCTGGATTATTTACATGGCAGAGCTGATAAATGGGTGATTCTGACTGCCGGTTAGATTTTGGTCTAGATTATTATCTTATCCCTTCATTTTTATGGAAATACAATTTATTTTATTTAGATTTTCTGTGTCTTTTCTCTTAAATTATTTTAACATGTTTTAAAATCACTTTAATCCTGTTTTAATTCTATTTCTCTTTGAATAGAGATAGCAACAGATATGAATAATAATAAAATAGTTGAATGACCATATGCTGTGTGTTTGGTAGACATGAAAAGTTACTTACCCTAAAATGCTAGCCTTGCTATTGAGTATACAAAGCAAACATGCTGATGGCAAGGTTATTTCCTGGGGGACATGCTTTCATTAATAAACAGGTCTCCTTGGATTTGTTTTTACTCTGAGATTTTTAAAATGGAGTATAATAGCATGATGAAATAATAGTTAAGCATTGCATCTTAGTTAAAAATATATTCACCAATGGTAAATCGTTACTTTTTCAATATCTGCTTTTTTAAAATTAAAAAAGACTCATATTTCAAATAATAACTTACTGAAATGAATTTTAGCTAGTTGTTGAATAATTCCTGAGAAAAAATATTTTCAAATACTGTTAATTTGTACTAATATTGAAGGTATATGTGTAATTTTATTTTTTTTTAAAGTTGAAATAAATTTAGATAAGCATATCACATCCAACAGCAGACAAGTTTGAATGGATTAATTAGGGTTGTGAGCTCTTAAACTCGAAACACACGTGCCTAATTCCCTGTCATGCTGGATTTCTGCAATTCATGATATGATATATCCTACTGTATTATTAATTTACACTCTGGAAATGTCCTTTATCTCCATGTTCATGATTTGAGAGAATTATTGTCATTGTCACCATTGTCATCACCACCAACATCATCTCTAAGCTCTGATAAAAAGTTTTAACTCACAGTCGTCATAGTTAAGAGAAAGCATACACAAAGAGGAGGTATTCACTAAGATGGCAAAGGGTGAAGATAGGTGTATTTTAAAGTCATTTTTTAAAAAACAAACACAAAAAATCATGGGGCTTTGTAAAATTTAGAAGAAAAAATGATGGAGAAAATGGCAAAGGTAGGAATTAATGAAGGAACATTTGCATTCTATGTTGTTGTATGCCTTCTGGCCATTTCCTATCATGGGGTGTTTTTTTGGGGGGGGGGGGGGTTAGAACTTGCTCAGATACTGAGATAAAGTAACTCGCTCAAGGTCTTCTAATGGCCTTCCATGACAAAGTGAAGATTTGAACCCTGGTCTCCTGAATCATAGACAAATGCTTATACGGCACCATGCTTGCACTCATGTGGTATAGGAAAAATAAAATAGAGCAATATAATGTGAACCTTTGTAGACCAAATAAGAGGTTTAAAATTAAAATGCTATGGAAGAGGATGACATTAAAGAGAGAGGAAAAATTATTTCCTCTCTCCTTAGTGCCATCTTCCCAGAAGAACTGGAAAGAAGCAATAAAATGACTGTGAAAGGAAAATGGGAGGGCCAAAGGAAAAGTGTTACAATAGAAAGGTTTTCATAGCAGAAACTAAAGGAAGGGTGTATATCTTCAAAATATTTAGAGTTACAAATGAGTTGTTGGCAGTCGCCATTTTTTCTATCTAAATAAGGCACAGGTAGAAGAATCCATAAAACATTGATTATTATGCACATGAAAAGGATAAATCAAATCAAAGCCAACCAACATAAAAAGATGCAGTAATCATGGAAGACGCAGCACATCCACAGAAGTAATATTAAGGAAGTGGGAAAAAGATGTGTTCATTCACTTTCTGATGTTGTAAGTAATGTGGCGTTTTTGCTATTTCTGGAGATGAGTAAAAGCATAAAACTCTCTCCTGGGTGGCTTGGGAAAAGTATGTTTCTTAAAAGGCAGAGCCTCAAATAACATGAGAACGAAAAATCACAAGGGAGTTGTGAAATTGATTCTTGATTTTGGGCATAAGTGTCTACAAGTTGAAATTCCTATCTACACTGACCATTTAATGCCGTTCAAAACTTTCAACTGTGGTAGCTAGATAACAAACACAAAATCGCATAAAATAAAGCCCTTAATGTACATCTAGCACTTCACGGTTTGTGTAATCACCATCCGGACTTCAAACTGGTTCTGGTATTTCCTATGTAGTCATCTGCACAGTGGAACCACTTTCTTCAATGCCCGTTTGAAACTGACATAGGTGGTCAGTGTAGATGTTCTCATTTCACATTCCCTAAAAATGTGAATAACGGTATGGGGCGGGGGGACGGGACTCTGTCCTGGCTATGTATGCAAATAGTGAGTTGATTGCTAATGGAGGATTTGTAAACTTTTGTGCAATCATGACAGCGTGTGTTCAGTTGATAAGTGCTAAGATTTTGCAAGATGAGTGCTGCCCACTTTGTGACATCAAGGTATAAATTCCACACCAGTCTTGGCAGACGCTAGAGACTTGTGTTGTGACAGCTGGTAGGAACAAGACTGTCAAACTGTATCCTTGAAACAAACAGCATGTGCTTCCCTTACAAACTGTACATGCGAACTTTGACTTAAACAGAATTATTTACCTGGGTAAACAACAAAAGATGAGATTTCAAATTAAAATATGTAGATTTGGGATTCTGACTGACTGAACAGTGGTGAAAAGCTTTTGATCTACATTGTTCACAAATAATTCAGTGGGTCTGTTTAAAAGTAAAACAGAATATTACTTTAAGTTAAAATCTAGTGCTTTTGTGTCTTAATGTGGTAGTCCCATAAATTAGAATGTGCTTTTTTAAATAAAAAAACACAACAACAACTTGTTTTTAAGTAGTTATGATTTTGGACACCTGATTTGGTTTCACGTGTGCTTAGATTGGTACACGCTGTGGGTGCTTTAATTCTGTTAAGTGGCCCAGTTCATTTTACGTTTTGGAATGGTAAACCGTATCAGCACTGTCATTTTACTTATGGAATTGCTTTTGTCAATAGGACAGAGAGAAGGGCTAGTTCCCCTCTCACCTGCAACACTTTGGGCACCCGCAAACCATGTTTGAGACAGCTGGGAAGTAGGTTTTCGGATCATGTGAATCTTCAGTGGGGAGGGGGAGAAAGTCTTTTAATACTAGCAAACTCCCACTAGCATTATGTTGGATTTAAGCTCTAGCCTTATGGAAATTCCTAAGAATAATATTATATGTCATGGCTTAAAATGCTATAGATTGGTAGAATTTTTAAATAATCTTTGAAGCTTCAACTTTTTGTATATTTGTAACTTGCTTTGTTCTTGTTCAGGATTGATATTGGGTTGTTTTTTTTACCATGGTGGAGGTAACTGGTTGTTATGGAAGGCGTATCTGACCATTCTTGGATATTGAAATAAGGATGAACAAGAGCAGCAGTGTACTAGTAGGTCAACCAATCAATTCTCATGCGATGCCAAAATAATTCTCTTGATTTGAACCAGAGTTCAGCAATTTTGACAAATCCTGGAGCAATTCTACCCACTGGATTTCACTGCAGGGTATATTCCCAACTCCTTGGTAGTGTGCAGCAACTGAGAACGGACAAAATCTCCTTTCCACCCATTTCATTGGCTCTTGTAAATAGTTGTTTGTTGTGATACCTATTTCTTTCCAATTTTTTCTCATACAATGTCAAACCATTGCAGTTTTCACTGTCTTACCGGTGCTGTACTTTTTGCTTGTTCTTGTTAAAAGTGATGCTCTAAAGCAAATAGAAATGTATGCGGTAAATTGGATGCAGCCAGAACCAGTGATTGGGAAATAGGCATTTGCAGGATGGCACAGAAGAGTGATCCACCATGATTGGGTTCTCTCATGTGTCAACCTATTCAAGTAGAACCATGATCTTTTCAGTTGGTACCATTCGTCTTTTCCCCTTCTCCATCAGTCTTTACAATTCCTGCCAACCATACTCTTTTGTACAAATGCAGGTTGCAATGATAATCAGAAGCTACTTGCTATTACTAGACTTCTCTTGTTGGATCTGGGTGAATTATTAAAACTAGTTACAGTTCTCTGACTAACACCTAACCGGTGATTGACAGAGCAACTTCATGTGATACAATTTATGTTGATTGAACTGACATTGTTTTTATAAAAATCACAATTTCTTTTTTTGTAAACGATTGTTAAACCAGAGTTGCTATCAGTTAGTTCTGCATACATATGCTTGCATTTGTTTTTTATCATAAAATATTTAATGTATGTTGTAACTATTTTGTTGCTTACAGCCATGAAATCATTATCATTGTTATCAAAGTTCAATAGGTCTGATGTTACCAAAGCTCTTTTGGGATTAGAATTATATTCTTTCAGTGTTTGCAGTACTTCTTATTTCTGAGTCTTCTGAAAAATTAATGAGTATTCTTCAAATCTTTATCTGAGTAATTAATGGAGATGTTGAACAGCACTGGACCTTGGACAGATCCCTGTGAACTGAAGCATTACTTTTTTTACTTCCTCCCAGCTTGACACTGATCCATTAATTACTCCTCTTGGGCACTGCAGCATTTCAGCCAGCTGTGTGCCCATCTTATGATAGCACTTTTTAATTATATTCCTCTAGTGTGCTTATGCTACTGTCATGTGGAAATGTCAGAACCGTTGTTGAAATCAAGATATATTTTAAATCAACTAGATTTATAATCTCTTTCAAATCAAATATTCTGAAAGAAAAGGGAAATTGGATTTACTTGGGATTATTCTGTACAATTCCATGTAGGAGACCAGTGTCCATCTAGTTTCTCTGACACTTAATAATTGAATATTGTATTTATTTCAATGAACTTCCTATTATCTTGGTTCATCACAGGCACACATAATTATTTTCAATGGCCAAAGGAGTATGGTATACGGATTTTTATATATGATCCTATAACATTAGTGAATATATGTGTTTAAAGAAGACAAATTCGATACTCATATATATTTGGGTTTTTAAAAAAGTAACTAAGTATCCAAATATGGTAAGTTTTTAATATTGTTACTTTATTATCTTCTTCTGGCCAAATAAAATACTTTCATTTGTTTATTTCAAAATTTCTGATTTTTTTAATTGTCTACTTTTTTTTCTACTTGTATGGCAAAAAAATCTTGAGTAGCATAGGGTGTTGCATTCTGGATTCCTCTTCTATCTTGTATTGGATATATTTATAGTTTTATTTGTGCAAATCTATGGCATTTATGCTTTTAGTATCACTGTTCTGTATGTGCTTAAGTGAGTTTAAGTTTCATTTAGGGTTGATCTTTTCAGTAAACATGCAGAGAGGATTGATGTGCAAATTTCCTCACTATATCAAATACTCCTATTTTCAGTGCTAAGTTATAAGTTACGCATTTTATGATGTTAAAACAATTGTTAAATAGGAATAACAAGTGCTTAGCAACTTTCAAGTTCCATATTTCCTCACAGTTTGAGAACAAACTTGGATAACACCATGCTTCAAACCTGATCAAACAAAAAGATGGTTTGTCTCTATATATTGCTCTTTTCTTACTTGAATATAAAAGTGATCAAGGGACTTTCAACTCTTGTATGTCTAAAGTTCCAATTGTATCAATAAAACAACTGATGGTCCCTTGTATAATCACAGTTCTTTTAGATACTCCACGTATATTCTATTTTTCTGAACAATATTCTCATTCTTCCATCTTTTTGATGAGATGTGCTTTCCATTGTTTTCAGTGATTCTGTAGTAATTCCTGTTTTCTTTTTAATTTTCTGTAAGGTTTAAGCAAATAAACAATTTTCTTTTAGTTTTTGGAAACCAATGCAGGGGACCAGGACTAGGAAATGTGTAGCTCTAGGACTACAAAAAAATCTCAAAAGTGTTTTTGCAACCCCAGGCCTGTCAGGCTGTGTTAGTCTCTAGGAAGAAAGATGAATTTCCGCTCCTCATCAGGATATACAATTAACTCTTTAAACAGGACACAAGGGCCTCCTTGTTTAGGTTACAAAATATGTGTTAAATTCAATTTTTCAAAACTAAAAAAATAACTTTTAAATAAATGGTATAATTGATAATCCGTGTTACCCGGAAGGTTCCTATGGTAGGAAATTGGCTCCCACACTCAGAGAAGTTGCTTACCCCTAGCCTATTCTTATGACAAATAGACGAGTTAGGGTTAGGCAGACATTGTCAGCCTTACACTTAAAACAGTGACACACTTCAAGGAGTCAAGAGAGAATCTTGTTTTGTCTGAGTGCTGCCCTATGCAAGATTTGTGGCTAATACCTTATTTCAAGAAAGTGGTAAATATGCAAGTAGTAAATTTGTATAGCAATATATCATAGACTCTTCCTCCTCCTTCACTAGTATTAGCTAACTCTAGGGGCCCTTCCACATAGCCATACAACCCAGAATATCAAGGCTGAAAATGCCACAATATCTGGTTTGAATTGGGTTATCTGAGTCCACACTGAAATATATTCCAGTTCAAATCATATAATGTGGGATTTTATTTAGTTCTATGGAAGGGATCTAGGTGACTTTAATACAGTAATTTAATGTAATTGTTTTTAATGATTTTTATAATGTTTTTATATTCATTTGTAATCATTTTGTTTGAATGTATTTTATGATTGTGGATGACACTGAATAGTGCTTGTTGTGAGGCCGCCCTTAGTTCCCGTTCCCCCCCAGGGGTGAGAAGGGCGGGGTAAAAATGTATGAAATAAATAAATACATACCTGCATACATAAATAAATAAAGTAACTTAGGAAAAAGCCAGAAATCTCACAATATATAACTGATCCTATTATTTTAATTCCCACATGGACCAATGTGATTAATACATTTAAAGTGTATAGTTGATATTAGTCAGAATCAGTAAAATCAAATGTGTATAATTTCAGGTAATGCAAATGATTAATCAGATTGACTTTAACGTAGTTGTTGGTCCTAACTAGATTAGATTTATTGATCAAAAGATCTTGGCCAGTCAACACTTACTGAGTCTATTATATCCCAGTATAACAATTGGATTCAGTACTTTGGTTTATATCTCATTGTTTATTGTATTTGTTCAAATCTAAAATCTTGGGTGAGGTCTAGAACATTTTAGACTTTTAATTTCTTAAAGCCAAGGGTTCTGGGCCTAGAATGGAATGGGAATGTCTGAGGTTTGGTATGTAGAATCTAAAGTAAAGAAATTTTGAGGTGAGAAATTGCAACATGGTATTAATTAGGAGAAAATATGTGTCAGCTTTTAAATAACTTTTTTAGATGCTGTTCAGAATATAACATTTGTTAAAATAAAAAAGGCTTGATTTCCAAGTTGTATATGCCTACTTAAGCTTATGAGTTTCATTTGTTCTCTCTCAATATGGTGCTTTTTTAAAAAAAAGAAATATCTGTATACTTTGTGTATAGTTGTACCGAGGTCTCACCAAACTATACAGTGGGCTGTTATTTTTAAAACATGTTTTTAAAAGAACTTAGGAGGGTTTTTTTTTAAAGCTTTGGCCACTTCGGAGTATGCTCATCTTTCACTCACTTTCATTTCGTTAGATTCCATTACTCTTTCTTTTCAGGAATACTGACTACAAGAAGCAGTTTAAGGCCTTTGGTCATGCTGTTTAGAACTGTAGACAGAGGCCTACAGGTTTATTAATGCTTCTTAGACTGAACGCCCAACATACCCTTTTAGGTTGCACAGCAACTGATGCCTAGCAACAATAATAGATTGAATTTCCAAGAGTGACCATGCCAGATGCAATAATAAAGCAAGAGTACAAATAGTTGTCATGGTTTTCTTTTCATAGTGAACTTGTCTGAATTCAGAGATCTTTTGTCATCCCCCCCCCAACCCAACAAACCCAGTATGCTGCTAAAAGTGTTTAATAGTTCTGATACTAATATGCTGAGAAAGTTTTTGCTTGTTTAAGTGTAGGAGAGAGATAAAGAGAAAGAAACAGAATTTTAAGTGACATTCATAATTTGCAAACTTTGAATATCTTTAGATCCCAGTTCACTACTTACTTTGGAAAGTAATTCAAATTTGGTTATTAATGCATAGTATGATAGTAGGGTAAAAACAAATTAATGAAAACTATAGTGGAACATAAGCCAGCCATAAACAGGTATATTAAAAAAAGCTTCTGTAGGCCAGGTGGTATGAGAAGCCCAATGCTATCTAAATCAAACAAAGTATGTTTTTTAAAAACAAACCTGAGCACTATGTTCCTAGATTTCATTTGATCAGTTCCTTTTTGATTTAGTTATTTCTTTAACCGTTCGTTTCATATCTTTAAAAAATGAGATTGGGAACTCATTCTTTGCTTTAAAATAAAAATAAAACCAGTGTATTAAAAGGCAAAAGAAAATAATTGAAATTCCTGGGATTGTATAATGAGGAGAGAGTTTGATAGCTATTAATTGCACATTCATCTGGAGACAGCGGCTATGAATAAGTTGCCAGTGGCGGCTAGACAAATTTAGTTCGGTGTCATAAGTCTGTCATACTGTTCTCTTGTCAAGTCTGCTGTGTGAAAAGTGCATGTGCATGTGCGTGGGTAGGCTGCTGGTGAATAGGAAGGCTGAGAATGGCAAAAATGCTAGAAACTTGGATGTGCCTGTCCATCGTTATAGTTTCTGACATGGCTAGTTACACTAAGAACTGAATTACACTTTTTGACAGCCATGGGCTGTAAATACACATTGCTAGAACATTTGCTCAATTGTCATAGAATAATTTTCACCGAAAGAAAAATGAAAAGAAAAAGTGGTACTTCTAAGGACTGGCAGTTACAGTATAGAGCAGGTGTTGTCTATAATCAATTACTTTGATCATAAATAAAATTAAAATTGAACAACATATCATGATTAGCTGATAGCTGTCCTAGCAATTCAAACATAAAATATTTAATTTAATAATTTAAACTATATAAATAACTGTAGAAGGGATTTTAGAAATTAAAAATACTTGGAATATTTCATTCCAAGTAAGTGGGGCTGGTTGACTAGCTCCTACTATTAAGTAGTGCACCTCCTTTATTTATTATGAGTATCTAAATGTTATATTCAGTTTGATGAATGCATGGTCATTTAATGCTGCACGTTTTATATGGCAGACTTGTTTTCCATAGGTGCATCTCATATTCTTGGCATCATTGGGGGGGGGGGGCTAGGATCCTTCTCCCAATTCAGACCAGAAGTTACTAGTGGTTCTGATTCACACTGTGTACCAAGCCTATTATTCTTGTTTGTTTGTTCACACTAGCTTGTAAGAGGATTTGTGTAAAAGAGAATAGGCTACAATCACCAACATCTAAACTGATAATGTTCAACCAGGATTATGTGCAATTCTGGTTTAATATATTGTATGCATTCATGTATTAAATCAGTCTCATGTATAAGTTTAGGGCTGGTTTGGATTTTGACATGACATAAGTTGGAGGTCATTATGTGGAAAGGGGAAAGCACCCATGCTACCTCAGGTGGCCAACGGTTCCCAGCCGCCATTCTCCCATTGAGGCAGGAATTCTAGTGGTTCTCAACCTCTGGGTCTCCAGCCAGCTTACCAGCGGTTAGGATTTCTGGGAGTTGAAGACCAAAACATCTGGGGACCCACAGGTTGAGAACCACTGTTTTAGGTTCTCTGTCATGGATCCTCTGTGAATACATACTCATGCAATATCTCCAGCTCGCAGAGCAGATCGGAACCTTCTAAAAGATAAAATTGACACATTAAGTAGCCTCGCCCCTCCATATATAAGCTCTCAGCACAGAGCCACCCACTCAGTTTTCTCTTTTCCGCGCAAGCATTGAGAGAACCTTCTTCATTCGGACTGCTCTATCTGGTATAGTACTCTACTGACCTATTTTGGATTGACTACCCTTTGCTAATCGATTTGGACATTGTCATCTCTATCTGGCTTGATTTTGGACTGTCTGACGACTCTTTCGGATCCCCCCTTTGGCATGGCGACTTCCTCATTCAAGTCGTGTGCCTAATGCCCCAACGTCCTACCGGACACAGACGGGCATGATCTCTGCCTGGTCTGCTTGGGCGAAGGTCATCTGTTTTAGGTTCTCCGATAATGGACTTATCTCTTGCCTTTCAGAGAGAGGGATGGTTGCTTTCTTGATAGGCATTAAGGTACACTATTCACATTTACACATCAATTCAGGGTTCTGGGTTGATTTTTGACTAAGATTTCTAGGCATAAATTAATATATGGTATATGTAAACATACCAAGTGAGATGAGCACAACTGTGTCCCCCTTTTCTGAGGTATAAGAATGGCTGGGATAGGTCATTTTATGCTACAGTCTCAAATGCTTGATAGATATGTATTTTTGCCTGAAATATGTTTGTCAGATGTATAACTTGCTTATGCATACTAACATACTATTGAACATGGGCATTGTATATTGTAAGGGGCATGATGACAATATATGTAGTTTACTTCCTTGTGTAATGATTTTTCTTGTGAATGTTAAAGTAAAACCCAGAATACTGTCCAGTTAATTTTCTGATGGACTTTAAGTATTCTGACCCCTTCTTCTCTTCCCTTGCCACGCATACCTGTATTTTCATTACCATTTTTATTTAATTGTTTTCTAGTTTTGCTACATAATAGAGACGCAATATATTTATATATTGTCTACTTTCTGTGTAATCTTGTATATATAAATTTATAAGTACTGCCGTTACCTTCATTATTTTCTAGGTCAGTTTGAGGTGTTATAATTCATAATAATTCCCTCCATCTATGTCTTTCTCTCCTTGTTTATTTTGCTGCTTTTTCATTCAGATTATCATATTATTCATATTTATTTATTTTGCACCTGTACACTGTCTATTATTCTTGCCTCTCCTAGTTTTTACAGAGGTCATACTTTTGTAGTAAAGGATATGAACTAAGAAGTTTCTTATTAATTTCTCATCTGCCATTGGGTGGCAATAAGCATTTTCCTTTCAATCTGGAGATAATAATACTAGTGGCCTATGTTAGTCACTTATTGTTTCTGAGGTGATATAGTGCTGTATTGGTTTCTTGAATTCTTAATAAAGTCATTGAATTGCAATACAGTACAAGACATTAGGTTGTCTGACTTGAATGCAAGTCTTCTACCACAGTTTGTAGCTTGTTTTGTTGGTGCACTAGCCACATGTTCAACTATCCCTTGAAACAAATAGAGAATATCCACAGTCATTCATTCCTGGAAAAATTGAATATGGATACTCCAATGCATTAGTCTCACATGTCAGAGAGGTTTGAAGAGGAGACTATTTACAGCCATGGTACACAACTACCCATCTGTGATAATGCTAGATTCCGGGGTGGAAGAATTGGTATTTCAGTTTTAAAGAAGAACATAAATAGTAACAGGCAAAACAGAAACGTAATGAAATTGCAATAACAAGCGGGTATAGTTATCTTTGGATACAAAGACTTTCGGAAGAATGAGTATACTGCGAAAAGTGTTACTCTGACCACTGAAGGAGATATAATTTCAAACAAACTATAGATCCCAGACAGGGTCCACAGAATTGTTGTAGGAGGCAGTGCCAGGCCCTAGATTACTGAGAAACCCCAACTGAAATGCTCAGTGTAGTCTTGAGATGAAGAGGGAAATGAGGGGAAACACCACAGGGGAAAGTTGTGTATCAGTGACAGATCTTTGTTACCCTCACTTTATTTGGATAAATGTACAGTATGTTCTGGTTACAACAAAGAGACACACTTTCTAGATACCTTGATTGCAGTGTGCAGTGGAATGGTACAACCAAGAGTCAACCCCGAACATAATAAGTGGTTCTTAGCACCTTGGTGGGAGCCGCTAGTAGTTTTGCAAGGTGCCATCAATTTCAGTTGATATATTTATGGAAAGATGTTAAGAATATGCAACGCAATGACATTTTGCTTCAAAAGAAGAATCTTCTAAGAAATGAACATACTGGTAGAAAGGAAATGTAAAGAAAAATTGAAAATATGAAAACTGAAAAGCTTGAGAATCACTCGAAAGTCACAGTCATGGAAGCTTGGCTAGAATGTATGTTACAGTTCAGGAATACAGCTACCAAATCCAGGAGGGGACCAACATGAATAATGAGCAGAAATTGTTCCTTTTAGAAAATGCATTTTCAATCCAGAGACACGCTTCTTCTGCTGTTATCTCTAAAAAAGGACCAGAGCTAAGAAGTGATTTAAACTTTAGGTTTCATGCACAGAACTGAACTGGCTTGCACACTGGAAGGAGGTTGCATGGAGTAGTGCTGTTCTTTGCAGAATGTGAAAGCTTTTGGAAAGAGATTCACTCCTGAGTAGTCATGCATAGGCTTGGTATGCTTCATGGGAAAATGTCCAAATTGGTAGGAATCACACCTCACTCTGTTACTATGCTTTGTCCCCATAACCTCTGTTCTTAGCTCAGGCTTGTAATGTAACCTCAGTTGTGGTTGATTGATTACAGCAGGATGATCTCCTAATTTCATTACTGAGTTACAAGTAGGAAGTTCTAGTTTAGAAAATAAATGAGGCTAAATCTGACAAAGCAGGAAAAGTGGGAAAGAGAGAGTAAGTAGACATTTATCAGATATAAGTGGAGTAAATAACACAAGAGGGACATATTTTAAATGACCTATGATTCTTACTGTTGACTTAAATCAGTCTTGAATCCTTGACATGGGCTTCTGGATTGTATTGATAAGGAACATGAAGTTCATAGATGAATAAATGTTCTGTTAAGGAAGCAAGAGTGGTGTTCCTGCATATCATGTGAATAGAACAGGGATCCACGAATATGGGGACTCCATAGCAACAATAAATTCAATTTTGATCACTTGCAAGGGAAATGTCATAGAAGAGACCAGCAACAGGACACAGGATGTGCTTCTTTTATGTATGTTTATTATATTTTCTTCGTAAGCTGTGGGGCTCAGGGTTACTTCCAATCACTACTTGCTCATCCTCTCCTCTAAAGTTATTTCTCTAGACAGTAGATACAAAGAATGCCGTATCTCTAAGGAGCAGGAAGCAGTCCAGCTAAGCATCACTAAGTACAGTGAAATAAAAATAGTTGGCTAGAAAATCCAGTACAACTTAATGGTTAACAACTTAGTATATGTTACAATTTTGACCTTAATGCTTCTTGAAACGTGACAATTCATATTCCTTTGTGCTATCAGTTATTCAGATTACTGCTGGATTGTTGGATGATTGTTCCAACCCTGTTAAAATATAATGTAAATGTATGCCATAAGGGGGGAGAGTTCAGGCTTCAGTTATCTGTATCTTACTAACATTTTGAAGTTCACCAGTTGGAATCCAGTTTGTGTGTGTGTGTGTGTGTGTGTATGTAGTGACTTGAGAAACTGCAAGTCGCTTCTGGTGTGAGAGAATTGGCCATGTGCAAGGACATTTCCCAGGGGATGCCTGGATGTTTTACCATCCTTGTGGGAGGCTTCTCTCATGTCCTCACATGGGGAGCTGGAGCTGACAGAGGGATCTCAACCCGCTCTCCCCAGATTCGAACACTGACCTGTCGGTCAGTAGTCCTGCCAGCACAAGGGTTTAACCCACTGTACCACCAGTGGCAAACACTGGCAAAATCCAGTTGCCAAACACTGACTGATATTGAAATGTTTAAGTTGAAATGCCTTTTCCCCATGATAACTCCTTCAGGAGTGAATTTATTTATTATTTATTTATTTACATCATTTCTACCCTGCTCTTCTCAACCCCTGAGGGGGGACTCAGAGCGGCTTGACAAAAGGCAACAATTTGATGCCAATACACAATATAAATACACTATAAAACTATACACATTCAGCATTAAAATACAGTTAGGATTAACACATAATACACATTCACTTAAGTTAAAACAGTGTTCCGTCCACAGTATGAGCATTGAGCCATATCCATTAACTTGCCATTACAATTCCAATCCAAAGTGCTGCATTGTGCTAATGTGCAAAAGCCTGGTCCCATAGCCAAGATTTTACTCTTTTCCTGAATACTAGGAGGGATGGGGTTGATCGTATGTCGTTTGGAAGCGCATTCCACAGGCGGGGAGCCACCACCGAGAAGGCCCTATATCTTGTTTGAGAAGTTGGGAGTGAGAGCAGGGCCTCCCCGGATGATCTTAAATTATGAGGTGGGACGTAGAGGGAGATGCGTTCCTAGTGGTAGATTTCGCTCACTTCCTGTTGTCTCACCCCTGTTCTTAACTATGAGTAATTTGTAAGTCAGATGTTTGTAACTTGGGGACTGCCCTTAGTGGCTTGAGGGCCAGAGCCAACTGAATTCATTTGTGTATACAGTTGGCTTTCCATATTCACTGAGTCTATTTCCACAAATTCAACCATCCATGGTGTGAAAATATCCTCTCACCAAACAATAAAAAATACTCCACATACCTTGATTTGACTATTTTATATAAGGGGCACCTGTTTTTGTATATAACGGAACTTGAGCATCCATGGATTTTGTTATCCACAGGAGGTTCTAAAACAAAGCTTCCGTGATACCAATAGCCCAATGTGTAGGCACAAATAGCCTTCAGTTATTAATTATTGTGGTTAGATGTCTGTGCAACCACTGGACAGCAGAGATGCACAGACATCTGGTCATATACAGTAAATAATGCTCACTTCTTACAAGTTGAGTGCTACCCTGAAGTTAGAAGATCAGCAATAAGAAAGAGCAGCCCTGAGATACATTTTTAAGAATTAGCTGGGAAACTTGGGAGTATAAAGATATTGCCAATATCTTGCAAAATGCCCAAAATGTTACAGTTGTTTTCATTATTTCTGTTGTAAAGTTTCTGAAATCATGTAAACATCTGTGTTCCTTTTTAAAGAGTTTCTTTAAAGGATAAGGGTGCATCTGTGTGTGCTGCAAACATTGTGCTAGACAAGTAAAATGATAGAACAGGCCTTTCTTAAATTACCATGTTGGCCTTGGTATATTTTCTGCTATTTCTTTTCTGCCACCTGGCGGACAAATGTATATATTTCTCATTTGTTCTTGTCTCACTACTTTAGTAAAGAAACATGAACGTATCTGACCTTTTTTCTGATGAGTGCTCTTATTAAGTATAGTTTTGTTTTCTCATTATTTTCATTTGTCCAATATAAATATGATGAAGTTTCATTTTGTTATGTAACAAACTAGATCTTGATGGTTTTCTTCATGATGATAGTAATCTACCAAAATTTGGAAGAGACCACATGGGACATCTTGTCCAACCCCCTGCCATGCAGGAACACACAATCAAAGCACTCCTGACATGTACTGTGTGAATAAAATTTTTCTTCTAATGTTTTTAGTGGACGTTTAAAGCATTTGAATCAAGTTTTTCATAGTCAGATGTGTGTTGTGTAGCTATTTTTGATGCTATATGTGCCACCCTCCTGATCTGAATTGAATGTTAAAAATTGTATTTGTTTTTCAGAATCAAAGATATAGCCTTTGCATTTAAATGTTTCATTGAAGAATTGGTGTTTGCTTTCTAAACAATTTAGATGAATATTTGCTTTAAGAATTCTTCCTTCCTGATTTACACTTTGTTTATTGTTCCAAAAATGCTGCCAAAACAGTTTACTGTTAATTTTTCAGTAGATGTTAAATTATGATGATATTATTTGATTTCCAGTAATTCTAACAAGCTAAGCTATTAAGAAGCAAAATGTATCTAAATACCCCTTTCTATATTGAGGGTAGTCTATATAACCTGGCAATGAAAGATATCTGTAAATATCATAAGGCCCATGCTCTTGGTAGGTCTATTTCAATGTCTTCAGAAATAGTTTTAGGATCTATGTTTTCTTTAATATTATTTATTTGTAACTTTTGTAAAGAAATTGGAAGTATTGCGCCAAAACAAGAAATGCAACCAAGCCTTGTTTTCAAACTCTTGGGGATTGGAAAATTGTCCTAGATACGTTGAGGGTTCAGATAACGTTTAGGAATACCATATGATTAAGTCCACACGGTGGATTTGTTCAAACAGACTTATTTGCCATATTTAAAACCACTTTTAAAGCCCCCTTCATTTGAAAAGTGGCTCACCATCTGCCATAACGGGTGTGTAGGTGAGTGAGAATAAGGCCGATATTGTACAAGTGTACACTCTCAGCCTGAGATGAAGGCATAGGCAAATCCTTACTGAACAAATATTGCCAAGAACGTCCCATGATAGGTTCACTTTAGGATTGTCATAAATTAGAAGTGATTTGAAGGCACACAGCAAATAGCACATAATATGCCAACACAATTTCCTGTAGCCCACAAAGGCATAATCAGTGTATAACAGAACACATTTGAACAGAATCTTTTCAAATATTTCATGGCTTGGAAGCTTATTGGTAGACATATGACCACTGATTGTTTTTCATCCCTGTGAAATGTCAGGTAGAGTGTTAGTAGAAATAAATTACAATAATTTGTAAAAAGAGAAAACACAGCCCTTATTACATAATGTATAATCACTTCATATAATTCCCCATTACAAGATATGGCGCCAATACCAAAGTAGATGGTTTTTGAAAGCATTGCTTTTTTTTAAAGCATTTCACACATAGAGGACATATAAATCTTTAACTTGGACCCAATTGAAGTATTACACACATGAAATCCTGATTTCAGAAGTGACTGTACATTCTCCTTGTGCTTTACATCCTAGAACTTATTGCACGAGCAGTTACCAGTTATCAATACAATTTGCACTTTTGTGAAAAAGACAGCAACTAACAGTAAACTGGCTGATGTGCCAGTTGGACATCTAAGTACTACTATGCTCCCATGAGTTGTCACTTTATGCTGGAACTGCTTCCTATCTTCTTCTATTTCCATTGAGTAATTCTGTGACGCTCTGCCAGTAAGTCCTTTTGTCCTGCCAGATAGACTTAGCCAGGATACTGGACTCTGAGGAAAGCAACAGAGGAAGATTGCAGGCTCTGGGCTATTCTGCTAAAAATCCATATCTTTTTGTGCCAGCATGTGGTTCAAACGGTACTACATCTGAGGTCATATTCCACACCATTGGCTGAAAAAAAGTGCTCTTTTCCTCTGTCACTTATTGCTACCTACAAGGATTACTTGGCATTCATACTTCTAGGTGCCAGAAAAAACAATCAAATTAAAGAATGCTGGCAGATGCTTTGTTTGACTGTTGTATATGATGACATTCTTTCCAGAATACAATTATCTTGTTCAGCAAGAAGAAATTAATCAGGGAAAAATGTCAGAGCTGGAGGTTCTAAGCCTTGGGGAAGGCTCAGGAACTCCCAGTCTGCCTTAACAGTCCACCTTAACAGGGGAGAAGCTTGGTGTGCCAGAACTGGGGAAATCCCGGGGATGATGCAATCTCCTGGGCACCGTGCTGAGTCAGGACGGATGTGACGCGGGCCCTCCGGACAGTGGACATTGATTTACATGGGTCTGACTCAGCAAGGATATGATGCAATATCCATTGGACATTAGGACTGCTGAGTCAGAGGGGGATGATGCAACCTTTACCGGACATTGCAGGTGATGGGTGGAGGGGGCTTTGTATATAAGGGGGGTTTGGGCGACAAGGTAATGCTTTGGCTTTACAGGTGTTGTACCTTCAATAAATCTCGTTGGATCGGACCGCAGACTAAGCGTGATCTTTACAGAATCTTGAAGCGGCCTCACAGAAGCCAAAGCCCATTTCAACTTTCCCAGTTATGGCGAGGTTGGCGTTGGAGGAGGAAGATTACTTGGATACCTGGAATCTTGCTCCGGAGGAAATCCGTAGGACGATGGAGTGGGATTGGACCACCATTGATCAAGTGGGATTTCCTGATGAGTCCAGAGAAGCGGCGGCGACAGCATGGCGTGCGTCGACTCAGGTGGACAGAGGCATTCTTCAAGACGAGCCCAGAGAAGCGGGGGACTGGACGTTTCCCACTCAGGTGGGCTCCAGAAGAATGGGTGAATCCAGAGAAACAGGCGTGAGGGCTGTTCAGGTGGATTTTCGTGGAGTCGGAGGGACCAGAGAAGCGGCGTGGAATACATCGGCTCAGGTGGACCCGGGAGCGGCTCAGCGACGAAGCAAGGTTAAGTTGCTTCCAAGTGGTAGTGAAACTACTGAACCGGAGTCTCTGACGGAGATTGAGGTATTAAAGTGTAAGATGGAGGCGATTGAGAATACCTTCCGGCGGATATCGAGAGGGATGTCCAGGAGGGAGCAAGTTTTGGATTCGATGTGGAGTGCCCCTGGAGGAGGTGATTTCACGTATTATTCCTGGATGGGTGGTGAGAAGCCAGATAGTCGGCCTAGATCTCCTTCGGGAGTGTGGACGGAAGCCAGAAATCCTGTTCGAGAGAAGGAGCCCAGACGGTCTTCCAGTGAGAGGCGTCCAGTGGCGGGACCACAATCGGCAGGTTTAGGAAGAGGAATCCGGCTGCCGGAGGAGAGTTTCCGTTGGAGAGAGCCTTGGCTCCAAGACTATGGTGGAAGGCCTAGGAAGGAGCCTTTGCGGGTGGAGTTCGAGGGTGAAGCCTGTAAGGTGGCCTTCTTTATGGCAGCTGTAAGTGACCACATGGAAGATTATGGACATTTATATCCGAGTGAAAGTAGCCGGGTTCGAGCCGTGGGAGCAGTTTTTAAAGGCAGAGCTGCTGATTGGTACGTTCAGTGCCACGATCACCAAGATCCTTGTCTGAGAACGGTACAAGGGTTTCTTCGAGCAGTGAGGAATCTGTTTCGTGACCCGTTGGAGAGAGTGAAAGCTAAAGAGGCGTTGCGGAGTCTGGCTCAGGGTTCCAGATCGGTGACCGAGTATTCGGAAGAATTCATGAGCCTGGCTGGGAAGGTGGCGGAATGGTCCCAAGCGACGTTGCTGGAGCTCTTCAAAGACGGTCTGCGGAGGGAGATCCTGGAGTGGTGCCTTCATCGAGACGATCCTGGAGATGTGGATGGCTGGATCCAGTTGGCCGGGAGTGTCGAGGGGATCTTGGCCCAAGTGCAACGTCGAAAGTCTCAGACGGCAGTGGGGAGATTTCGTGGTCCTGGACGGGGTTCGGGAGAAGGACGAGGTTTCTGAGGAGAGCCCAGGCGTGGTGGTGCCAATGATGGAAAGTCTGGAGTTGTGAGGAAGCCGGTGTTGGGAAGAGGCCTCTGCTTTATCTGTTTCCAACCTGGTCATTTGGCATCTCAATGTCGACAGAAGAAAGCACTAGACCCAAAACGGGTTGCGGTTGTTAGAGGGGCTTTGGGTGAAAAGATGGAATCACCAAATACTGGGGTGAGTGGGAGTCCCCAGAGTATCCACTGCCTTTTGGAACTTTGTAATAAGGGGAGCTATGAGGAACATCGGGCTTTGGTGGATTGCGGTTGTTCGGAGAATATAATTTCACCTGGGTTGGTTGAAAATCTAGAGTATGATACTAAAGTTATGTCAGCCCCTGTACATTTTACTCAATTGGATGGGTCTTTTATTGAAGGAGGACCCTTCCCCCTTAGTACGAAGGGGTTGAAAGGCCGAGTGGGCCCTTGGGAGGGAGACATTGATTTTGTGGTGGCTCCTATCAAAGGGCATAAAATAGTGTTAGGAATGCCGTGGCTGGAACAAGCCAATCCCAGGATTGATTGGAGATCTGGGTTGTTAGAATGGAATTCAGGGGAGGAGGGAGGAATTCAGAATAAGCTGCAAAGGGTACCCAAGGTATATTGGGATTATGGTGATGTGTTTGACCCTGTATTAGCACAATGTCTTCCTCCTCTGCGCAATGTACAATGTCGGGTGGAAATCAAGGAGGGGGCAGTATTGCCAAAACCGAAAATTTATGCCATGTCTGTAAAAGAAAAGGTAGCTTTACGTGAGCAAATCGATGACTATTTGAGTAAAGGGTTTATTGAAAGATCAGAATCTCCCATTGCTGCGCCAGTCTTATTCAGGGAGAAGAAAGATGGAAAATTAAGGTTATGCATAGATTACCGGGGTCTTAACGCTATAAGTACTACTAACTGTTATCCGTTGCCTTTAATTAAGGATTTATTGGGTCAGCTGGGAGGGGGCCGCTATTTCACCAAGCTTGACTTGATAGACGTGTTCCATATGGTGAGAGTGAAAGCTAGTGATAAGTGGAAGACGGCGTTCTCTTGCCCCCTCGGGCTATATCAATGGGCCGTCATGCCTTTCGGGCTGGCCGGCGCCCCCGGTATTTTCATGCAATTAATAAATGAGGTGCTGCACCCCTTGTTATATCGAGGGGTATTCATATATCTAGATGATATTGTGATTGTGACGCATACGGAGGAGGAGCATGTGAAGCTGGTGCGGGAAGTGTTAGAGAGGTTGAGGCAGGCGAAGTTGTATGTAAAGCTGAGTAAATGTGAGTTCAGTAGGAAGCAGATCGATTTCCTGGGGTATCGTATAAGTGAAAGGGGGGTGTCTATGGACCCTGCTAAAGTGGAAGATGTGCTGGCGTGGGAGGCGCCACAGACTCGAAGACAGTTGCAGGCGTTCTTGGGCTTGGCCAACTTTTATCGAACTTTTATTTTAGATTTTGCTGCCATCACGCTTCCCCTGACCGAGTTGTTAAAGACAAAAGGGAAAGGGGAGTCTAAGAAAACGAAGTCTCCTGGAGCGAAGCTGTGTTGGACAGAAGAGTGCCAGGAAGCGTTTGAGAAGCTGAAGAGGGCTTTTACCAGTAGTCCTTTACTTATGCACCCGGATACGGAAAAGCCTTTTGTGGTGCAGTGTGATGCTTCTGCGTGGGCTTATGTGGGCGCGCTATTGCAGAAAGATGATCAGGATAGGTTGCGGCCATTTGCTTATTTTTCTAAGAAGTTTGGGGAACAAGAAAGGAAGTGGCCGGTTTGGGAAAAGGAGGCGTTTGTTGTGCGATGTGTGTTGCAAACTTGGCGTCATTTTTTGGAAGGGGCAGTTCATCCTTTCGTGGTGTTAACTGACCACCAGAATCTGCAGTATTTGAAGGCTCCGCAGAAGTTATCACCCAAGTTGGTTAGATGGGCACAGTATTTTGCAAGGTTTAACTTTTCCTTAAAGCATATTAAGGGGAAAGAGAACATAGTGGCGGATGCTTTGTCTCGCTATCCTGCGATGGGGTCCAACCCTACCCCGGGTTTGGAGGAGGTGTTTACTGAGAGTCAGTGGGGATTGGCTGTGCAGACCCGGTCTCAAACTAGGGTTAGTAAAATGGAAAAAGAGGTTAAGATTGAGGATTGGGGGTCTGAGTTGCAGGAGCATTATGCAGGGGATGAGTGGCTGAGTCGTCATAAAGAGGAGTGTAAACAGTTGAACGGTTATTGGTTTGTTAGGTCTAAGATGTATGTTCCTCGGGGAGTAAGGAAAAAGATATTGGAGTTGTGTCATGACCACAAGACTGCAGGGCATTGGGGTTTTACCAAAACGCTATTGGCGGTGCGGACTCGGTTTTGGTGGCCTGGGATGCGTGTAGAGATTAAAGATTATGTACAGGGTTGTGAAGCCTGTGCTAGGGGGAAGGTGCCCTCGGCTAAGCCCCAAGGGCTAATACAAATAGTGGCTTCCCCAGTCCGGCCGTGGACCCATGTAAGTACTGATTTTGTGGGGGAGTTGCCCTCGAGTAGAGGTTTCCGATATATATGGACGGTACTGGATTTATTTTCTAAACAGGCCCATTTTATACCATTGAGAGGTCTGCCTTCGGCGGAGCGACTAGCTGAGTTATATATCCAGCATATATATAGGTTGCACGGTTGTCCTGAGCAAGTGATCAGTGATCGAGGAGTGCAGTTTACTGCCCGGTTTTGGGAGAAGTTTTTGGAAGGGTTAGGGGCAGACCGACGGCTTACCACTGCGTATCATCCTTGCTGTAATGGCGGGGTGGTACGAACGCAAAAATCATTGGGCAGTTATTTGCGGATATTTACTAACAGGAAACAGAATGATTGGGCAGATTTGTTGCCATATGCGGAGATGGCGTATAATGGATCGGTCCACTCCTCGACTGGGAGGACTCCCTTTTCTGTGGTGTATGGGCAGGAGGTGGTTCCTTTACCTTTTTTGCCTTCGATGGAAGTTGATGGAGACTGGAAATTAAGAGCTCAGGAGGAGTGGAAGGAGGTGACCGATGCGTTACGGAAGGCACAAGGTTCATATAAAAAGTTTGGGGACCGGCGCAGACAAGAAGGGGAAGAGTACCAAGAAGGTGATTTGGTCTGGTTATCGACTCAAAATATCAAGTTAGGGTTACCCTCTAAAAAACTAGGGCCGAAATATATAGGTCCATTCCGGATTGCCCAGGTGGTGAATAAAGTGTCTTATCGATTGAATCTGCCGAAAGGGATAAAAAAAATTCACCCTACGTTTCATTGTAGCTTGTTGAAACGATATGTTAGCCCGTTAATGCCGAAAGATTGAATGGTGTTTTGTTCCTACAGGGGGAGGACGAGGTGGAGGAAGCCATTATGTCAGAGCTGGAGGTTCTAAGCCTTGGGGAAGGCTCAGGAACTCCCAGTCTGCCTTAACAGTCCACCTTAACACCTTAACAGGGGAGAAGCTTGGTGTGCCAGAACTGGGGAAATCCCGGGGATGATGCAATGTCCTGGGCACCGTGCTGAGTCAGGACGGATGTGACGCGGGCCCTCCGGACAGTGGACATTGATTTACATGGGTCTGACTCAGCAAGGATATGATGCAATATCCATTGGACATTAGGACTGCTGAGTCAGAGAGGGATGATGCAACCTTTACCGGACATTGCAGGTGATGGGTGGAGGGGGCTTTGTATATAAGGGGGGTTTGGGCGACAAGCCAATGCTTTGGCTTTACAGGAGTTGTACCTTCAATAAATCTCGATGGATCGGACTAAGCGTGACTTTACAGAATCTTTACAGAATTAGCATTTTTCTCATATACTGGAGATGTAATAAATAATAATAAATTAAAATTTATATACATAGAGAGTCACAACATGAACAAAAAATAACAGTAACGTAACGGCAACATAAGCATGGAATTAACCAACAACACATAATTAAAAGGAAAAGTCCTACCTGCGGTGAAGAAAAAGAAGGGTCCGGTGTGCCGCCTCCTTCGGCCGTTTCCCCAGCCAGCCTCCAAGGAAGGGAGGGTGGGGAATGGAGGCGGAAGTGGAAGTCCGCTTGTCTGGGCGCATGCACACTAGGTCCCGGGGGTGGCAGACGCATGCACCTTCCTCCTGTGGCGGTGAAGGAAGTGAAGGAGCCAGCTGCTCCTGGAGGCGCCCCGGCTCGGCCCTGCTGTGTCCCAGATGAGGCCCTGGGGCGCCCTTCCCCTTGGCCTGGCCCCCCTGAAGCCCCTCGGGGAGGAAGGGCCCCAAAGGGGAGAAGGGGCCTTCCTTCGTGGGGGGAAAGGGTCGGGGCCTGGCAGAAGGACCCTCGGAGGAAGGAAAGGCAGGCGGGATTCCGTGAGGGACTCCCTCGCCAGCCTTCTTCAGCCTTTCTCCCAAATGCCAAGGTCTATTTCCCCTGAACTCCATCTGCGTTTCAGTACTTCCCGTACTTTCTGTTGGTCATGGGAATTCTGTGTGCCAAGTTTGGTTCAATTCCATTGTTGCAAGAGTTCAGGATGCTCTTTGTTTGTGTGTTAACTATAAAGCCCAGAAACTGTAATTCCCAAATGTCAAGGTCTATTTTCCCAAACGCCATCTGTGTTCACAATTGGACATATTGAGTATTCATGTAAAGTTTGGTCCTGATCCAACATTGTTTGAGTCCAGAATGTTAGCGTTCGTGAAAAAAAAAATCATTGGCATTTTAAACATGTAAAAAAGAATGAGGTCAATGCCCACCAAGGTCAATGCCCACCAAACTCTTACAGTATTTTCTCTTGGTTATGGGAGTTCTGTGTGGGAAGTTCGATTCCATTCCATCATTGGTGGAGTTCAGAGTGCTCTTTGATTGCGGGTGAGCTATGTTGTGTTCATCGAAACAGGCCCAGGTTTCACACTGAGTGTATAAAAACATTTAAAAACATATTAACTATATGTATTACTGTGTTAGAGTGTCATTTTGTGTCATTTTGGTTGGTGGTGTGCCCCAGGATTTTGTAAATGTAAAAAGTGTGCCGCGGCTCAAAAAAGATTGGGAAACACTGTGTTAAGGCATGGCAAAGGAATGGGACAGAACAATTAAAAAGCTAGGTCAAGACTGATACAAATTGAAATAAGATGGGACCGGTGTTTGGGTACAGTACTGTAGTAGGTAAACGACAAAAGTGGGGATGGGCTATTTCCAAGGGCCTGTTTGGAGAATGACCAGGGTAATATATAGGGGCCTAGGTCGTGTCTGGACAGTGTCTAAGCTGAGCTAGCACTGGTCACTCTCGAAGATTTTCTGAAACTATCAAGTCTTCAAATTCTTATAAAAAGAGGAGAGGGATGGGGCCTGTCTTATTTCCCTTGGAAGGGCGTTCCAGAGGTGAGGGGCCACCACCGAGAAGGCATTCTCTCTTGTCCCCACCAACCATACTTGTGACGGAGGTGGGAGAGAGAGGAGGGCCTCCCTGGAGGATCTTAGAGTTCGCACCGGTTCATAGATGGAGATGCGATTGCGAAGATAGGCGGGTCTCGAACCATTTAGGTATCCATAATGGACTGTGCAAGTAATTAGCCCCCCGCCTTCAGAAAAGCAAAGTCATTGCATTTTCTGTGATCATAGTATGTAAATATGTTGTAACTTTTTCTGTTCCTTAAACTAATTGAGTGCCAGATACCCATGGTACAGGCTGCTGAAATGACAAGTGAGTGCTATGAAAGCATTTCTGTGAAGTCGATGCAAACTTGATTGATAGCTAAGTTTCTTCTTACAAGAAGCAGCAATGGTGGAGAACTTCAAAATGGCCTGTTCAGATCGTCTTCATATTACTCTTACACATAGGGATTCTTGGTTGGCATAGAAACCAATTCACAACAAAGATCAAGATAGTTGAAACCGTCTATTACTACTACATCTCTCCTTTCTGAATGTATGGCCATCTGCTTCAGAAAAGCACCATCTAATTTCTCAGTCTGGCATAGGGGTCTGTAGCTGACCCCCACAATAACATCCCTGTTGTTTCTCTCCCCCTTACATTTTACCCAGATGCTCTTAACCTGGCTTCCAGTATTTAAGTGATGGATCTATTCAAAAGTAAACATCCTTGAGATAATGCTACTACACCTCATTTCCTGTTTGGTATATTTCTCTTTAAAAAAGGTTATTACCACCCCCACCCCCATTACAGCACTCCAGTCACCAGAATTGAATTACGCCTCATGTTCCAACACATTCAGAACTCCACATACATTCTTTTTTGTTTACATAACCGCCAAAACCGAATGTCCATTTGTATTAGTGGTAATATAAATTGGCCTCTGCTAGTACCATAGATCTTTTCATATTTTTTTTTGTTTATTAGAATTGCAGCTCTTCCTTAGCTATACCAGGTTAAAGCATACTCCTACCTAGGAGTGAATGGTAGCAGCTCTACGTCTTAACTAATGTTGCAACACCGTCAGCGGCAACAAGAAGAACACTGAAGGAACACTGGAAGTAGATGGGTGGGATAGTTCATTGTTTCATTTAGATCAATTTATTTCATTGTTCCATTTAGATCCATTTATCTCTTAAAATCATAAACAATGATAATCTAGACATATACTGTAATAAACAAATATTTCTTTATCCAGTTGCAATTTTTATAGACCTGATATAGAATTCATGATTGGATGTACATTTGCATACATGTGCGGTTTCTTAACTGGATCTTTAGGATTTTTAGGTCCCCATTTTGGACATAATAAACTATATTTTATCATTTGTACTGCAACAAAATCTCCTTAATCCTTAACTCTCGTTGAAAACTAGCAGTTTAATTCAATAATAGTGAAACAACTCTGTTGTTTGTTTGTTTTTTTTAAAAAAAAGGAATTGTGTAAACATTTTAATTTAATTTAAGAACATTTTTATTTTATTAATATAGTGGTTCTCACTCTGGCCAAAAATACATCTACTAAGAAGTTTTTAAAAATCAAGCATATTGCCTAATTATATGACTCCTCACTCCCTCCAGTTCATTGCTGTGTGATGTCCTTTATATTGCTTGTTGCTGCCACTGCCTATGAAAACCTCCGGTTGGCAGGAGAGGCGGTGAAAGTGGGGAAGAAAACAACATGGCAAATGAAAATATTATTTGGGAATTTCCCATATTGTTCTCAGGAAAATTCCCTTAATATTGGGGGGAGGACTTCATGTCCTAGTTTAAGTTTTAAAAGATTGAATAAGCAGAATGAATATCAGTGCATTGGTTCCAGTGTCTCAACAAGAAAGAGTGCTTTCAGGCCTTTTATGATGGCTGAGTTGGACATTTCCCCCACATTTTGGATAGCATATGTATTATTGTGTCATTATACTTGTTCCTTTATTGCTGCCTAGCAGATAGGACAGTTTTCTTGGGTGGGCAGTTGGGATAACCCAGCTATATGTTCCTCTCCTTCTATTCATCTAAACCATTTCTAAGTCATAAGGATCACCTGCAGGATATAGCTGACATATTTTTGGAAAAGAAATAAAAGATTGACAAATTAATAAGAAATTAAGCTTATTATTATAAAAAGCAAATCAGTATGTTGTTCAGAGGGTTACTGTTTTTATAGCTAAAGCTCTTGAAGGTGAAAAAGATTAATAGATCCTATTGTAATGAGTTGTGATGGAGGCTCTGATTGCTGAAGGGATAAACTTGATGAATTTTGTTAAGGTTGTGAGGATAAAGTTTCTAATCTATTTTTATGATACAAGTTGAGCATCCCTTTTTCAGAAATCCAAAATATTTCAAAAATCCTAAACTTTTTGCCATCAGCCACTTGCTTCTGCCTCCCCACTCCTGCCTCCTCTCCCCTCGCCCACTGTCATGAAGACAAAAGGAACAAGGAATTCTCCTAAGACCCAAAGACACAGAAACATGGAGTATAAGAGTGCGTGGAGTAGTTAAAGGAAGAGCAGGAATATGTGTAGAATCACAATCAGTGATAGTGGTGATGCTGCTGCCATCCTTGCAACTGTAAGAAGTGGTTTAGGTGGAAAAGACATCTCTTCACACAACTGCTACATCTAACATTTTCTTTATGAAGAGATTATATGAAGAGTTGAGCATTCCAAAATCTGGAAAAATCCAAAATGTTTCTGATCCCAAGCATTTCCAGTAAGGGAGATTCAACCTGTATATTTTTCTTTAAAATTAAATATATATAATGATGTAGTCTGTGAATAAATTTAGATAGAATTGAATGATGAGCCATGGTAAGAGAAAAATGCCTCTTAGGCAGGCATGTAGCTGGGGTGGGGTGGGGGGGGGGGTCAGCGAGAAGGCCTTACTGGTACATTATTTAAACTGTTATGCTTATTCATATCATGATCTGATCAACATGCTCAATATATCCCATATACATGGAGGTATTAGGATAACGATACAAAAGGTTTGCTAGTGTAGATCTTCTCTCACTCAGACTCAGCCCCCCCCACAATCAAAATCCTGGCTCCAGGCCTGCTCTTAGGTATAGTTGACTGTATTTTGCTGCAAGGTGCAAAAGACAGCTTATTTTGAAAGCAGTTGGAGATGGCACCTGCCCACATTCAACTCTCTCATAGTGCACAAGAATTTACAACCGAAACTGGAGTGTGTTATTTAAAGGGCACTTGCTCCTTTCACTCCCTTGGATCCAAAGAATAAATACATCTCCCACTCCCATTTTGTTTCCATTTTCGCACTTGTCTCAGCTCAGCACTGTATTTTAATGATGAGTGTGACAACATTTTCTCGGATATTGGTGTCCATTCAGTTATTGTCACCACAACTAAGCCTTTCCATTGAGTGCCTTCCTTTTTCTTTCAGTTAGTAGTTCTAAGTCACCATTAACACCTGAAATGTTCAAATTTTGTTCTTTCATGGATCAGATGTATTGTGTGGAAAAGACAGAAAAATGAAAGCTAACAGGAATGGCAAAATCCCTACTTATATGGCATTTCAATGGAGGCCAGGGATCTAATCTATAAAATGTTATTAAATATAATGACTCATTTTAATTACGGCAAACACTTCCACTTCTAGGCAAGAATAAAGAAAAACATGGATTAGAATATGTCTAGAAACAACCCTTAAATCATTTTATCTAAAATCTTTAAGAATTTAGTGACACTGGATAGCCCATTGACGCAATCTTCATGGTATGAAAATAATGCCATGACCATAAAATATCCTGTCCTTTAGCCTAAGAAGTGGTGCATCTTTTATTTTATCATCCAGTTTTTAGGTCATTAAATAAAGAGTGTCAGAGTCTATAGGGTTATAGCTATGAGTTCATCAAATCTTTGTATGTTCTAAGAAATAACATGGCAATAACATGGCAAGAAATAACATGGAAATAACATATAGATGTACCTTTTTTTGAGCAGCTTTTAAATATTGGCACAGTTATTGGTCCTTTTCTACATAGGTGCCACCTAGAGAGACACACTTCTCCCATCTTTTTAAGCAACTGTGAAGACCTTGTTGAAGTCGACAGGTTGCCCCAAAAGCCACGTTGTGACTTTGGAAATCAGAGTCTCATCTGAAAAATGCTTGCCTTTCAAAAATAACTTAATTGTTGGAAAGAGGTGGTGCAAGGTCAGGTGAATAAGGGGGCTGCGGTAGAATTTCAAAGCCACATGAGCATGCTTCCATTTGGGCAACAGGTGAGTTGTGAACTGGTGCATTGTCTTGCAGAAGGCGGACACCTTTGTGAGCAAGCCACGTCTCTTGGTTTTGATAGCCTCCTGAAATTTTCACAGCAGTGAAGCATAGTATGCCCCAGTGGTCATGGTACCCTTTGCTAGGAAATCCATCAATACGACTCCGTGCTGGTCCCAAAATACTGTGACCTTGCCTGCTGAGAGTTGGGCACGTGCCTTCTTTGGAGGGAGTGGGTCATGATGCTTCCATTGCATCGACTGAATTTCAATCTCAGGATCATAGTGATGGACCCAGCTTTCATCCTGTGTGATCAGTCTGATGAAAAATTATCCTGGTTTCCATGGCACATCGTCAATAGAGCCTGATAGCATTTGACTCGTTCCTGCTTCTGGAAAGATGTGAGCAGCCGGGGGAGCCAGTGAGCGGGACATTGAGTGTGAAGATGGCCTTGGGTGGGTTTTTTTCCAAGGACCCCACACCAATCTTGACATTTTGGGCTAGGTGGCAAATGGTTATGCAGCGATTTTCCAAAATGGCAACCTCCACTTGCTGGATGGTGTGTTCATCAATACCAGAGTGGGGTTGTCCTTGAATTGGAGCTGTTTGCACCAGTCTGACCACATTTGAATTGACAATGCTAGTTCTTGAAAGCATCATATGATGGAGAATAGTCAGCATAAACCTCTTTCATCTCATCGAATGTCTCCTTTGGTGTGTGGTCTTTCAAGTAAAGGAACTTGAGGACAGCTCTATATTCCACTGGGTCCATTATCAAACCTCACACCACTTCATCACCTGTAAAATCAAGACCGCTATCAGTTCTGAGTTGTAAATTGGCACATAACCTATAGAGACTTATATCATCACACATGTGCAGTTTCAGTGTCCTGTGATGAATAGTAGTGGGTCAGGGAAATCTTTAATGAACACCCTTTGTATGTGTACCTGTCTTCAAGTTGCCTGTCATCTTATGGTGAACTTATAAACTTTCTAAGTTTTCTTAGTAAGGAATACTCAGAGGTGATTTGCCATTGCTTTCCCTTCGCTATAAGCTATAGCATTTGGTATTCCTTTACAGTTTGCTATATGTGTACCAGGCAGGACTGAGCCTGTTAAGCTTCTGAGATCAGTAGGGATCTGTTGCCTTCAGGATATTGAGACCACTATTCCCTCTGCTGTATTAGGCTATCTATCCCTACTCCCATATTAACCCATATAAATCAAAATGGCCAGAACAAATGTTACAATTTCTGTTGTGTGGTGTATTTCTTTTGGATAAAAGTTCAGGATAGAATTCAAGATATTACTAATAATTCAATATCAGCTAATCTAGACATGGCCGTTTCTAGATTATATTAGATAGGGGGCTGTGGTTAAACGACTAAACTGCAGAACTTGCTGACTCTAGAAGGCTGGCAGTTCAAATCCATGGGATGGGGTGAGCTCAAAACATGCGATTGTGACTAGATCAATAGGTACCGCTTCGGTGGGAAGGTAACGGCACTCTATGCGGTCACACTGACCACATGACCTAGGAAGTGTCTACGGACACTGCTGGCTCTTGGGCTTAGAAATGGAGATTAACACCAACCCCCATGGTCGGACTCGACTAGACTTAATGACAAGGGGAGACCCTTAACTTTGCTAGACATGGCACTGTTTTCGCAATAAATTTCTGTTTAGAAATGTTTGTTTAGAATATTAGTTTATAAAGATAATAAACTTTATTATCAAAAAGTATGATTTTTTAAAAACAAATATACTTTAAAAGCTTTTTCAGGTTAATCTTTACTAGCTCAAGTGCTCAATCTTTATCAGCTCAAGATATAGGAGATGTCATGTCTGAATAGGCCAGTTGTTAGTACAGTTTTATTTGTACTTCCTCAGATTAAATAGGAAAACAACTAGTTCTCAGTTTGATGCTTGAACTATGGACATGGTGACTTGCATGTTTACAATTAAACTTGGGGGGCGGGGGAGTGTGGGGGTCAAATTGACACTTGCCTAGATTGTTGGAGACCACACTCCATTGTTGGAGTTGATCCTACTGATTTTTAAAATGAAGACTGTGCCAGGATCTGGCTACATTCAGTTATTATTTTTCCTAACAGGAGGAGCTAAGTCCCACAGAAATGCCTTGTCAGGAGCATCTTGTAGCAGTGGCTCTTCACTGAGAATGTTTTATTTGGGAAAGGTGAGGAGTGCATAAACATATTTTTTCAATTTGAGAAGTTTGGGTTTTTAAGAAAGGTAAGTAGCATCACAAAGTGCCTCCATAGCCCACATGGGAAGATAAGCTGGTAGATTTACTGGTTTATAGTCCAGAGGTTCCCTATCCATAACCTTAGTCTGTAGAGGTCTGTGTAGAGAACTACAGAGCAAGATTGATGTCCAGTCATACATTGCTGGGAATGTCTGCTCAAATATAAATCCTGCTGTTTACAATGGGAGTTACTCTCAGAACCACAATTACTTGGGAGCAAACCTCCTTGAATACAATAGGATTTACTGCAGGGCATATATGCAGTGCATTATATTAAAGGGACAAGAGCCTGGTGATCAGAACATTGTGGTTGGCTACCAAATTCAGCCAAAATTGCAAGATCTCTTTTTGTCAAATTAATTCTAAAAAATTCATACCACTTTTCCTGCATTTAATGTCCAAAGGTGAGTGTCATATGTGACTGCTTCCTTATAAGCCTGATACAAACTTTTCTTATTTTATTTAGATTTTCTTTCCTTTTCCTTTTTCCTTTTGGTCTAAATTGATGGTATGTTTTCCTGTTCTTCTTTTAAAAAGTAGATACTGATTTGTTTTAATATCCTTTTCAGTAGTACTAAACTACATTTTCTTTACCATCGTGTTACCATATATTTCTTGTAATGTATCTGCGGCATAAGATTAATTTAAATCCTAAATCACCCCCAAATATATTGATCCATTCTGTAAGGAACGTTATAGATGTTTTGGATAGGAAATCAGAATACCAGAAGACTGTTCCGCAATGTAATTTCTGGTGTTTCTGTTGCACTGACAGTTGTGTAATAAATTGATCTTAATCTTGGCAGTTGTTAGCATATAATTCAACCTTATTTTTAAAAAGAAATTCAAGTTTTAAAGCTTTCACCAGAGAAGTGACTTCAAAATATTCTTTTGGTTAAAAACAATTAATCCTGCCATTCTTTGTGTTACTAATACAGCGCTCAATTACTAATTGTAGGCATTAATTAATCATCTCTTTTAGCAATAGAATGACCATGGAAAGTTTTTAAAATCATTATCATTCATTTCTTTTTAGTCTTGAAATACCTTCAGCACATTTAAGTATTTAAAGTAAAAAATTTCCATTTAAATATTAAAAGCCATGCTTTAAATATGTGTATGCATTTAATTTCATGCCCTGAGGAGATTTGAGGAGGGGATCAGTTTAGAAAGAAATAATTTAGGGCATGTGAATGGAGAGACCTTTCAGATGCTTACTTCAGCATCTTTTATCATTATACAAGGAGACTGGCAGTCCTCAGGAAGATGCAATCTTGTTCAGAACTGATGCAATGTTTTCCCCATGCCATTCCCTCATATCATTCACTTTCCATTATTTTACTGGCTAGAGACCTTTAACATATCAGGTTAGTTTGAAGCATTGGGGGTGTGGTTGTTCTTAAGTGCATATATTGCATCAGTTCATTTCCCATGTCTTTCTAGTACCTGCACCAGAAACAATAGGTTACAGGTTTTTTAACAGCTGTTCAGTGCTTTATTTCTAATGGTAGTAAAGAGTACATCTCCAACCAGTCCCCTTTGTAGTTGGTACATTCATGTGTAGCTATAAATCAGTAGAAGCAGATCAGGGGAAGTGGCTTGGTGCATAACATTGGTGTTCAATACAGTCAGCTAGGCAGCCTAAGAAATGAAGCATCGAGCTGCTTGCCTGAGCAGCAATAATGACAATGCCTTGTCATTTGAGTTCTAATTGTTACCATATCTGACTGACTACATAGCGTTTTGAATCATCATGTTTACTACATGTTTGTTCAATGGCTTGGAATAAAAATGTGTGAAAGTGGGAAGTAGGTTTTTGCTGACCTTTCTTGTGACACTTACTTAAAGAGGATTCTTTCATTGTTGATTGAGTCTAAAAGTGAATTATAACACTAAACATAAAAGCAGTGTTAAGTGTTTATTATTGATATTTTAAATCACTTGTTAGCCTAGGCAGCACTCATCAACCTTATAACTTTACTATGGTTTATATATGTCTTGTATCCATTAAATGTAAAGCCATTCAAATCACTTACTGAATTTCACATTTGTAAAGTAGTTTCCCAATGGAAAAAAATTAATTGTCATTCTTCAGCAGTGATTAGCACATATTTTCTTTTACAGTACAGGAATCTCATTTTGTACTAAGCCACTTAGCTATAGTAAATATTCTAAGGATGTTACTGTTCTAGAAGAAAACAAAACAGTATAAAATTTTGCCTATTCATCAATACAAGTTCTGTAGTTAAATTGCATCGATACAGTAAATGCAGTATTGACTATAGATGAGTTTTTTTGCTGAGAAGAAAGCAACATTAAAAGTAAATGAATGTAAATTATGAGCTTTTATTTTATGTACTGAATTAAAAACCTGTAACATCATTTAGTGTCGACATTAAAGTAGATGTGTTATAATAAGACTTTGCAAATGTTAGTGTTTAGAATAGCAAATTAGTTGCTGATGAAAGGGCTTGCTAAAAATAGTTATTATTAACATGGCATTTTTGCACTGTGTAAGTCACTAGGTAATTGATGGATCAGATTGTAAAACAATGCAATCTAGTATGTAAAGCACAGAAGACAGAAGGCTCCCTACTGTGCATCTCGGTGTATTAAATAACCCTGACCGCTTTTTCAAAGGGTGTTGGGGAGAGAAATGTTGTAATGACACATGTGCTCTAAACATTATTGCTTAAATTGAAGAAATGCTAATCTTGTCACAATCAGCAGCTGGGTTAGTGCAATATTCCTTTCCTCTGCTTAGGGTTAATTAGTGTCCTCTCCCAATTTAGCCTATTTATCTGTATATTCACATGATTTGGTTGGGGCTGGTTGTATAAAGCAGACCAGTGAACAGGCGGGTGTGTCCAACTGCCTAATTAGGCAGAATAAAAAGGTCTTTTATCAAACAAGCATCTGTTGCTGGTGACACACCTGACAGCCACATTAGGCAAGCATGCGTTGATTGAAGTTAGGCATATCTTTCCTATGGGCACATACAGTCAGTATACGTATGGACAGCATTATGATCAAACAGCAGGGCATTATTTAGCTTCTCGTAACCAATTAATCTCTCTGTGTTGTACGATAAGCAAACATTGCTTTAAAAGAGAACTGCAAAATAATTGTTGAGTTCGCTGTATCATTGCTTACTTTTTCTGCACCATGTTTCTCAAGCAGAGTGCTTACATTTATTGTCTTATGAATAATGTTGTGGTATAGGTCTTGAACACGTTCATTTTACAAGTGGCTGTGTGAAAGATATCAGTTAGTCCATAATCAGTCTGAAGTTTTACAACTAAGTGGGAATTTGAACTGAAGTATTTTATCTACATGCTGACTGGCATGCATATTTGAACTAGAAAAAGCATTTTGCAGTGCCTTGAATCTTTGTAGAGTATATAATAGGAAAATAGACAAATGTTCAATGGTTGAAAAATATTTTCTGAAACTAAGAGATTGGAGTTTTATTTTAATACATAGAGCAATTTATTACTTTCAATATCATTTTGTATTGTACATGATTATTTATAGGCAGTAGTTTGTTACTTTAGAAAGAAGCAGGTGACAATTACTTTTGCTGTCTGTGTCCCTGTTTAGAAGATTTTGCCTCACTTTCTGTGATAACTGGACTCTTAAAAGTTTGGCTTGTTGTGGAAACAAGAATTGGTAAGAAAGCTTCAGTTGGGACAACTTTTTCCCCATTATGAGTCTTTCAGGAGGTGAATTTCCCTTCTGAGGCGTAGATTTCTTTCACTTCCTGTTGTTTCACCCACAGGACTATGTAAGTTGGATATTTGTAACTCAGAAATATATAGCTTTCTTGTGGAAGAGTCAGGGGCGGTCTAAGGTAATTTTAAATGGTAGGCGAACATTATTTTGGTGCCCCCCCAAAACATTATTTTGCCGCCCCCCATGTAAAACAAATATACAGTTATAATATCACAATGCCATTAGTAGTATTATATTGTATCAATGTATATACAATATATTATACCATACTCATACTATATTATATCATAATTATATTATACTACATTACAATATAATTATATTATAATATATTGACATTATAATATAATGTAACATTCTATTATATTATTATAAAATAATAAAATTATTTATTTAAATAAAATTATCCTCTACTAAATATTTTCATTACTCCTATAAAACTCAAATAACCCCAAATAAAGTAAAATAAAATATTTTATATTACTATTTTGTACAATACCACTATACTGCAATATTGTTTGTAATATTACATGTAATATAAAATATATCATTATTCTATTGTTATATTGTATTTGTATTATATTGTATGACAATATTAAGCAGAACTGTATAATAATCAACAAGAAATGCAATGTAAATGCATCAAAATCAGAATATATTACCTACCACCCGACTCATAATTCATAGTTGTCTCCCATAAGTCCAAAATTAGGATCCCAATGTAAATGTAAATAGAAAAACAGCCTAATGTTCAAATGAGGTTGAATACAGGCAGCGCGGCCTGGGCAAACTTGGGCCCTCCCTCCCTCTAGGTGTTTTGGCCTCCAACTCCCACAACTCCTTATAGCCTCAGGCCCCTCAGGTCTAGACAGAAATAGAGCCGAAGAAAGGAAGGAGGGAGAGAAGAGGTCACAGAGGAGGAGGAGGAAAACACTTCATTCATTCCTTCCCTGCAAACGCGCGCGCGGCGGAGACAAAGGGAGGGGAAGCACTCCCTGCCTGCCCGATAGGGAGTGCTTTGCTTACAGGCTTCTGCGCAAGGGAGCTACTGGGCATGCGTGGAGGTTTTCGTGCATGTGCAGTTGCTCCTGCGCTCAACTTCAGCTCCGGAGCAACTGCGACTGCGTGAAAACCTCCGCGCGTGTCCAGAAGCAGCGTCGGAGAGCACAAGGCCGGGGTCAAAAAGCAGGCAGCTGCAGCACTGTCTGAGGAACATCGGCAGGGCCAGGATGGCGCCCCATGTGGCCAGGATGGCACCCCCTTCCGAGATGGCGCCCTAGGCGGCCGCCTACTTGGCCTATCTTGTAGGACCGCCCCTGGGAAGAGTAGGGATATCAAATTCATGGCATTGGTAGTGTACACAGATGTGTGTATATGTAACAAAATGAGCAGATGGATACAAAAGGAAGAAAAATGATAAGTTAAAGTGGAAGAAAATAGATATGTGTGTTAAATTCATTTAAAAGAATGAAACAAAGAAGAATATCAAAATAGTTTTAGGAAAGGCATTTCAAACAATGGGATAACGTTAAAAATCAAAGCCCAGGAGATAACACCATCCTCAGGGTTTAAACCAGAAGAGCAAAAAAAGAACAGATGATGGAAAATGAGAAGAGACAGTAGGTACAAACCAGCGAACAGAATTTCAGTCTTTACATTGAAGAAGCATTGAAAATAATAATTGGTTTTTAGTCTCCATTAGGGCATGTTACTACCCTAGACTGTGCTGATAAAAAGCAAAAATTAAAATTAGATTAAAATCATTTTAAAAATCAATTTTAAAATTTAAATCAGATTTGCAAAAATCTAGCTTTTCTTATTTATTAAAAATAAAAGATTTCTTAATGAATACTATTTCTACGACTTTTCGTTATATTCTATGAATATATTAACAGCACTTATGGAGATGGAAGATTACCTCATCAGCCGTGTTCTGTGTGTGGTGTACATGAATTGCACATGCATGAACACTCTCTCGCAAGGCCTTGGCTTTTTCTAAGGGCAAAAAGAGAAGAAGTCAGTAAACAGAGAATCTGGGAAGATATAGATCTGAACAAGGAGCAGTGTGGTTATAAATGCAAGGGATCCCATTTACTTAGTGTGTACAATGGTCCCTTCCTATTTTTGTACTTCTGCAGATTTGGCTATTCATGGATTTGATTTTAAAATGTTACATCTAGGAATCCCTAGGTTCTCCATTGTGGTTGCATGGTCAATGCTGAAGGACCTAGACATTGTGTTGTCGAGGGCTTTCATGGCCTGAATCACTGGGTTGTTGTGAGTTTTCCAAGCTGTATGACCATGTTCTATAAATATTCTCAGAAGATTTCACAACCTCTGAGGTTGCCTGCAATAGAGGTGGACAAAACATCAGGATATAATGCTGCTTGAACATGGCCATACAGTCTTGAAAACTCTAGAGATTTCAAGAGAAACTGACTCTCTAGGTCCTCCAGTATATTTCTGTGTTTAGCTTCCAGTAGAAGTTGACCACAGACTTGTGCTGGAAGACATAGAAACTCCCAGATATATATTATCTCAGCATTGTCATTTTCACAGGAGTCCTGTGCCCTTAAACCAGTAAATGTGTAGGGTGGATTTCTTTATAATGAAACCTACATCTGTGAATAAGTATTAAGAGTATAGTAAACCATAATGTTGTTCCAATAAAAATTAAAATACAGTTTTAGATTGACACTGTCTTTTAACTTATTAAAACCAAATTCTTCAGAGAGGCAAATAATTATTTAAGGTAATTATTTAAATCATGATTGAAATAAAATCAAACCTGGCTCTAGAAGAAATTACATAATCTCTTTAAAACAAATGCATCCTTCTGATGGGCCATCAGTTCAAGGGCAGAACAGACAATAGTCTTTTGAGGCAGATGGTCAGGTCTCTTCCTGGCTTATAGGCAATTGGCTTGAAGACAGTTAGAATCCTCTCCGTAGGGAACTTAATAGAACTGCCCTCCTTTCTTGCTGAGGTCACTGGTGGTTCTAGTTGTCTCATCCTTCATGATGGAACAAAGAGTGAGAACTCCTCAGAAGCAGCCCCTCCCCATACACAGATGAGGCTATGAGCAGAGCAGATAATAAATGTCTTTATCAGAAGGTCAGATCTTTTCCTGCCATACAGTTTTTCCCATAGACCTCAGACTTGATGGAAATAATGCAGAAGAGAAACAGAGGATGGTTCAGTGCCCTATCAGTAGGTGTGTGTTTCTTTGTTCATTTCAAGGGAGAATATTTTAAATATCTCGCAGTAAAAGTTGCCAAGAAAGAGAAGGATAAGGAAATAGCACTAAGGCAAAACACTGGATCACACTAGATCAGGTGAGAAAGTACAGCTCCCTGGGGCTATGTTTGAGGCCTCCAAGATCCTACTAAACTGGGAATTATTTCTCCAATATGACCTCTTTGCCCTGGAAGAGGCATTAATGGAATTTTACAACATTTTAGATCCCTGGGGAGTTTATTATATAGCCCACCTGTTCTTCAAGTTTGGATTTGAGGCTTACAAATTGAAATACTCACAATATAAGTAAAACAACATTCAAATAGAATTAAACTACTGACTATTTGAAAACCATTTGAAGCTTACAGTTAAAATAGTACAATTTAAACAATATATCACATTGTACTGTACAGTTAAAACAGCGTGATTTCAAAGGAATACTCCATGCAGTTACACACCTTTCTTAAAAGCCAGTATTAAAAGCTTGTTTGCGGTCTGCTTGCTGATCAAAGGAGCCCGGGGGGCATGCTAATCTGAGGAGCGTTCCAAAGTTTTAGGGCTTTTAAAAACTGATACATAAACTGCCTACAGTACTTCAGGGAAGCAAAAACATGGTACAATTGTCTTCCCACCCCTAGAGGTTGCAGGTAACATTGTGAGCAAATTTTGAAACATTAAAATATTTTTTTCAGATGTAAGGCACATGATGGAAAAAGGCATAGCTCTGTGCAGTGCAGTGAGTGATTGACATGAACAATATTGAAGGCACACTGGGGAAATGATCGTGGTCCCCGGAGGTCTGGTGAAAGGCATATCCGCCACATGGTCCTGGGGGAGTTGCTCATCCCTATATAGTACTAGAATGCAAGCAAGTAAATCATACACATTACATATCAGAAGTTAAAGGGAAACATATTTATCTTCTTTATTAATGAGTTTGAAATATCCCAAAACAGTCTGATAGAGGTTGGCAAGTCACAGCCATTCAGAGAACAACTGATCAGAAAAATAGATCAAGTTGTTTCCATATTTTAGGGATGCAACAGTGCTTGGAGTGGGATTGTAAAATAAATGAAGCAAGTGGTGCTTCAAGGTGTGATGATACTTTGTATTGCTGCTTCTTAATCTATGGGTCCCAACCCCAAATGAAGCCTCCTTAGCTCAAAGTTGGGGTAATGAAAAAATTGGCAACAATAAAAGTTTTCTAAATGCCACTTAGAATTTACTCAAATCTGTTAGCAACAACATGCAGTGTTTTACAATGGACTCTGCATAATTTTTTCAGCTGTATTTCATAAAAAGAAAAATCAGCCTGTTTAGGAAGCCTTGCAAGTCCTGATTTCTTATTAGTAAATGTTTGATTTTATATCTGTTTTATACACCATTGTACCTGGGGCCATATAAAAAATTATGAGGCAGAAATGGGTCACGAGTGGAAAAAGTTTAAGAAACTTTGTTCTATGCGGTTTTTATATTAATATACTGAATGTTTTCAATTGTATTTATTATGAATGTATGGCATCGAATTGTTCCCAATGTGTAACCCGCCTTGAGTTGCTTTAGGGCTGAGAAAGGCGGGCTAGAAATACTGTAAGTAAATAAATAAATATATTATACAGGCAGTTTAAAGTGAACACATACTCTTGGGGAGAGAAAGTTCTTTATGTTTAGAAATGTACAAAAATGTACAAAAAGAGCACAACACTCAAATGTATGTATTTTTAAATTTTATACAGAAACAACAATGCAGACGTCAGAGACTGTGTCGGACACAGGTTCGACAGTGACTTTACAGACTTCTGTAGCGGGTCAAGCAGCTGTGCCTACCCAGGTGGTACAACAGTTACCAGTGCAACAACAGGTAGGTGTTTGTGAGTTTTTCATAAAATGTGGATGTAAAATGTGAAAAGCAATGCCATTTTAGTGCAGTGCCAATATAATCTACCTTCATAACAGTTGGCAAAAAGTGTTCTGTTTTACAGTTTACTCAATCTCTAAAATCTACATGATATGGCCACGTTAGGGAATAGTTGCCCACTTATTTTTTCATTCACCATTACACTATCTGTTGGCTTCTCTTAGGTTTCTCATTAGGTCTATTCAGGAGACCTATGATTAGGGTGTAAATACTGTTAATTCTGTATAAGAGGGAAAAGTGTAGATAATGTTTGTCTCTTTACCTCACCTTGGTGCTTCTATTTGACAAATAGTACAAGGGGAAATGGCTAAGGGCTCTTTCCTGGTCCACAACATTTCTGTTCTTCAGTGTAGCAAAATGAGATTGCTAATTAGAGGAATGCCCCCCTTCAGATCTTAAGCACAAATTTCTTCTAGAACAATAAGAGCTTGTCCATAATAGAGAATTTGGGGTAGGGACTACTCTGTATTAGATCTAAAGATGGACAAAAAAAGAATGGGGATGCGGGGGAACTTTGCTATTTAAGGGCTGTGGCTCAGGAGCAAACTAGACAATATGTTTAGTATGGTTTTAAAAAGCTACTGCCTCAAGTGCTGAAAAATATTACATATTTTGTCAAAACATGTTATTTTTCTCACCTCTCTATCATACATTTAACAGGTTCTATTTTATGATTGATCTTTGGAAGGTAAACACAGGTTAAATTCAAAAGTTTGATTGTTGAACTATTTCTGGCTAGAAGGGCAAACGTTGAGAATATATTTTATATACTAGTGTATAAGTCAACGTTATATATAATTAGTTTTATTTTCCTCTCCTTTAAAAAAATGCATTCAGAGAACATACTTTGGAAAAGCTAACAAGTGTATATGGAAACTTATATATTAATTTTTAGTGCAGGTTACATCTTCCTGGACCTTCTTCAGAGTGGGTGTAGAGATTTAGCATGGGTTTGAACTGGAAATGTGGAAGAGTGTCCTAATTATGCTCACCAGTGGTCATTCATATAGCTCAATCTAAGAAATAATATTATATTCCAACTTTAAAAAGACCCTGTATGTCTGTATCTATGTGTGTCCAAATATACCAAATCACATTTTGCTATTCCAATTTCAACAGAGCTATCAGATTACAATTTTCTTGTTTTCTTCACCTTTAGGTTTTCTGCTGGTTTTTATTTCTTGGTGGGCTTGCTGCATTGTTTTTAAATTTTAGTTTTGTCTTACTACCAATCCACCCTACAATGGGCTTTTGTCTCTCAGTCCAGCCTTATTGTAATGTTTTATCACTTTACTGTGTATCTATCTTTTGTAGTTCTCTAACATAATTTCATAGTCCATAAATCGCCAGTTATTAAGACCTTTTTTACACCTGCTGATGGACTTTATAAGTGTGCTGCCAATTGCAAGAGAAATCAGGTTGAACACTGTGAAAGCCACCCACTGTATTGCCATCCTCCTCCGAGTAGACTTAAATCAAGGAAAAGTTTCATGGGAAGCACCACTCTTCTTATTGTTCCTTTCTGGAACAGTAAGAATATCCCAGTGGGCAGAAAAATCAGGCAGTTCCAACTGGATGGCCTCCCCCTACAAGGGTCTTCCTCCAAGGGCAAACCAAGAATGGACAACTTGGACTGCAGACGATGAGGTCGCTGTTGCCCGTTTTTAGGTCTAAAATTATTTAGCTACTTGTGCTTCTTTTATTTTATCAGTTTATACTTATTTATTTATGCAATGCTTTTGACATGAAATAAAGACCTTTTTATTTAAAATTACTTTTGCTATAAAGAAAAAAGATGACATCCCTTGCTACAAATATTCCCATTGCTCTTTCTTTTTGTTTTTCTTTTCGACATTTTGCTTCCCCTGTGGATTGGGAGTGAGGAAGTAATGTTGCTCATTCATTGTTTTGACAGTTTCCAATCCTGTAGTCTTCTTTTCTTTTTGGTGCATGTTCATTTTATTTTTTCTCCCCATCCCCTTTATCTTCCTGTTCTGTTATTGTACAATTTTTATTTCTTCCAACTTTTATTTTAGATTAAGAATATTAATTGTTTTGATTCTTTTGTTTCTGTTCTTATCCTTGGCATTTTAAATATTTCAGTTGACAGTTTTATTCAGGTGTGCTGTACACTCACTTATTTCCAAGTCTCCTGGTTTCAGCCCAGTGGTCCCAGGCATTATAAACATATTCTGAAACTGATTTTTATTAACCAATCTTTTAATATTCAATTACCTTAATATCTGTTAATCTCTCAATTTCCATTTCCTTAACATTGTTCCTATATATTATTTTTATTTATTTATTTATTATTCGGGCTTCTATGCCGCCGACTCCCTGAGGCTCGCGGCGGCTTACAGGAGCCAAAGGGCACAGTAAAATACAGGCAATAAGCAGTTAAAAACAATTAAAAACAACAGCAGTACAGTAATTAATAACACAGTTAAAACAATGAACAGCACATCATCCTCAGAAGAACGAATAGATGGCGGGGCATGGGCAGGACTTACTCACCAAAGGCCTGCTTAAACAGGTATGTTTTACAGGCCCGTCTAAACGGGAGCAAGTCCTTCATAGCCCGAGTTCCGGCCGGGAGGGCGTTCCACAGCGTAGGTGCTATGACAGAGAACGCCCTCCGACGGGTAGCAATCAGCCTTGCGAGTTTAGCTGAAGGTATCTCCAGGAGATTGGAGTCCTCAGACCGAAGTGATCTCGGAGGGCAATATGGGGTGAGACGGTCCCTCAAATACGCTGGCCCCAGGCCGTGTAAGGCCTTAAAGGTGAGGACCAACACTTTGAAGGTGATCCGGTGCTCAATTGGCAGCCAGTGCAGATCCTGCAAAACAGGTGTTATGTGGGCGCCAGCTGGCGTGCCAGACAGGAGCCGGGCGGCAGTGTTCTGCACTAGCCTGAGCTTCCAGGTCACCGACAGAGGAAGGCCAACGTGAGCGCGTTGCAGTAATCCAGCCTTGAGATGACTGTGGCTTGGATCACCGTGGCCAGATCGTTCCGGGAGAGATAGGGGGCCAGCCTCCTTGCCTGTCGCAGATGAAAAAAAGCGATCTTGCTAACCGCAGAGACCTGGGCCTCCATGGTCAGCTGGGAGTCCAAATGGACCCCCAGGCTCTTTACGGAAGGCGATGGACATAACACCACACCGTCCAGGCTCGGAAGCTGGACATTAACATCACCCGGGCGACCCAGCCACAAGATCTCCGTCTTCGCCGGATTCACCCTCAACCTACTGGCTCGCAGCCATCCAGTAACGGCTTCGAGGCAGTGTTGGAAATTATCGGGGACAACCCGGCCTGCCCTCCATCCTCAGAATGAGCTGGGTGTCGTCAGCGTACTGGTGACACTCCAGCCCATAACTCCGCACCAGCTGTGCAAGCGGCTGCATGTAGATGTTAAATAACAGAGGGGAGAGAATGGCCCCCTGGGGGACCCACAGAGTAGTGGGGAGCCCTCGGAGACCACCTCGCCCCTCCTCACACGCTGAGACCGCTGGTGGAGGAAGGAGGTCAGCCATTTAAGGGCTGTCCCCCTCACTCCAGCCACGGCCAGGCGGTGGATCAAAAGATTGTGGTCGACCGTGTCAAACGCTGCCGTGAGGTCCAATAACACGAGCAGCGCAGACCCGCCTTGGTCGAGCTGGCAGCGGAGTTGGTCTGTGATGGAGACCAGAACCGTCTCCGTCCCGTGCCCCGAACGGAAGCCGGACTGGAAGGGGTCTAGCCATGTTGCATCATCCAAGAAGGACTGCAACTGCTCCGTTACTGCCCTCTCAACTACCTTCCCCAGGTACGAAAGGTTCGACACTGGTCGGTAGTTGGAGGGAACCGCCGTGTCTAGTGACGGTTTCTTCAGTAATGGAGCTACCACCGCCTCTTTTAAGCACTCTGGAAAGACTCCTTGCTCAAGGGAGCTGTTTACGATGTTCAACAGAGGCCCACGTAACCCCTCCAGGCACGATCTAACAAGCCAGGAGGGGCACGGGTCGAGGAGCAGGTGGTAGGCCTAGTGGCAGCCACTATCTTATCAACAGCATCTCGTCCAGTGGCCGAAACCGGTCGAGGGTGGGCCCGGCGGAGGGCCACGGGGTCTCAAGTTTTCTTACTGTGTCAACCGTGGCTGGAAGGTCCCGGTGGAGGCTTAGTATCTTGTCTGTGAAGAAGCTCTGGAAAGCACCGGCAGTGAGGGCCTGATCACTATTTTTTGGGACAGTAGGGACCTTCGTCAAAGACCGAATTACCTTGAACAATTGGGCCGGGCGTGAACTAGCAGACGCTATCGAGGCGGAGAAGTACACATTTTTGGCCGCCTTGACAGCACGCTCATAAGCATCTTTGAATAGCGTATAAGCTGATACTGAGGCTCCGTCACGGAGTTTCCTCCACACGCGCTCTAGTTGTCTCCTCTCCCGCTTCATCGACCTAAGATCTGCTGTGTACCAAGGAGATCGATGTTTGCGGGGTCGGAGAGGACGCCTGGGGGCAATCTCGTCGAGAGCTCTAGCAAGAGAGGTGTTCCAGGAGTGAACCTGCTCATCGACTGAGACGCTGATAGACTCCAGATCCCTCAGAGCATTCAGGAACCTTTCGGGTTCCATAAGTCTCTTCGGCGAACCCAAATCCGTTCGGCGCCCATGCATGGGGGGGCGGTTGCTCAACCCGGATCCTTAGAGCACAGTGGTCCGACCATGGAACCTCTATTACGGAGGCTAGGTCCACTTGAAGCCCGCGCTGAAAACCAAGTCGAGGGTGTGCCCGGCCGAATGTGTGGGTCCCGAGCTACAGAGGGAGAGGCCTAATGTCGCCATGGTCGAGATTAGGTCCGTGGCTGCAGATGGAGCAGAGGCTGCGTCGGCGTGGACATTGAAGTCCCCAGGACAATAAGCCTGGGAAACCTCAATGCCCACTCCGACACAGTCTCCAGCAGCCGCGCCAGGCTTTCTGTCGGTGCGCTAGGCGCACGGTACACCTGCAGGACGGCCAAGCTCTCCTGGGACTCCCACACCAGGCCAGCACTTTCAAGCCCTGAGGTGGTCAGCGCAGGGATCGCTCTAAGGTGTAATCCATCGCGGGAGAGTATTGCCACCCCACCCCCACCCCTATTCTGGTGCGTGGCAACGTAGTCAGGGGGGATAATTTCCTGGAGGCAGGTGTTGTCGCCATCCTGGAGCCACGTTTCGGTGACGCAGAATAGGTCTGCTTTTTCATCCTCACAGAACTCCCTGATGGTGGCGGACTTGTTCCGGACAGATCTAGCATTTACCAGCACCAGACAGGAAGGGGAGATAGCTGGAAGTCTATCATCAGCGTGCCTGGGAATAGGTTGCAGGTCAGGGCCAGGTCGAGTCCTGATGTGACTCTGTCTGGCTCTCGCTGTAGGTCTTGCATTCGGCCTGCGCCTACCGTGCACTCCCCACCCTGAGATCACTGGGATACCTGCTGAATCTGAGGCCTGGGCACCTGTGAGGGATTTCGCTTCCGGCATACCCCGTGAAAAGGGGAAGTTGGTGGCAGTCCCCGACTCCCACCAGGTGACTTCGGATGGATGGACACAGGTTTCTCGGGGGGCTGTGGGTATGAACCCTGGGTGGGAGGCCTGTTACCCCTCCGTAGCTTGCTATCCCTCTTAGATCTATTAGAGGTAGCAGTCTCATTTCCCGGCCCCCCTATGGCCTGCTTCTCGGCCGCCTCCCGCGGGGTCGGGTTGTGGGTATTGTCTCTCGGGCCAAAACCTACCCCCCAAAAAGTCCTAGGACCAAAGCTCCTTCTTCTCCGTCTGCTACCCCTCCCTCGGTGTCTTAGATTGAGACCCTTGGATGGGTTGGATGTTGGGACACAGACCTTGGTCCTAGGCCGCCTGTTGCCTCGGGCCATGGGAGGGAGTTCCAGGGGGCTCTCTCTCCACCTGTCTTATTTTCAGGGATTTTCTTTTAAATTCTCTCAGTTTTCGAGTGTCCGTTCTGTGGATCCTATTTAACAACGTGAAAGAACTGCCTGATAGTTTACGATACATTTGTTTCTGATCTAAAGGAGCAACTCCACATGGTAGGGCTTGGCATGGGGTCATTTTTCATTTGCTGAGATGATGGAGAATATGTTCAACTATGCATATCTAGGCCTGATGACCTCATTATTTCCCCTCATTTGTAGTATTTCAATTAATGCTAGGAAAACATTTTTCTCCACAGAAGGTTGGAGAATTCCAAGTACAGCGCTAGTAGTGGGTCATCTTCTCCATTGCATTTACTGCCTGTGCTAGTGTGAACCTACTGTAATCATTATAAATGTATTGATATTTCTTGCTGGGAATAGCACAGAGAGGGCATTTTCTTTCCCTTGATCACATGTCAGAAGTGCATCATAGGTATAGTTACTGGTGTCTCCAGAAACAGTCAAGAATGTCCTCTCTCTGAAACCTAAGAGGCCACAGCTAATCAAAATACGAGGGTTGAATGAAAAGTAATGCCTCCACCTTCGTTACTGGGGTTTGGATGGGAATATTTTAATAAATCAAATGCAGAAATAATCCTTAGAATGTGCTCTTTAACTACCACTATTGACTTTTCCACATAATCACCAGACAATTGGATAAATTTCTGCCAACAATGAACAAGTTTTCTGAAGCCGTCATAGAAGAAGTCGACACCCTGTTCCACATCCAGCGTCTCACAGTTCTCTCAACGTCTTCATCAGAATCATAATGATGTCCCCGCAGATCTTCTTTCATTATCGGGAACAGATGGAAGTCAGACGTTGCTAAATCTGGACTATATGGTGGATGCCGTATGGTAGTGAGATCCAATCTCTGAAGTTTTGCTGTGGTGCATTTCATTTCAGGCATCAGCATCCTGGGTACCCATCATGGACAGATCTTCCGATAGCCAAGCAAAGCAGTAATGTGACCCACACGTTCTTGTGAAATGCCGATTATGCTTGAAATTTCTTTCTGAGTGATACAACTATCGTCCTGAAGCAATCTATCAACCTTTGATTGTGAAACTCAGTGGTTGCTGTCACAGGACGTCTAACTCTTTGTTTGTCACGCAAGTCAGATGTTCCCACCTCAATACCTTTAAACTTACTCGCCCAACAACGCACAGTACTAACATCAACACAATCACCATAAACATCTTGCATTCTCTGATGAATCTCCTTTGGGGTGACACCTTCTGCTGTCAAGAATTCAATGACTGCATGTTGCTTAAGTCACATCGACTGACCATCTGCGCAGGGTTCCATACTTCACACTTTAACAATACAACCGTTCCAGCCAAAATGGAACTGTAGAGGAGAGTCTACTGAACAAGCTAGTACCTGCCCCATACCAGTACTGCCAACTGTTGAGGAGTTACGAAGATTGAGACATTACTTTTCATTCAACCCTTGTAGAAAGCACAGTCTTCCGGTGCGAAAGAATGGCGGCTGGTCAGATCTAAGAGCTCTTGGAGGATCAACCCTAAAGCGACTGGGTAGAGCCCAAGGCTCCCTCCCCAGCCCAATTTAAAAAGTATTGTCTATCAAACTTTTATCTGATAGTAGGATTGAATTCAGTGCGTTCCAAACATGTCTTCATGCCGGGTTTACAAATGTTTGATTTTTTATATTTAGTAAATAGCACATAAATAACATTATTTTCAGAAGAAGTAACATTGTTTTCGGACAGTTATCTGATATTTTTAAATTGTGGCCATTCTTTTTTAAAAGTCTGTAATATTGTACTCAGATTTACAACAGAAATAATTCATGTAGAAGTTGGAGTGGTCAAGATAAATTGATCTGATTGTATAGAAGTTGTATTACACAACAGCTGGATTGACTGCATGAGAAGATGATCTTTCATTAAAATTATGCATTTGTTTTTAAGGCAAGATATTTATAGAAAATCAGAGGAATAAATTGTTTTAAATATATGCTAACAGAAAAAAAAATAAAGAGATGGAAAATGATGGTGACAGTTTTATTCAATCCAGGTAGAGTGCCCAGACATATAATTGAAAAGCACTTTAGTACTAGAATATCTTCTGCCTCTGAATTTATGGGTACAGATTCCTCCACCCACACTTGCCATTTCTTGAAGTGGTATGAGTAATAGGCTACTGCCAGGCCAACTTAAGTAGTAGTAATTTGTTAAGAGTAGGACTCAGCTATAAATCTATGATATATAATAAAATGTGTAGGAATTTCAGAGTGATTTTGTTTATTGTGATATTGGAAGCAGGTCTAATTCAGCAGAATAATTAGAATAAAAGATAATGTACTTTTTTACAATTCATGTTTTAAGGATTCACGATATATGTTAACAAATTATATATTTGTTGAAATATTTTTGAAGGGAACTGTCCATTATTACAGCCAAAATACCCTTTAATGAATGAATTCAACTTAAACGAAATTGTATCTTTAGAAATTTAGAACTAATTTGGCATTATGTAAAATTAACAGACATTCCTTTCGAATTGGCTGGCAAAATAGAGTTGAGACCAAACTGTGGTTTGCTGATCAATTATGTTTTGATATAATTTGCAATGACAAACCATGTTTTACAGGGGTTATTTCAAAGGGAGAGACGGGTAATAAATTTATTGTTGTTATGGAAACTAGAGTACTAAACAAATAAGTAGATATAAGCAATGGTTGACATCCTGTTGAGATGCTATGTCTTTATAAACTAGTTTAAAATCTGCGCCATAGCACAACATTCATATCCTTAGGAGGGAAGCGGAGATATGTTACTAAGCCATTGGGACCATTGGGTTAGTGGAGCCAGTAAGTGTGCCTTCTGCAATTTGGGCCCTGTGGTGCTGTAGATTCCATTACACAACAAATGACTATGCTCAGTGCCTCAGTGTGCATCATTGCAGGCTGCGTATCATGCCAGAGATAAAGTTTGCCATCATAAATTTATTTATTTACCTCGTATTTATTTATCACTAGCTTGGGGACCCGGCGGTGCCCGGGTTATTTGAGAAACGTATTAGTTGGTCTGTAGCAATTATTTATGTGGCTCGCAGTGGTGTCAGGACGTTAGTGAACACACTGCAAGTCCCATCGTCCATGGTGTACCCTCATCCAAAGTGCAGCAGGATGTAGAGTGGGTCATGGAGGTTCTGTGTGCCAAGTTTGGTCTGTATAAGTTTGGTCTGTATTGGTGAATGGATGAGGGTTTCACTGTTTTGAGGAAGTGAGAGAAGGTACTTCAAGTCCCATCATCCATGGTACGTCTCACACAAAACTGCACCAGGATGTAGAGTGGGTCATGAGGGCTGTGTGCGCCAGGTTTGGTCTTGATCAGTCATTGGATTAGGTTTGCAGCAGTTTAGGAAAGTGAGGGAAGGTACTGCAAGTCCCATCATCCATGGTCTGCCCTCCTCCAAACTGCAGTAGGATGTTGAGTGGGTCACTGGGGCTCTGCATGCCAAATGTGGTTTTTATCGGTGTTTGTTGGGGGCCACAGTGGTCTGTGGGAACAGGGGTGTGGAAGTACTACAAATCCCATCATCCATTGTTAGTCCTCCCCCGAACCTAACCAGGACGTGAAGGCAGTAATGGGGGTTATGTGTGCCAAGTTTGGTCTCGATCAGTAATTGGAAGAGGGTTGCAGCGGACTTGGGAAGTGAGTAGAGGTAGTTCAAGTCCCATCATCCCTGGTTCGCCCTCCTCGAAACTGCACCAGGATGTAGAGTGGGAAATAGGGGCTGTGTGTGCCAAGTGTGGTCTGTATTGGTCCTTTTAGGTGGCCACAGTGGTCTGTGGGAACCAAAGTGTTTGAAAGTACTACAAATCCCATAATCCGTGGTCCATCTCCTCCAATCCGCACCAGGATGTGCGTTGTTGGCTTCAGTGTGCTCTGGATACCTATTGTGTCAGTCTCCCAAACCCTTCCAGTCTGTTTAGTTGCTGATGAATTCCTCTGTGTTTGCTGTGTGCCATAGGAAAGGGTTAAGGGAGAGGCAGTAGGCGGGCTCATGCAAATTCCACACAAGGAACGCTGGGATGCCTTCCTGGGGTAGAGGGAACACATGAAATGTAGGATGGAAGTCTCCCCAAATGAAAGCATTGCTTGGGTGGTGAGCTGTAGTGTTTGGGGAGGACATTGGCAGTGTTTGGGCTACATGTTAATGGTGCTCACTGTAACCTGCAATGTCAGATGAGGGAGTGCCTTTGGAGGCTTCTCAGCACTTGGAATTATAGCCTGCTTGTGGGGCCCGAGGCTGTCTGTGTAAGTGGACACTTCCTCCACATACATACATACATCGTTTTTCTCTTTTATTATGTGTGTATATATAGATAGATATTTTTACCCTGCCTTTCTCAACCCCAAAGGGGACTCAAGGCGGCTTACACATAAGAAACAATTCAATGCCTTAAGAACATACAATTAAAATAAACATTTAAATTATGATTAAAATTAATACACATTAAAACAAATTAAAAACATAACAATTATTAAAACCATGGCATCTATAATTATAATCTGGGCCATTCCAATAGTCATTGCACATATTTCATATCCTTCTACTGCACTTTATAACTTCTATTGTATGATCTTGGCCATAAAGCGAAAAAAGTTCAGCCCAGCCACATGCAGACCCCCAATAACCTCCTACTTGGGTATGATTGGCAATTTTGACCATGGTTCTCCCATTTTTAAGCTAAGGAGGGGACTGTTTTTTCCCCCAACAGTAAGAGACTCAGAACTTGGCTTCCAGGTCACTTTCTATTCCAAAAAAAATCTCTCCTAGACATAAAAGATCCACAGAGGACCAAAGCACAGTGAGTCTGCCCAACCTTCACCCAGGAAATGGAAAGTATTGAGAATAGGAACCACATTTTTCAAGATGTGTTGCCCTTCATGTTCTGGACATGGGGGCAGAATGCAGTCTCCTATTCCTCAGCTGCTGTCCCTTATACTATGCTTTATGTTTGTTTACGTGGAAGAAAAATATGACTGTGTTTGGACCAACATGGTTTATTGTTGTGAGGTGTGTGAGTCTAGGCACAAAATATACAACGTTCTAATCCAACAATTTTTGAAGGGTCACAGTTCCTCAGAACTGATTTATTGGCAATAATCAGCTTGTTTGTGTCATTATTTAATTTAACTATACCAGCTTTTGGTATCAGAATATAATATTGGCATTTAACATTCTTCAAGAAGTCATGAATGTGATCATGACTAACTGTGGAATCAGGTGAATGGGTGGATGCATGGGTAGGTAGGTAGGTGGATAGAGAAATAATTGTTTGGCTAAATTTGATAAACTATACCACATTTTAATAGCCACTTCTTATTGCGGATGCAAAAAAAAAGGCCCCGTATCAGAATATTTTGAATAGGTAGATTTTTTTTACTACTAAAATTAATATGTACTTTGTTTTTGAAATGCTGGTTTGTTAGAGTATCTTAAAGCAATGACAGGCTGTAGTCTAAGGATTTATGTGGAAAGGGAAGTTGCTGCAAAAACATTAGAAAAATGCATTGTTGTAGGTTTTTTCGGGCTATATGGCGATGTTCTAGAGCAGGGGTGCTCACACTTTTTCAGCATGCGAGCTACTTGTAAAACAACCAAGTCAAAATGATCTACCTACCCACTACAAAAATGTGAAACATATAACACAATATCTGCTTTGAACTGGGTTTTCTGAGTCCACACTGCCATATAATGGCATGGGATTTTATAACATGGGATTTTATTCAACTGTGTGGAAAGGACCTCAGATAACCCAGGGCCGGCAGCACTTGGGCGGCATTGGGAGCCTGCGGGGCGGGACTGAGCCTGCGATCTACCAGGACGCCCTACGTGATCTACCAGTAGATCGCGAACTACCTAATGAGTACCCCTGTTCTAGAGGCATTCTCTCCTGACGTTTCGCCTGCATCTATGGCAAGCATCCTCAGAGGTTGTGAGGTCTGTTGGAATTAGGAAAATTGTCTTTGAATACTCCACCTCAGACATCAGAAGGGCTGCAAGAACGGGAACAAGCCACGAGAGTAAAGACAAAGATCCACCCAGAGGAAAAGTGTTCTTGCCATTCATCAAGGGAACCACAGACCGAATAGGGAAGCTGATGAGGAAACACAACATACAAACTATCTACAGACCCAATAAGAAAATCCACAAATGCTACATTCAGCAAAAGACAAGAAGAATCCTCTCACTTCTGCAGGAGTCTGCCGTATACCATGCAGCTGTGGACCACCAAACATAGGGACCACCAAACACAGCACCCAAATACGAATCAAGGAACATGAAAGGCACTGCAGGCTAAATCAACCAGAAAAGTCAGCCATAGCAGAGCACCTGATGAACCAACCTGGACACAGCATATTATTTGAGAACACAAATGCTGGACCACTCTCACAACCACCATGTCAGGCTACACAGAGAAGCCATTGAAATCCACAAGCATGTGGACAATTTCAATAGAAAGGAGGAAACCATGAAAATGAACAAAATATGGCTACCAGTATTTAAAAAAACTCTAAAATTATAACAGCAAAACAACACCCCAACACAGGGAAACTCCAGATAATCACCTCTCAATAAAAGATTCCCCCAGACTCTAACAAGCCACACCAAAAAACTGCCAGGCCATCAAATGCTAATCAAGGTGGCCAGTTGAAACATTCACACCTAGCTCCAACAGACAAGAGATCCTCTTCATGTTCACTGTGAATCGTACCAGTGATATTTAAGCGCCAGCGCAAGCAATTTCGGAACCTTTAAAATACAAATGTCAATCATTAATAAGGCCCGCCCCCCTACCCTATAAGTAGCCCGACACAGGCTGACCCCACAGTTCTCTTTTTTCCACCGAGCAAGAAGGAACCTAACAGATAAGCTCAGAACTCCTATAGAAAGAATGGCATCGAATTCATTTAAGAAGTGTAAACAATGTCCAAATGTTTACTCAGAGAATGATGGACATGACTTATGTCTGATGTGCTTAGGTGAAGGGCACATTATCCAAAAATGCAAGATTTGTATGGCTTTTACGCCTCAAACTAGAAAAAATAGAGAAAACAGATTGAAGGCTGCTTTATATGAAAGTATGCGGAGCCCACAGACTCTTCAACAGCAAAAGGAGGTAAAGAAAGTTACCAATTTGCCAAAAAAGAAGAAAAAAGGTAAAAAGGTGAGCCCAATGGACTTAATAATAGAGGGCTTAACTCAAGGAGAGCTGCGACCGTTAAATCAGTTGGAGCCTCAGTCGCGTGGCCCAACTGTCAATCTAACAGCTGATAGAATTGAGTCAGCACGAGAGCCTATAAGACCGTTAAGGCATGGACATGGAGTGAGCCCGGTACGGGCAGCAGAGGAGGAGGCTGAGAAAGGCACGGCCGATATTGAAGTGCCTATGGTCATGCAACAGGCAGACCAGGGAGCGCAAACTCCTGTGTTGGGGGCGGAGCAAGATGCTCAAACGCCCGGCCCTCCTCCGTCGGGACCTTATTCCATTCAGGATCAGTCCCCATCAGGAGAGAATACAGCGATACGCTCTCTCTCCAAAGAAAACTCTCCTGCCAGATCGGGGAGAGGCAGGAGCCCCCCCCGTACGCACATTGCGGGACCGCAACAGAACTCGCAAAGGAGTCTCCATATGGGAGAGCGTTCACCGCGCTCGGAGCGCAGCCGCTCGGGAGCGCGCTCCCACAAAATGAAATAAGACAGAGAAATACTCGCCGCTGGGATGTCCGCTCCAAGGAGAGAATCTCGGGGATCCGTACCGAGAGACGCCCGTACCGTGAGGCCCCGTACCGGAAGGCCCCGTGCCGGGAGGCTCCGACGGAGAGGCCCCGCACCGACGGTCGCCCAGACGAGATGAAGATCAATACGAGACGGCCCCGAGCCGGCAGGTTATGCACAGTGATGTCCAGGGCAGTGAAGCCTCTTGCCACGATCCTCGATCTCTGCAAGGGGATGCAAGACGCAAAGGAAGGGCACGTCCTCCTCGAGAGATTCAGCCCAGGATAGAGAGAGGAAGAGAAAGAGGTCCCCAAGTACTGCTTCCTCATCTTCATCTTCATCCTCCTCTTCGAGAACAGCTCACAAAAGAAGAGGAAGAGGAAGGAGAAGCAGAAGCATGCGCTCTGCTCCAGTTTGGAGAGGTTACGAGCATCCGCCATATGATCATCCTCCATATGATCGCGCTCCATATTACCAACATAATTACTATGACCAGAGGGAGTATGGAAATTGCTGGCAACCTAGAGGGCCTTATCATTCCTATGGGGAAAGAGACTGCTACCAGCACAGCTATTACCCTCATCCATGTGATAGGAGGGAGTGTGACTGTCATCGCCCATCCTGCCATCCAGATCTGAACAGACAAGCGTCTGTTGCGCAATGCTGTCATCCTCAACCGATGCATCCGGCTGAAGATGACAAAGAAGGGGACGACGAACTGCTTTCGCGAGACTGAATTCTCAAAATTTTGACAATTATGAATAGGGTAGTTAAAGTTCTGAATCTACCAATTCAAAAGTGCAAGATTCAGTGGAGGACCCTATGTGGCCTTCAGAGGAGCAAGATGCTCCCACCTCTCAGGCGTTACCACCATTACCTTATATTTTAAAACTTTCATTGATGTCTGAAGGTTCTCCCGCATTGACACCTGCGGTTTCTAAGAGAATAGATAATATGTATAGAATAGATTTGTCAAAGGCTGAATGGGCAGCACGCCCAACTGTCCCGAATACAGTTGTTTCGGAGATTGTAAAATCAAAAGGCCCAAGGGGTCAGCGACGGCCCCATTGCAAAAAGAGGAAAGGAGATTAGATGCTTTAGGTAAAAGTCCATGTTTCTTCAGGCCTCCTCACGCGTATCGCTCATTATATTACATATATGAGCGGATACCAAACGTTTATGGACAAAAATTTTGCCTTATTTGGAATTAATCCCAAGTAGAGATCGGGGTGTCCCAAAACTCTACAAAGAGAAGCTTTAGTTCTCTCTAAGCTTCAGAAAAATGTGGGGAAACATGTTTCTGACACTGCTGGGAGGTTGTTTGCGACAGCAACAACAACTTAAGGCGTAATGCCTGGCTGAAATCCTCCACGTTGTCTGATGAGGGCAAGGCCCTAGCAGAGGATTTGCCTATGAGTGAGCAGGGCCTCTTCCATCCAGATACGGATGAGAAGATAAAACAGAAACAAGAGGTCAGACAGGCAGCTCATAGACTGGGTCATCCTCCAACACAAAATTTTTACCATCAAAGGCCTAGGTGGCAGAATCCTGCTCCCTATTATAGGAGACCATTTGTAAGGAAGTCTAGAGGTTGGGGTAGTAATAGATTCCAGGGCAATAGGAATCCGAATTTTCCCCAGAGAAATAAATTCAATCCTTTCCAAGGAAAGCAGAAGTTTCAAGGGCAGGCCAAACGGCGTCTTTGATGTTCGCCTTACTGGTATTCGGCAGTTTAATTCAGCAGTTAATGGCTTATCTCTGAGTAATTCTACAGATGTTAGTAATGTTAATTTTAATTTGGATCCGGTTTTACAAAACTCAGACCTAGTATGCTATGAGGATAGGCTTAGGCCTTATTTTAATGAATGGCAGAATATTACAACTGATAAGTGGGTACTTCAAATTGTACAACATGGTTATTTTCTGGAATTTTACGAAATACCTCCTGTGGGTAATATAATTTCTACGCCTACTTCTTCTGCGTTATCGCAAGAGGTGGATACATTGCTTCGGAAGGGGGCAGTTTCACCATTAGATCAGTCTGAGTTGCAGGAATGTTTTTTCTCAAAATATTTCCTTATTAAAAAGAAGAATGGTGGTGTAAGGCCGATTTTAGACTTAAGGAATGTTAACAGTTTTATTGTTTGCGACAAGTTCAGAATGGTTACTCTGACATCAATTATGCCGCTGCTGAATAAAGGGTTATGGTTTGCCACCATTGATTTGCGTGATGCATACTTTCACATTTCAATAGCAGCACAGCATCGCAGATATCTTTCTTTTATAGGTAGGTAGAAGGATATTATTTCTATGTCTTACCTTTCGGACTTTCTACGGCACCTAGAGTGTTTACTAAATGCATGGCAGTTGTTACTGCTTACCTACGATTAAAGAAGATAATAGTTTATCCTTATCTGGATGACTGGCTGCTGGTGGCTGATTCTAGGTATGAATTAGAACTAAACATTAATTTCACACTTTCTCTTCTACAGTCCCTGGGATTGGTGGTAAACGCAGAAAAATCAAATTTAATACCGTCACACAGAATCCAGTTTATCGGGGCAATACTAGACTCAATACAGGGAAAAGTGTTCCTGCCACAAGAGAGATATGTGGCACTTCAGAATCAAATTTCAGACATTCTTATACACAACATCGTGTCCCCGAGGCAAATTCAAACTCTGCTGGGCCACATGGCATCGACTACAGCGGTAACTCCTCATGCAAGACTGCGAATGAGACCTCTTCAATCGTGGCTTCATGCTGTTTTCAACCCGCAGCGGGACGACCCTTATGTCAACATGTTCCTCCCATATGCTGTCCTCAATACCCTTCAGTGGTGGATGGAGCCACGCCATGTGCTCTGTGGCCTTCCCTTTCAGGTCCAAAATCCAACTCGCTCTGTCACCACAGATGCTTCGCTGAAGGGTTGGGGTGCTCATTCGGAGGGACTAACGGCACAAGGTCACTGGTCTATGGAAGAACAGGCCTTGCACATAAACTGTCTAGAGTTGTTGGCTGTGAAGAATGCTCTAGCAGCCTTCGAACTGTTTCTAAGGGGCCATGTAGTGCAACTGCTAACAGACAATACAACTGTTATGTACTACGTGAACAAACAAGGAGGTACCCATTCGCGGACTCTCCTGCGCATAACGTTGCAGCTATGGGAATGGTGCATAAGCAAGGGCATTCACATCGTGGCCATACATCTTCCAGGAGAAGAAAACGTAGAGGCCGACGCTCTGAGCAGATCTCCAATGACACAACACGAGTGGTCGCTGCATCACGAGGAGGTGTTTCGAATATTCAGAGCGTGGGGACATCCACAGGTCGATCTCTTCGCATCGCCTCAGAATGCGAAATGCAGGTTATTCTGTGCACGCAGGGCAGCGAATCTGGATCTGGGCTGCTTAGGGGATGCCTTTCTGTTGACATGGAGCGAGGGGCTGTACTACATATTCCCTCCATTTCCGCTACTACTAAGAGTGGTAGCGAAGTTACAACAGGACAGAACGGATGCAATCGTAATTACTCCATGGTGGCCAAGACAGCCATGGTTTTCAATTCTGTTAGCTCTCAGCAAGAGTGTGTTTGTTCGCCTGCGGGACAGACTGGACCTGTTAACATCACAGAACAGTCAAGTTCTATATCCAGAGGCATCCAAACTGAAATTAACAGCGTGGAGGATATACCCACGCAATTAGGCCAAGGTCATCAGCTGTCGGCGCAGGTGATGAAGTTTATATCGGCTGCTCACAGAGAGTCTACTAAAAAATCTTACATTTACAAATGGTCACGTTTCAGTAGCTTCACTCAATCCAAGGGAATGGACCCTTTGTATGTTCCTAACTCTGTGGTTTTGGATTTTTTAGCAAGTTTGGCAGAGGCAGGGCTAACATATTCGTCTCTAAAGTGTTATGTTGCAGCCATTACATGGTTTAGAAGGAAAGTTAATTTGCCATCTTGTTTTTCTGATCCGATGATTAAACTATTTTTGAAGGGGGTCAGTAATACAATGCCTCAAGTGTCTCCTGTTATTCCTGCTTGGGATTTACAGTTAGTTTTGTCATCTTTAACTAAGAGCCCATTTGAACCAATGGCCACAACAGATATATCGTTTTTGTCCTGGAAGACGGCTCTATTAGTGGCCTTAACATCGGCGCGGAGAGCGAGTGAGTTATGCGCTCTCCGTTCGGATACCCCTTATCTTAGGCTACATAAGGATAAGGTAGTTTTGAGGACGGATGTGGCTTTTCTCCCGAAGATAGCTACCAAGTTTCATAGGTCGCAGGAGATAATTTTGCCAGCTTTCTTTCAAAATCCATCAAGTTCTTTAGAGAAAATGTTGCATTGCTTAGATGTTAGAGAGCTGTTGCTTTTATTTGGACAGAACATCTAAATTTAGGAAGACAACGAGGTTGTTTGTCAAATATAGGGAGGATGCGAAAGGCCTCCCTCTGTCTTCCCAGAGGATGTCATCATGGATAGTGCTAGCTATTCGACATGCATACAAACTGGCGGGGAAGTTGCCTCCTTTGCAGGTGAGAGGTCATTCCACGAGGGCGGTGTCCACGTCAACTGCCTTTTTGAAGGGAGTCTCGCTGGAGGCGGTGTGCCGTGCGGCAACCTGGTCTTCTCCGCTTACTTTTGTGACTCATTATAAGTTGGATGTGACGTCAAGGAAGGAGTCGGAGTTCGGAAGAGCGGTGTTGTTTTCTGCGGTGGCATGACGCCCACCAGCCAAGGTATAGTGGCTCGTTAATCTATCACTGGTACGATTCACAGTGAACATGAAAAGGATATATTGGTTGCTTACCTGTAACCGTAGATCCTTGAATGTTCACCTGTGAATCGTACGATCCCACCCTATCCTCCCCTCAGGTCATGCACCTTGCAATCTTCTGTCTTGTGGCGGAAGAGAACTGAGGGGTCAGCCTGTGTCGGGCTACTTATAGGGTAGGGGGGCGGGCCTTATTAATGATTGACATTTGTATTTTAAAGGTTCCGAAATTGCTTGCGCTGGCGCTTAAATATCACTGGTATGATTCACAGGTGAACATTCAAGGATCTACGGTTACAGGTAAGCAACCAATATTTCTTTGTCCCACCCTGGACATTCCAGATACATAAACCCAATTTTCCTAATTCCAACAGACCTCAGAACCTGTGAGGATGTTTTCCATAGATGCAGACGAAACATTAGGAGAGAATGTCTCTAGAACATGGCCATATAGCCCCAAAAAACCTACAACAACACAGTGATTCCGGCCATGAAAGCCTTTGACAATACATTTAAAGGTGATTTTGTGCTACACCATGGCATGTAATTGGTCAAAATGTGCCAAAAGTCCCCTTGCATTATGTATTTGGTATAGTTAGAAAAAAATATATTAAATACTTACACACTTTTATTATTGTTATTGTATGCATTCAAGTCATGTATGACTACAATAATAATAATATTTGTACCCCGCACTATCTCCCTGAAGTGACTCGTAGAAGCTTACACCAAGGGTTAAAGAGCAATACAAATCATGTAACTGATAGTAGCAAAAGCTTATGTGAGCCCATCACAGAGGTTTCTTGGGAAGATTTATTCAAAAGAGGGTTTGACTTTGCCTTCCTTTAAGGCACATATGTCAAACACAAGGCCCACTATGTTGTGTTATGTGGCCCCATGAGGCTTTCAATGCCAGAGCAACATAGTTACATTTATACAGTCTTATAATTACAAATGGCCCTTTAAAGGCAACCATAAGGCTGATGTGGCCCTCAGTGAAAATGCGTTTGACACACCTGCTTTAAGACTAAGCGAATTTGACTTTCCCAAGACCACTCAGTGGAAACTCATGGCCAAGCAGGGATTCCAGTCATAATTAAATCCTCAAACCACTACACCATTGGCTCTCCTCCACATTCTAGCAGAGTAAGATAAGATCCATGGATTATTCTATAATGTGCGTTAGGAATAGTTTTGAGAATTTTCTGTCTTAAAGTTTCTTTTAAGACTATAATTTTACATTTGTAAATGGAGTCTCAAATTTGGTTAGATTTAGTTTTTATGCTTATATACATGGTGACTTACGAGGCTTGTATTTCTGCTCCTGATATTTTATACACATTAGAATAGCCCCCTCTAGCTACAATATAACTAGTTAAGCACTTTCATGAATTCTAACATTTGCAATAATACTCTGAAATTTATATCTCACTTGTTTTTTTACAATTAATTTGTGAATAAAAGAAATTAAAAAGTTTGCTTTCACACATTTACTTGCTAATTACATTACAACTTCCAAATTTGCTTAGAGAGAGGGATTGCTCAACCAGTTTGATCACAGGTGCTGTGGAAAATAGTTTCACATGGTTCAAGATATTCAACATATTAAGAGAACCATTAGAAGATGCTAATATTACATGGCACATGATCGAACTTGTGAGAACAATGATGACAAATGCCAGTGTTATTCATCATTAGATTGTGCTATTTTAACCATTTTAGAGTCTACCCTTTGTGAAGTTCGGTTTTTTTGAACTTGTCATGGTAAATCAGTCCTAGGTTTTCAGGTGTATAATTGACTATCTAGGCCTAGTTGAGTCAGATTTGCAACTTGATCTGAAGACTTCTGATAGGTGGCATGCACAATGAAGCCAGTTGTTTGACCAAATCTCAAAGCAGTCTGGTACTTGTGAATTGGTTGGCCAGATTCAGTCTGGGAAGTTGTTTTGTGCTAGCTTCATAAAGTAGTATTTGATAGCCACTACATCTACTGACTGTTATTCAACAGATCTTTAGTTTATGAAGTGTCTGGGGGTTTCTTTCCTGATGGCATTTTTTAGAGAAAGACCTTCCAGAAGTTTGATGAGTCACCGTTTTAAAACACTTTTATCTATTTGCAATTATCTCTACTTTTCAAACCCATTGATTTCTCTTGATTATCATATACCATTTAGTTCTGCAGCTGCTTTAATTTTGTGGTGGGCAACAACACTATTTTATTGTATTTTCCTTATTGTTGTTGTATAATTGCAGCATACTGCGTATATCTGTCCTTCACAATCTTGTCTGCCTTTGAGGATCTGCTCCATAATCCTAAATGGCAGTAAAAACCTTTCAAACTATACAGGGGCCGTTTTCAGGCTAATAAGGTTGAAGTTTAATTCAGATAGGATGGAAGTGCTGTGAGTGGGGAAATCTGCTGAGTTTGATAGAGACATGGGGTTGCACCCCTGCTCTAAAGAGCCAGATAAGCAGGTCAGGGCATGTAAAGCTTATGGAGGCCCAGGTGGCGTCAGTGGCCAGAAGAAAGCTGATGTTACCTCATTAATGCACACCCTGGTTTCATCCAATTTAATTACTTTAACTCTTTTCACTTAGAGCTGTTTAAAGCAGTCTGGAAACTACTATTGATGTAGAGTGCAGCAGCTATGCAGGTAGGAACAAGATGTTCACATCATGGCCCACTTATTCCATGCCAGAAACATTGGATGCCTATTTGTTTTCTGGTTAGATTTAGTGGGCTGACATTAAGGTTCCCAACAGTTTGGATCCAGGTTTTTCTCAGCTTAATACAATGCCCAAATCCAATCATGGCTTTTGCTCACCAACTGTTCACAAAGCCAGGACTTGTGTGACCAACATGTCAGTCAGTCTCACTTTTCTCCCACCTGTGTGAACCTGCCAAAGCTTAAGATCTGCACTTAATGTCCTGGCGCCGTGAAATTGTGGTGAGTATTGGGCGTATGGTCTTTTCTGTGGAGGATGTAATGTTATTCCTCAAGAAATATACATGCGTCCTTCATTTTCAGACTTTCAGGAAGATTTTGAAGATTAAGTTGGACATATTGGGTTTTTAAATATGCTGTTGCTGTTTTAATAATTAAAACTTATTTTTACTGGTTATGTATTTTATCTTGATGTTAAGATTTCATTATGTATTTAATATTTTTGATTAATCGCAATATGCTTTGTAAGACAATTTATTCATAATAACAATATAATGCCCAGGCAGAAAACCTGCTTTATAAAGCATTTGATTTTTTGCTTTGCAGGTTCAGCAAGTACAAACTGTACAACAGGTACAGCATGTATACCCAGCCCAAGTACAGTATGTGGAGGGAAGTGATACCGTCTACACAAATGGAGCTATGTAAGTTAATCATTTTTGCTGTTTTCATCTCAGCAGCCTAGATGCTTATAAGCATATTTCTATAAACTCTATTATGCAACCTTTAAAATGTGTGAAGAGCATTTTATCTAAAATCATTTAGAATTAAAAGTTTTTCATTATCACAAATTAAAAGCTTAGGCATTGTAGCAGCAATTGAAATAATTCTTACAAGAAGTAAAAATTGAAATAAATTAATTGGGAGTATATTATTGATAATATTTCTCAAGTGATTGAAAACAAGACCATGATAATTTTAAAGTCACTAATCCTGTTCTGATGTCAGCATTTTGAAGTATTACTACTTCAGGGGCCAAGGAGCATAGTTCATTCAGTTTTTGGATAAATAGTCTGATGCTGCATTCCCAGATACTTGTGATGAGGAATAAAGCCAATTTAATTTATTGATTTTTGTATTACTTATGAATAAATGTATTTGGTTTTAATGAGTTAACTAAATGGGTTGGGAAATCTCACTTTTAACTATTTTATCCTATGTTCTTGTTACTTATACAGTATGTCCTCTTCATCTAGTTAAGTGGGTAGCGGAGGGATAATATTAAATATACTGTAAATCCTGTAATAAAAAACAGTTGTTTCTCTCTCAGTAGGAATATAGTGGTGCTGTATTTTACTTTGAAATCTGTTGTCAGCCAGACTTTATTCTTCTCTTTCCTTACACACTAACTCTATGTCTAGCTCTTCATTCCTAAGGAATCCAGTTCTAAGGAGTCTAGTTCTGTTGTATGCTTTTTCTGTTCTTCATCTGATCTCAGCCATGTGTAAGCACACCTCAGTTAACAAAGCCCCTTACAAACAACCTCCTTTCTGCAATGTCTTTTACAAAGTCTGTTTATGCATGATCAGCCCCCACTTTCCCTTTTGTTCCCTTTCTAGATGGATGATTTTTAGCAGCATCACAAAAGGAAAGATGGTGAAAGGGGCTGGAGAAACACAGACTTTCAGTATCATGTTGATGTAGTATATCTGCCGAAAACGATGCAACAAAGCTTGTGCTGGAATAGAGGGATTCTGCTCTGTTTAAAATTCCTCTATAACTGAATGCAAAGCGATCTTGTAGCACCTTCGATATTTCATGAGACAAAGTTGGTGGCATGAGCTTTCATAGACACAGGGCACATTTACACTGACTTCTTAATGTGGTTTGAAAATAGCTCAAAATATGATATTTCATAAAATCATAGAGGTGGAAGAGACCACATGTGCCATCTAGTCCAACCCCCTGCTATGCAAGAATAGTATGAATGCATAGCAATAGCAATACTAAACTTGTGGGTATGGTAATGGAGTGATGAGTTCAATTATGATAATTAGGGGAGCAAAAGCAGGATGAGTACATAATCATATGAATGGTGGAAGGAGTTACTGGAATGTAGTGTGATGCGGTTGGGAAGAAGATGTGTTAAACTGGGCAAGAGAGCCCTCCTGTGGCTGGGTTGTTCCATTGTATGGCATGCTAAGAAACCATTATTTCTGTTCAATCTACTGTGAATGGACTAAAGTTTGTAGATATATTCCAGTTTTGCAGTTTCTCTTTCCAAGCCTCCTTTGTAGCATTTCTGTTCAAGTACAGCTGTTCTTAGGTCAGAAATGAAATGATCAGGAAAACTGAAATATTTTGCAATTGGTTTTGTATATTCCCATTCCTAGGGTATGATTTATGTTCATTTATCTTCTGGTTCAGAGAAGGGCCTCTTTGCCCAATGTAAGTTGTTGAAGAGTATTGTTAACAGGTAGGCTGTTAGGAATTGTGGGAGTTGAAGTCCAAAACACCTGGAGTGCCAAGGTTTACCCATACCTGATTTAGAGGATGAGTAATTGAAGTAACTCTCACATTTTGTTGATGGGGTTAGGTCCTGTGATGACATTTTCCCAGTAAATAGGTGGGCAGACTTGACATCTGGATTTGTAGCAAGGTCCTGCACCCATCTCCCCAACTGTGTGGTATGTCCCCCTGAATGTAAATAACTGCTTTGAGATTGACATGGCCTTGTACCTATCTCTCCACACAACAATAAGCAAGGCCAATGGTAGCCTACAACCCCTTACTAAGCATGCTTAAACAACAAAACACAGAGAACAGCCAAGAACAGATAGGTATGCACCTCCAGCTACTCCCAGGATGTGAAAAAAATATAAATCTCTAACTTTGGCTACCAAAATGAAAATCATAAGAAAAAAAGTCATGCCTGGATGCATTTTGGAAGATACATTCAAGTGTTCCATAAGAAGTCCAATATGCTTTTGTTTACTCATGCAAGGCTTGCCAGAAGTGTTTTTTCCATTCCCTAAATGCGTGGTGTTAATTTTGGATACAACATTTGCTGAAAATGCCGAACTGCTCTTTTCATCTAATTTCTACCTCTTGTCCGAGCCAAGTTTGTTAATTGAGATATCCCTGTTCTTTGTCCATTGGGTGAATAAAAAAACTTCCACTATCAACCCTTTAGGATTGACTTTCTGGCAACAAGTCTCCTGCCTTCTTATTGCTGCCAGAAGGCAGAAGACATTTGCCAGAAGGTCAGTCCTAAAAGGTTGATAGTGGACGTTTTTTTATTCACCCGATGGACAAAGAACAGGGATGTCTCAACAGTAAGACCTTGCTGTTTGTACAAGCATTTGGTAAATAACGCCAGGTCGTCTACTACTCTAGCCGCCGGCTATGGGAGTATTCTTGCATCTTGTGTTGCGTACTTTGTATAGTTTTAATAATTAGTATTATTTCGATGTTTTAGCTGTGTTTTATGGTGTTTTTTTAACATGTGTAAGTTGCCCCGAGCCTGATGGGAGTGGCGACTAACAAATCGAAATAAATAAATAAATAAACAAAGTTGGCTGGGACAAGAAGTAGAAGTTAGATGAAAAGAATAGGTGCCTACATCACAAAAAAGAAGAGTTTATTGGAAATCTGTGTTGTTCCCCCCAGATTGAGGTGTAACTGGGGCATATCCAGTTTCCAAAGAATTTTGCTTCGTAAGTTACATTTGATTCAAAACAGAAGTCAGTCTTTGATTAGGAAAAGCATGAAACACACATATTATGTATTGTTGGGCCTGTAGCTAAAGCAGTTAAGGGAATTTAGTTTTTCTGAGAGTCCAGTGGGCGGGAATTGAGACACCTGGCTTGCTGATTCTAGCCGCAGCTGTTACTTTCCCAGGGAAAAGGGAGGGAAAGGTTAGAATGCTGAGATCTTGTTATTAGCCCTGTGAAGGTTGAAATTCAGTTCCTGGTCAACGTTCGATTCAACTGCAAGCAGTTCCATGAACTCCTGACCTCATGGTTTTTTGGTCATTCATGACAGAACTTTGAGCTTGCCTTTTTTGGGACTAACCTAGTTTAAGATTTGTTGATTCTTAGTGGTTTTATATTCAGAGACCTTACAACTTAATTTTGTGTACATGCAGCCAGAAATATTGTTGTATAGTTGTTTGTTTTGTATAGTTTACATTCAGGTTTCACCTGGAAAAATATGTGCACAAATATAACAAGGAATTATCCTTTTTAATTCCTTATGGTTGAAATGCAATGTTTTTTTCCCCTTTTTGAAACATTCACTTATGATGGTAGTTATGGAGGTTCTTTGGTTAACAGGAGTCTTGGTACTTATTTTTCAGTATGTAGTCAAAGCCCAGGATAGGAAAAAACTGATGGTTCAAAAAAGAGTTGTGTATGGGGGTTTTTAAAAAGAGAATAAATGGTAGCAGAACTGGCAACAAAAATAAACTGGTATCCTATTGTATACAGTATATCTGTCAAGGGTTCTAAGGTTCAGCATTTGTTATAATTATCCGGGCTAGACATTTTAAATGAAGAAATAGCAAGATGTTTCTTTACAGTACTACATTGTTACTCACTCCTATAGAATGCGCTATATAAACATGCATAAAGAGAGAAAATCTCACTTAAGCACCACTACGACGTTCCTGTGTGAATCTCTAAGAAATGAAGATTTGATACCAGAAATTATCCAGTGCTTTCTATACATCACATATCTCTGACTTTTCAGAACTGGCGGAGACACAAAGAAAGGCTGAGTCTTTTGGCAGTACTGTCTCTACTTTACACTTATCTCTTGTGCACAAAAAATAAGTTCTGCTTTTTTTGACATTTCTACAAATGATAAATGGACAGAAGTGCTGCCAAATTTGGAGCTACATGTTAAATTATTCCTGTATAGTAATTTTGAATTTATTGATTAGAAATTATGGAGGCAACCCAGAATCATTATAAAGGTGGTCCCTTTCTCGAGCAAGCATGTGGAAAGACATGCAGCCCCTTTTTATTTATTTATTGTTTCGATTTGTATACCATCCTTCCAATTTGGCTCAGGACGGTTTACAGTACATCGACCAAGCATTATAACCATAAGAACAACATTATTAACAATTAAAACAGAATCACAAAGTTAGCCCATAACCAAGGAATGACTAGACATTAAATGCCTGACGGAAGAGAACTGTTTTGCTGGCTTTCCGAAATGCCGGCAGTTCAATGATTGCTCGGACTTCAGGTGGCAAGGTGTTCCATAGGCTCGGAGCAACAACAGAAACACTAACACTAAAGTGGATACAATATCAAAATATACACATGTTTATTCAGAAGACAACCCCACTGTATTGAACACATTGTCTCCTAGAAAATTGTATGCATCATTGCAGCGAAAAATGCTTTTAGGAATAGAGCAAAATTAACTAAAACTCTATTTTGATGTCACAGTTTTTATGGCTGTCAGCAGCCTTTTAAACTGTAAAATAAGAAATACTGTAGTACAAACTTTCTAAATAGCTATATGTGGTTAGAATAGCAACGTATATTAATGAGAAAAAGCACACAAGTTAGGAGAGCCTGCAGTAGTTTGTTGTGTCTAAATCTAGTGGAAAGGGCAATATTATGTCCTCCTGCTGAGTTAATTGAGTGTAAACTACTTTTGTGCTCTGAATACAGTTTTCATCAGTTGAAGTAAGCTGAGAGCAAAGGAGGAAAGTGAGAGGAAGAGAGAGGCACATTTTTGTGAGCTGCCCCGAGTTCCTTTGGGGAGATGGTGGCAGAGTATAAAGATTATTATTATTATACAGGTCCTTCTCAAAAAATTAGCATATAGTGCTAAAGTTCATTATTTTCCATAATGTAATGATAAAAATTAAACTTTCATATATTTTAGATTCATTGCACACCAACTGAAATATTTCAGGTCTTTTTTGTTTTAATACTGATGATTGTGGCATACAGCTCCTGAAAACCCAAAAATCCTATCTCAAAAAATTAGCATATCAGGAAAAGGTCCTCTAAACGAGCTATTAACCTAATCATCTGAATCAACTAATTAACTCTAAACACCTGCAAAAGATTCCTGAGGTTGTTAAAAACTCCCAGGCTGGTTCATTATTCCAAACCGCCATCATGGGTAAGACTGCTGACCTGACTGCTGTCCAGAAGGCCATCATTGACACCAACAAGCAAGAGGGTCAGACCCAGAAAGAAATTTCTGAACAAATAGGCTGTTCCCAGAGTGCTGTATCAAGGCACCTCAATGGGAAGTCTGTGGGAAGGAAAAATGTGGCAGAAAACGCTGCACAACGAGAAGAGGTGACCGGACCCTGAGGAAGATTGTGGAGAAGGACCGATTCCAGACTTTGGGGGACCTGCGGAAGCAGTGGACTGAGTCTGGAGTAGAAACATCAAGAGCCACCGTGCACAGGCGTGTGCAGGAAATGGGCTGCAGGTGCCGCATTCCCCAGGTCAAGCCACTTTTGAACCAGAAACAGCGGCAGGAGCGCCTGACCTGGGCAACAGAGAAGCAGCACTGGACTGTTGCTAAGTGGGCCCAAGTACTTTTTTCTGATGAAAGCAAATTTTGCATGTCATTCGGAAATCAAGGTGCCAGAGTCTGGAGGAAGACTGGGGAGAAGGAAATGCCAAAATGCCTGAAGTCCAGTGTCAAGTACCCATAGTCAGTGATGGTGTGGGGTGCCATGTCAGCTGCTGGTGTTGCCCCACTGTGTTTTATCAAGGGCAGGGTCAATGCAGCTAGCTATCAGGAGATTTTGGAGCACTTCATGCTTCCATCGGCTGAAAAGCTTTATGGAGAGGAAGATTTCATTTTCAGCACGACCTGGCACCTGCTCACAGTGCCAAAACCACTGGTCAATGGTTTACTGACCATGGTATTACTGTGCTCAATTGGCCTGCCAACTCTCCTGACCTGAACCCCATAGAGAATCTGTGGGATATTGTGAAGAGAAACTTGAGAGACGCAAGACCCAACACTCTGGATGAGCTTAAGGCTGCTATCGAAGCATCCTGGGCCTCCATAACACCTCAGCACTGCCACAGGCTGATTGCCTCCATGCCACGCCACATTGAAGCAGTCATTTCTGCAAAAGGATTCCCGACCAAGTATTGATTGCATAACTGAACATAATTATTTGAAGGTTGACTTTTTTTTTTGAAAAACACTTTTATTTTATTGGTCGGATGAAATATGCTAATTTTTTGAGATAGGATTTTTGGGTTTTCAGGAGCTGTATGCCACAATCATCAGTATTAAAACAAAAAAAGACCTGAAATATTTCAGTTGGTGTGCAATGAATCTAGAATATATGAAAGTTTAATTTTTATCATTACATTATGGAAAATAATAAACTTTAGCACTATATGCTAATTTTTTGAGAAGGACCTGTATTTTAAAGCATCTTAAATAATAACTGGTTGAGTTTCTGAAATGCTTGGGACCTGAATTGTGTCAGATTTCAGATCCCCCAAGATTTTGGAATCCCTGTATTTGCATATGCATATATAAGATGGGACCCAAGTCTAAACACAGAATTCATTTATATTCCATATACCCCTTATACATATAGTCTGAAGGTAATTTTATGCACAACATTTTAATCGTTTCATGCATGTAATGAAGTTTGCAGACAAAGAAAGCAAAGGTGTTACTATCTCAGCCACCTATATGGATATTTTTTGTGTTCATACTAGTTTGGATTTTGGAATACCAGGTAAGGGATGCTCAATCTGTATTTAATGATGTGACATATACAACAATTGAGATGTAACAATAAATTAATAACAGTTTACAGAAAAGCTGCTTTTTTCATTTTTTGTAATTAAAATGACAGAAAAACTCTTTGAGCCCTAAAGAGCAACAAATTTTATCTGAGGTATTATTTTATGGATTGAAGGTTCCTGAGTTAGAATTCTTATGTAGGTTCAGTTTTCATAGCCAAAATGATTTTATTGATCAGCCAATTGGCCTTATCAAAATAGATTATATAAACACAACATACAGTATACATCAAGTTCAAGTTAAATTATAAATCTACAAGTACAGATAGAAAAAGTGGGGATGACCAACTTATAACCAAATGTACCTTAATCTTAGGTTTATACATCAGATGTCCTCGTCCCCCTTACACTGTATACTAAACTGATCAGTATTCTCTGTTCTCCCTTTAAATGCTTTAAACAGATAAAGGACAACTTTTGTTGTTACAACGGAGTTATAATCAGCGAGTAAGAATGTGGTTTTGGCTGCTGTATCCCATCTCGTTCTATTACAAATAAAATGCTATAAATGTTGTCTCCTTTCTTTTTTGTACAAGCAGCATTTATGTAATATGCGGTTCAGGTTTTCAACTTCAGGGGTGCCACAGATACAGAGTTTTTCATCAGGTGGGATATAATTGAATCTACCGTGTCTCCATAGACTCCATTTGTTCAAATCTGGCCCTTGTAAAAATGATTCTCCAATGTCTTGGCATATCAACTTTTAAATAAAGCGCCCGCTGGTAATTTTGTTTAAAATAACCTAACCACTTAAAGGAGCCTGTGTTTGACAGTGCCTATATTCTTCTGCACTTCAAAATCTAAAATCCATATTCATGGCCTGCACATTTTCACTCATATGCAATTAAAACTAGGGCACGCTCAAACACTCTGATAAGATTACTATCCCATAGATACCCAGAGTTTTAATCCCGATAATAAAAGTTTACAAAGCAACAATTGTCCCTATGATATTGTATGGGGCCGAAATTTGGGGTCTAAACAAATTATTGATAATGGAACAAATACAATCAAAATTATACTCCATCGAAGGACTCGCTAAAATCAGGGTCTTCAATTATTGGTCAAAAACAAAAAACCTGGAAAAGGTAGACTCCCCAAATTATGCTTGGCAGAACAAACTAGTGACCAAATCAAGCTTCCTAGTCAGACCAATTAATAAGGTTCTTATGTACTTGTGGATTGCAAATCTCTTCCTTAGGAAATAATAGGAATGCTGAGAAAAGGAATTTTCATCATAGCAGTTAAAATGCATATGTATAAAAAAGACATGTTAATTTTGTAAAATAATTTAGAAGTGAAATAAAAACACTTTTCCATATAAAGATTGTGTTGCAACTAAATGTAAAATGAAAAAAATGAGGGTCCCCTTCAGCGCAAGCACAGGCTAAGGCAAGATAAGATGACAGGAGAACTAATTTATGAAAGATAGTAAATCATTGTCATGACATTTACATAGAACCTTAATAGTGTCACCTGGGAACAAATCGGTGTGTGGGTGTGTACGTGTACATATCACATTTGAAACCTTGGAAAATAAAGCCTTTAGAGCCATAGTGCAGAGTTTCTCAAACTGTGTTCCTCTATATGTTTTGGACTTCAGCTCCCACATTTCCTAACAGCTGATAAGATGGCTGGGATTTCTGGGAAGTGAAGTCCAAAACATCTGGAAGAGCACAGTTTGAGAAACACTGCCATAGTGCTTAGCTAAAATTACTACTGCTGCCCTCTTTTCAACCCAGAGGATTGCTATAAAAAGTTTAGAGCAAATATAAAAATGTATGCATGCATTTAGCCAGCTCATCTGTAGGAATGGGCCATGTGCCCACAGACAAACTTCCAGCATTGAACAGCGAGTTCTGCAGAGCAACATATCCATGTACTTTTGGATAATAATTGAAGCCTCTCTTTGATCAGTTCTCTGATCATGCAGACTTTTATTTGTGTTTAAGCAAACACAAGTAAATGTCCAGATCATACCTTTCCCCTGAATTAAAAAGGAGACTGAGCAGGGCTGAGGATCTTTGAAGCAGCTCATTCCCTTATCAGTTTTGTCCCCCAATATATGTAAGCAAACCTCTGTGTAAAATGTGTGCCTTGTAAGTGTTTGTACAGCCCTTGCTTAAAACATGCAGTTTATAATTCCATTCTACCATTTGTCCATTCCTCTCTCAAAAAACTCGTTAGAGTTGCAATTATCCACCTCTTCTAATGAAAGCCATGGAAAAAAGAATTCTCATTTCAGATCATCTTTCCTCCTTCACAATGCGATATATCATTGAGATATAAACCCCATTAACCCTCACCATTGGTTGGGGATGATGTGAGAGACCCTCCAGATTTGGAAAGGGACTGTAACAGATTTGCCGACCTTAAAGGGTTGGTGTAAAAGGCAGAGAACAGGCCCAGCTTGCAAAAATTAGGAGAACGGTGGGTGGAGCCAACAGGCAGTCTCACAGCCAGAAGTGCAGTCTGATTGGTTAATGAAATTGGAGGGGAAAGCTCAGTAACTGGAGATGGGTGGAGCCAGAGGCTCAGTAACTGGAGATGGGTGGAGCCAGAGGCAAAGAAGCTGAGGCAGCCATTTTAGTTCAGTTAGGAGTTTGGTGTGGAAGAAGACAGTCAGAAGTTTGAAGGGATTTGGGAACTGCTTTATGAAAGATACCTCTTTGAAGATAATAGTGAATAGGCCTCTATAGTGATTAAAATGCTGCGAGAGGAAGGGAGATTCAAAAGGTTTAAAAGATCCTGTTCAGATTTCTGTGTTTTAAGAAACTCAAGATATAAGTACCATATATAAGAAGATATAAGAAGTAAAGCCTGAAAAGTTATTTGAAATCATTACACATATTGACTGTTAAAAATAAACAATGTTTTTCCTGTTTTATTCCAACTGAAGTCTTTGTGTGGCTTTTAAAACTTTCAATTGAAGGAGGTGGCCTATTAAAATAATAAATTGGTGGCAGCAAAATAAACCTTTAATAAATAATAGGAGGCAGAAAAGGCAAAATATAAAATACAGTGGTCGCTTCCCACTGTCTGGCCTTGTGTGTGAGAGAGAGTGTGTGCTCTGATCCCCTCACGGTCTTGCCATCTTGAGTATGGTGTTCCTGTTGCAAATTCTGCCTTTCGCCCCCGATCCATCTTTAGTTGTTCGCTGCAGGGGCTACAAGTCACCCCCATCACTATTTTATGTGGTTGTGCACATATATGCATGCTTAACCTGCCCAATTTCTATATCACCTACTTTTACAAACGACGAGCTCTTAATCAAAAATACCTTTTATGCAACTAAATATGTGCAATCTTCTGTGAATGAATACTTGAACTAAAGGCCCTTGTATGTGATGTCACTGAGAGTGATAGATGTAATACTTTACAAGCTTGTGTTGTCGAGAGCTTTCATGGCCAGAATCACTGGATTGTTGTAGGTTTTTCAGGCTAAATGGCCATGTTCTAGAGAAGCATTCTCTCCTGATGTTTTGCCTGCATCTATGGCAAGCATCCTCAGAGATTGTGAGGTCTCAAAATCTCTGAGGATGCTTGCCATAGATGCAGGCAAAACATCAGGAGAGAATGCTTCTAGAACATGGCCATATAGCCCGAAAAACCTACAACAACCCAAGCTTTATTGTTTTGAAACGGACAAATGTGTGTATTTTACTATTCTATTACTGAAAACAATAACCTGTTTTCCTTTGTTTCTGTTTTCTGATAAATCCTTGATAGCTTTTTCAAGAAAAGAAAAGGCAACTTAAGTAAATAAACAGAATATTTAAAGTATTAGTACATGCAAAATGATAAATAACATGGTTTAGTTTCATTAACATTTTTTAACTCTTATTTCGCAATGGAACTGATTACATTAAGGGACATTGATATATATAAAATCTTATTTTTCTCTTTTCTTTTTCTTAAGACGAACAACAACGTATCCTTACACAGACACTCAGATGTACAGCCAAAATACTGGGGGGAATTACTTCGATACCCAAGGAAGTTCTGCACAGGTGACAACTGTGGTCTCTTCTCATAGTATGGTGGGCACTGGAGGCATTCAGATGGGTGTCACTGGAGGACAACTCATCAGCAGCACTGGAGGTACCTACCTGATTGGCAATTCAATGGAAAACTCTGGCCATTCAGTGACTCACACAACTCGAGCTTCCCCAGCTACAGTAAGTAGTTTGGATTGTTATGTATCTTTATAGCTAGATACATGGTCCTCCTTATATCTTTCTGTTGTGTTTGTTTTCAGTAACAGAAAGCATAGGTTGGCTCAATAAAGACAGAGTCCACCTACCACTGTTGCCATGCAACTTCTGTTTATTTCATTGTGACTTGCACAAGGACAGGGAAATGAATAACAGCTACATAGCAACAAGGCATGGTGAATTTTGCCACAAATAATTTAGACCCATTGTGTGCAAAGAAAAAAGCCAAAAAATTGTGTTCTTCCTTACTCATTTCTAGTTGCTCTTTTTAACTAGAATGGGCACAAGCTTATATTCCCTTCAATCATAAAAATAATTGTGAAATTTTATTAAAATTTGATAGTACAGTAGTCTTGCTTATCCAACCTTTGCTCATCCAACATTCTGTATTATCCAACGCAATCTGCCTCCTGTCCGGATCCACAGCTGTTTGAATACATTGCAATGTTTTGGTGCTAAATTCGTAAATATAGTAATTACTACATAACATTACTGTGTATTGAACTGCTTTTTCTGTCGATTTGTTGTAAACCATGATGTTTTGGTGCTTAATTTGTAAAATCATAATGTAATTTGATGTTTAATCGGCTTTTCCTTAATCCCTCCTTATTATCCACCATTTTCTTTTATCCAACGTTCTGCCGGCCCATTTATGTTGGATAAGCGAGACTACTGTAGTATCATGATATATGTCATTTGACTCCATTTCTGGCATTTGTATGTCGGCCTATTCTGCTGGAAGTGTACCAACCCTTGGGTTTAATATCGTTTTCTTGTCACCTTTGGTGGATTTTGCTTCTCTTAAAGTCAGCAAGAACATTGGACATGGTTCTTTCACAGTCAGCTGCCCAGTAGCATTTCTGACAGTGCTCTTACTACCCACTCATCAGTGCTTTAGCAAAGTCTTCCTCAAAGCTTGTCAATGGCATTTGTTTATGTATTCCCCTCAGATTACTAAGACCCTGCGTTCTTGCTAACGGTCTTGGGATAGGCACTGGCAGATTTCAGTCTTGTCGGTTTTGCTTTGTTTTTTGACAGAATTACAAGACCCTCCAATGAGAGCCAGATACAAAATACTTATGGGAATTGGACACAAAATGACAGCTTCTTTATACATTGCGATGATCTGAATATAAAAGTGAAAATTTACAACTAAATTATTGCTACAAATAGATTGTAACAAAGGACTCTAAATCTGGGCAAATGCATGGCAGAAAGATGGCATTAAAACTAAACAATATTTCTGTTTTACAGTCAAAGAATACTGAACCCGATAGAGAAGAATTTAATACTAGATTAGTCATTGTAGAGGCTTGTTTCACAGCTGGTCAAAATCATGAGTTTAAAAATGTGTAGGGATACCCTCCAATGAACCCATTCTACCATTTGTCCATTCCTCTCCCTATTGTCCATCCCCTATTGAGTTGCAAGTATTTACCTCTTTTAATGAGTAATAGAAAAAAGAATTCTAATGAGCACAACATTTCAAACAATCTTTCCCAGTTCACAATGCTGTCCCAGACTTCCCCAGCCTATCCATCTTCACCTGTGGTTGCTCTTAAGACATACTTCAAATTTAATGTTGAACAAGTAGAAGAACAAGTATTAGGAATAACTTCTGGGTTATGAAGGATTTTGCAAGAATAGCATTTAGCAGATAGCCAGTGTGTGAAATAGTGTAGTTGGGAAAAAAAACTTTTATGTCAAACTGCACACTTGACAGCTGTTGAACTTTGCTATTGCTTGCTGGGAGCAAAGACTTACATTGTTAGATACAGGTAAAAGTGCCCTTAATAAATCAGAGCTGCAGTGTTGGAATTTGTTGCACTTGAAAGGGTGAGCTGCTCAGCATAGAGGTGGGTCAGGATAGAAACCTTTTGCTAGGAACTGTGAGGAGAGACAGCAAAGTCTGCACTGAGAATGTTGATCGTGATTTGGCTTTTGAGCTGGGCAGCAAATCCACACCAACATAACCAGCTAGGATTAAATCATAATAACAAGTTGATGTTGATATATAATCATAGACTACTGTAGATGTAAGTTAACATCACTATTTCAGATTTGGATGATACATTAATTGTGTTTAATTTTAACTAGAACAAAAGCTTTTGAGTTCCTTGTAGCTCAATCAGAGATGGAAAGGAGATCTTGAAAATCTAGGATCTTGTCCAGTTCTTTCATCACTGCCCTTCTGAGCCCTAGACGTTTTATGATTTCTTGACTGTATTCTCCATTTTGATTAATGATTGAGCCAAGATATGGAACTATTTCAGTGTATTCATAGCCTACTATAAAGTTATATAAACCATCTGTGATCATTATTTTTGTTTTCTTAATGTGCAACTATAAACTTGCCTCTAGATTTTCTTCCTTGACTTTCTTCAGTAATTGTTTCAAGTATTTGCTATTTTCTGCTGGAATTTCTGAAAGCGTTCATCCAGTTTTCATACCTCCCTCTTCTGAGTCTAACTGCTTTATGTGTGATGCATTCAGTATATGAGTTAAACAGATAAAATGCAGCCTTGCTTCACCCCCTTGCTAATTGGGAAACCATTTTGTTTCTCCATATTCTGTATTGATGTTACCCGTTTGTCTTAAGTTCTGGTTATACACCATGACAATCACATGTTGTGGTACACCAGTTTCCTCAAGAGTGATCCATAGCTTTTCATGATCTACAGACCGAGATGCTTTACTATAATCTATATAGGGTGATTTTCTTTTGAAATTCTTTGGTGTGCTCCATTATCCAACATATCTTTGCAATATGATCCCTAGTGCCTCTTCCTTTCCTGAACCCAGCTTGGCCATCCAACATTTATCTCTTTGGTTGCAGATAGTGTCTTCTTTTAGCACTCCTTCCTGACAGTGTCAAAGGCTTTTGGCCAGATTTCTTCTACTTTCTGCTTTTTTAGGCACCTTCTCCACCTTTGCTTCCAATTATGTAAACTATTTGATTTCTATATTGACCATTAGATGCTGTCCATGTATACAGCCACCTTGAAGAATGTGTTAGTAATGAACAAACCGTTGACTGTGCAAAATTTAAGAAGTCACTGGCCTAATTAATTTCTTGAGTCAAAACCAAATTTTCCAACCATTTTTTAATATTCCGATCATCAGCAAACCCCCCCCCCAAGAAGTCCTATTTGGTTTGTGATTAGTTTCTTCTTGGCCTCCAGCATAGACTCTTACAATGTCTTCTTCAGCCTCTATAGTTGGAGCATAAACTTGGGTTATAATTATATTGATAAAAGAGTGGGTGAAAAATTTAAGTTTTGATTTGTTTATATAGTGTCACTTTGAACTAAATAATTGCTTTCCTTCTTAATTTGAAAAAAATCATTACGGATGAGCATGACAGCAATCTTATCTGTACTGAGAATCACATTCTTCTTCTCTTTCTTTTTACCTGAAGTAAAGACATTTGTCTATGATCTCTGCAACCCCTGCAGATAAATATGTTTGAATTATGATAATTGAAGTAGAGCATGATAAATCAATCTAGTAATTGATACCAGCCATCTTTTATCTATGTTTTGAAGATTATTTTCTACTCCAGTTTGTTTAGTTGCAGGGCCGGACCTAGGTAATTTTAAATGGTAAGCGAACAGTATTTTGGGGCCCCCCAACCAATCAAATATATATATATATATATATATATATATGTGTGTGTGTGTGTGTGTGTGTGTGTGTGTGTGTGTGAGTATGGGGTGCATAGACAAATTTTGGCTCTCCAGGTATTTTGGACTTCCTACTGGCTGTTTGGAATTGTGGAAGTTGAAGTCCATGGAGGGCCAAAGTTGGCCCATGCCATATATATATCTTCCTTCCTTTCTTCCCACCATTTTCCCTGCTTTATTCTTATTCTATTCCATTTTCCCTGCTCTATTCGCTGGGGGCGTGGCGCCCGGCCCTGGATGCGCCCTTGGCCACGTGGCGCCCTGAGGCGGCCGCTTACTTTGCCTCCACTAAGATCCGCCCCTGTTTAGTTGTCATGTCTCTTATATCTATTACCTAAACTATGAGCCTATGTCAGGATAAAGGCAGGATATAAATAAATACATAAATAAATTTCATTGTTCTTGCTGAAGTTGCCAATGATGTAGTCTTCAGGGTACAAAGCATGTGCTCTTCCACTGAACTCTGACCCTTCTCTTGTCTCCAGTTCTGGGACAGGAAGAACCAAATGTCAGTCTCAGTTCATCTGCTGAAGTGAGCTATGTGGCTTCACCTTGTTCTCTAATGCAGCTGCTTACAAATAGCTGCCAATATATGATAAATGAGAATAGAGAGACCAGATATTTAATGGTGTTTCTAATCTTTATACTAAATGATCATGGCTTAGGAATCGATTTGCTCTCCAGCTTCATTTGTATGTATGTGTTCGAAAAACCAATAATTTGAATATTCTAACTTGAATGTTAAAAAGTAAGTCATTAATGCATTTATGTAGTTTTGTGCCCTCTAAAATCTTGTTATCCAGATTCCCACCCCCACCCCATGCCTAGAGGAGTATTCTAAAGTGAAGAGGGCTACTTGTAAAGTCATCATGATAGGTATATCATTATTTTGTCTCAGGAAATGCCTGTCCTAAAACTGTTGACCACTATAGAGTTTTATTATTAAGTCATGATAAACAGAACATTTTTGTTTACTTTTATACAAACGTCTTTAGAACAACCATTTATTAATGGAGCAATATTTCTGGGAGTCAAAGATAAAGCCAGTATAATTGCAGTGTGTTCTTTGTGGACATCTAATTGTCCATGTTTTTCATGAGGTTTCCCTACCTATAAGAAATAGTTTTATTTATTTATTTATTGTTCATTTTTATATACCACTCCTCCCTGCAGGCTCGGGGCGGTTTACATAAAACAATAGATTAAAATGCAGATTAAATACTTTGTTATATAAAACACAAGGACACGATCAGAGTTGTCCTGGGGAACTTAGATTGAAGGCCTGCTTTAAAAGGGTCGTCTTGCAGGCCCTCTGGAAGAGGGCTAACTCCGTGACAGCCCAAATGTCGCCGTGTTCTATCTTGCATGAATCACACATGTTCTGAATACCCTCTTTGGAAATACTTGAAAATATTCCCATTGGACCATAAATAATGTCAACTTTAGTTGTTCTTTGTGATAAGAATGACCACACGTAAATATTTTGAATATTGGCCTTCTACAAGGGCCAAGATGTATAGATCTGTTCTGTTCCCGTGTGAACAATATTCAGAATTACCATATTAACTCTAATGCTCAACATTTTTTGGCTAAATTATATTGCTAAAATTGAGGTGTGCATTAGATTGGATGGCACATTAGAATTGCACACGTAAACCCATCTGCACTGTTGGACAAGAGCTCTAGCTGGGATCAGAGAAGGGAGAGGCAGCAGTTGCTGTGAAAAGGCTGATGGAAAGCTGATGGTGGCCACATGGAGGGGAATGGTTTCTCATTAGCCTTTTTGTGGCCACTATCAGCTTCCTACCAGAGCTGACAGATGAATGTGGCTTCCTACCTACCTTTTCATGGCCACCAGCACCTCACATTATGCTTGACACCAATTTTTTTTTGTAATTCACAACTTAAAATTGAGGTATGCATTGCATTTGATGGCACATTATACTTGAGCAAATCCGGGTATATTACCTCTGTAATAGCATGAATCTGTGAAATACTATCAAGAGAAGTAAGCGTCACTTCCCCTTATTGGCCTTTAGACACCAGACTATGTTGGTTCCCTTCTAGCAAGCTTTTGGAACTATCCTGGTGACACATTCATCCTATTTCAGGGTTCTTCACTGATGCTTGTATCAATTTGGGTTTTTGTGTATTTTTTAATTGATTGGTATAATTTTATATATTTAATACTAGATGCTTTGGAAACTCAAGTAAGAAGCTGTTAACAAATACATTAAGTTAATATTTTCTAGCAAAAACACTGTTATGATACAGTTTTAAAGTTTCTATAAATGCTGTACTTTTATTAAGTATAAAACATGTCCTTTGTATGTATGTATTCCCAAGTTTGAACCCTGACATCTCCAGTCAATCTGATCTCTGATGGCAGAGCTCAAAAACACCTGTACCACTTTATAGGACTTGGCAAGATAGACTACTTGATATAGTCACACCAGGCCCGTAACCAGGATTTTCATTCGGGGGGGGGGGGATGAGTTTGATTTGGGGGGCTGAGTCTGAGTGAGAGAGGATCTACCCTAACAAACCTTTTGTATCTTTATCTCAATACCCTCATGCATATGGGATATATTGAGCATGTTGTTCAGATCATGATATGAATAAACATAACAGTTGAAATAATGTACCAGTAAGGCCTTCTCGCGGACCACCCTGAGAATTTTGAGGGGGTGGCCTGAAGCCCTTCAAGCCCCCACCCCCCTGCTACATGCCTGAGTCACACACATAATACTAATTTGCTTCTTCATAATTTAATCAAGGTGGAATAATCACTAGAAATTGTCTATTCAGAAAAATCAAAGCATGCTTGTGGTTTCATCTATCCTGTGGAGTATTCTTTTCTAAACAAGTAATTAATTTCACGCTGCTATTTCACTCTGATTCAATAAAGTAGTTTTTTCCTCTCTCTTTTTCTGATAAGTTTGAAGAGGAGCTTTATGTTTCATTTCATATTATTTTCCATGTATATAATCTTTTACTATCCCTTTTAATTAATAGGTGTTTAAGATTACATGGAGATGTCTTGTATATCAGAAGGCTGGGAACCAAAGAATGAACTTGAGGGCTTAGAGGATAGATGCATGCACACCTGTATGTTGTGTATGTTTCTTTTCCAGTCGCCATTGCCAAAAGCACAAAATGCTTTCTAAACTGATCAGCACGTGACTCTTGGGTCGTGAGAATTGCCATGGCAAAAGCCTCAAAACATAACACAAATTATGAGTATGTGCTACCTATCACATTATTTGAAGAAGTCCCAAATATCACGCAGATGACTGTATCATGATGGTTTTTGAACAATCAATTTTTAAGGAGAGCAGTTTGTTCATTACTTTTAAAAAAAAGAGTTACCAGTCAAGAGAGATTTAAAATTAAGCCAAATCAACTGAGTTCAGTGCTGTTTGGAAATTAATATTACAGAGTTCATTCAGATTTACTCACAAATAAGTGAGTGTGGGAATGGCACCTCAATTAATTATCTCAAGATATTCATATGACAGCATTTATGTACTTTATGTGAATTGTATAAAGTACTCAAAGTTATTAACTATTTTTTGTTATGGTTTAGTAATAAAACATGTCCTTTATTTTTCCTAAATGAGCCGAAGTGGAGTGGGATAGACTTTCTGAGAATGTCATCATTCAGTTTTTGTGGAAGTAGTTATAAATGCAGGTACAAAATATGCCTTCAGTATATTGTAATTACCTATCTTTGGACTAAAGTTTCCTTTTCAACTTGGGTAATCTTTCAATATTTCTGTAGTCAGTCTTTTATTACTATCTTGTCTTGAGCCCTTTTTTTAATGACATCTATTATCAGATTGAAATGGCGATTGAGACACTGCAAAAGTCTGATGGTCTGTCCACTCACAGAAGCTCTCTTCTCAACAGCCATGTAAGTTGCCTCTTCTTTGTGTAAACTAATCCCTTGCTTGTTCTGCATGCTTAGCTTGCCTTTTAAATGCTTATTTTGTTTTGCTTCTTTCTTTTTCTTTTTGATCTCGCTTTCCACTTTCAAATTTTTACACAGCTGAATGCTGTATCTTTTTTCCCCAAGAAAAATGTCAATGCACCAAATTTACTCTTTGATTTCCTCATTCAAATAGTATTGCTTTTGGTTTTTATATATATATTGCAACTCATGCTAAGCAGTTTAAAGTAACAATTTCAGATAAACCCGGTTTTAAAACAGGATTCATAATATTGTTTTTCAATTTTTTTATTTTGTTCTCATTTGACAAGAAACATGATGTGACAATTATGACTGTAAATTGTGTGTTTTTAAAGGAAATAAATTCAGGTGTATCTATATAAAACCCTCTTTCCTAATGCGGCGTTATTTAAAAAAATTAGTGGTCTGTGGACTGCTGCTTGTGTGCAAGCTATTGACGAAGGGCCTATGGGAATTTTCCAGGAAGGAAAGTAGTAGTTGTATTCAGAAGGCACAAATATGGCGATGTTCTCTGGTATGTTGGGATAATGCCAAGTAGGTCTTCAATATCAGATAGCTTATTAATAATTGTAATTATTATTATTATTTTATTTCTTACCTGCCTCTCTTCATGGCTCAAGGCAGGCTATAAAACAATTAAATACATAAGCACAGCAAAAACACTATGAATACACACACTAAAACATACCTCCATAAAAGTTACACACCAAAATGTATCTCTACAAAATACATACACACAAAACAGAGATCAAACAAAGGACACTTAAAATTCATATTTAAAGACTGTCTGGGTAAGCCTCCCAGAAGAGATAGGTATTTACGTAGTTTTAAAATTCCGGCAATGTCCCTCAGCACAGAGCAACTACAGGAGTCTTAACTGCATTGAACTGCATTGTATGGGTCTACACTGACCATATAATGCTGTTCCAAACTGCATTATGTACAATGTAGATCTAGCCTTAGTCAGACTAGTGGATCTTACTCACGTCATTGATTTGAAAGATTTACTGTAATCACAGTCAAATCATACTTAACACATCTCATTGGGTTGAATCTGCTGTTTTTTCAAACAGCAGAAGCACTCAGGTTACTCTGGATGGTAGAAAGGGAGGAAGTGGATGCTGTTCATTTCCCTCTCCCTAGACAGCCTTCAGCAAAATTTTCTATACTGTTATAGAGATTTCCAAATAATCAGAGGCAGATTTTGAGGGGCAGTTCAACACAGAGACTTTAGGAAGAAGGGAACATAAGCAAAGTTTGGCCCATTCTATCAGTAGAGATACTCTGCCTGATTAGAGGCCAGTGGATAAAAAGAGCTTTTACTTACCGGTACATGGGAGACATATATGGATCCCATTGAAAGTATTCCTATAAATGGTAGAACCCACAAAAAATAAAGTACTGGAATGAATTAAGCAGTTCCATCAAGATAAATAAAAGCTGAAATAAATATAAAGGAAGGCCAGAGATGCTTGTACACATGCTTGCAATCTTGCAATCACAAAGAACAGAAAGCATTTTTTCCAGAAGGAATTAATTGCAGGGTTATTGACATCAGGAGTGATCTAGGTTAAGGCTTGGGAAATACTCAGGCCACTGGGTGTAGTATGATGGGGATGTTCTTGGTGTGGAACATCTAATGAGAAGAAGGGGCCCGGTCCTTGCTTGCAGTTTCTCTAAGTCTCAAACCCCACTGTGTAGGCTCAGTCTGTGTGCCAGCAGATGCTGGTGTTTAATCTAAGTCCTACCTGGTGCTTCTTCAGTCCTCATTGCACTTGTTACTGCTCAAAAGTCTGTGAATAATGGTTGTTTTTTGTGCCCCTTCTTAAATCACAAAGTGATATCTATGTCCAATAGTGTCTTTCTATCAGAAGGATCTCCACTGCTTCCTTTATCTATCCTCTCCCCCATGCTCCCATCTATGTGTCCCCCCAAATCTGGAGATATCCTGTGGAGCACACTTAGGGTACATGCAAGGAAGAGAAGAAGAACTGAAGGTCTCACTGTATGTATGAGATCGCCAACATAATTTTGGATTCAACTTTGTATTTATCTGAAGGAGTAGATAAACAGCTGTCATTAAATAAATGAAACTATTTAGATGTAATGCTAGCACAGAGATAAACATAAGCTTAAATACTGAAATCTTAAAATGAAATTTCTGGTGACATTATCTCAATAACATTAGTACAAATCTATTAACATTTATGATTGACAGAGAAATGAACAATATGTTTTAACATATTTGTGAATTACATGATCTCTATGTATTATTGAGTATTTCTCTATATTGCTTTTTTCAAATGAGTAAAGTTTCATAAAACAATTACAGGTTTTGCTCTGCCTTTCTTTTTTACAGGAAAGCCAGGCCAGCCATGTTATTTAAAAAGCGAGGACTATATAAAGTTCAAATTTAATTTTGCACTGGCCTTTACAGTAGATGCATCTCACAATATTACCTTTTCCTCATGGAAAATCTAGTGATCAAAAACTGAAGGTCTTACCTTTCCGTGGACATTTTCTCATAGAAATATAAAGTAGAGGATTAAAGTGAAATGCCTGAGAAAGAAACCCTCTTGATTAATTTGAAATAATTCATTTTCCATTATATTTAGATTTTTTTAAAAAAAGAAAATAATTAAAATTTGTTTACATAAATACATCTAGGAGAACTGATTAAATCAAATTAATAGGGGTGTTTTTCCTATAGATATTTTATAAAATCAAGCTACAATTTTCAAAATAATGCTACAGGATGTCTGCTATTATGCATTGCTTGATATTACATGTTAATCCAATCTCTATTATTGTGGTCATCATTTACTCATTAAAATATTTCAAAGTAGCAATCCCTTATTGTCACCCAAAAATAAGGATAGTAAAGGATGTTATGAACATTTAAATAGTTTGTATAGTTCATTTTATTGCATTTTAATATTTTGAAAGTTTTCTGCATCGTTTGTTTTTCAAACATTATACTTTTATTTTATATTATTATTTTAACTGGTACTGTTTAAATATGTTGTTAATTGCACCGAGTCCCATTATTAAGAGAACAACAGAGTATAAATGAATAGAATATTATTAATAATAAATAGTTTCATGCAGAGTTCATTGTGATTTTTGTTTTGTTTGTTTTTGTCCTTACTACATCCAGAAAGATCTCTGTTCAAATTGAATGATTATGTCTTAATGACTGCAGAAGTGTGAATCACACTATACTTAAGCCACTATACTTAAAATGTTGAAAGTGGTCCTGTAGTTAAGGAAGAAGAATGATATCTCAACCCTATGTTTGGTGGTACTGGATCAGAATCCTTAGAATCTTAAATTCTATACTTTGCTCTTTTGTGCTTATCTCAATTTTTCCACAATCCTTTTTGCATGGGATGGAAGAATGTAGGATGAAATTTAGCAGAGAGTTTTTAACATTATTGTACATGTTTGCATGTTAGTAACAATGTATGGCAAAAAGTTCAGTTTGAAATATATTGGATAGATAAATTGCTCAAATTAAAACTTTACAACTAACTGAAAAACCAATGACTTTTTCCCTTTAAGTGGATTGTAAATAGGGATATTTGTTCTTGCTCTCTCCTTCTTATAATTTCTCTCTTACTTTGATGTCCATTCCTTGCTTGCACCAGCAGCAGATATTTCAGTGGCACATGCAAGGAAAGTTCTGCTTAACTATAATGTTAATAACCACAACTGTGCTAATAGCCATCACCTCCTATTTTCCTTGATGAATTCAGAATTCACCAGCATATGATGCACTGTGCAAGAGGATGGTTGGTTTACTCATATTTGATGCTTTTTGCATACTTATATTTACTGATTTTTACCTTAGGTAAAACAGTGGTTCGCAGTCTTTAGTTTCCGGTTATTGTTCAGCTGCAGCTCTCAGAAACCCATTACTATGGTGAGGGATTATGGGAGTAGTTGTCTAACATCATCTGGAGATCCACAAATGGTTTAAAACATCATTATTTTTATTTCAAAATCCAAAACAAAATCCCAATGAAATGTGTATAGATTTTATTTTTATCTTGGACTTTGTCAACAACAGCAGCTACAGGCAGCTACAGGCAGTCCCTGAGTGACAAACATCCAACTTACATACAACTCGTAGTTGTAAAAGGGGACGAGACAATCAGAAATGAGAGAAAATCTACCCCTAGGTAGATAAATTAACTTCTGAAAGAGTTATCATGGGGGAAAGGTGTATCCACTGAAGGTTTATCACCAATCTTTGTTTCCACAACAACCCAAAACTTTAAAAATCCAACTATCACAGGGACAGAGAATGAGATGAAATCTTCTGAACAGGAGCACGGATATCAAAACAAACACCACAGGGCTGTTCGCTCTTCCCAATGCTGTCCAAAACTAAAAACAATGTTTGGAGTTTCGCTTTAAAAATGTACCTGTTCCGACTTACATAGAAATTCAGCAAGAATAAGCCTATAGAATTTATCCTGTTTGTAACCCAGGGATTGCAGTTAATGTCAAAAGTGAAATGTATTAGACAAATGTATTTAAAAGTAATTGAAATGAGTTCTAAACCATGGTATGGTTATACTTATAATTTAATTGCTAAATGTGAATGATTTTAGTAATTGCTATTCAGTTTTTCCCTTTGGGATAAATACCAATAGCATGTGCACTCTATCTTGGTTAATTATAATGAGTTAAGTGCAAAATTTAAAGCTATGATATTTTCTGTTTCCTTAGATATGCTTATTTCAGTTCATTAATAAAGTAAATAAGTGTTCTTTATATACTAAGGTAAAGGTTACAATTTCTCCCAATGTATTGTATAGTGTTTATGTTCATAATGTAAATAACTAGTTTAAAAGACATTTCTGGATGTGATATCTGGAAATGATTTGTGTATTTGAGCTAAAATAATATGTATTGTTTGATAATGAAACAGCAAGAGCAAGCTCTAATTCAGATCACTCCTGAGTTCTCAAGCATTTCCCAGTGTGTGTAGTTGGAGTGTTAAAAGTGTTATATATTCATTATCTCAATAGCAAATATAAGAAGAGCATGAAAGAACACCCCCAGGGCCTTTTTTGGGTTCCTCAGGCTCTAGCACCCACCCAAAAAATACTCTGCTTTGTTTCTAGAACATTTTTTCCCCAAATGCCCCCAAGCTTGTGCAATTTGTCAAGTTTTGGAAGGCTGAGGGCCTTTACACTTCACATTTTGGAGGTCCTATGTGCCTTCTTTTCCATAGGGAGTAACCTGGAAAATGGCTACCTGTCTCTCCTGTGCCACAAATGACCGAAGGTAGGGTCCAAAACATAGCAGAATTGGCTTTCTTACATACTTACTATTGGTCTAAGACAGGGGCCAGGAACTTATGGCCCGCGAGCCATATCTGGCTCTTTCGATGATTACATATGGCTCACCTGCGCGCACCACCTTCGCCCTCCTTCACCTCAAATTCTCTGCACGCAGCTCAGCAGCTTTCCCCTCCTCCTTTCTTCCTCCTCCTCCCCTCAGCCAGAAAAACAGGCAGATCCGCCGGCTGCGCAAGAGCCAGCATGAGAGCGCACGCAGGGAGAGGGAGGGAGGAGGAGGAGGAGGGAAAGGAGAAGGCCGCTCTCGTGATAAGTCTCTCATGAGAACTCCCACCAAGGGGGAAGGGAGGGGCCATGAGGAGGGGTTTCTTTCTCTCTCTTCCTTCCTCCCAGATCCCCCCCCCCCCCCGCCGGGGTAACTTGGAAGCTGACTTGGAAAGACATCAAGGAAAGGAAGCAATTTCTTTGGATATATTACCTCTTATCATAGGAGCACCAATGCTCCTGTATATGTTTATTATCTTGTTTCACACTTAAGGCATACATAAAATGCCATAAAGGAAACAGTTTCATGGCCTTAAATTTGTTTTTCAGTGAAAATTGATACACCATTTTCCTTGTCACTGGTAGGGCCAGAATTTGATTCATATTTCTGTTGTGGTTTTTGTTTTGTTTTTGTTTTTATAAAAACCTGCAATAATCTTAAAATTGGCAGTTTATATCATAGAAAAGCATGGGCTAACTCAACACTTCCTAAGAACGTGTTTCCTTTTTGTTTCTGTGAATTACAGTATTGCTCATCTTCTTCAAATGCTAACACTTACCTCAAGAGTTTTTATTAGTATTCGTGAAATCATCCGAAGCTATTTTCGTAAAGTAACTGATACTACCAGAGGTTCCAAGTATTGTGATTCTACCATTTCCTTTTATTTTAAGATGAACTGGGACATTCAATTTATTTATTTGTTTCCTATATTTTTACACCGCCCTTCTCACCCCCAAGGGGGGACTCGGGGCGGCCTCACAAGAGCACCATAGGATACCAACATCGTAAAACAATCATCAATACATTAAAAATATTAAAACAGTAATTAAACAATTAAAACATGCCTGTTAAAATCAGAGTCCAAAATCCAGAATCCAAAATCCAGTCCAGGTCAACTCATTTTCTTAAAACTTATTTCACTTGTGTTTATTCGCTAGTCGAACACTTGGTCCCATAGCTAGGTCTTACATTTCCTTCTCAAAGACAGGAGGGAGGTGGCCAATCCGATGTCCCTGGGGAGGGAGTTCCACAGACCCACTGCAGAGAAGGCTCTGTCCCTCGTCCCCACCAGTCGCGTTTTTTGTGACGGTTTGTAACAGGAGATACGTTTGGACAGATAGTCTGGGCCTTATCTATGGAAAATTTCCTAGAGGTAGGAAAAGTCGTGGATGCCTAAGCATGAAGTACAGTTTTGGTTTTTGCATTGTTTAATCTCTAATTAAATAATATTTCCTTTAAAAACGCTTTTAACTTGATTTTTGTTTGTTTCCAAAACTGAAATAGCTCCAGTGGCTTTTAGACAACTATGAAACAGCAGAAGGAGTGAGTCTCCCCAGAAGCACCCTCTACAACCATTATTTGAGACATTGTCAGGAGCATAAATTGGACCCAGTTAATGCTGCCTCTTTTGGAAAACTAATAAGGTCAATTTTCATGGGCCTACGGACCAGAAGATTGGGAACCAGGTTAGTATAAAGAAAAAAAGTTTTGAGTTAATGAGAGAATTTCTCCCCTGATAACAAGCACAGTGTCTATGTCGAGAGAAATAGAAATAAACCACACAGCTAAGAAACAAAAGGGGGATGTTATCATGCTCAGGAAACTTAAACTTGCTAAAGTATACAAATATTTTTAGGATAAACCAGAATGGAACAATCTATTATCCCAAAGGTATATGAGCTGTGAAAGACTAACTACAAAGGAGGAATATAAGTGCAATTTAAGTGTCAACTAGTTAGTATAAGGCAGCTGGGGGGAGAGGATTGTTAGGAGAGGAATGAAAGATTGAACTGTTTTAATGTGTATGTAGAAATCCATTTAAAATGGACCCTTTTAAAATACTTTTTAAACTGGTTGTCATAAATATATAATTAACAGCATAAGACAAAACAAAAACGTGAATAACAGTGGCTACAGTATTGTAAACATTTAGCATATTTGCTTTTTACAGAAATGTATGAAACTTAGCAAACTAGAGACCTGCATAAGAAAACTAAGGTTTCATAATCATTTTGAAACATAATCAGTGTAATCTGCTGATATCCTGTCATGTATTGTGTTTTTATCTGATGTTTTATTGCATGTTTTATCACATGTTTTATTGCTTGTTTGATCCGCCCTGAGCCTGCAGGGAGGAGCGGAATATAAAATTGAATAATAAATAAATAAATTTAAACCATCACCATTCTCTTCCTTTTTAGAAGTATTTTAAAACACTTCTGTGAAAAGGCAAATATTATAATTGATTATAAAACATGTGCCATTGTAACCGGCTGAATGTCAGATTCAGATGTTTTTCCTTCAGCTGGAATCAACATCATTACATCTGTCCTTACTTACAGAGCCCAAGACGGGGGCGAGTAGGGGTCATCGAAGCAGATTTTGTGTTAATAATTAGCTTCCATTTATGACCATCCAGTGTTTTCTCAATTCTCTCATATTTTTTCTTGACATTGGTAAGGTAACAGATAAAGCATTTTTTTCTTAACAGGTAAAATAGAATGACTGCATAGTGACTTTTAAAATTATCACTAGAAGATATCCATCTGGAAACAACTTTAACATTATGAAACAGTATACTGTTTTAAAATCTATGAAATTTCATGAACAGCTAAAAGTAGCAGTGGCATCTCTGCCACTTTCATTGGCATCATAGTCATCCTCACAATAAATCATCTTATTTTTAATATTTGAGAGTGGTTTGTTTCTTCAAAGGGGGAATTCCAAATATCATTACTATGGGATTCGTGTCAAGCCAGACTCTCCTCTTAATCGACTACAAGAGGACATGCAATATATGGCTATGAGACAGCAACCCATGCAGCAGAAACAAAGGTTGAGTATTATCAAACTTACCATACTATTTTATATTTAACATCTTTTATAGCTTCCTGATTTTTAGTGGTGAGTGATGGGTGTGTTTATAGGTAGGGACAGGATGTAATTATCTGAAAGGAATACTCCCCTTAACATGACCAGGTCTAAATAAACCCATATGTATCAGATCCTATCTGATCTTGGTCAGTTCTGGTTAGTGTTTTGATGGGAGAGTACTATTGAATACCAGGTGCTATAGCTATATTTCAAAGGAATGAACTTTCAACATCATTTTTGAGTATTTCTTGCCTTAAAAAACCCCTATGAAACACATTAAGTCTCCAAGTGACTTGAAGGCACATATACAAACACACAGTCAATAATAGAGTCCAAATAGGTGCTCCCGCATGGGTCTTTCAGATAATTGGAATGCTATCTTGCTGTAATATTATGTCATCATTTCATAGCAAATTGTGTGCTTTTAAAATTATGAAAAATATATTGTGCTTTTTGTGTTTCTAGGTTTTTCTCAAAACTGAAGTCATCAGAAGTGCTCACCTAAATAGGGGAATAACATTTTGCCTTTAGTTAAAATCTTTTTAATGGTGGTAATGAAATTAATTGTTACACCAGGGTGCAGTTTCATTATATAATAACTACTACTACTACTTCATTTGTAATCCGCCCTATCTCCTTGAGGAGACTCAGGGCAGTTTCCAACAAAGGTGGCAAACATTGAATGCCAAAAAACAAACAGACAACAACAACAAAAATTAATAAGGACAGCATCAATATAAACTTATAATAACAACCAAAAAATAACCAAAATTAAGAACTTAAGTATACATAATATAATATATATCAGACACACTCACCACTTGATTAAATCTAATAAATAAAAGTATTAAAATATAGGGTGATTTATGTTGGCCAACAGAGTTGATGTAAATTTTTGGTATGTAAACCAGGGCATGTTCAACAATGTACTAGTCCTCCTCATATACAAATCTAGCACAGATAGGTTTATTTAATGATTAAGAATAACACATATTGCAGCAGTTTAAAATTATTTTGCTTATACTTTATTGACTACTCCAATTAGTTACATGGTAAACACCAAAAAGACATGTGAATTAAGTGTAAAACCATTTTTGTTTTCTCGATTACTCGTACCTTAGCTGACGAACGTAAGCTAACTTATCTTCACAATTGCCTCTCCCCCTATGAACCAGTGCGTACCTTGAGATCATCTGGGGAGGCACTGCTTTATCTCCCCTCACCATCTCAAGTACGGTTGGTGGGGACGAGGGAGAGAGCTTTCTCGGTGGTGGCCCCTCGGCTCTGGAACTCCCTCCCTAGGGAGATCAGACAGGCTCCAACATTGTCTCCTTTCAGAGTCAACTAAAAACCTGGATGTTCCGGTGTGCTTTTGATTAAGCAGCTCACCAGTAATCTTCCTGTCCCTATTGAGCTCTGCACTTTACTTCGACACTTAAATGGACTACCTCAACATGTTCTATGACAGTATTTTTCTCATTGAATTGTACCTCAGCTATGTTCTTTTTCTCAGCCATACTGCTTTTATGTTGTTTATAATTGTCTTGTATTGCTTTTATATGATGTTTTAACTGTAGTTTTATTTCTGTGTTTTAATTGTAACTTTTGGGATGTTTCTTGTAAGCCGCTCCGAGTCGCCTAGGGTAGATGGTTGGTGGGGTAGAAAAATAAAATATTATTATTATTATTATACCTGCAATATCTAGGTGCTACCTAGCAACATTTCTTCCTTTCCATAATTCACAAAACCCTGAAAGCTATTTATTTGCTTTTACCTGTAATAAAATGGATGGTACTCTTAAGAAATCATTGCTTAGGAGACACATTCGACAATTTCAATGCTTGCCTTGACCAGAAAGAATATTGGAATAGTGACTTAGTTTCCACCTTGTCAAAGTGAGCAGATAGCTGTTGAGGCTTATATGTGTTTTGTGTATTGATGATAATAAAAGCCAGTAATACGCTCTCTCCCATTAACAGTTGTTTGTTTGACAAGGACAGCCATAGAAAAAAAAAGCATGACTGCTGCTAGCAATATTTCTTTTATTCTTGTAATTAAAAAACACAGAATAATCAAAAAATGCTTTTAAAATTTATGCTAACCTGGCAGTGACCTTTTAATTGTATATGTATGGCAAGACTTCTTTATAGGAACATTGGCCTTCTTGTAAATTAGTCATGCTTTAATTACAACCAACTTGTCCTATAGGCTTCAGTGTGTCTTAAAAGTGTTACTAGCTTAGTCTGGATCCAGCCCAAAAGATTAGGGTTTTTAATGCCTATGCATATTTCTCTATTATAGTCATGCGATTGTGTTGTCATGTTCTTAAACGTCCCAATGGGAAAGAACAGATTGTTCTTTTTAGTAACTTTTTTTTGCTAATAATCTATTACTAAAATGATCTTTATGCTTGCTATTGCTGTCATAACTTTTTGTATGTGTTATCTTCTTTTCCAAAAATCAGCTAACATACAGGGAAGAGGCTAATAAGAGATTTTGGCATATAACTATATGTAATTAAGTAGGCTGTGGTACAGCAACCAATTTTTCATATATTCTAATAATTCATCCATGTGCCAAACCATTGTAGCTTTTAAAGCAGTTTTTATCCTACTTTTGAGCTAATATTATGCCCAGGATCTGAATACTTAACTAGACCCTCTTCATTAATCACGAGGGTGTATGCTAGAGAACACTGAAGTTTACTTTATTATGGTTTTGATGATGTTTTGTTGAAGCAGACATGCATTCCAGGAAGTGCTAAAACTTGAGCGAATTCATCATTATTTGCTTATCATATAGCAAATATAGAAATCATGTGCCCCAATCACATTTTTAAGCTCCTGAGCTCAACAAAGGGGGGTGGGGGATCATCATCATCTTTATTCCTATCATGCCCTATCTCCCGAAAGGGACTCAGGGCGATTCACAACCATAATTGGCAAACATTCAATGCACACCCAAAAAAAACCCACCAAAAAATGACAAAAAACAACAAAACACATCAAATCATAGACAGTCAAATAAACAACATCAAGGTATACTTATAAAACAACTCAAAAATAAATGAGTTTTTGAAATATAAAAATAGAACAAGTAGGACACATTTCTCTAATGACTCTAATAATAATAATCAATTAAAACATTTAAAATGTATAATGCAGTTTGTGGCTGGCAGGCCGTCCAGATTGAAGTAGTCCTCCATTAGCTGAGTCAGATTAATAAAACCCCCAATTAAGTAGCAGTCCCTCCTCAAATGGAAGAATCACATCACAAGAAAAAGGGATGATTCTGGCCTACGTTATGTCTCTCATGTTTTAGGTACAAGCCTATGCAGAAAGTGGATGGAGTTGCAGATGGTTTCACAAGTGGTCAGCAGACCGGCACATCTGTTGAACAAACTGTAATTGCCCAAAGTCAGCATCATCAACAGTTTTTGGGTATGTCAGAAGTATGACTTTGTTATCATCAGGAGATGTGGCTAAGAAATAAAATAATAATAATAATAATTATTATTATTATTATTTCCAAGAGTTAATACAGTCTTTGACTAGGAAATGAAATAATAGTCTTTGACAAAACTGCTCCAGAATAACATATTGTGAATTGTATTGTTTATATGGTATTTTGATACAATATTTGTAATATGGGATTATACTTAAACCAAATTGCCAGTCTTAATTGAACAAAAAAAAGTTTATCTGTTGCTGAAGTCTATCTACTATCAGCAGCAGGCCCTAGCAGAAACTAGTCAGTCCTCCACATTCTCTGGGGTTAGAGAGAATGTTTTAATCAAACCCATTAATAATCAGAACTGCAAAAATTAAACCTGCAAATGTGGAGGGATAACTGTAAAAAAGCTTTAAAAAGCATTCCAGTTTGCTAACAACATGGATAAGTACTGTAATGTATTTTTGTTAAGATCAGATGTATTGTCCATTGATTATCTAATTCTGTTATCAAATTCATTTTGCCCTTTGCTTCCATAATGTTTTGATGGTTCAATTTATCTTTTTATGATTCTGATTGTGGCACTTGAAGATTTTGGTTTAAAACACTATTATCTTTACATGACTTTCTAACCCAGTCTTCTCGTATTCAAGACATGATTGAGATTTACTCAGTTCTAGTGTTATTTGATCTCATCTCTAATGGAATTCTTCTTGTAGACATTCTTACACTTATTGTTGAGTAGCATGCATCTTCAATTTATTCCACAGCATGTTGGCTTGTTTTTAATCTGGAAACAGTGACCGATGCATTATTGAAATAATTTTGAGGTAATCACTTTCTTCAGTTTGGGCAGTTCAAAATATAATCCAATAAGGAAACACATAGATTGTACCGGGGTATAGAAAAACAGATGATAACTATATTTGCCCAAACAAGGTTGGCAAGGGGAGGTATGATGTACTCTTATCCATTCACTTGTACCAGCGAATATGAAACCCAAAAAGTAGCTGAATTAGAATGTTTCTGAGCATTAGGAGAAATAGGAGGAGGCGTCCCAACAGGTTCACCAAAGAGGTGGTAGTCTCTTTCTGGATCTTTTAAATATATCTGTTTAAAATGTTGTACATCTTGGTTTCCAGCTATGAGCAGAGGGTTCAAATAGATGTCGTGCAAAATGCCTTCCATATCTATATTTCCTATAAACAGAGCATATATTATCTGGCTACTTTTGCATAAAATAGTTAATTTGGAAATATAAAATGTTGATTCCTTTTTAATTGCACACGATTAAACTTATAATAAAAATGAATGCCTTCTTGGTTTTGCGTCCAACACTTTGACCTTTTGGGTATTTACTTCTTCATATCATTCAGCATTTTCCTAATTAAATTGTGATTGACACAGTCTACAATATCTTTTTTCCATTGTGTTGTCATGGAAACAGATGCATCTCGAGCACTTCCAGAGTTTGGGGAAGTTGAAATCTCTTCTTTGCCAGATGGTACTACTTTTGAGGATATTAAGTCATTGCAGAATCTCTATCGAGAGCACTGTGAGGTAAAGTTGAGAGATTGTCTAAATGTATTGTAATACAGGTAACAGTATTACCTGTGATAGGTAACTCTGAGAATTAAGTTGCACAATAGCATAATAACTAATAAGTTTACTTTTTCTCATTCAATTTTAGGGACAAAAATGCTTTGGAGAAATCATTTGTGAGCATTTTTGACCACTTTATTATTTGGATAGATTTTGGAAAATAATTTTTTAAAAGCAATGAAACACGAATATGCAGCAAGTACTTTATTGAGTTATTTTGGTAACGTTATAGATAGAAAGCTATTGGGGGGGGGGGGGGCAGAGGTTGCAACAAATCTCATGACATTACCTTTAAAAACTTGTTTAAGTTCTCCTCCAAAGCTATCTTACTCCCTTCATGTAGTCAAAAGCTCCTGTTGTGACACACAGTGTGTTTTTTTGACACACATTAATATATCCAGTACATTTTGGATTGTTTGCATTGCTTCAAAAGTAGAATATTGTACAAAGACTTAACACTAAGCATGTCAAATACTTGTGTGCTGGAAAAATGGTCTGTGTTGGCTAAAAAATGGAGAGCTAATGTAGGAGCAATTAATAGCTTGTTCGTATCCATTGAGATTCTTCCCTTTATCCTTTACGAAATATGCCCTTTACCACATTGCAAATCCCTCCTATTATTATTATTCATGTAAAGTAAGCATTCTGCCTTGAATTCTTGTAGTTCAGCAGGTTCTTATGTTTTTTAAAACATGTTCGCTGTTGAATGAGATAAAAACAATACATTATTAAACTCTTTTTTTTAGAATTTGCATTTATGATTAATATCTCACCTTTTCCAAGCACTGGGACTTGAGACAGCATACAAAAGTTAAAATTTATGCAGATAAAGACTCATATCACTAAAGCAGCTGAAAACAATTAAATTATCAATAGAATTAAAAACAGTTTAATTTAGAAAACTAATAGCAAGTGGAAACAAAAGAAATGCATTATTCAAAGCCCTTTCCTCATGAACAGTCATGTCCCAAAGACCGGTTAAGATGAGAAATTCTTTACTAAGAACTAGGAGATCATGTGGGGCATAAACTGTAGTTAATCCTGTTTCTTCTGTATAATTCCACATGTCACATTTCTTATCCCTGTGTGTAAACTAATTGTGTGGGGAAAAAACTTCAGACTTTTTGTTTGCTCCCTTCTCCACTCTGCTACACAATCATTGCTGATCTTGACTATCCGCAGCATTCTTTGGTATGTTTTCCAGTTAACAGAAGTACATAAATAATTTCAAATCCTGCAGTCAATGCTGATGTAATCATTAACCACAGTTAAGGTCAGCTGTTCAATCTGGAGAAATTTCTCTGGAGGAGGAGCAAGGTCAAAAGGACAGTACGGTCACTATACTTGTGGAGCTTTCTTGAGCTTTACTGTATACTACTAGGAAGAAAGAAACTAATGTCTCTACATTCAGAAGTTGACTGATATATAATGATGAGTGTACTTGTCTGCTTTCTGAAATACTGTGGGTTTATTACTGGGCACCTTCAATTTACCTTATTTACTTGAATATAATGTGCCATTGATTGCAATGCACACCTCAGTTTTGAAGGTGAGCATTACAAAATGAAGATTTGTTGTTGAATGTAATGCACAGCTTCCCCTCATTTGTCAGCCGTTTTGCTATCTGCCTCAGAACGGCCAACATGCAAGGGGCAACTCTGCCCCTCTATAAAAGTAAGGCAGGTGAGCTTGCGAGCTTCGGCCTGATGAACAGACGGCAGCTTCCCAACTAAGGCTTCATTCAGGAGGCCTTCAGAACGGCCTCGTGAATAAGGCCAGTTAGGATGTCGTGCCCCTCCATCAGGGTGAGGCTGAGAAGTTTGCTATCCTCAGCCTGACAGCGGAATGTAGGTAGGATTATGTGTGTAATTCTAATGCACCATGAAATCTAAAGCGCACTTCACTTTTGACTGTGTAATTTAGCTGAAAACATTGACCATTAGATTCGAGTAAATATGGTAACATCAGGATGTGACCTATTAGAACGGTTCACATTCTCAGAGTCAAAACAAAAAAATAGGGACACCTCCATATCTAATTCACAGCTGTAGACCTCTTTTAGTTTCACTTACATTATATTCTTGTAGGCCTGCCCTTCTTTTGCAGTTTCTGGGCAGAATCCAGTGATAGACTTCCACTAGTTGAACAGTGGGTTCCTGGGGAGGTGAGAGTGGACAATCTCTACCCCTAATGCACCCTCAAAAACAGTTTTAGAGGAGTGAGAAATCCTATAATAACGTTTTTCAGAAGGTGTAGCGGGGTAAAATCAGAAGAGAAGGGGGGAAGGTTTCCACACTTTCTCAAATGGAATATTGGATATAGGCCCCCATATTTTATTTGTATTTGCCCTATTTGTAATAGCTGGTACGCATTTTATCAGGACATAAATATTCTGTTTAGTTTTGAATCCCGCATTTGCTATTGATTGATTGCCTCTTTGTTCACAATGATGGGTTTATCAGTACTGTATTAGTCCTTGTTTGCTTGTCAATGTGTAGAAATAGAATTGGGTATAAAAGTTTGCCAGTTCATATATATGTGTGTGTATATACACAAATATATCCATTGTATTATGTTTATTATTTTTAATACAATTCTAAGCATATTTACTCCACTGTAAATTTAGATTAAATAGTATCAAAAGATACTATGTTATTTAATAAAACATTTCTATCTGCTTTATGTTTTAGGCAATATTAGATGTTGTAGTGAACCTTCAGTTTAGCTTAATAGAAAAATTGTGGCAGACTTTCTGGCGTTATTCTCCTTCAACAACAACTGATGGCACAACCATTACTGAGTCAAGGTTAGTAATCTCCTAACGAAAGAACTTGTGCCTATAGTTTAATGTAATTTTCAAATGAAGTAAAAGAAATCTAAATTTTACATATTAAGAATTTTTTGTTTAGTAAAGTAAATTGTCATTTTGTTAGGATAACGTCAGGATATATTTCTTTGCATACCATTTTGTTTTGTGAGTAGGGCCCAGTTATTTTCTCATGAAATAATTATTCAATCCAAAGACCATTCTTATCACTGCTGCATAAAACAGTGCTCTTTGGCTAAAACACTGGAGGCCATGTATCAGCCATTGCAACATAAAGTGCCTCACGCCAGCTGGATACGTTTCAGACATCTCTAATGATTTATTTAAGAAAGCTTTGAAATCCATTGTTCTTTTTTATCTTCATGTAAATGCATTTTCATTTATTCATTTAATACATTTGTTCACACCAGCAATCTGAGTGAAATAGAAAGTCGACTTCCGAAAGCAAAGCTGATTACTCTGTGCAAAAATGAGTCAATTCTGAAATGGATGTGTAACTGTGACCATGTGATGTACCAGGCTTTGGTGGAGATTCTCATTCCTGACGTCCTTAGACCTATTCCTAGTAAGTTGAATATAGATGACGTCTTGTAAGGATTTTTTTCTTCTGGTGATCTTGTTCCTACAGTTCCTCCCAAGGGGCCTTTAGCAGTCACTTTATTGACTAGAGAAGCAACATGTCTAGAGTCACTTTTATTTACAGTGTAGAAAGGTATGCCTTACATTACAATAATAAATGCTGTATTTAAATTAAAGGAAATAATTTAGAATTTTGTGGTTTTGAAAAAGAAGATTTCAGCACATTTGTGGCATGTATTAATTTGCACTTCACATTTCACTGCTGTAGTAGCTCATACTTCATTTTTCATAACAGCAACAGCAACAAGTGATTTCTTTAAACTGGTCTGTCTGATAGGCTCCAAAATGTTAAAGCTTATGTATGTGTGTCCTGCTCATGTCAGCTTCACCAACTTCAGCAAGCCTAAGAAAAAACGTAATGGTGTTTGGGTAATGTGTCAATGATAATGTGTCATCAAAAGCACTTTTAATCTGTATGTTATTAGTGCTAGACTACACAAATGCACATATCCTTTTGTATGTGATCTGCCCTCACACCTGTAACGGAAACCATGGGCTAGGGATGTTAGTAACATATTCTGTCTAGAGGTTTGCCAGTAATGGTAGACTGCACATCTTATTATTCAACTGTACTAAGAAGTGAAGTACAAATATTTTCTTTACCCTGGTTTTTCTTAGTCTTTTATTTTTTTAAAACAGGAATGTCTCATAGCACAGACTCGACATGTAATTGCAAATACTATATTTGTGCTACACAGCTGTTACCAAATTGTTCTACTTCAGAAGATAGTTTTCTTTTCAGAGATAAAATTATCCAGACCTATGTGGTCCAGTTTATTGTTGCTGTTTTTTTTTTTCATTGAAAGCTAATCTACTATAGGCTATAGTGAAACATGTTTCCATTAGAAAACATTTTATATGTCCTGGGCACATGAAAAATACTTATGAATGTATTTTCCATTAACAACAATGCTTAATAGTTTGAAAGGAGAGAGAAAATCCATATAACTGCATAAGCGGTTTGAGCAATTATTTTGCAGTTTGCCTCAAAGAGAAATGTAACAAAGCTGTTTTTCCAGAGTCCATCATAATTGCAGCCCACTATTGTAGCTATTACAAAATATTCAGAAAATATGCATATTCAAACTTGTATGAACATGTTACTGACCAGCCTTTACAGATAATGCTTTATTCTATATATTATGTGTAATACAACTAGTATGTTCTTATGGAACACATACCAAATGTTGGTTATGTTCTTTGAATTTTTCTGAATCATACAATCATAGAGTTGGAAGAGACCACAAGGGCAATCCAGTCCAACCCTCCAGGCAAAGAGATTCCTCCATACGCCGAGGAGAATATTCTGCTGGACAGCTCTTACTGTCTGGAAATTCTTCCTGGTGTTTAGGTGGAATCTTCTTTCCTGCAATTTGGATCAATTGCTCTGTATCTTAGTCTCAAGAGCACCAGAAAACAAATTTGTCTCCTTCTCTATGTGACATCTTTTCAGATTTTTAAACATGTCTATCATATCTTCACTCAGCCTTCTTTTCTTTAAGCCAAATATACTCAGTGTCCCCAAACCATTTTTCATAGGGCTTGGTTTCCAAACCTTTGATTTTCCTTCTCTGGCTTCACAATAGACTTCTGGAATTGTGATGCCCAGAACTGGGTGAGATCTCACCAAAGCAGAATAGAGTGGGACTATGGCTTCCCTCGATCTTGATACTATACAGGCAGTCCCTGGCTTATAAACAAGATAGGTTCTGTAGGAGACCCCGGTGGCACAGCGGGTTAAGCCACTGATCTGCTGAACTTGCTGACTAAAAGGTCAGTGGTTCAAATTCGAGGGCAGGATGAGCTCCCGTTTTTAGCCCAAGCTTCTGTCAACCTATCAGTTCAAAAACCTGCAAATGTGAGTAGCTCAATAGGTACTGCTCTGGCAGGAAGGTAATGGTGCTCCATGCAGTCATGCCGGCCACATGACTTTGGAGGTTTGTTTGTTTGTTTATCATGTCAGAAGCAAGATTGAGGGTACAGTTAAAATGCATATAAAAACACAAATTTAAAATGACCTTGGCTTTATGCTTGATGTCCTTTCACCAGAAGCTAACCACTTGGAGTGCCTCTGGGGTCACTGTGAGAAGATCCTCCATTGTGCATTTGACAGGGCTCAGATTGCATTGTAGTAGGTGGTCTGTGGTTTGCTCTTCTCCATACTCGCATGTCGTGGTCTCCATTTTGTAGCCCCGTTGCTTAAGGTTGGCTCTGCATCTTGTGGTGCCAGAGGGCACCTTGGAGGTATATATGGACAATGGTGGCTCTTTGGCTTGGAAATGGAGATGAGTACCACCCCCCAGAATCGGATACAACTAGACTTAATGTGAAGGGGAAAACTTTACCTTTACCTTTTATTGCTTCCCTCGATTTTGATACTATAAGGCACTCCCCGAGTTACGAACAAGTTGGTTCTTAAGCTGAATTTGTATGTAAGTCAGAACAAATATATTTTTAAGTGTAACTCCAACCATTTTTAAAAGAAGTTTTGGATAGCACAGGGAAGGGTTAACACCTCTGTAATGTTTGTTTTGCTATCTGTGCTCCTGTTCAGAAGATTTCACCTCACTATCTATCCCTGTAACAGTTGGATTTTGGAAATTTTTTAAAATAAATGGCAGTTTAAGCACATTTTCTCCTGTTCCAGATTTGGAGATATTTATTAGGTTGAAATACAGCTGATCATATATAATGTTTTGGAAAATAATTTAAAACATACAGTAACTCCTTTTGAAATTTCCAGAACTTACACAAATTCTTTGTGTTAGGTAATTTATTTGTGTGGACAAGAAGCTTTTTTGTTAACTTTAAATTCTTTTTATGGGGTTCTCACTCATTTTTTGTATCTCCTTGCTGTTTTCTTTTTCTTCTGTATTACATTTCAGTAATATGGTTTGCCAGTGCTCAACTGTATGTCATTACTTAACAGCTTGCTTCTTTATCTCTCTTGGCACACAAGATTTAAAATCTTTGTCCATTTTTCAACAAATGGTTGTTGATTGAAATACAGTATTTAGATATATTTCATCCACAACAGATCTCCTAAGGAAGATGAATTTAAATTTTAGAAGGGATTGAATCAGCAAGGTTGCCTTGATACTACTAGGCTAAATTCAATCTTCTGTTGGTAGTCACAGCAGAATCTTCTTCAGCTGCTATATTGATCAAAATATTGTTCCAAGGGGCTTCTCATTTATGGGGTTGGGGAAGGTAAATAGAGAAGGAAGGCTGCAGCGTAGAGAAGGGTTACCTTCCTGTTTCCACTGATTCTGATGCTTCATGCGTGGAACATCAGCTATGATTTGCTGTTCTCATTATGTACCTTCAAGTCATTTCTGATTCATTGCAATGCGGTGTTTACTTTTCATTAGGACTAATTTTCAACTTGATTATTACTTTGTGCTATTTAATTGATCTAAATATCATCATACTACATTTTCTGTTCCTGTCTTAAAGACTGGTCATGTCTTAGAATAAGCAGCTTTTAGCTTTAATATCCCTATGTAACCTAACATATAACATTAAGCCTGTGAATTAATACATAGTTGTAAATCAGCTGCCAAAAATCTCTGCAGAAATGAATGCAGATTCTTTCATAGATAGATATTTTTGCACTGTTCAGCTTGCATTTGCAGTTGAATTTGAGTATTTTCACTGGTATTTGAAGAAACAGATTTTTAAAGAAAATGAGTTATTACTGTCGGTAGTATTAGTACTAGCTACAATTTAAATTGTATTTATTGCACTGTGTTTTATTTTGCACAAATACAGAGGATATATTGTCATCCATAGCTTATATGGACTGGAGTTGAAATAGATGTTTGCATGAAGAACTCTTTTTCCTTATGGAGTGCTTATCAAAGAGTCGGTAGACTTTTGGACAAAGGTACCAGAAAAGTAGTAGGAAAGCAAAATGAATAGTCCTTTGGATACCAGTTTCAAGTGAACCTTTCATGAAAATATCACAGGATGGATGAATGTTCATGTTCACTTCTGTAATCAGTTGGCCACACTATCCCTATTAGTTTATTTGGGGGAGCTCCTTTGGAGCTCCTACAAAGGCTTGCAACTCCAAACTCTTTAATAGTTTTTCCCCCCAGAAAAACTATTCCAGACATACGTTTATGTCTGGAAACTATTAGATTCCTCCAAATTTGTTTTTATCTTGCTATTTTCCCTGAGTTGTTCGGATTCAGCTATTTAAGAAATAAGACTCACCCGAATTTTGAAAGTAGAAGGAAGGCACAATCTGACAAAAAGTTACAATTCCAAGTGCTTTGGTTTTATTCTTGTTGTGTGCCTTCATGTCATTTAGGTGACTCAACGCAACCCTGTCATGGGGCTTTCCTGGAAAGAGATGTTCCTAAGGGGGTTGCCACTGCTTTCCTTTGAGGCTGAGGGAGTATGATTTGCCCAATGTCACCAGGTTTCCATGACCAAGCAGGGATTTTGCATTACACTGACCACAGTAGTCAGCTAGCCATATCCTCTCTGTAATGCTTGATTTCATTCACTAGTGATTCAACTTTACTTTGTTTTCCCCACCCATTAGTCAGTCACTGTGCAATTTGAATCTTCTTGTGTATGTGTTTGTTGTGCTGAGGATTTGTTTTCTGTACTCTGTTTTCTGCTCTTCTGCAAATCTTGAATTATGAGTCAAGTCTTCTGATACCAGTGTTTTATTATTTTTACTGTTTTGCTTGTTTCAGTAGTCTCTCTGTAACAATACTTTCCATGTCTGAAGTCAAATTTTAATTCCAGCATTCTTGTTTACATGTCCAGCATTATATGCTTTATATTCATCTACTTTGTTACACAGTTTGTATTGAACCGTAACGTTTCTCATGTAAGCTAGCATACACATCTTCTAGTAAGACCATGTGATAATGTTCTGTGTCTATCTTGCATGTCTAGGGTACAAATTCAAATAAGGATTTGTTCCCATTTCTATCTGTTAAAATTATGGTTGCATCGTCTGTTTGGAAAAACGGGTATCATGCTGGTGACTAAGCTTCATTTAGAAATTATGTCACAAATTCAAAATCAATAGTAGGAGAGATAAGCCTCTGAACTGGCAAATATAGGTACTAAATATTATTGTGTTCCTAGGCATGAAACATAACCAAAAAAGTCCACTCTCATAACAAACCATACTTGACTTTCAGAACAGTTTTTTAAGCCAGTGGTATTAGTATGGTTAGTGTCACCCCTGTGAACCTCCCATACCACGCCACACTACAATAGTGTCCCTAAAATACCAGAACCACCTGCATCCTAATATTGTGCACATATACATGCATGCATGCAGTTTCTTACTCCAGATGCTGCTTATGGACCGCAGCAGGAGCAGCAGCGAGATGTGACCTGCCTGTAAAAGAGCAGGAAATGATCCAGTAATTCAAAATGTATATTTAGTTCATTCCACAACAAGAAATGTGTCTCTCAGCAATCAGATTTGCAAATTAAGCCTACATTCACCTTCACTAATCAAAGCATGCCACACAAAAGCATGTGTTCTGGCATATAGTGGGAAAACCGCAAACAGTTGTTACTGGAGTGAAAAGGTGTTTTAGCTGCCGAGGGACAAATTGCGGATGTGGTGGGAAGGGAAAGAGAAGCTGGAAAGTGAAACTAAGGAGAAGGATTTTTAAAATAATTGTTAAAGAAAAGAGGGGAATGTTGAAGGAGAAGAGATGAAGCAGGATTACACTGTAAATGTGTAGTAAAGAGGCAGAGGAATTTTGGGGGTGGAGGTGGGGCGGGGGGTTGAGCACGCACAAGGCATGGGAGGAAAAGCAAGTTAAATAAAGAAATCCAGCCAAGAGCTGAAAGCCTGTCTTGCCAGTCTTCAGAGAGCCAAGAAAGCAAAGATGGTAATTCAGAATTAGTGAATTGCTTTCCTTCCCACTTTGCCACTTCTCTCTGAGCCCTCATGGTTGATGTCACCCCCTTTGATGAGGTCACTTCCTGGAATCTACAACATCTGTAACCCCCCTCCCCTCCAATGATGCCACTGTGTTAAACAGTTTCTGATTGTGTGTGTTACATGTTACTATTTTGGCAGATTGAAAGGATAAATGGCAAGGATCTGGCTCTTTAAATGAAATATTGAAATATGTTATTGCTTTTAAATATTCTTCTGTGTACCTAAAGCTTCTCCTTGAATTGTGGCCCTGGGAATGATGAGTCTGTATCTGTTCAACAAATAATGAAGGAGATACTGAATGATTGAAATTAGTTCTGCATGGTACTTCATTTAAATGAATAGTGTAATGCATGTTACAATGTATATAAAAGTTGTTTACAGGTGTGAGCCTCAAAATAATATATAACGATTCCTGTTAAAATGTCTAATATTGAAGTGGGCCCAAAATCTAACAGCTAAAGAGAAAGGGAGAGGCAGTAGGTTACAGTCTGAGTATCATAGTTCAAATTATGATATATAAGATTCTTCAATACTGAATCAATTAATAGAAATACCATATAGAATTAAATTATATCCAATACAAATTTAAATAATACTAATGACATTTCACACTGTAAGTCCACAGTAGGATCAAATATCTCCTTTTACTACAGGGCTGAGAAATGAATGCTTCCACCCAAGGCTGTTTTTGTGACTCTTGACCATCCATATTCATTGTATTATTCTTTTTCTGGACATAAAAAGTGGGCTTTATTTCTCCTTGAAGTATCCAAAATTGGAAATGTGTCTTATGTACATGAACACTCCAGTGTTCAACATCAAATTTGACTTTCAGTCTATTCCATTTCTGTTTTGACTTTCTTTCTGATTGTAGGCTTTGGTGGGTTCCAGGAGCCAAAAATTGACCTGTTGAACCATTGTCCACTCTGATCAGTTGATATATCTACAGCCTAAAGTTACATTGTCATGTTTGCACTCTCTTACTTATAGAGTTACAGTTCAAAATACTGTTGATCTTTCTCTAAAGCCTAGGTTTTACCACAGGGAGTCATGTGATTGAATGCGTCTTCATACAGAGTAGCTCCTACTTAACAGTTTGAAGTGACACAACTGAAGTAAACATTTATCGCATCAGTGAGAAATATTCCTGTGGCCTTCAGATATTTGCTGTTTGTGGATTTGTTGTATAGTACTACTTTAGTTCTATGTGGCATTTCTGTTGATAGTTCCTAGACAGAGTAGTACTGTGCGTTAGCATTTATTTCTTCACTTTACTGGGTAGTTGCAATATTCAAGGACAACAGTCTTTCAAGACACACAAGCCTTGACTTTTTCCATTTGTTTTGTATTCTTTCATACATAGGTGCCTTGACCCAAGCCATTCGCAATTTTGCAAAAAGCCTTGAAGGTTGGCTTTCCAATGCCATGAACAATATTCCACAGAGAATGATTCAAACCAAGGTAAATTAAAGAGTTGCTTCTGATTTCTTGGAATAAAGAAATGCTATTTTGAATCCTCAGAAGCATCATTGTTGCACTGTGTTTCACAATTATGAAGAACCAACGTGGAAAGCATTGATTTAAAGGAAAATATAGAGCATTTCCTTCATTTAATATGTTTTTCTACAAATGAAATGTTGAACTTGTGATGTCGTGCAGGTTACTGGAAACATACATGTCATCTACAGATATCTAAAATATCTGTTGAAGGGCTTTAAAGGACATTCCATTGGTGATGTATTCTTGTGATCAGAATTTTATTGATTAGCCGAAAGCCATATCAAATACACACAGAACACAGACACATCGCAATAGTTCTAAAAACAATCTAAGAAAATTTCTAAACCATTGCATCATTTAAACCCCGTTTTGCCCCGCAGAAGGTATTCTGAGGGAGATGGTAACAGTTCACAGGTCCTCATCTCCAACACAGTTTATTCCAATTGCATCTATGTAATCGGATCTTAGTTTCATGGCTTTACAGAGAAAACGAGCAGTAGCATCTGTTATCAGCTTGTTAGAGCCGGCCAACAGAAGTGAGACTTTTGCTAGAGGGTCCCAATGTTTTTTTTCCCACGAGAAATATCTCTAGGAGTTGTTTTCTCTCTTTTGATAGATTTTGCAATAGAGCAGAAGGTGAGTTAGATCTTCGATCTCAGGGGCACCACAAATACAGATACGCTCTTCATAGGGGATTTTCTTGAACCTCCCATATCTCACCATTGAATCTAGCTGCTCAAACCTGGCTCTAGTGAAAATTTTCCTTAGGTGGTGTAGCCTTCCTTGCTGTAAGTAAGTGGTTAATTGGAAGGATTTCTTAAAACCACTCAACCATCTCAAGGAAACAGTAGAACCCAAAGAGTCTATATCGGTTTGGGCCGCAATATCATTAATTCGTTGATGCACTTCTTTGAAGTGCTTACTTAGCTCTTGACCAGATAGGTGGACTGGGAATATTACCTGAATGCCACACCTTCTGATATAATCAAACAAATGGTCAACCCCCGATGTATTTCTTAGCTGTAAAGTATTCAAAACATTGTCAGAAAATGCTATGAATTGAAGCTGTGTATGAGGGAAAGACAGAAAGGGAAGGAAGGCAAGGATAACTACACAGTTATATGTTATTAAATTGGCTGGTCAGCCTTAGCATCATGAGAGTGTTAGAGATTTCCCTTCTCTCTTCCTAGGTTGCCGCTGTAAGTGCCTTTGCTCAGACTCTGCGAAGATACACATCTCTCAATCATCTGGCTCAGGCAGCTCGCGCTGTGCTGCAGAACACTTCTCAGATCAACCAGATGCTCAGTGACCTCAACCGTGTTGATTTTGCCAATGTCCAGGTATGCCAACACCTTTCAGAATGCCAGTAAGATCGTGGTTTATAACTGCACTAACGCCAACTGGCCTGAACTGGTTTTACCTCTAGTGGACAACGTGTTTAAATCTAACAAAAAGTTTTAATTCACACTAATTTTCTATTATGCTATTGTTATATTAGTCTGTTAGGTTTTTGATATTGTTATATATTATGTTTTTATTTTTTCCTTGTTTTTTGTATTGCATTTTATTTTATGTACTGTAGGTTTGGAAATTGTTGTTTATGTATTATGTTTTATTTCTATGTTTTGCTCTATATTTTAGTCTTTGTAAGCTGCCCTGAGTCCTGTTTGGAGAGAGGGCAGGATATAAATAAAGTATTATTATTACTACTACTACTACTACTATTATTTTATTCCTCATTCTTGAATCTTGAACCATTCCCATATAGAAAGAAATGCATTTTCTGGTTGCATGTGTAATACACATTATTTGGAGATGGCAGCTTATAACTCAGTTTCTGTGCTAAAAAGAATGAAACATTTCTGCCATTACAGGACTTTCTGAAACCTGGCATATAAACAATGCACTAGAATATTCCCACTATAAGCATAAAAAAATCAAATGTTTGTGGTCCATTTGAAATGGCAAAATAAGCTCTCTAATAAAACATACATGCATATAAGATAGAGAAGTAATGACAAAACCTTTAAATGCACAACAGCTTCATTCCTTATCATGCTGGATGTGACATGTATAATCCATCTTTTTTAAAAACATATGTTCCAAACATTACATTTTAACTACTGTCTATTCCCTTGATGTCCATCTTGGCTATTTACCCTATATACTCATGGATAAGTCTAGACATTTTAGTTAAAAAAACACCCTCAAACGCACCCCCACTCCCCAAATTAGATTGACTTATCCATGGGTCAATGCCAGTACAGTACTATACTTTAACTCTTATTAATAAGGAACTATCCACTTCTCTGAGTGGAGTGGCAAATAGCCCATCTTGTGAGAATCTAAAAGAAATGCTCTGCTGTGGCCTTTTTGAATGCCTAGGTGGGGAAATGGAGGCAGTAGCCAGAGGCAGCTGGCTCCCTGAGGCAGCATTGGTATTTCCTCTCTTTGTGGAATGATCGTCAACTTATCCAGGGGTAATTTTGGCCCCAAAAGCTTCCCTTGACTTATACTTTATATGCTCGTGTATAAGTCACCGTAAGTCAAGGGCTGGTTTTGAGCCAAAATGATTTCTTTTGAAATAAACCCTGGATAAGTCGAGGGTCATTCCACAAAGAGGGGAAAGACAGAAATGAACAAAGAGGAAAGGTGGAAATACATACTCTATATGCTTGTGTATAAGTCGGCATCATGTATGTCTCTCCACCTCTCCATCTTTGTTCGTTTGTCAACTCTTTGTTCATTTCTTTCTTCCCCAAGCTTTTGTACATAAAGCACATGGTGCAAGCCTTGATTTGTTTTGTCCTGGGACAGGAGCAGGCTTCCTGGGTGTGCCAGTGTGATGACAATATGGTACAGAGACTGGAAACAGATTTCAAGATGACTCTTCAGCAGCAGAGCACTCTGGAGCAGTGGGCTGCCTGGCTAGATAACGTAATGATGCAAGCACTGAAACCCTATGAAGGAAGGCCTAGTTTTCCTAAAGCAGCTCGACAATTTCTGTTAAAGTGGTCTTTTTACAGGTCAGTGACTTAAAATATTTTAAATATGTTCTCTGGCACTTATCTTTATTTTTTGTTTGATTTTTATTATATGTCATTGATTTGCCTGGCAATTTACACTACATGCCAGCCTTCTTCCACACACCCCAAATTACTTCTTCTTTCTGAGAGTGAAAAGATAAGCAAATGCAATAACATGTATCAAGGTTATTGGGATTTTTATTTGCTTTATTGTGATTTATTGTGATTTTATTGGAGTCATGTTAACCGTCCAATGCTGTTCCTGTGGAATCTAATGTCTCTAAGTACCAATAAATGAGTCATTGCTCAGAAAAGCTGGAGTTAGTCTTTATTAAGACTAGACGCCAGCTGTTGGTGTCGACATTGGCATTATGAATAATTTTGTAGAGTTTATCCATGTGAATTAGATATTTTTTCAGGCCTTGGGAATGTCAGCTGTGCTCTTTTTCCTCCCTAACCTAAAGATTTGATGGGCTTGTGAACTACATGTTTTCCTATCTTATTTGTTGGGTCCTCCTGTTAATAAACTAGGGCTCATTTTCATTATGGATTTAACAAATGAATTCCTCCACTCATACGTTATTAATTGTCCAGTTATATATAAATGAACCTTGAATGTATTAAATTGACTTATTGACTATGCTATTGAACTGAAAGGAACAAAATTGACACTAATTGTGGCGGTGCAATGGGTTAAACCCTTGTGCCGGCAGGATTGAAGACCGACAGGTCAGAGGTTTGAATTTGGGGAGAGCGCGGATGAGCTCTTTCTGTCAGCTCCAGCTCTCCATGCGGGGACATGAGAAGCCTCCCACAAGGATGGTAAAACATCAAAACATCCTGGCGTCCCCTGGGCAACGTCCTTGCAGATGGCCAATTCTCTCACACCAGAAACAACTTGCAGTCCACACAACACAGCCTCAAGTACATACATTCCTTGCTCCTTCAGCAATTGTATCCTGTTTTTAACTGATCACATTTTTGTTGAACTATTTCTAGTTTGTTTATTGGTGATGGTCAACATCAAAGTATTATTTATAATAGTCTTGAGTTAAACAGAGCCTCTGTTTTGGCAGTAGCATGGAACTCCCATGAGTTTAAACCAGGAAGTTTGAATCATTATATGATTTTCCATTTGTGCTTTCATTTTTATACAGTTCAATGGTTATTCGAGATTTAACCTTGCGCAGTGCTGCTAGCTTTGGTTCTTTTCATCTGATCCGTCTATTGTATGATGAATACATGTTTTACTTAGTTGAACATCGTGTTGCTCAAGCCACAGGAGAGACACCTATTGCAGTTATGGGAGAGGTAAGTTCACAGTTGTAATATTTTATTAGTTGTTTTAATGATGCATTAGAAATTTCATCTAAACTATATTTTATGATATGTAAATATGTGGAAAAATTGGTTAATGGCTGCAATTAATCTTTTCAATTTTGATTGACATAAAACCTCGTTTCAGTTATGTTGTTCAACAGTTAAGTTCCTGAAATTGTGGGGATCATTACAGAAATATTTTTTTAATTTTATCTAGTATATGTGCTCATAATAGCATTTTATTCTTACCATTTGCCCCTATTGTGATTATCAATTTTTTTCTTTCTTTTTTTGAAACCGCAATCTTCCTGTATTCTCTAATATCCTGGATATTTCTTTTTGAGAGGAGAATTTGTTTTTGGGTTTGCTCTTACTCTGAATGAAATTAATGTTTTACTTCAAATGGATCTCTCATACCATCCTAATAGCCATTTTCTTCTTCTGTTGTTGTTGTTGTTGTGTGCCTTAAAACTGTTTCCAACTTATGGTGACACTATCATGGAATTTTTTTTGACAAAGTTTTCAGTGAGGTTTGCCTTTGCCTCTCTTTGAGACTGAAAGAGTGTTACTTGTCCCGGGACACGCAATGGGTTTCCATCGCTGAACAAGTATTCGAACCTAAGTCCCCAAAGTAGTATTCCATCTCTCAGACCACTGTTCCAAGCTGACTTCTCTTTACTAATATCTAATTGCCCATCAATATTTTCTTTAATTCTATATGAAGATCATGAATAAAGCAAAAACCACCTTTTTGAAATCAAAAGTACTTCTAGGCCATATAAGTTATCTATATAATATTTGGCTATTGAATATATTCAAAATACAGCAAATAATATACTGGGTCTGTGTTTTATTGCACTTCTACTCTGTACAGTACCTACTTCTGTAGTACAAATGTCTACTGATTTTCATCTGCCATGGGGTAAAATTAGCAGAATGCCTTATGAAAGTATGAGGTAGGCATCACATGATATTCACATTAATTTGGCAAGTATTACAAAATACTTGTTGGTATGTACTTATGAGGGATGGAAACCCAGTGATCTATGCATAGTGTGGGCACACTGCATGGTATCGTGACAGCTGTTCATGTTAGTTCTGTAAAGCTGTGAGTATTATTAGATTTGATAGAGGATATGACTGTAGACATTGTTAGAAAGACAATTCAATAAATATATATATATTATATTTTTCTGCTGCAGTTTGGTGACTTAAATGCAATATCTCCTGGAAATATGGACAAAGGTTAGTGTCATCCACATTATATGTCTTTAGTTAACTCCAGCAACTAAAGTCTCTCTTCATACAGTTGTGCTTTCTTGTCTTTTCTTTCCAAGTACCACTTCCTGTTCTCCTTAATAATTCAACTTGAGGTTCCAGGGGCCCTAAGGGAATGATCAGGATATTCCAGGGAAAGGCAAAGTTTGCTTCTGCCAAAGCTTTAAGAAGTTGTTTTATGGACTGCTAGTATTCCCACAGCTAGCATGGCTCCTGGCTCTTTTGACTGGGGAATCCGAAGAGTTTAAATCAAAAAGGAAAGTAGGAGATATGTTTCAGGCTCTGGCTTCTGCTCACACAAAGCGTTTTGGATCAAATTGCTTGTGTGTTTTAGTTGTGCAACCTTTAATAAAAGAATTCAAAAATTATACTACAAAGGCCATTTAAATATTTTGCCTATGTAAACCAGTTTTAACTGACTCCAGTTAGTTCAAAACATGGCAGCCACACTAGTTATGGGAACATCTAGGAGTGAGCATATTATACCTATGTTGAAGTCACTCCACTGGTTGCTAATGAGTTTCTTGAAAAATTATGAAGTGTTGGTTTTAACCTTTAAAGCCCTACATGGTTTGGGTCCAAGTTGCCTAGAGAATTACCTTCTCCCATATAATTTTCCCCATAGGACACTTAGGTCCTCTGGGGGATGTCTACTCCAGCCAGCCACAACCTGACTAGCAACCATTACCCACAAGGACCTTTTCATATGCTGCCCCAGGACTGTAGAATGGGCTGCTGGGAGAGATTGAAGTCATGTTAACTCCACCGGCCACTAAATAAACTGTCAAAATACAAGGTGGAATTGAAGACATCTCTTCCAGCAGACATACCCAATCAATTTTGACTTTACATTTTATTAGTATTAGTGTCATATTGCGTAGCTTAATATGTACATTTTAATAGTGTTGTGTTTTATCTGTATTGTATTTTACCAATAAGATATATAGGATGGCACCTGTGATGGACTGGATGAGGGCCAACAAACTGAGACTTAGTCTAGACAACACAGAGGTCCTCCTGATCAGTCGGGGTATAGAGTGGCACTGTGCTCGGCGGGGTTACACTCCCCCTGAGGACACAGGTCCATAGTCTGGGAGTCCTCCTGGACTCAGCACCAATGCTTGAAGCTCAGGTGTTGGTGGCCAGGAGGACCTTCACACAGTTAAAACTTGTGCGCCAGCTGCAACCATACCTCAAAAAGCCTGACTTGGCCACGGTGGTACATGCCTTAGTTACATCTGGAATGGACTACTGCAATGCACTCTACATGGGACTGCCTTTAAAGATGGTTCGGAAACTGCAGTTATTTCAAAGGTCGGCTGACAGATTACTAACTGGAGCTAGCTATAGGGAACATACTATGTCCCTACTCAAGCAGTTCTACTGGCTTCCAACAATTTTCCGGGCTCAATTCAAGGTTCAGGTTATTACGTACAAAGCCCTATGTGCTTCGGGTCTAACCTATCTTCGAGACTACATTTCTTTCTATGAACTGGTGCAGGCTTTGAGATCAGCAAGAGAGACCCTTTTCTCAATGCCACCACTGTCTCAAGCATGGTTTGTGGGGACGCGAGAGAGGGCCTTCTCTATAGTAGCTCCTCGGCTCTGGAATACCCTAGCAAAAGAGATAGGTTAGCCCCCACCCTTGAATCCTTCCGATTCAGTCTGAAAACATGATTTTTTAAGCAGGCTTTTGACCTCAAGTAGGCTGAAATTGGTCCATATGAGGTTGTCACACTGGCACTTTAGTTGTGTCTTGATGGCAGCTAGATTTTAACTATAGGTGGTATGCGTTTTTAAATTGTGTATTTTATTTTATTTTTTGGGTTGACAGTGATCGTTTTATAGCTTTCATGTGATACTGTTTTATACCCATGTAATGTTGATGTTATATGCTGCACTTATGATGCCTTGTAAGCCACTCCGAGTCCCTTTTTGGGAGATGGAGGCGGGATATAAATAAAGATTATTATCATTATTTAGGATAAATTACCGTATTTACTCCAGTCCAATGTGCTATCAAATCTAATGCACACCTCAGTTTTCAAAACCCTGAAATCCAAAAAGTATTTACACTAATCTAATTTAGTCAAAAAGGGTGAGCATTAGAATTGAGTAAATACAGTATTATTGTTATTGTTATTATTATTGATTTGCTAAATACCTGCATTTCACATGGCTGTTTCAGATTACAAGTTTCACTTGTGGTTTTATCTATGCAGATGAAGGCAGTGAGGTTGACAGTGAAATAGACGAAGAATTGGATGAAGCTGGCGAGCCACAAGCAAAAAGAGAGAAGACTGAAATTAGCCAGGCCTTTCAGGTGGGCTGCCTCCAGCCAATCGTCATGGAGAGTGGAGTACAGCAGAATCTCCTGAGCCCTCTTCACAATGAGCACATTGTTACAGCTACTCAAACTATTAGACAGTGCAGTACTACTGGAAATACATATACTGCAGTCTAACAAAAATTAAAGCTCTTTTTTCCCAGATTATATTAGCCCTGTTGATGTTGGGCTTATCATTGGGGAGGGAAGGGATGCAAAAAGAAGAAGTCTGAAATCTGACTGTTGTCAAATTTTATCTGTGCTTGAACATTACTTTTACTGGAGTTGTGAAATGGAATGGGTGTATGTATTTTGCCAGGTCTCTTGGGGGTGGGGTGGGGGAATGGTAAATACAATCATTTTACACTGGCCGCTTAATATAGAGTTTTCTTAGTTTCAAGAGTCAAGAAGCATTTTTGCGAAGCTTAAATGTTAATGTTTTTTGTCCTCTTTATAATTAGAAGTAATTTAATTTTTTCACAGTTTTTACAAAATATTTTAATGTTAACTGTTAGTCATGGTGATTTCGTATAAATAGGGTTTTTAATTAATTGCACTCTGAAATATCAAGAATTTTCTTCTTTGATTTACACTGGAGGCATGCTCACTTGAAAGCAGCTGCATTAAATGGTTCCTAAAAAGCAGCTTTCTTTGGAGAGAACTGGAAGATACTATTTTGATACATTTCAGAGTGTTCAGGAGATATACTGAAAATTTATTATAATGCTAGAGAACATAGTCTGATGTCTTTCTCAGAGGAAGAGTGACTCATGGTTGCAGGAAAACAAAAGCTCTGATAGTATGTGGTAATGTGTACTTAATAAATGTACAGATGACACCATTATAGACAATGCAAGCTTCCTTTTAAAAAAGTTTTAGTTTTTTGCATACTAAGTCATCTCTTTTTAAAACTACTGATTTCAAGCATAGTCTACCCAAATGAATTATTCTGTGCAACCTCCTTTCTTTTTAATCACGCATGCACAAGATTCACATAAACCACATTTGGATTTGAACCAAGAGCCAAACCACCTTTAAATGCATGGAGGTTTTGTTACAATAGCGCTTGGTGGATTATGCATCGCTCACACATATGGGACCACTACCAAGATGCTTTGTGCTCTTCAGTGAAACTACAGATGTTAAATACTGAAGTTTTTAAAAGTGTCTTGATTTATTCTTTTTTTTAAGTGTACCTGCTATTTTTCCTGAACTGGATATGCAGGAAACCATTCCTTTCAGATGACTTTAAAAAAAATTCCATGTCCTTTTCCTCATGATAGTTCAATCTGCTGCTCTTGTTAAAGATAGTTTATAGGATGCAAGGAATGTAGCAACCTGCATTGTAATTTTGCTCAAAATAATTCCTGGTTCTTAAGTGGATTTCATTTTATACAAAAATGTTTAAAAGGCAGTGAAACTGGCACATGTCACTTGTACTTATTTCCCAATTGCGTAGAATTTGAGTAGGTGGCTAGACGGACCATTGCCATTTAAGAATGTACATCAGGGATCATTGTACCTCGGCTATTACATGGTGCCTTAAACAGAACTGAAGCTAAGATTTTTTCTTGTTAATAACTCTTACATTGATTCAACAAAGTGTGCCTGTCTTCTTTCTTTCTCCCCTCACCCTCAAATTCCCCAAACAGGAAGGGCAGGTTACATAGTTTTCAGAAATCAAGATTTTTTTAATTATATATACTATCCCTCTTAGAGTGACGGCCTATTTCTTTCTTATTTATAGCTGGATTTCACTTTATTACTAATCGGATTTTCTTGGTTGGGTGCGGGGAGTGGGTGAAAACAAAACTAGCTTTAACAATGTCAGAAGTCAACAGAATAGATTAGCCAAGTCTCAAACAAGAATTTATATATATATATATTTCTAAACCCTTATCTACTTTTAATTTTTTTTAAAAAACGTAAGCAGAATTGTAAAGCAACATATAGTTTCAATTGTGGATACAATGGGGGGCTGGCGATCTGCTATTTTATGTAACTGTTAAATCATACTATATGTTGTTTTCTTTCTATTCTAACTGACTTGTTACAGGTATAATGGGTTAAACATTTGGTTTAAAGAATTCCTGAATTTCCTTAGCCTGATCAAAACAAACCAAAAATAAAGGAAAGCACAAAGAAAAATTACAGAGTTTATAGCAAGGTATCTGTAAAATAATAGAAGCCTTGTCTGTCATTTGTCTGAAAGATTATCTGTAAGGTTACAGTTACCAAATGATTGACCAGCAGGCGGAATTATTGGTATATATATATATGGCACACAGGTTTGATCCTAGGTTTTTCATGTTTCCAGAATTTCTAAAAGATTTATTTTTTCAAAATTTAAGCATTTCTGTTTCTAGACTAAGCTTTAAGATTTGCTTGAGAGTTGCAGAATCTGATGCCTGCCAGCAGTGTGGGCAAAGCTAGGTTTAGGTCTAGTAATTTCTGCCATTTCACTAAACGTATCCTCAGATGTTCCATTAAGTTCATTCTGTTATTTAAATGTGTTCTTATCCTTCCCCCCCAAAAAAATCCATCACGTCTGCACTCCTCATCAAACTTTTTTTTTTAAAAAAAGCAAGCTGTGATAGTTACTTCTCATTGTGTTTTATGAAATGTTTACACTTATATAACAAAGAAACACTTTCCAGCATAGTTTTTTAAGAGTCTAATAAGGATGTTGTGGGTTAGATGTAGATTATTTACTGGAATTATTCTTTTCATATTGCAAACTTGTACCTTTTCTCATCATTGTTCTTTTCTTTTTGAATGTTGGACTTTATTCATGCAGAGAAATGAGAATGATGCAATTTTTTTTAGAGAGAGAAAGAGACAGGCCTTGTAAATCTTGGATTCACCTTCCCTTCTTCAGTTGATCACTGTATTTAATGTGCCAAAAAGATCGTCATTGTACCTTATCTCTTGCTCAGATTTTTTAAAAAAGTTATTTTCTGGTCTACAATGCAACCATGCCTATATGATGGATCTTTGCAACTAGATATTGTCAGAAACACAATGAAAAAATGCTCCAATAATTATTAATAAAAACTAAAAGTAATTTGTGTCCATCTAGATACTACATGGTACACTTGATTTGATGACCGTTAATTATTTCTGTCTTTAGTTTTATTTATTGTAAACAGCGTGAAACAGATTATATTGTGAACCATTTGTATGGGCTCACTGCCTGCATTTTCTCCAGAGGTTCTTCAGCATAATGAGTAGGCCACATTACTTAGATAACATTCTGATATTACACTTCTTGTGCCTATACACTTGTACCATTCCTTACCAACATTTTCAAAAAGTTGATGTGCAAGGGCTTGGATTCATAGACTCCTGTGCATTTATCTAGCGATCAGTGCATAAACCATGGCCTCCCAAATGGCTTTTCCAGTTGTCATTCTTATCTGATTTTGGCAGTGCACTAGAAGTTCCAGACTTTGGGTTTCAGAATCTCTAGCCAGATCATCTCCACATAACACTTTGAATGCTTGGTATGAACTTAAGCAAACTATTCAACTACTTTACAGCATAAAATGTATGAAACATACATTACATGGATATGCAGCACTGAGATTACTTACTTATTTGAAGCACTTTTGGGGACACTGCAGGAGACTGACCTTAGATTTTGAGTCATTTGTCTTTAGAGGTTATTTTAAAGAATAATACTTTTAAAAAATGAAGACTTTTTGGCGTTTAAATAAGTAATCCAGTGATCAATAGATGATACTACTGAAACTTCTTATCAGATGCAGGGCCCGGTTTTCATAAGCTCCTCAAGAATGCAAAATAGTTGGTGCTGTCACTTTAAAGTAACAAATATTTGTATCCTTTAGTCAAAATGCTTTGCTTTATGATTATTTTTGTATTACAACTTGGAATTACAACACTAAGTTAGACATCTATCACCTTTTTGAAACATTACTGATGTGCAATGTTACTACATTTTGGTTTGACATGGGTGATAATATTTTAAACAGTACTGATGGTACCGTCTTTCAGGAATGTACAGAACAACAGACAATTTATTTAATTTAAAACGAGGTATTTGTAATAATTGGAAACAATCTCCTCAAATTATTCTTGGTAAAGCTTCATAATCACTTCATAATTTTCGCAAGAAAATCGGCAAGGAAACAACTTAGTCAGAGATTGACTCAACCCAATTTCATTCATGGAATGACATTGTGAAAGGATGATTTTCAGGGGAAACTCCCCCTTTTAATATACATAACACTAATTTCAGAAAATGTAAGACTGATTCGTGAGCTGTCCCAGTTCATGAAAATTGGGCTCTTATTCCTGCATTACAGGTCAACTTCTTTGTATATGGTTAAAAGGAAAGGGAATTCTAGTGCTGTTGCTATATTGCTTGTTTAGTGACTAAAGAAAATTGGAACAGAATCATAAATGATTAGTTCTAATGTTAGAAAATTATTTTTATGGTAATGCCTTGCATTAACCCTTTGAGCATTGTAAAGCTAAAGTGATTGGTATGAATAAGAGTGAAAAAAACCACTGACAGGATTATGAAAGCATAGTGTCCAACCCCCCCCCCCCTTCGCCCCAAATTAACACAGAACAGCCTACATGTACAGAGTGTAGCAAAGAAAACTTAGGAACCTGAGAGGGAAATAATGTTTTCTTACTCTGAATTAGCCTAATAACCCTGCAGCCCTGCAAAACTTTTAATTTTAAATCTTATCTTACACAGTCTGCCTGTTATTGTGAAATATGCCAGGCCTGTGCATTAAGGACGTTTTGAACATGTAAGGTCTAGCTCTGTTGACAATGATTCTCCAGATTAAATACTTGAATTTGAAGCAGACACCTGATTATAGGTTTAATACAGTTAGAATAACGTTTTCACTGCCGTATATTTATACTGCCTATAGAAACTAGTATTCATACTCTTTTTTGCCAGCTGTTTGATACAAGAAACCTGAACTGGAAAGTATCATAAAGGGTTTTGGTTTTTTGGTGGGAGGGTGTTTTACACGTAGATATATAATAAGAAAAACAAATTTATATCAGAATAGGAAAACCTTGCTAGTTTAGTAAGGAAAATCTGTAAATAGAAATTGTATTTCAGAAATCTGAATTTTATAGAACTTTTGGAGTTATATTTAGTACAGTGTCTATAAACAGGCACACACAGGGCATTACTGTGACTACAATCCAATTAACATGCAGTTTTTGAAGCAGGGGGAGGAACTAAGTGTACTCAGGCGGTATCTTTGTACTTTCTGCCTCAACTACTCTCTTTTTTAAAGACAAGGCACTTTTTAAAATTAGAAGTGTTTTGTCTCATGAGCACCTATTTCATTCATTTTAGGCACCTTGTGCAGTGTGTAAACCACCCCGAGTCCCTCTGGGGAGATGGTGGCGGAATACAAGAATAAAGTTATTAGTCAAAGAAACCTCTGACTCCACATAGTTCAATGATTTTCCATGAATAGTTGCATCTGGCAGTAAAAAGTGTAGCCTTCTGGGTATTGCAAGGTTGCAATTCTCATCAGCCTGAACAAGCATAGACATTAGTAAGGGATGATTGGAGTTGTAGTCCAGCAGCATCTGGAAGGTTGCACTTTACCTTCTCTAAGCTAGTTGAGCTCTTTGCTAGTTAGTGACTGAATGCATATTGGTATATTTTATAGGAATCCAAAATTTATGATAGTTTTTGTTCAGAAATAAGGAATGTATGATATAGCAATGCGTTATTTCTTTAAAATATAACAATAAACATCAAACCAACTTGTTCTCTAGATCAAACCTATGACCCTCCAATTCGGACACCAATGCCCCCACTATGTTGGCCACTGGAGATCTGACAAATCTGGGTTTTGTTTTGGTTTGGTTTTTTTTTGGCCTGTCTGGGGCTGCCACATACCTACTATAGTTCACAACATAGAGCTGGTGACCTGCTTTGGCTTGGTTAACACAAGCTGCACAGGCCTGCTCTACATACACTACAAATTCTACTCTTATTATTTCTAGCAGTATCAATGTGTAGTCTCTGCTGCTGCTGCTATGTCTATTCTGGAAGACACCTGGAGTGGTGAAAGGCTAGTCATTAGTATATCATTTTATATATTTAAAAAATCTTTTGGCAAGCTATTCCAATTAATGTATAATTAAAAATTAATGCAATACTCAAAGGGTTTTTGGATTTATGATTCATAATAATTTACTGTAAATGCTTATCAGTTTGCATGCCTTGATCATTGCTGCTAGTGATTTTATGTGCCAGTAGAACTGAGTTTACGTTACCAATTTTACTTAATAGTTAAAGCCACTTACAAAGTGACTGCCTAGGTTTTTTTTAAAGAACCCACCATGTTTTGAAAATTGTTTTTCTTTATTTGATTTTTATTTTCTTATCTCTTGATGTTTTTTTCCGTTTCCTAAAAAGAAATTATGTTGAGATTGGAAGCCCTGAGTTATACTTGGTAAGAATGTATTTCTTAAATTCTGACTATCTGTCATAAAACAAGCCATGACATATAGGTAAATAAATACCAAGCACAGAGTATCCCATTAGCTTCATTTCAAGTACAGGCCATCAACCACTGGTGCCAAGCAGCCTCCCATACAAATCACATGGCAAATAAATTCAATTGCATAGCATTATTTTGTGGAACCTACTGGGGAGGGCAAAATCAGAACACTGCCCCCCTTACAATAGTTCTCCCCAGATGAAATTTTCCCAGGTTCCCCACATTTCTAGCATTCTAGTGATGTAAAATTTCATTTCATTTCATTTGAACATTTTTAAATACTTTTTCAGGCATTCAGAAAAAAGGAGCAGACAAAGGTTAACATCAAAATACAAACACGTGGCAAATATTACAGTTCTATCTGGGAATGATTTTCAGTGTTCATTTTTTGCAATGCTAGAAATTTGAGGGCTGAAGGAGGCTTTTTTTGTTTGGAAGGTAATGCCTTTCTTTTTCCCAGTAGAGTTTGAGCATCCCTTATCTGATCACCCCCCCCCCCCAATCGAGTTTTTGGGATGACAGTATTTGCATATGTGTATATCTCTAAGAGACAGGAACAAGTCTAAATAGGAAATTAATATATATTTCATTTAAACACATAGACCGGAGATAACTTTGTACACAATATTTTCTGCATGAAACAATGTTGGCATACATTGAACCAGAAAGCAAAGATGACACTATCTCAGTGGACTTTGGATCATTTCGGATTTTGGAATTCCAGATAAGGGATATTCAACCCGTACCTGCTTGAGCTTTCCTTCACTACCATACTTATTTGAAACCAGGGGAACAAGTGAGCTTTAACTTGAATGAGAATTGGTGAGAACATAGCTGGTGTGGATCCGATTTTCTGGATGGCATAGATAAGCAATCCACTTACTGATGAGTTATTCCCCATGTGCCACCTGATTATGCAGAATTTTTTTAAAAAAATTATTGAGTCACTGGATCGCTCCCTCTGCCATCCAAGAACGAACTTTCAAAGTAAGTACCATTTTTCCATTCAATATAAAGAACTTAGTGTTATCTATAACAGCAAGGGTTGAGATAGTTACAGCACCTTGGGACTATTTGTCTGCTATGATAACATTGTACTGTATCAGGATTACATAATTGCCCTTAATGGCCAATTTAAAGAAAATATCTTTTGAATACTATTTGAATAAGGATTTTTTTTTCTATAGCAGATAAATGACATGTAACTGCATTGCTTGTCCACTACAGTGAAGACTATTACTCTAATGCAGCAAGGAAAATTTGTCACATAAGGTATAAACTAAAACCTAAATGTGATTTACATTAATAAGAACCTTGTTTAGTATTTAGATAAGCTGTCTATTTACAAAGAACATCTTGTTGTCCAATTGTAGTGTACAATCTCAGGCAGCTTTTGAGAAACTGATTTTGAAGTTTTGTTTATAGCTTCAGAGTAACCAAATAATTGTCAGCATAAATTTGTCAAAAATTAACATTTAACCAAAGCAGGGTTTTTTTTTTTTTACACATTTATTTTCCCATTTGGAGATTAATTTTTTTCAGTATAGTGATGTTGTTAAATAGATATATATATATAAATAAACTTTTGTGTGCCTTTAAAACAATACCTGGGAAATTGTGCCTGTTAATTGGGGTAATATTAGTTCTTACCAGGTAGTAACCTTACTATCACTCAGAGCTTTCATATTTTTCATTAAATCATTTTTTATTTCATTTTATAGTTTGTATTTTTTTAAGTGCCATCATTTGAATCTCACTTGGTAAGTGGCAGATCATGTTTTTCAGTCCCACAAGCACAGAAATGCAGGAAACAACAGTAGAACATATTGATTGGATCCTTATATTTTCCGATTGACTGACTATATAATGTAAATGAGGTAAGCAACTTTTTGTAGATTGTATGTGTGAGATAATGTAATGTTCTTTTCCAGTTTTTGGATTACAGTTGAATATACTTTTTAATTATTTAAAGAAAACATCTTTACAGAATAACGTGATGGGTTTTGTATAATGTATTTGATTTTGTAAATACGTATTTCCTGATGTGATTTTTTGTGAAAATGCTAAATCTTTTAGTATATCATGTCCTCTCAAAATTGGCAGGAGCTAAATAATAGTTTGTGGGCAATTTGTATTGTGTACTGTACAATAACTGGGGAACTTTTATAATTATAAAAATATATATTAACTTTTAGTGTGTTGTTTAAACAAATGACTGGAACATACTAAAGATAGTAGGATTTTTCTGAATATTTCAGACTTGAACTCAGGCTAGCTTTCTTGTGTTTTTCAAAACAAAATTGTGTCTTGTCTTTTAAAATCAATAAATTTGTTTTCTTGTTACAAATATATTTGAGATGTTTCCATTTTTACAAGCAGGATATTTTAGAAAATGGCAACATCATATATTCTTGAAAAGATATCTTTGGAAGGGAAAAGTTATCTTGAGGTTTCTTTTGCTGTATGTTATTTTTCAAAAGCGTACAATTCATAGAACAGTTCTAGAAAAGGAAAGTTAACTCCAGTACATGACCGGCACGAACAGAGATAATGTTCAGAGGCTCATTTTTGCTATAACGAAGATCCATTTTATAAGTAAGTATAATATGTTAGAAGATTATAGCTGTATTTCTCATTTCACTTTGTGCATAGAAATATTTTGTGTATGCCTCCTTGCTTGACGAAAACAGTTTTTGCAACCAATTTAGATCACAGAAAGATGATTAGGAAAGAAGAGTTTTAAAGCTGATCTCATTGATCAGTAGTGTCAGGTATGATAAAGTTGGTGGCCCACTAGGAAATAAGACAGTCCTAGATTCTACCTAGGTGCCATTTTATTTTTGTTATCCTAGAAAAAGATATTGGAGATGAGTTAGTCCCAGGGGTAGGAAACAGCTAGCTCCAGAGATTAAATTCCCACCATCCCTGTCCATCGACCATGCTGGCTACATTTTATGAGAACTGAGTTCCAACGTCATCTAGAGCAGCGCTCCTTAAACATTTTTCAGTTGTGACTCCTTTCTTCCTGAGAAATGTGTACATGAACCCTGGTATATAAAATAGGTTTAAAAATCAAACATTTAATGATAATAAATCAACATTTGCAAAGCTTGATAAAGAGACTGATTTTCCTTTATATGAAGTATAGTTGAAGCATTTTCTGCAGAGTTCACTGTATACACTGCATGTCGTTTCTAACAGATTCATGTAGATGTTTAAAACAGCCACTAGGTGGCATTCAGGAACCATTTTTTGTGACTCCCAACATTGAGCCAAGGAGACCCTAATTGGGATTTGGACCCACAGTTTAAAAAGCAGAGATCTAGAAAGCCTGAGGTTTCTCACTCTGAATGCAGTCTAGCCTTCTATCTGTTCAATGCAGGATCTGACAAAGACTCATACAATGCAGCATAACTATTCAGTGTTACCCTGAAGTATGTGTTGCTGTGTTGAGTGGAGCTTACTTCCAGGTAAGTGTATAGGATTGCTTCTTAACCAGAGAATCAGCATCCGCACTCTAGTATTTCCTGAATTGATTTTAAAATTAAACATTTGAAGAGCAATCAATGTGAGAACCATATATCTTATAATGTAGCTAAATTTTTCCTGTGTCATTTTCTAACTTTTTCTACAAACAGTGATAAAATAAATCAGTGTAAGTTCTAGTTACAGTCCTGTCTACAATTTGACCTGTGTCGATATGGAAAGGGCATTTTCCATTTTTGATAAGCTTTTTATGTTAACACAAAGACTTTTTCTCTGCAGAAGAATGAAACAATCTACTAAACAGTTATGTGACACATCTTCTTGGAAAAATGAAGTTCATGGTGGATTTCAGCTAAAGAAAAAAAAAGTACAGTCAGAAAAGTCCATAAACAAAAAGTGCAAATGGAGACAAAAACATTATAGTTAGAAATAGTTTAAAAACCAACAGCTCCTAGGAAGCTTATATTTTCAAAGGCAATGTCATCCTAACTTACTTTTTTGAAACAATTAAAGAACTTCCTTGTAACTTTTTCGTTAGTCTCACTGAATGGATTGGCTGCTACTGATTTTGGGATTTTTGATACCAAAAGCGTGTCTTAGAATGGAAGAAATACAGTACTTTCTTCCCCTTATACATCGTGTATCTACAATATTAACTGCTCAACTGTGCTAAAGAGTTGATAGGGTACACTCTTTTGCTTTTTGCCCCCATTCACAAAAAGTATTGAAAAAAGAAATATGTTGAACAATTGTTTGATATTATTGTTTACATTCGCAATATTTTAAAAGTTATTTGGTAGTTTCCTGGATTAGGTATAAAACTTTGCCAATAAGATGCTACTTTTTAACATCACTGGAGATAATGGAGATATCATATTGGTCCTATTGTTAGATAAATTATTTGTCTAAAATTGTTACCGATGCATGCAGACCAATCCGAACATTAGATATAAAATTTCAAAATTTAAATTTAGGTCCCAGTTGAATGTGGTAGACTGACTGGATGATTTTCTTTAGAAACCAGCATGACTTTTGTTTGAGTAACCATCAGTTGAGTCTCCTTAAAGCACAATGATACAGTTGGGAAAGTGTCAGTGAATTCCTTTAAATTTTTTAAATGGGCATGTATGGTTGTGCTGTGAATGTTGATGTTCAGATGACTTGGGCTCAAAACATCCTGAAGTATGTTCAAAGTATGTCTTATTTGTACTACAAACGAAAGCTTAATGCTGATAATGTTAGTTCATTCTCGTGGGTGTACTCTTAAGGACTATGAGCTACGACCAACCATACAGTCAGACTTTTGCTTTCTCATGGAGACTTCTGCTTCTCTGTCCTGCATTGTATGGCCTTTATTTCTGCTTCAGAGTGTCTCCCCTCAAGAGCAGACTGGTGGAAGCACATGAAACCGGAAGAAATTAGCATTAATGCTAGCCATTTGCATTTCACTATAGAGAAAGCACCATTGGATATTACCCATGTATTTTAAATCAAGAAATAGTTTCCTAAGATCTACAGAGATACTTGCAGAAACACCTCAGCAAGTGAGAGTCCAAAAGTGGCAGGCTAAAACCCAGAACCTCAATCAGTGGCTGAGACCGGATGAGAAACTCCATCTTGAGCACACAGAAGACTGGGCGACCTGGACTGCACTGGACAAACCGCTCTGGCAACACGAGATGCAGAGGTAACCTTAAGAAATGGAGCCACAAAGTGGACTCCATGACATGCGAGTGTGGAGAAGAGCAAACTATAGAACGCCTATTACAATGCAGTCTGAGCCCTGACACATGCACAATGGAGGTCCTTCTTACAGTGACACCAGAGGTACTCCCAATGGCCAGCTTCTGGTCAAAGAAAATTTAGTGGAGTTTTTTTTTAATACAATATAACTATTCTCAATTTGCTTCTGACACAATAAATAAATAAATAAATAGTAATGTATTTCCATCATGTTGAGAGTAAATTGGAATAGGTTCCATTGGGTTATTTCATTAAATGCTATAAGAAATCTAAAATGGTTATAGCAAAATAACTTAAGAGCAAGAGTAAAATAGTTGAGCAATCTTCCATATACTGTATATGCATTACTCACTGTTATTAGTGACAGATAAAATACTTAAATCAGAAACACTATACAATTGTGGCACATATTTATTAGTGGACTATACATTTGAAGTGTTTAAAATGACAAAAAACCCTTTAAAATAACACTTTCTTAGCACCTAGTAGAGTGTTGCATCAGTTCTCTTTAGCATATGATTGGGCAGAAGTTATAATAATATCTACTGATTAATTTTATGAATGATGTCTAGTGCATCACCAAGCATTTCTGAATCCCAGAAATGCTTGGTGATGCACTGGACATCATTCATAAAATGAATGAATCCCAGAAATGCTTGGTGATGATCAGAAGCACCCTTGTCCCTCAATTCCAAGAACATGTTGTTGTCTTCTAGCCACTATTTTGTATCTTGCTCCCGTGGTTGGACCTCAAAGTTCTCACAAGAAATAAGATAAGTTGTGCTTAGTTGCTGAAGAAATAAAATGTTTAGCAACCATTGTGATCCTTGGTATTCTTGAATAAAGTTGCAATGATGTAATTACCATTTTGTTCTTTATTCTCATAAATAAAAATGTAATAAACTTGCATTTTCAAGCATGAGATTTGTCCTACTTCTGGAATTGTGATAACTACTACATATCTGGTAGCGATTCATCGGCATTCATATCATGATTAATACAATACCTATAACAAAAGTGGTATAGGTCCTCACAGATGGTTTCCTTCACATCCATTCATATCAGTATCCTTTCCAGAAATATGGTATATAATAAATACTATGACAATCTCTGCGATATGAAATAGTAATCAAATAAACAATGGTAAGAATCACATGTTGTCTTTATCATTAGTATATATAAATAAGCAGGTGAGTATTCACATACAATATGCATACAATATGAGAACAAAACGTAAAAGGTACACTCTGGCAACAGAGGAGACAACCACTATGAGGACTCGTGGAAGGCAGAATAGATGCTGTAGGGACGAAGATTCCCCAGTAAAAGCCTCCAAGGTGCCAAAGACGACCTGGAAAACCGCTGCAGCCCGGGTCGCCGCTTTGTAGAATGTAAACAAACGTGGCTGGGGCTGCTGAGCGGAAGCCGCTGCTCAAACACAAACTGCAAATAGGGGTCCCAATGGAAAATAATCACAGTAAAAGAGGTCGTTCCACACAATTTAGGCCGACGAGGGGCAGGTGCCCAGGCCAAATCTCGTTTCGGCCTCACCAGGTCTTTCTCAAGGCCAGGTGGAGATTCAAATGATACAGGGTAACATACACATCAAAGGCGGCTGTCATACATAATCTGTTAGGAATTCTGGGAGTTGAAGTCCAAAACCACCTGGCGGGCCCAAGTTTGCCCGTGCCTGCTTGCTCAAGCAGGCATGGGCAAACTTGGGCCCTCCAGGTTGTTTTGACTTCAACTCCCAGAATTCCTAACAGATTATGTATGACAGCCGCCTTTGATGTGTATGTTACACTGCTTGCTCAAGGCATGGGCAAACTTGGGCCCTCCAGGTTGTTTTGGACTTCAACTCCCAGAATTCCTAACAGATTATGTATGACAGCCGCCTTTGATGTGTATGTTACACTGTATCATTTGAATCTCCACCTGGCCTTGAGAAAGACCTGGTGAGGTCGAAACGAGATTTGGCCTGGGCACCTGCCCCCTCGTCGGCCTAAATTGTGTGGAACGACCTCTTTTACTGTGATTATTTTCCATTGGGACCCCTATTTGCAGTTTGTGTTTGAGCAGCGGCTTCCCGCTTCAGCAGCCCCAGCCACGTTTGTTTACATTCTACAAAGCGGCGACCCCGGGCTGCAGCGGTTTCCAGGTCGTCTTTGGCACCTTGGAGGCTTTTACTGGGGAATCTTCGCCCCTACAGCATCTATTCTGACCACGTTGTACCCTGTGGAATACTCACCTTTGGGAACTGTGACTATACACACCTGATTACAGGTTTGAACTGCCTTCCAGGAGTCCTCATAGTGGTTGCCTCCTCTGTTGCCAGAGTGTACCTTTTACGTTTTGTTCTCATATTGTATGCATATTGTATGTGAATACTCACCTGCTTATTTATATATACTAATGATAAAGACAACACGTGATTCTTACCATTGTATATTTGATTACTATTTCATACTGTTCTTGTATTGGTGTTCAGTTTGATATTGACATGGCCCCCACTTGTTGTGTATATATGTAATCTCTGCGATATGCCTAGCATTGTAACCATATTTTCAGTTTGCATGCTTAAGCTACAATGTAGGAAGATAGAATGTATTTATTTTATTTAAAACTTTTATATCCCAATCTTCTCAACCTCCATAGACGGACTCAGACCTGCAGAATTGTGCCATGTTCAATCAGGTACAGTTCTATCTAAATGCCCTGACTTTGTTTCATGCTTACATATCTAGATTGCTGCTATCCCTCATGAGATAGTTATATTCTTGTCAGTGTGATAACAAGAAAATCTGTATACCTTTATAAAGCGGAATGTTTGTATATATGTGTGCGGAGGGCGGGAGGGCGGATATGTGGCAGCCACTTTCACAGGCCACAGCGATATGTGGCAGCTATTTGCATAAAGTCCTTTGATTGGCCAGCCTTGGCACTCCAAAATTCTAAGTGCCAGCTATTTGCATAAAGTTCTTTGATTGGCCAGCCTTGGCACTCCAAAATTCTAAGTGCCAGCTATTTGCATAAAGTCCTTTGATTGGCCAGCCTTGGCACTCCAAAATTCTAAGTGCCAGCTATTTACATAAAGTCCTTTGATTGGCCAGCCTTGGCACTCCAAAATTCTAAGGCACCAGACAGAGGGCATTGATAGCCACAGATTAGCCAGCATCCCAGAATCCAGGCCTCTACATTCAAACAACAGGATTTCTTCCCACTGAGGGGAAAAATGCACCATCAACATTCCTCCCCACTTGGCTCTGTGAAAACAAAATGGAATCCTGTTTTCTCCTCCCCTCAGCTTTTAGAAAATGGCTGCCTGCCATTCCGCCTTTAAAGTTACCAATTACCAGCAGAACAGGCCAGAACATTACAGGCCCCAAAAAGAGAGTTTAGGGCAGGATGGGCCACGAATGATGGGATTTGCATCCCAATTCACTTCCCAGAAAACACTGTAGCCCCTACAAATCACAGACCAGGCCCAAAATTTACAGTAAGGCTTCATTAACTTGATTTTCCTGACTAGGCCTCAGTTAATAGGACATTGTGTATAGCCAGGCCCCAAAAGAGAGTTTAGGGCAGGATGGGTCACGAATGATGGGATTTGCATCCCACTTCACTTCCCAGAAAACACTGTAGCCCCTACAAATCACAAACCAGGCCCAAAATTTACAGCACGACTTCATTAACTTGATTTCCCTGACTAGGCCTCAGTTAATGGGACATTGTGTATGGCCTGAATTAACAGTAACCAACCTTGGCACACTGAGCCCCTATGACCCATGATTCATTCTACTGCAGTTTGGAGTAGGGAGGACCATGGATGATGGGACTTGAAGTACCATCACAGGTTATGAGATTTGTAGTACTTTCAAACTCTTCATTCCCCACAGACCAAGGCGGCCATGAACCACAAGACCAAACTTGGCACACAGTACCCCCATGTCCCACACTCCATCCTACTGCAGTTTAGAGGAGGATGGACCATGAAGGATGGGATTTCAAGTACCTCCATTCACTTCCCAAGCCCGCTGCGACCCTCATCCAGTGCATAATCATGACCACGCTTGGCACAAAAAGCCTCCATGACCCAATGGACGTCCTGATGCAGTTCGGAGGGCGGACCACGGATGATGGGACTTGAAGTACCTCCACTCATTTCACCAGACCATTGCCAACCTCATCCAAACACTGATCAAGACCAAACTTGGCACACAGAGCCCCCATGACTCATTCTACATTCTGGTGCAGTATTGAGGAGGATGGACCATGAATGATGGGACTTGAAGTACCTCCCCTCACTTCCCAAGACTGCTGCGACCCTCATTCAATGACTAATCAAGACCAAACTTGGCACACAAAGCCCTCATGACCCACTCTACATCCTGTGCTGTTGGGAGGGGGATGGACCATGGCCAATGGGACTTGCAGTACCTTCACTAACTTCCTGAGACCACTGCAAGCCACATACACATCTAATAGGAACCAACCTTGGCACACAATGCCTTCCTCAAATAACCCGGGCACCGCCGAGTCCTCAGCTAGTAATCAATAAAGCTAGATATGAGGGTGGGTCAATAAGACCATGACTTTTTGAATTTCCCGCCTCTTAACTGAAAGGGCAACACTGCCCCTGTCAACAGGCATCTGTCAGTTGACTCCTGTCAAAATCTGAACAAGCTGCGTCATTTAGTTTGTGTTTGACAGCCATTGATAGCAGACTACCGCGTGATTTGAGGAGAAAATTGCAAAAAGTGAATTTTGTGTGCTCATTAAGCATTTTTTGTGGAAAACACTCAAACCAAGGCTAAGCTTGATAAATACTGTGGGGGCTCTGCACCATCAATTTCAATGGTAAAAAAGTGGTTTACTGAATTTCGTTGTGGCTGTACAAGCACGGAAGATGCCGAACGTTCTGGATGCCCAGTTGAGGTCTCTACACCTGAAAGAATTTTAAAAATTCACGATATGGTGTTGGCCGATCGGAGATTGAAAGTGCGAGAGATTGTGGAAGCCATAGGCATCTCACATGGCTCAGTGGTTTCAATTTTAAATGATCACTTGGGTATGAGAAAGCTTTTCGCAAGATGGGTGCCACGTTTGCTCACAATCGACCACAAATGCAATCGTGTGACAATTTCGCTGGAGTGGTTGGCGTTCAACGACAATATGGATGAGTTTTTGTGCCGTTTCGTAACTGTAGACGAAACATGGATCCACCACAACACACCAGAGACCAAACAGCAGTCAAAACAGTGGGTTTCTCGGGGTGAATCGGCGCCAAAAAAGGCCAAGGTCATGGCGACCGTTTTTTGGGATGCATGTGGTATAATCCACATTGACTACCTTCAAAAGGGTAAAACAATGGTGAATATTATGCCAAGTTATTGGGTCAATTTAATGAGGATTTGGAGAGAAAAAAATGACCGCATTTGGCCAAGAAAAAAGTTATTTTGCACCAGGACAATTCAAGGGTTGCACACATGTGCAGTTTCCATGGCAACAATCCATGAATTGGGATACGAATTGCTCCTTCATCCGCCCTATTATCCGGATTTAGCCCCGAGTGACTATTTCTTGTTTCTAAACCTGAAGAAATGGCTCGGCGGAAAATTTGACTCAAACAATGAAATCATCTCACAAACAAATACCTATTTTGATGACCTTGACAAATCTTAGTTTTTGTAAGGGATAAAAAAAGAAATGTTGGACAAAGTGTATAGACCTCAAAGGAGACTACATTGAAAAATAAAAATTTATCCAAAAACTTGTGTTTCATTCAAAAAGTCACTGATTTATTGACCCGCCCTCGTATACCAGGAGAACAAGTAGTTTTGGGTATTACTGACATACAACCCTGTTTAATAGAATTATGTTTGTTGGCTTGCACAAGCCATTGAACATTATTTCAAAGTGTCTTATCTTTTGTCATTGAGCCTAACAAGACAGGGCTTTATGACCACCCCCAATATCCATGGAGTATACATTTTTGATTTACTATGGAAACACAGATAATAGTGAATCTTACTGATTCCAAGTGGAAGCATACCATATAATAGATCTCTAACGGTTTATTTCTAGGTCCTCCAGCATGACTCTTAAGGTCACCTGGCAGAAACATGCCACAGAATCGCACCAGAAAACCTAGATAAAACATTGTTCTTTGGATGTGTATTAATTAAATAGGTACCAGTCCCATTAATATGGAAGTCATATTGTACTGAGATTATATGTGATTGCCTGCATAACCAGAACTACCAGTCCAGGAGTTTCTGGACACAAGAACACCAGGGATCCATGGTGTGAGGAAGTTATCTGCTGAATGAGTAGGAAGGTGACAAGCTTATTGGATCTCCATCTTATTGTAAGTTGTGAGTCCCCCCTTTCCGGTTCTTATACACATCTAATGCCTATATAGTGTTTATATCAAAACAGTGGTGTATACTCACCTCATTCCAGAGGTGACATTAAAACAACCAACTCCATGAAACTTTCTACAGCAATGACATAGCTATTCTTACCATGAACCCTTTGTCCTAAGGAACGTGGCACCAGAATTTCCACTAATGAACTGGCACACAGCATTAAGGTATTTTATTTGGGCGACAAATGTCTCGATAGAAAACTGTTAAAATATATTGTGCACCTTTTTAAAAAAAATAGCATCTTGCCATAAAAATGCAGGATACAAGATGATATTTCTGTATGTATATTTGTTAAATAGCTGTTAAACTTTCACATTGATTACAAATGCAGAATGTGTATATCCTTTTCAAAAGCTTTTTAGTAGCTTGGGGCCATTAACACGAGTAGTCTGCACATTTTATATTAGATTTTTTCCCCTAATGGTTTTTAGATTCCAGTCTCTGGAAGACTCGAATCTAAATTCATTATTGGAAAAATGCTGCATCGGTAGTCACTAATTAAGGCTGTTTGACATCTTAATTTTTCAGCATTATTCATAATGTCAGTGACCTTCTGCTCTGAAAACTTACTCTCTAGTTCTAGAAATAGTTGGTGGGCAGGTTTTTCTTTTGCTTTAAAATTGCTCCTACTTGAAATAATACTTGATGACATATTTAAAAATAAAATAGTGACACCTTCTGGACAATGATTTCAATACCATTTACATTAAATACAAGAGAGAGGAACACTAAAAGAAACGTGGAGAGAGGCACTCCTTATATTAGAAATGGAAATTGGCTAAATAAAAACCTTGACGGTTTGAAATTTAGAAAATAATGCTTGCATTTGAGGAATTTCATCACCAATCTTGCCATAATCTTTCTTGTGATTTACATTTTATCTGATTTGTAACAATTTTAAAAAAATCTATATAAAGGGGTTTTTTCAGGATGTTGCCCAATGATAAATGTTGAATTACTTTGGCGATCTCTTGTAGCCCGAGGATGATATTCCTCTAAGTCTGGTGTCTTGGCGGTGGGTCCGTAGGTGGCTGAGGAAACCCTATTCTTGATCTGCATGTTCTCCCTCAGTGAGGACATCCGTTTCCAGATGGAAGGCGGTCCCAGTTAGGGTTGGCTTGACATGCCTCCCTCATGGCACGTTTCTCCCTTTTGCCCTCCATTCGTGTCTCTTCGAATTCTGCAGTTGAACATTGGGAAACCAATTATTTCAGAAGTTCATTATTGACCTCTGCAGAAGTAGAATGTTTTGCCACAAAAAATCACATGCCCAAAGTAGACATTTTAATCTCCATATAACAATAACTATCGATCCTTTTGTAAGAAAAACCTATGAGTGATAGTTTTCCTTTCACCAAGATATTTACTTCTTTCTACCTAAACTGCTCAAATATTTGCAAGAATTGAAAAAAAAATCCTAAGAATGATATCAATTTTATTCAAGCACCTGATTTTATACTCTTCCCGATTAAGGAAAACTATTTTGTCAAAGTGGTGGTGTTGCCAGTAGCGTCTTACTTTTTGGAAACAATAACTAGATGGTGGAATATTTTTTAAACTACATAATTACTGTTACTTTTTTAAAATGTAAAGAGTAGCACTCTAGAGCTCTGCTTCTTAAACTGTGGGTCCTGACCCCAAACGAGGTCCCTGTAGTTCAGTGTTGGGAGTCTAAAAAAATTGGCAGCAGTAGGTTTCTGAATGCCACCTAGTGGTTGTTTAGGTAATTTACACAAATCTGCTTTGTGTTTGTTAGAGGCTCACATATAAGTGACACCACTTGAACTGCCATGGCTCAGTGCTGTGGAGTCCTGGGAGCTGTATTTTTTTCAAAGTCTTGAGTCTTCTCTGACAAAGAGTGCTAGTGCCTCACCAAACTAAAAACCCCAAGACTCCATAGCATTGAGCCATAGCCGTTCAAGTGGTATCAAACTGCATTCATTCTACAGTGTAGATATACCTTATGACAGGCATGTGTGTGCACAAGAGGATTCAAAAAGAAAATTAGCATATGATTTTAGTCTTGTGGGTCTATCAGTAACAGTACATGCATGGTGAACTTACGGGGGGGAGTAGTTAGCTATATATAACAGCAGGTATTTTTTATGAGAAAAGCAATACAGTAGGCTCGGCTAGCCAGAACTCCAGCAACTGGCAAAACAATATTTCAGATTTTTAAAACATCAGTTTCTATAATACCGTAAAAGTGTTATATTAAGTTGTTTGTCTTAATATAATTACAGACCACTTACTACAATGCAGTCTGAGCCCTGCCACATGCACAATGGAGGACCTTGCAGTGACACCAGAGGCACTCCCAAGGGGCCAGCTTCTGGTCAAAGGAAATTTAGAATAATTGCAAGTTTTTATTTATGTCTGACAAGATTAAAAAATAGTTGTTTGCCTTTATTTGTCTTAATTTCCTTTTAACTACAATACAAATATAGTCAATACAGAATTTATTGTATGGTTTGGAGTATAGTATTAGTTAGGCCTGTTTTTAATAGTAACTCTCTAGCAGCCAGAAACTCCATCTACCTGACACCTGCCAATCCCCATAAGTGCCAGTTAACTGAGAGCCTACTGTACATTCCTGCTGAAACACTACACCAATTGTATAGATGGTCATTTGAGTGTTGCCTAGTGTGGTTTTTTGGGATGCATCCACACTTTTTGAATGAACACCATTCCACACCACTTTAACTCCTACAGCAAGATGGGAATTGTAGTTTGCATTGGCAGGCAGGGTTACAACCTATAAAGCCCTTTATGGCCTCGGATGAGGATGCTTGAAACAGCATATCTCCTACTATGTACTCGGAAGGCAACTGCTGACACTTCCACACCCACCCCAAATGTGGCTTAAAACTACTCAAGTAGGGACCTTTTCTGGGAATGTTATATTTGTAAATAGGGTTTTATCGCTGACAATTTTAGAAAATCAGATTGCTATCAGGAATTTATAGAGTTTTAACCTGTTTTATTTTTTAAAATGGTGTATGTTCTTATTGTATTGTTAGCCGCTTTGAGTCTCACCTTGGTGTTGGAGAAAAGCAAGGTAAAATCTACTCAAATAAATAAATAAATAAAATTACAGGCCTTCTAAAACTACAACTCCCATGATATCCATGGCATTGTGACATGGAGGGTAAAAGTGCTGCCAAGCTGCATTCATTCTACAGCAGGCATGGGCAAATTGTCAAGTCCAAAACATCTGGAGGGTAGAAGTTTGCCTATGCCTGTTCTACAGTTTTTTGTTGGTTTTTGTGGTTTTGCTAGTTTGTTTGTCCTTTGTTTAATCTCTGTTTTGCCTATTTTAATCTGTATTTCATAAGAGATACGTTTTTGGTATGTAACTTTTATGGAAATACATTTTAGTGTGTATATTTGTACGGTTTTTGCTGTGTTTATGTATTTTAATTGTTTCGTAACCTGCCTCAAGCCGGGTAAGAAATAACCATTATTATTTGATACATAACAAGATTCATATACAGCAAACAAGATTGCCATGCTGGCTTTTGTATTTGATCACTCATCGGACACTTCCCAAGTGTCTAGGACTGTGTGATGTATCGGCGAATAATGCATACAGATCCGAGTAGGATGGCCTTTTGCAGCTGACAGATGGTAATTTTGTCAGTGCCAATAGTTTTTAAGTACAGGCCAAGGTCTTTAGGCACTGCACCCAGTGTGCCGATTACCACAGGGACCACCTTTACTGGATTATGTCAGTGTCATTGCAGTTCTGTTAGGGAGAAAAGCGGGATATAAATAAATCTCTTGGGAAGACAGGCAGACAAACATCAGCATGCTGAAAGAAGCAAAGACCACCAGCATTGAAACGATACTCCTATGCCATCAATTCCACTGGTCTGGCAATGATCACCATCTCCCAAAGCAGTTTATATACTCCCAACTCAAGAACGGAAAAAGGAATGTTGGACAGGAAAATAAATTTAAAGATGGGCTTAAAGCCAACCTTAAAAACTGTGGCATAGATACCGAGAACTGGGAAGCCTTGAGCTCTAGTCCTTGAGCTCTCTATCTGGAGGTCAGCTGTGACCAGCAGTGCTGTGGAATTAGAAGAGGCACGAACGGAGGGAGAAATGTGCTAAGAGGAAGGCGCCTCAAGCCAACCCTGACCGGGACTGCCTTCCACCTGGAAGCCAATACCCTCACTATGGAAGAACATACGTGTCAAGAATAGGGCTCCACAGTCCCCTACGTCCCCACTGCCAATACACTGCCACTTGGAAGGCCTAAGTATAAATAAAGATGTGTTATTGTTGTTACTATTAGTATTATTTGTCACAAGCACAAGTTCCGATAATGATATGCACTCCTAGTGATGTTATTAGTCTTCACTGCTGGAGTGCCCGGTAGCACAGTGGGTTAAATCCCTGTGCTGGCAGGACTGAAGACCAATAGGTCACAGGTTCGAATCCGCGGAGGAGCTCCCTCTGCCAGCTCCAGCTCCTCATACAGGAATAAGAGAGAAGCCTCCCACAGGGATGATAAAACATCAAAACATCTGGGCGTCCTCTGTGCAACGTCCTTGCAGACGGCCAATTCTCTCACATTAGAAGCGACTTGCAGTTTTTCAAGTTGCTCCAGACATGGGGAAAAAATTAAATGCAGGCTTTGGGAAATATTTGCAGATTGGGCAGCATAATAGACAGACTGGATTTCCTCCTGCGATTGCAAGAAAGAACAGCTGGAGAGGAGCAGAGATGTGTAAACTGTTTCACTTTTTGTTTCTTTCCTTTTGAAACGTTGTTTAATATCCATTCTGCATATTTCCACACATGATATATTAAATATTTTTAATTAAGCCCACTTTTAAACTCAAAAAAACTTTGAGTTGTTTCTTGCCAATAAAAGAAGGGGCTTTTTCTGTTTAGAGAGTTGCAGCACATAAACAAGCACAAACCCAATTAATCATTGGCACACACATTTTCATGCAACGAGAAGAGTCTGAGAGTCAATATGATTTGCCCAGTGCTCCAGACACGACCACTAAAAACTACTGGGCGGCGAGTGTTGTTCCTATAGCGGCCGGCAGGTGTCGCTGCGCGCTTCCACAAACGCACGCGATCCCCCCCCCCTTTTTTTCCCAGCCGTGCGTGCGCTCGCCCGCCAATCCCTTGCGGTTGCAAAGGTTTTCACAGGGAAGGCCCAAGTAGAGAGAAAGGGGGAGGGAGGAGAGGGAGGAGGAGTAAGGAATCGGCAAAGAGGAAGCTTCCCCGCTTCGCTGCCAATGCCAGCGCCGGGCCGGAGGCGCCTCTCAGATGGAGAGCGGGCTCTTGCGGGAAGCCCAGCCTGTGCTCGGGGGCGGCTTAGCGGCGAGAGCGGCCTTCCTCCTGCGGCGGGGCCATGGCTGCCGAGCAGTACAGCGTGAGGCTGCTCCTGCTCAGCGAAGAGCAGCTCCTGCGCGGGCCGCCCCGCTCCGACCAGAAGGCGCCGCTCCGCCTGCAGCTCCAGCCCCGCGAGGAGGGCAGCGCCGAGGTCGCCGCCACTGACGGTGAAGTACACCCAGCCTGTGCTGCCCCTTGGCTCGTGACGCGTGCACTTGCTCTCCGCGCGTAGCGAATGCAATTGAACTGCCCCTGGCTCCTCAAGGCTTGTGGGATCCAGGGGTTTGTCGTTCGGTTGTGCAAACTCCCAGGGAACCACAAGTACAGTGTTCCCTCACTTACTGCTGGGGTTAGGTTCCAGGGCGGGTGGGCAACTGCCGGCCCTCCAGGTGTTTTGGACTTCAACTCCCAGACATCCTAACAGCAGGTAAACTGGATAGGATTTCTGGGAGTTGAAGTCCAAAACACCTGGAGGGCCGGTAATTGCCCAGCCCTGTCAGGACCGACCTCCCGCGATATGCGAAAATCTATAGTGATTCTATAGTGTAGAACAAGTATGGGTAAACTTGAGCCCTCCAGGTGTTTGGGACTTCAACTCCCACCATTCCTAACAGCCTTTCCTTTTCCTCCTCAGCCACTTAATTTATTTTATTTATTTACGACATTTATATGCCGCCCTTCTTACCCCGAAAGGAACTTAGAGCAGCTTACAAGATATATATTAGCCATGTATTGTCAAAGGCTTTCATGGCCGGAATAACTGGGTTGTAGGTTTTTCAGGCTGTATGGCCATGTTCTCTAGAAGTATTTTCTCCTGGTGTTTTGCCTGCATCTATGGCAGGCATCCTCAGGTCTTTATTCACACTTTACAATTCTGAGATTGAATACTGCTGTTTTATTTACAACAATTGCTGTGTTTTATTGCCCTTAACAAGGAGGTACTAAGAATCCCCCCCCCCCCGGTGGCACAGTGGGTTGAACTTGCTGACCGAAAGGTTGGCTGTTGGAATCTGGGGAGCGGGGTGAGCTCCCACTGTTAGCCTCAGCTTCTGCCAACCTAGCAGTTCAAAAACATGCAAATATGAGGTACCGCTTCTGCGGGAAGGTAATGGAGCTACATGCGGTCATGACGGCCACATGGCCTAGGAGATGTCTATGGACAATGCCAGCTATTTGGCTTAGAAATGGAGATGAGCACCCCCCCCCCTTACAGTCGGGCACGACTACACTTAACCCTAACCTTTACCTTTACTGTGAATTTATGATGTTGTGTTGACTGTTTATTGCCTATGTTTTGTTTTGAGCATGTTGTATTTTGCATGTCTCACCTTGAGTGTTCTGTGAGCCACCTGAGTCCCTCTGGGAGATGGTGGTGGGATAGAAATAAAAGTTTATTGTTATTACCCCTTGGATTGCTTGCCTATGTTGAATTTCCTTGGATTGGCCCATTAAAGGCCAAGTGTGGATAGCTGCCTTGTGGCTTAAATTAAATCCATGTATGTTTGTGTGACTTCTGAATTCTCTGTTGACTTATGGCAAGAGCATGAATTTCACAGGGTTTTTTAAGGCAAGGAATACTGGTGATTTTGCCATCTTTTTTCCTTCTTCAGAAATGTATGTAGCATACAGTACCTTAAGCTGGCTTGCTACATCTAAGGGCCCTGCCACACAGCCATATAACCCAGAATATCAAGGCAGAAAAGCCCACAAGATCTGCTTTCAACTGGGTTATTTGAGTCCACACTGCCATATATTCCAGTTCAAAGCAGAAAATGTGGGATTTTATTCAGCTGTGTGAAAGGGGCCTGAGGGGTAAAGGTAACTGTGCCACCTGCTTTTGGCAGAAGAAAACCTTCTTGGTGTTTTCACATTTTAGATCCCCAAATCTCAGGTGACTGGTATGAGCTGAAAGGGGAGGGGGGAAGTGGAGTGTGGCTTGGCCATCACTGTTTATTTCCTGCTCTGCATGTTCCTGTTTGCAAGTCTGCTGCACGTAAACCGAGCACATCATCCAGAGATCTTTGCCCAGGTTACAATCCTGGGCAGCTCTTATTGTACTTTGATTGGGCTTTGATAGTTAAAATGCTGTTTCAAGGTGCCTCTATACCAGTGTTTCTCAATCTTCCTAATGCCACGCAGCCTTAATACAGTTCCTCATGTTGTGGTGACCCCCAAACATAAAATTATTTTTATTGCTACTTCATAACTGTACTTTTGCTACTGTTATGAATTGTAATGTAAATATGTGGTATGCAGGATGTATTTTCATTCACTGGACCAAATGTAGCACAAATACCCAATACGCCCAAATTCAAATACTGCTGGGGTTGGGGGGAGGGTTTGATTTTGTCGTTTGGGAGTTGTAGTTGCTGTGACTTATACAATCAAAGAGCATTCTGAACTCCACCAACGATGAAATTGACCCAAACTTGGCGCAAAAAACTCCCATGACCAACAAAAAATACTGGAAGGGTTTGGTGGGCATTGACCTACATCCAAAGAGCACTGTGGACTCAAACAATGATTGATCTGGACCAAACTTGGCATGAATACTCAATATGCCCAAATGTGAACACTGGGGCAGTTTGGGGACATTTGGGAGTTGTAGTTGCTGGGATTTATAGTCCACCTACAATCAAATAGCACCCTGAACCCTACAAGTGAGATAATTGGGCCAACTTCCCACACAGAACTCCCATGCCTTGAAGGGACGCACTAGTGTGAGCCTCCCTGCAACCTTGCACACTCTTCCTCGCCTGCACATGCGCACCATGCAGCCATGCGCCAATGCACCTGCTCTCCCCTCCCTACTTGGAGTCTCAGAAACAGCCCCCTTGGCTGAGAGGCTGGCCAGTCACAGTGAAGGTGGGCTTTTGGTGTGAGGATTCGCTGTCTGTTTCCAAGAAGAGAAATACAGGCAGAGAGATCTTCAGCCTTCTCTGCCAAAGGGATTTGTTTCTAAGACCATCAGAAATATGTGTTGATATTTGGCGACCCCTCTGAAACCCCCTCGTGACCCCCCAGGGGCCTCGACCCCCAGGTTGAGAAACGCTGCTCTATACTGTAGAATCAATGCAGTTTGGCCCCATTTTAACTGCCTTAGTTTGTGGGAGTTTAAGTTAGTCTCTCAGCCTTCTCTGCCAAAGACTGCTTGTACAATTCCAAACTATGAGTCCTCGGATTCCATAGCATTGAATCATGGCAGTTGAAGTGGTGTCAAACTGCATTTATTCTCCAGTGTAGATCCCCCCCAAAGAAAGGAGAGCAGTTTTAGAATTTATAAGCAGTTAGCGCATTCAACCTGATACTTTTCATGTTAACATGACACCCTAGCAGTTTTGTCATATGCAGCTGCAGCCAATAACTATACAAATAAAATATCAACAACCGAAGAAATATTGTGAGCACAGCCTTACGTTTATTGAATGCAGTACAGTTCATACTCAATCCCATTATTTACATAAATCAGTGGATACTATTATTTATAATGGCATAGTGAAATGGTGTCCCTTATATTAAACAGCAGAATCAAAATTGGCTTTTTTTGGACTAGTCAACCTATTGTTGGAAAGACTCCCTGGAAGGGAAAAGAGCATTACTGATGTTTGTACCTGAGGCATATTTATGTAGCACAATCCAGGGGGTTGTCCGTTTTTCTGTCCATGTGTATTCTTCTCTCTGGACTGTGGTTAGTTGAGGGTTACCAGAACTCTCAGAATACATTTGCATTTGGTTTGCGAGCTGAACTATAACCTTGGAGATCAGGATTCAATTCTTGACCCAGCCATGAAAGAACACATAGTGTTCTTCTTCAGGTCACACACTTAGCCACAGAAGACCCCTTGACAGGTTCACATTAGGGTCACCCTAAGTCAGAAATGACTTGAAGGCATGCAACAAAAGGGGGTTGCATTGGTTTTTTAGTTTTGATTTTGGCTTCCTCCTTAGTGCTAAGTGTTTTATTCTTCATAGACAGGTTTTGTAGGTCTACTGTTCTTAATCTCCCAATTAGCACTTGGACATCATACAAAGAGGTTAGTCTGGAGGCTACATGGGGTGAGCCCCAGCCTTATAAGGTGAGCAAGTTGAAGCGTGGTGTCACAAGCCAAACTTAATTTGGTTGCCAACTTTGAGGCCTGGGAAGATATCTATGGAGTATACGTATAAAGTATAATATATAGCATTTGTGTTGTGTGTGCATCTGTGCTTGTGTGTTTAGACTTACTGTGCCTTTCCACCTCCGCAGGGGTGGTGGACCCATTAGAATGGTCCGCCCCAGGAGACTTATGGATCCGAATGGATTCCTGACGGCTCTTGGGGATTTCCCCGCCTCCTCGGTAAGTGACCCTGTTGAGGCTCTTGTTTCTCTCTGGGATAGGGAGATGACAAGGGCTATTGACACGATCGCTCCAGAACGCCCCCTCTTGAGTAACCGAGCTAAACCAGCTCCTTGGTTGGCAGCGATGAAGCGAAAAAAGAGGAGGCTAGAGTGCGTGTGGCATCGGAAGCGGAGCAGATCAGCTCGTGCGCGCCTGGTCCCCTTTTTGAGGACTTATGACGCAGCAACAAAAGCCGCACAAAAAACATCTATTGGGGCCAAGGTGGCCGCCACGAAAAGCCGTCCAGCGGAATTGTTCCGAGTCGTTAGGGGTCTTTTAAATCCGCCACAGTGCGAGATCCCTGACGGCTCGGTGGTGCGCTGTGAAGAATTTGCCAAGGCCTTCGCGGAAAAAGTGGCGCTGATCCGTTCCGATTTCGATACCACTTTAACGGCAGTCTCTGAGGATGTGACACGAGCATCTGCTTGTCCGGTTTTAATGGATTCGTTTCAATTGGTTCAGCTCGAGGATGTGGACGTGATCCTTGGAGAGGCGAGGCCTACCACATGCATCCTAGACCCCTGCACATCCTGGCTGATCAAGGAAGCCAGAGGGGGTTTGGCAGAGTGGGTGAAGGTGGTGGTTAATGCCTCCTTACAGGAGGGCAAGATTCCAGCCAGCTTAAAGCAAGCTGTTATAAAACCGCTGTTGAAGAAACCATCACTGGACCCCACTCAATTAGTGAACTATCGGCCAGTTTCCAATCTCCCCTATTTGGGCAAAGTCATGGAATGTGTGGTGGCCTCGCAACTCCAGGGGTTCCTGGTAGACACTGATTATCTTGATCCGGCACAGTCTGGCTTTAGGCCGGGACATGGGACTGAAACAGCCTTGGTCGCCTTGGTAGATGATCTACGCCGGAGCTCGACAGGGGAGTGTGTCCCTGTTGGTTCTGCTGGACCTCTCAGCGGCTTTCGATACTGTTGACCATGGTATCCTTCTGGGTCGCCTTGCAGACATGGGGCTTGGGGGTACTGCTCTGCAGTGGCTCCAATCCTTCCTGGAAGGTCGTACCCAGAAGGTATCATTGGGTGACACCTGTTCGGCTCCACAGCCGTTGTCCTGTGGAGTCCCTCAGGGTTCAGTACTATCCCCAATGTTATTTAACATCTACATGAAACCGCTGGGAGAGATCATTCGGAGTTTCGGAGTAAGGTGTTATCTGTACGCAGATGACGTCCAGATCTGTCATTCCTTTCCACCTGTCACCAAGGAGGCTGTCCAGACTTTGAACCGGTGCTTGGCCGCTGTGTCGGACTGGATGAGGGCTAGCAAATTGAAACTTAATCCAGACAAGACAGAGGTCCTCCTGGTCAGTTGCAAGGCTGAACAGGACATAGGGTTACAGCCTGTGTTGCATGGGGTTACACTCCCCCCGAAGACGCAGGTTCGCAGCTTGGGAGTGATCCTGGACTCATCGCTGAGCCTGGAGCCCCAGGTCTCGGCGGTGGCCAGGGGAGCTTTTGCACAGTTAAGACTCGTGCGCCAGCTGCACCCGTACCTTGGGAAGTCTGATCTGGCTACGGTGGTCCACGCTCTGGTCACATCCCGAATAGATTACTGCAACGCACTCTACATGGGGCTTCCTTTGAAAACGGTTCGGAAACTCCAACTAGTCCAAAGGGCGGCAGCCAGGTTACTAACTGGAGCTACATACAGGGAGCATACCACCCCCTGCTGTGTCAGCTCCACTGGCTGCCTGTCCAATTCCGAGCTCAATTCAAAGTGCTGGTTTTGACCTTTAAAGCTCTATATGGTTCTGGCCCAGCTTACCTGTCCAAATGCATCGGCCACTACGTCCCACCTCGTAATCTAAGGTCATCCAGGGAGGCCCTGCTCTCGCTCCCACCTAATTCCCAGATGTGGTTGGTCGGGACGAGAGATAGGGCCTTCTCGGCGGTGGCCCCCTGCCTGTGGAATGCGCTCCCTATCGATGTACGATCCACCGCATCCCTCCTGGCATTCAGGAAAAAAGTAAAATCCTGGCTGTGGGACCAGGCATTTGCTCACCAGCACTAGGCAGCATTTTAGGACTGGATTTTAAATAGAAAGTAGATGAAGAGGACCAATGCTTTTATGGACTGAACATGGTTTTAATCTGGAATGAATGTGTATGATGCTAAGGCAACTGTTTTAATGTATTTTAATGTATCTTAACTGTTGAAGGGTTTTTTGGGGGTTTTATATTGTTATTATGTAGGCATCGAATTGTGCCATACTGTAAGCCGCACTGAGTCCCCCTCGGGGGTTGAGAAGAGCAGGGTAAACTCCTGAAATAAATAAATAAATAAATAAATTTTACTGGAATATACTAATGACAGCCAAAATGCCTTGTCAAATGTTAACAAAAGATGATCATGTCTCAAGTTCTATCAATATCTCAACATTGATATAATTTATTTCATGTCAAAATCATTGCACAAATAAGTATAAAACTGATAAAAATAGAGGAAACACAATAACTTTTGACCAAAACCGGACAACAATGACTGTACTGTCTAGCTTTAAACAGTTCTTCCTCTGTGCACAAGCATACAGGTGTGGAGTTGTTTGTTCTGCTCCACAGTCGCACAAGGTAGACGATTCTTTTAGGTAGTGCCATTTTGCCAGGTTGCCTTTTGATCTGCCCACTCCACTTTTAAGTCTGTTCAGGGACTTCCAGATTGTCCATTCTTGGTTTGCCCCTGAGGGCAGACCTTTGTCTGTGTCTTTGGGGGGGGGGGTCATCCATTTGGGATTTCCTGGTTTAGCTGATATGAGCAGTAGACATGGTTAGGTCCAGTTGGAATCTTCGTAATTCGGATTAAATTTGGATCAAATTCCTTTTTGAAGCTATTTCGAAGCTTTTTGGGAACCCAGAAGTATCCTTGCCCTTTTGAAGCCACTGTCGCCATATTTGTTCTGACTCAGGAAGTGAATCGGAAAAGACCCAGCGTTTGGAGGCAAGCAGCTGCTTGCATGCTGGGATGCTTGCCTCCAGCCAATGAGGGGAAACCATGTGGGAAGGGGTGGGGTATGGCACGGCAGCCATTGCCCTTTTAAAAGGCCCATGCATGCCTCGTAGACTCATTGTGAGCCAGGGACACAAATGGGAAGGGACTAGGCAGCTTTGGTGGGAAAGGTGCCACGCCACCACTTTGCAAGGGAACTACAGGGTTGGGAACAAATTGGGGAAACCGGCTGGAAGCAAGCCCCTTGCTTGCGTGATTTCCTTGTGTGTAGGGAGGGAAGAAGGGCAGGGCAGCTGGGAGAAGTGTTCTTCTCTTACCTGCCACTGCCAATTTTCCTTTTTGAAGCAGTGATTTTAACTTTCAACAGACCTCAATCCTTTCTGGGTTACACTTTGGATTTTGGGATCCCAGAAAGTCTCTTTGGCCTTTGGAAAGCCCATTTTCTGCTAATTCCTTGGGGAACCACACCATATCACTTTGGAGCCCCCTTTGTCTGCTTTGGGTTACACGTTGTACTTTTGGAAACTAGAAATCTCCTAATCTCATAATTTCCTTGGGGAAACACACAGTAAAAGTTTGGAGGCCCCTTTGTCTGCTTTGGGTTACACGTACTTTTGGAAACTAGAAATCCTCTGGAGGCAGCACATTTCTTCTTCTAGTAATGTTCTTTATTAGATTACTGTAATTACTTTTAAAATTGTCAAGAACCCAGGGATCTTCTAAATACGTTTATTTATTTATTTATTTATTATTGCGATTTCTGCGCCGCCGACTCCCGGGGGCTCGCGGCGGCTCACAAGCAACTGGCTCAGCGCCAGAGGTAAACATAAAACATAGAGCACAAAAGATGTAGCCCAACTTAAAAACAAGCAATACAATTAAAACAGTTAAAACAATTAAAAATAGCAGTTACACAGCAGAAGGTAGCCGAAAAATCAGACCGGGCATGTGTAAGGGCCTACTCCCCAAAGGCCTGCCTAAACAGGTAAGTTTTGCAGGCCCGTCTGAAGGGGAGTAGGTCCCTCAGGGCCCTAGCCTCAGCTGGGAGGGCGTTCCATAGCGTAGGAGCTATCACAGAGAACGCCCTCCGGCGAGTAGATGTTAAACGCGCTAGCTTAGCAGATGGAACTGCCAACAAGTTGGCCTCTTCAGACCGTAGTGATCTCGGTGGGCAATATAGGGCGAGACGGTCCCTCAGATACGCTGGCCCCAGGCCGTGGATGGCCTTAAAGGTAAGAACCAGCACTTTGAAGGCGACCCGGTGCTCAATGGGCAGCCAGTGCAGATCCCGCAAGATTGGAGTTATTCGGCAACCTGCTGGAGCCCCAGACAGGAGCCGGGCGGCGGTGTTCTGCACCAGCTTGAGCTTCGGATCGGCGACATAGGCAGGCCAACGTAGGCGCATTACAGTAATCTAGCCTCGAGATGACCGTGGCTTGGATCACCGTGGCTAGGTCGTTCCGGGAGAGATAGGGGGCCAGCCTCCTCGCCTGGCGGAGGTGAAAAAGGCAGCCTTGCTGGCCATGGAGACCTGGGCCTCCATGGTCAGCTGGGAGTCAAGTGGGCGCCCAGGCTTTTCACTGACGGCGCTGGTTGTAGTGCCGCACTGTCCAGGGTCGGAAGCCGGGCACCCATCCCGCCCGGGCGGCCCAGCCACAAGATCTCCGTCTTCGCCGGATTCACCATCAACCTACTGGCTCGCAGCCATCCAGTGACGGCTTCAAGGCAATGTTGGAAATTATCGGGGACGGACTCCGGCCTGCCCCCATCCTCAGAATGAGCTGAGTGTCATCAGCATATTGGGGTCAGGTCAGCCCATAACTCCGCACCAGCTGTGCAAGCGGCTGCATGTAGATGTTAAATAACAGAGGGGAGAGAATGGCCCCCAGAGGGACCCCGCACACTAAAGGGGAACCCTCGGAGACCACCCCGCCCCCTCCTCACACGCTGAGACCGCTGGCGGAGAAAGGAGGCCAGCCATTTAAGGGCTGTCCCCTCACTCCGGCCATGGCCAGGCGGTGGATCAAAAGATTGTGGTCGACCGTGTCAAACGCTGCCGTGAGGTCCAATAACACGAGCAGCGCAGACCCGCCTTGGTCGAGCTGGCAGCGGAGTTGATCTGTGATGGAGACCAGGACCGCCTCCGTCCCATGCCCCGAACGGAAGCGGACTGGAAGGGGTCAAGCCATGTTGCATCATCCAAGAAGGACTGCAACTGCTCCATTACTGCCCTCTCAACCACCTTGCCCAGGTACGAAAGATTCGACACCGGGCGGTAGTTGGAGGGAACCGCAGGGTCAATGATGGTTTCTTCAGTAATGGAGCCACCACCGCCTCTTTCAAGCACTCTGGAAAAACTCCTTGCTCACGGGAGCTGTTAATGATCTTCAACAGAGGCCCCGTGGCCCCTCCAGGCAAGATCTAACAAGCCAGGAGGGGCACGGGTCGGGAGCAGGTGGTAGGGCGAGCTGCAGTCACTATCTTGTCAACAGCATCTGCGTCCAGTGGCCGAAACCGGTCGAGGGTGGGCCCGGCGGAGGGCCACGGAGTCTCTAGCTCTCTCACTGTATCAACTGTGGCTGGGAGGTCCCGGCGGAGGCTCAGCATCTTGTCTGCAAAAAGCTCTGGAAAGCACCGGCAGTGAGGGCCTGATCGCTATTTTTTGGGACAGTAGGGACCGTCGTCAAAGACCGAATCACCTTAAACAATTGGGCCGGGCGTGAGCCTGCAGACGCTATCAAGGCAGAAAAGTATTCATTTTTGGCTGCCTTGACAGCATGCTCATAAGTCTCCTTTAATAGCTTATAGGCTGATGCTGAGGCTTCGTCACGGAGCTTCCGCCACGTTGAAAGTTAGTATGCTGACAGAGGAGAATGGTTTTTTTACCACTGTGGCAAGTTTTGTCAGTAGCGGTCTAAAAATGAGGGAAAGGGAATCCCCCAAGTTTTGCCGGTCCTGTTTGCAGTTTTTTGCGTATTGCGCAATTGCGGCTGCCATTAATGAAGCGATTCAGAAAATTCTGACCTTTTTTGGGAAAATTTCGGAAATCACTTCCGAATCGAATCGCTATCGCCCCCTACATCCGAAACAAGTTTTGAACCATTTTTTTCTTGATCAAACTAGTCTAATGAGCAGACTTCACCACTAATGAATTCTCTTAGCAGGTGCACTGGATTCAAATAGGATCATATTTAAGATTTCTGTTTTGATGGGATAACATAAATCTGTCAGCACCTTTGTTTTAATAGGACACCTGATAGCTGGGCAGAGGCTAGGGAGAGAATAAAAAACTCAAATGTTTGTAATGGATGAAGAAGAGGTTGTGATGTAACCTCAAGGTTTTGTTCCAGGCTGATCATTTGCTAAAATAGACATAGCTATGTAATGGGCTTTAAAATGTTTAAGGATCTTACCCCTAGAAAGCTTGTAATGTTATAAATACAGGATGCCCTATACATATTACGCAATAAGATGAAATGAAAACATGTGCCCAGTGACATGGCCATGTTTTTCCCTATAAGGACTATGTGTTTTTATGTGAGTATGTGCATATCTCTGTGTATGATTGCATAAATAGGCAGTCCTCATCTTACATACAAATGACTCATACTTAAGAACATGGGTGAGACAATAGTGAGACAAATCTACCCCTAGGAAGGGAAATTAACTCCTGAAAGACTTATCATGATGAAAAGGTATCTCCACTGAGGCTTTATCAACAATCCTTGTTTCCACAACAAGCCATTTTTTTTCAAAATGGAATTATCACAGGGAAGAAAATGAGGCGAAATCTTCTGAACAGGGCACAAACAGGAAAACAAACAACACAGGGGTGTTAACCCTTCCCTGTTCTATCCAAAGCTTATAGATGGATAGATAGATAGATTGGAATTACACTTAAAGAATGTACCTGTTCCAATTTACATACAAATTCAACTTAAGAATCAACCTATAGAACAGTGGTTCTCAACCTAGATCTAGCACATAGGGGTTCTCTGCGTGTATATTTTTCCTACATGTAACTTTGATGGTCTAACCCAGTGGTTTTAAACCTGTGGGTCCCCAGGTGTTTTGGCCCACAACTCCCAGAAATCCCAGCCAGTTACCAGCTGTTGGGATTTCTAGGAGTTGAAGGCCAAAACATCTGGGGACCCACAGGTTGAGAACCACTGCTATAGAACCTATCTTGTTCATAACTTGGGGACTGTCTGTATTGTCCTAAATGATGTTATAGAGCCTACTCGTTCTCCCATGTAAACATCCTGTAATTCCAAGACTTAAGAATGCTTAAGTGGAGTGTTGATGTTATCTTGGCCTGCCTAGATTTTACCACAAGTTAGGTACCAAGAAATAATCCAAATTAGCTGACAAATGGCAAGGACCATCAGTCCAAAGAATTTGGAACCATTCCTGTTTTGGGGTTTACTTGGTGAAATCACCAGCTCCAGCTACATTTATTTAGAAGTGTCCTAGCAGATCCAGAAGTGTGTTGGGTCACTCTAACCGGAATTGGCATCTCAATGACCTTTTCCTCTTAATGCCAAATTTTTGGAACAAAGAATTTATGGCCTATTTGTAACTCCATTCATTGTGTAGTTCTTTTATTATCCTAAGGTGATCTCTACTGAGCAATGGGGTGAGGTAACCTTCTGTAAGAGTTCAGTCTTCTAGGAGGCAGAGATATTTCAAGGCACGCACTGATGTCAAAATAATGTAACAGGCTTTGCCTGTCATGGATGGTGGACACAATCAGAGCACAATTCAAACAGTAAAGTGTCATGGGCTGTCTCTTCCTTTCTCTCCCAGCTGGTCTGTACTGCTAGCCTCTTAGGCAGAAAGTCTGCTGCCTTGAAAATTGGTTAAATATCCAACTTACCTTCTTTGCCAAGCGTTAAATTAATACCACAGTTAGACTTAACAAATCACAAAAGTGGCAGCAGATGTTTAGAAGCGTTTAAAGAGAATCGTGGAATGTTAAAGCAGGGTGTAGAACTTTAAATAAAATGGGAGAGAGAGAGAAAAATCCCCTTAAAAATTACATTTGAATATCTGTGTTTCATTATAAAACTACTTTTTAGTCTGACCAAAAATGTTAAGCATGAATGGCACCTGAACAAAACATTGCATCTTTAAATTTTGTTATATGTTGGCAATTAGTGATAAAAGGTTTTAAATTAAAAAGGAAATCTGAGCTCTCTTTTATCAAAGATCCTGATGTGTATGAAACATTTTTTTAATTGCAAAGGTATTTTCAGTACCTTTCTTAAGTGTAGGTAAGAATGAATCTCATAAATATTGAGATAATTTGGAAGAAATGATTAAAATAGGATATATAAGGAGTTATTAGTAGGGAAAAGACTATTTCATTTGATTCTTTTGGAGGCGGAATTTTATTAGTGGGAGCAACCCAGAATGCTTTTATGGACGGAACACTGTTTTTAACATAGGTGAATGCATAGGATGTGTGAATATAATTGTATTTTAATGTATTTTAGTGTCGAATGCTGGAGGGTTTTATATTGTGTTTTTATACTGTGATTGTGATGTAGGCATCAAATTGTGCCTTTGGAAGCCGCTCTGAGTCCCCCCTCGGGGGTTGAGAAGAGCGGGGTAAAATGCCGTAAATAAATAAATAAATAAATAAATAAATAAATAAATCGCAGCATTTTTATATTGTCGAAGGCTTTCATGGCAGGAAACACTGTGTTGTAGGTTTTTTCAGGCTATATGGCCATGTTCTAGAAGCATTCTCTCCTGACGTTTCATCTGCATCTATGCCAAGCATCCTCAGAGGTTGTGAGGTGATCTCACAACCTCTGAGGATGCTTGTCATATATGCAGGCGAAATGTCAGGAGAGAATGTCTCTAGAAAATGGCCATATAGTCCAAAAAAAACCCTACAACAACACAATATTTATTCCATTTTCCTAGAATTTATGGCACTTCGCTTTATGAAATAAGTTTAAAAGTGATGCTAATAATTATCAAGTTATAGAAAACACTGTGAAAGAGTCATTCTAATTCAGCAAGAAAAATATTATTCAAAGTTAATATATACTAATATCTCTCTGACATTACTTCGCGAACGAAGATTCTTAGGAAGGACTCATCTCATGCTTTCTATAAGCACGTTGATGCTTTTTCAGAGGTTGGATGCATCCTTCGAGCCTGTGGAATGGATTTTTCTGGTGGAGCGCAGCGTGCACAGAACTGGCCTCACCCTTTAAACCAAAGGTTTGTCTGCCGGGACCTAGCAAGCTTGGACGGTGGCAGCGAGGTCCTCAGGTCGTAGGTTTGAGTTTCCTTCTCTAGATGGTTGACTTTACAGGGTTAGACGAGCACCATCTGCCCAGGTTTGAAATTATAGAGTTTTCCTTCTCTTAGGATGGTTGCCAAAAGGCTAGAGCCCATCCTGCCCGTTGACGCTCTTTGTCAGACCCTTCGGTTGTGACCTGTCTGGCATGGGAGGCCCTACCAGTGGCTATTATGCTACCACCAGCATACCTCACAGCTTCATTAGGGTACGCAAGCCTCTCCCCCACAACAAGGGGGTGCCAAATGAGAGGTATTAAATATAGTATAGTATCAAAATCACAAGCTATTCCTGAGCCAATATATGATACAGTATTTGTGCAAATTTAGAATTATGCAGACATAATAGTGAAATCTTATCTAGAGATTTGGGCTATGCTTAGTGACTGTTTCTTTATTCAGGGTAACCGTCTGTATCCATGATGTATGCATTTCCCAGACTGGCATTGGATGGACCACATCAGCTCAAGTTTCTAATGCAGAACATATGCCATCTAGTAGTCGCCATCTGCTCGCCCACAGAAAACCATATTTAATAATCTAGAGCTGTTGTGTTCTGTCCAATGAAATTTTCTGAATTAGCACCCCAAATAACTCCACGAACATGCGTAAAAGCGAAGATACCAAGGTGCCCCCGCTTCCAAGCGCCACATGGAATGGCTCTGCTCAGGGGAAGGGAGGAGGAAGAGAAGCAGCAGTTAGGAGGCTTGTTGTTGCGCATTTCCCATCCTCCCAACATTCTCGCTGCCTCGGCACTATAAGAGGGTTTCACAAAACCAGTCGCTCTTGTTGCAAGAGTGTAGTAACGGTGAGGCCACAGACCATATTTTAGTTATTGGGAACCGCTGGTGGTCCAAGGAGCACAGGTTTGGAGCCACTGTATTAAAGCATCCTGTGCTATTTGTTGTTTTTATCTGGTACACAGCTTTATAAATCATAATGACAAAATAAAATTTGTGTAGCAAATGCATTAGACCAGACTGACTAATTTTAAGAAAAAAAAATACTTTAAGAATCTACTGTCTTACTTCAATTCTAAGATGCAGACTAATTTCGCTCACACTCTCTCACACACACACACACACCTAAAAAGCACCCGTGATTCTAAAATGCTCCTCGTTTTTAGATATGTTTATATGTGAGAAGGTGCATCTTAGAATTGAGAAAGTACAATACTTTTGTAGTTTTTAAAAATCTAGTTACTTTTATTGAATAAGTAAGCTAAAATGTAACAAAATCAAGCATTTGGATACTCCGTGTTACGGGAGAAACTTACAAAGTAAAAGTAGAACTGTTTCTTTCCTCCATTTATAAAGGTTTACTGTAAGAGAATTATACTGCGATTTTTACAATAAAATCTGATCTCTGTCCTTGATAAAAAGACTTCCTTGTAATAAAATACAATTCAGTGGCAGTATATTGCAAAACATAGCAGTGTGCTGTTTTCAACATGATGTTTCATTAATATGCATGAAAAAATGTTCAAGGGTAGCCATGTTGGTCATCCAGCAAAATATAACAAAATCCACAAGCAGCAACATCTTTCTAGATCTAGAGGCTAGTTGTAAAGCACAGAATGCATCATGCAAGGTTTGAAATATCCTTCTAATCTGGTGCAGATGGCTACCATCAGGACATGAAAATGCAAAATGTTTTGCCTGCTCTTTTTTGGCTGAATTATTACTTCCATTTATAGTGCCACACACTGAGTTGTTAGCTGAGCTGGGAATGAATTAAATTCTTCTGGGCAAATGCCCAGCACACTAGCCACTGAACCACATTGGGCTCAGAAAGTATCAAAACAGAATTCATCTGAAACACCGTCTGTCTTCTGTTTACACAGCATTAAGTCTGCAGATTATAGATATTAAAAGCAATGGTGTAATCTTGAAGTGTTTCAGAAGAACTGTTTAATTCCTGCATTTTCATGACTTTTGGGAAGGGGTGGGGGAACAGCTGCTATCATGTGCTTGCAAGTATTGAGAGCCGGAGGCTCTTCATGACAGCTTGTGTCAGGGAGATAAATATTGATCACAGTGTAAGAGGCCTTCCCTTCCTCTTAGTTCATCACTTCCTCGAGATATATTAACATTGCACAAATGAGATCTTTGTTTTAAATGAGACACTGATTTATTTCACAGTAAAGTTCTGAGGACAATAAAAGGCATCTGGAGGGAAGAATTATGAGATTAAAAATAGCTTTCAGTGATGTTCCTTTGCATGCTTTGCATTTCTGTATGTCAAAGTGCACTTTGGGCCCAGATTTAGTGATTACAGATCTAGAGAGGTCCTCCATGTATACAGGCAGTCCCAGAGTTACTATCATGGGGGTAAGACAAGTGACAAAAAAATCTACCAATTAGAAGGGAAATTCACTCCAGAAAGAGTTATCATGGGGAAAAGCTGTCTCCACTGAAGCATTCTTGCCAATCCTTGTTTCCACAACAAGCCAAATTTTTCAAAATCCAATTTTCATAAGGGCAGAAAGAAAGTGAAGTGAAATCTTCTGAACAGGGGTATAGACAGCAAAACAAACATCACAAGGATGTTGATTCCTATCATATCTATCTTACCTATGGTGGAGTTATACTTAACAAAGAACACACATACAGAGCATATCTTGTTTGTAACTTGGAGACTGCCTGTATTTATATTTTGTGCATTTTGCATGTGCAGAGATCATGAAGCCTTTGTACTTATAGAATCACAGAGTTGGAAGAGACCTCGTGGGCCATCCAGTCCAACCCCCTGCAGGACAACCACATTCAAAGCACCCCTGACAGATGACCATCCAGCCTCTGTTTAAAAGCCTTCAAAGAAGGAGCCTCCACCACACTCTGGGACAGAGAGTTCCACTGCTGAACAGCTCTCACAGTTAGGAAGTTCTTCCTAATGTTCAGATGGAATCTCCTTTCTTGTAGTTTCAAGCCATTGTTCCACTTCCTAGTCTCCAGGGCAGCAGAAAACAAGCTTGCTCCCTCCTCCCTATGACTTCCCCTCACATTTTTATACATGGCTATCATGTCTCCTCTCAGCCTTCTCTTCTGCAGGCTAAACATGCTTAGCTCTTTAAGCCACTCCTCATTGGGCTTGTTCTCCAGACCCTTGATCATTTCAGTCACCCTCCTCAGGACACATTCCAGCTTGTCAACATCTCTCTCTCTCTCTCTTCAATTGTGGTGCCCAGAATTGGACACAGTATTCCAGGTGTGGTCTTACCAAGGCAGAATAGAGGGGTAGCATGATTTTCCTGGATCTAGACACTAGACTCCTGTTGGCTTTTTTGCCACCACATTATATTGTTGGCTCATGTTTCTTAACTTCTTTTTACTTCTTTTTCTTAACTGCATACCTGTGTGGCATAGGATGCTGCTTCTCACTAACCTAATATGGCAAGGGAATTCCAGTTGTTCTTCTGCCATCCTACATTTTCGCCTGCTTTTAAGATGTTGCTTCTCTCTCCTCCTCTTCTCTTTGTCCTCAGTTTACTTCACTTGCTGCAGATTAAGTTCAAAGTGCAAAAACAGTTTGTAGTTTGTATTCAATTATGAAGAGAGAAAGGGTGGGGAACTTACCCTTCCCAGTACACTCCGCAAAAGAAAACTGCTGCATTCTCTTCCTGTTTTTGCAATCTGACTCATTAATACATTTTGACCCCATTCTGATGTCACTTGGCCATATGTATCCTGGTTTTCATCTGTGAAGTGTTGGAGGGTGTGTTCCCATGCTTCTTATTTTCCCTCTTAATGCAATGTTTATAAACAATTAAAGATGGAAATAAATGCAAGCATTCTGAAATATTAACAAAGCAGTACCTGCTGTTTATGTGGTTTGTTATTATGATCGTGATTTGTTTTGGATTTTGATATTATTTTCTCTTACCTGGTATCTTCACATTCTTTTTGGTCCTCCATTGGAAGAAAGATTCAAGGCCTAGGGCTTTGCAAAGTAGAGCATTTCCTTTTGTTCCTTCTTACCCATTGTATTGCTCGCCTGTGTTGAATTTCCTTGGATTTGCCCATTTTCCACTTAGGCATAAAAAATGAAATAAAAGTTACAGAATGGGGGATGCCTGGCTCGATAGCAGTACATGTGAAAAGGATCTTGGAGCCCTCGTGGAGAAAAAGTTAAAACATGTGGCAGCTAAAAAAGCCAATGGGATTCTGGCCTGCATAAATAGGAGTCTAGTGTCTAGATCAAGGGTGGGCAATTGCCGGCCCTCCAGGTGTTTTGGACTTCAACTCCCAGAAATCCTAGCCAGTTTACCAGCTCTTAGGATTTCTGGGAGTTGGAAGTCCAAAACACCTGGAGGGCCAGTACTGCCCACCCCTGGTCTAAATCCAGGGAAGTCATGCTACCCCTCTATTCTGCCTTGGTCAGACCACATCTGGAATACTGTGTCCAATTCTGAGCAGCACAATTGAAGGAAGATGTTGACAAGCTGGAATGTGTCCAGAGGAGGGCAACTAAAATGATCAAGGGTCTGGAGAACAAGCCAAGTGGCTTAAAGAGCTAGGCATGTTTAGCTTACAGAAGAGAAGATATGATGGTTGTGTATAAATATGTAAGGGGAAGTCATAGGGAGAAGAGAGCAAGTTTGTTTGCTGCTGCCCTGGAGACTAGGACACAGAACAGTGGCTTCAAACTACAGGAAAGGAGATTCCACCATAACTGAGGAAGAACTTCCTAACTGTGAGAGCTGTTCAGCAGTGGAACTCTCTGCCCCTGAGCATGGTGGAGGCTCCTTCTTTAGAGGTTTTTAAACATAAACTGGATGGCCATCTGTTGGGGGTGCTTTGAAGGTGATTGTCCTGCTTCTTGGCAGGTGGTTGGACTGGATGGCCCACAAGGTCTCTTCCAATTCAATTATTCTATTATCTGAGACACCAAAATATGAGTTGGCCTGTGTAATCGATGAGTGATTCCTGGTTCCACTTGCCTGATTCATTGGCATGCACTATGATGCTTGGATTGCTTGATGAAGGTAATTCATTTGATTAATACCATTGTCTTTCAACACTTTCTGAAACTTGGATATTAGCAAATCTTCATAGAACCCTTTGTACAGATGCCACAAGATCCTTGTTTGTTGCAGGGAAATTTGGGGCATGCATTGAGGTGCATGTTCTGAGGTTCACATGGGAACATGTACCTAGGTGCATATTGGTCAGCTCTGTTCGGCCTCACCGTCTCCTGGATGAAATGAGTGTCCTCCAAAATTTCTGTTGCAAGGACGCATTTCAGGAGAAAGCCAGTGATAGCCAGAAAACTAATTGGAGGAAACCTTTTCTTCTTAACACACAGACTTTGCAATAAAACCTGTGAAACACAGGTGTTTCGGAGAATGGCTGGGTTGTTTATTTATTTGTTTGTTGCATTTCTATACTCCTCAGCCCTTCTCAGAGCAATGTACAACATGATAAAATGGCAAAAATTCAATGTTGAACATACATATAAAAGTAATACATAACATAACTAAATCAATAACATATAAATATGAATTAAAACCATTCATAAATACAACACACATCATAACTTGAACATAAAGCCTATTAGACATTGCACCATGGTGTGTTCTGCTCAATCATTCCTGCTTGCAACAAACCACAAACCTTTAGTCTATGGTTAGTTTCCTGCAGTAGTTGAACCCAACAGCTACTGGCACTCTGAGCGATTCCTCTCCCAATAAACCAAAGAGAAATATCCAGACTTCATTATGTGGCTTCTTCTCTGGTTTGTGGTATGTGATGTGAGGGCAAGCCAGAGTGCCCGCTCCTCTTAGACTTTTGGCTCAAAATGTGGGTGATCATCCCATGGTTTCCGCATTTATCTTCATGTTTGAACATGGCCACAGATTGGACTAAGTGTTCCTTTACAAAAGCCTCTCAGTCGAGTGCCAAGCCACAAGTAGAAATATTAACACACTTCAGCACTTCAGGGACGTAAGTAAAACTCAGTCTGTATACTTACTTAATGCAAATTATTTCTGAGTGCACATTTGTTTTGGCTACTTTAAGCTGTCCCATAAAAGATATACATTCTTCAGACACTACAACAACTCAGTTTTTCTACAGGAGCACTTAGTCTTAACTGTGGCCATGGTCAAACATTAAGATGAATGCAACAACTTCCAACCTGTGCAATCTTATTATTTAGCTTTAAAAGGAAAAAAATGTGTTTCTCTAATGGTATATTTTTGACAGTCTTCTTCAAATTATGGTTTAATAAAATATTTCAGAACAACATGGTTATCCTTCAGGCCAGTGCACTGCTCTCCAGAGCTATGGGCAGAAAGGAAATATGGCACTAACAACATGCCATCTTGATTAGAAAGAAATTCATTGTTTTTGATTTGGAAAAGGTAAAAAACCTACTCAGATCCTCTTTCCTATTTTATGACCCTTTAGAGCTGTTTCATAATGTCAACCATGATTTGCTACGCTGAACGAACTTCCTTGTAAATGTTTTCCACAAACTTCCTCAGAAATTCTGAGTTTTTCTAAAATCAAATAAACAGTCTTTCTGGAAGGGTTGTCATCATATGTGAAATGTATTTATATTATAACCTGCAAACCCATTCCTCTGTATTTTGCAAGATTATCTCAAGGTAGTTTCTCATGTATTGTCAAACTATTGGAACGCAAGAAGAGTATTTTTATGCACTATTAGATTTGTGCACATGTGGAGACCATCTTAATGTTTTCAGGCTGTCCTAAGTTTGCAGTGATTTATGCAGATGTGGAGTCTACTGCCTATAACACACTGCTGGGCTTATTCTTAACCAAGCATGGTATCATTAAAGTCAGTGGGGCGAGTTCAGTGTAACTGGTCTGTAACTTTGCTGTATTTATTTAGAAACTCTTTTGGAAGAATGTAGAGCCAAATCCCATCAAGGAAGCTGGAATAATATAGTTTTATGCTGTTCTTGGTGTTACAGACTGTATTAAAAGGTTTGAAATCTGTGTTTGCAAACTGGCATGTTGAGTGAATTAGGAATAAATGAGTATTTTCCCCTTCAAGTACTTTTGAGGGACATTCACTACTTTAAACGTTTACATCATAAATAGAATTATTGATAAATGTAATGCCCGATGTTATACATACTCGTATTTTATATACAAGTATGTCTATTCTCCTCTATGGATCTGAAACATGGGGCACCTATCGCCAACACCTACGACTCCTTGAACGCTTTCATCAGCGCTGTCTTCGCACAATCCTAAATGTACACTGGACTATGTGACGAATGTTGCTGTCCTTGAGCAAGCAGGGATCACCAGCATTGAGGCCATGCTATTGAGAACACAGCTGCGCTGGGCAGGGCACGTCTCTAGGATGGAGGACCACCACCTCCCAAATATACTACTCTATGGTGAACTCGCCACAGGTCAGCGCAAGAGAGGTGCCCCCCCCAAAAAGAGATATAAGGACTCCCTGAAACAACATCTCAGGCTCGGCCAGATTGATCACCAACAATGGTCCACCCTGGCCTCACATCGGGAGGCATGGAGACGCACTATCCACAATGCTGCGGCCTCTTTCGAGAAGACACGCTGAATGGGTCTCGAAGAGAAACGACAACGCAGAAAGAACCGCAACTTGGAAACAACATCACCCAAGGAGACTTTCTGCTGTGCTTTCTGCAACCAAACTTTCCTATCTCAGATTGGCCTTTTTAGTCATCAACGCGCTTGTAAAAAGCATGGGATGAGTCCTTCCTAAGAATCTTCGTTCACTAAGTAATGCCGAGATTTTATATAGAACTTGACTAACAATATAATCCTACGTATGTTTATTCCGGAGCAAACCCCATTGAGGTCAATGGGTTTCCTCATGGCCTAAGGAGCTAGTGCTACTGAATCCAGTGGGAGATTTTTTTAAAGTAAACATATACAGTTGATTCCATATTCACAGATTCTGCAATCATGGATCATCCATGGCTAACAGATATTCCACCCCTACCACCCCAATTTCAAAAGCAGACTTGATTTTACCATCTTCTATATATATAAAGGAGGACCCGTCATCGAACGACTGCCATAGACAGAGAAACCATCCAAGGCAGAGACACCAAACTTGGCAACAAAAATAGGCCTCAGGCAAGGAAGGTTTTTAGCAAAGAAACTTTCCCCCCCAAAACCTAGAAGGCCCCCAAAACAACGATACAAAAAAACTACATTTCCCAGCGTCCTCTGCGGCCGCCAGCGAATCCCATTGGCCAACATCGGCCCACACAAAATGCCGGGAGGTTGAGTTCCCATAGTAACGGTGGGCAGAGCCAGCCAAGGCTAGGTTAGAATGCTGAGTGAATTGAATTTAGTCAGTTGGTGTTTGTGGGTTAAACTGTCAAAACCAAGCTCTAGGAGGGAGCAGGTTCTTAGTGGGAGTCGGAGTTTGGAACTGTAGTTCTGATAGATTGTGCTTTTCAAACACCACACCCACAATATGACAGCCACACAACCCGCGATGCCTACCTCTACAGACCCACAACACAACAGACACACAACACACACAACGCATACATACCACTGCTAAACAGAAACCTACACAGTACAACCAACTAACACACCCCACCTACACACCGTACATCCACACTACCACTGTACACTCACAACAACAAACTACACACTCAACACCACAAACTCTTCTCCAAGCACCATCCCACCCACACACCACCAATCCTCCACTTTACAAACACCACACCCACAACATGACAGCCACACAACTCGCGATGCCTACCTCTACAGACCCACAACACAACTCACACACAACACACACAACGCATACATACCACTGCTAAACAGAAACCAGCACAGTACAACCAACTAACACGCCCCACATACACACCATACATCTACACCACACTACCACTGTACAATCACAACAGCAAACTACACACTCAACACCACAAACTCTTCTCCAAGCACCATCCCGCCCACACACCACCAATCCTCCACTTTACAAACACCACACCCACAACATGACAGCCACACAACTCACGATGCCTACCTCTACAGACCCACAACACAACAGACACACAACACACACAACGCATACCACTGCTAAACAGAAACCTACACAGTACAACCAACTAACACAGGAGGACATAACAACTACCAGGAGGACATAACACTAACACAAATAGGGCACCAGGGACACAGGCGCCACTTACAAACACATACCGCCGGAATAACACAAACTTGCAAAACTCACAAAAAAACCAACAATCCTGCAACACAAAATCCCACCCCAACCAAAATTCACAACAAACACCACTGGCAAAAGCAACAGCCCCTCAACATCACAACCAGCACACAGCCAGACTGAGACAACTATGTCACCACAATACACACAAAATACACCCCACAAACACCTGACAACTTCCCCAACACAAAACCCAGGACTGCACTCACTACTCACCACCACACACACCTCCAAATACACACACGTCCCAGGCACAATACTCCAGCAATTCCTACCCACACAACACAACACAACTTCCTATCACAACCCATCCCCCCAACCTTACGGGACCCTGCACACACAACACCTACCACCACCACAAACAAAAACCAACTCCACCTATACTCCAACCACAACACAACACAACACTGCACCGATACTCTACAAACACACACAAACACCCAAAACACCCCACCCACACAAGCATTCCACAACATACTACCACCCACAATGCCACCACACACCCACTAACTCACCAAAAAGTAATACCTACACACAACACAATACGCACATAACACAACCTTGCGTCTACTGCTCAACCCATTTGTATGCCATTGTATATCCACAAGCTCTGCAGAACGCCAGCAACACCACACACCGACAATTCCACAGGACTTCAACATCCCACCCACCAGAACAACCCACAACGACACAGCCATGACCCCACCAAGACCATAAGTAACATCAATTCCAACCCTTACATACTCAGACTTTCTCGCAACTCCTAAATAGGGCACAGCAACGCGTGCCGGGTACAGCTAGTTTTATATAAAGGCTTCCATTTTACTACACCATTGCATATAATGGAACTTGAGCATCCACGGTTTGGGTATCCACAGAAGGGGAGGGGGGAGATCCTGGAATCAAATTCTGATACCCATTTGATACTGGGCCCACTGTATGCTTCGAAGATCAAGTTTGAAAATTAATATGAGATTGTTAAATGTTTGCAATTTAGCATAAATGCCAATAATTGAAATTGTTAAAATAAGTTCATCACGAATTTTCTGGATCAAAAAGAGAAAGAAATGGGGGTGAGTGGCTGCCCGGTGCTTTGGTATCCAGCTATGCAAACAAAGAATTCCCTTCTGCTGCCATTCCTTTCCAAGGCTCACTTTTTCCTGCTTCCTCATTTTGCTTTTTTTCTTTCTCCCCCAAAGTTAGCTGTTCTGGTCCACAAGGGACAATTTTCTGACCTGGATGCCAGAAAGTTGTCTATCTTCCCCTTCTTCCTCCGATATCAGAGAGATTAGTCTGCCTAAAATAGGAACATGAGACAATTTTCCTTGAAGACTGTCAAAAATGTTTCTTCTGAGATATCTGATCATTCTGTTTGTCTGAAGACAAACCGAGGGAAAGGTGCCCCACCTCAACAAATTAGCCATCTAATTCCCTGAATAGCTTCACAATTAATTGGGGAATCTAAAAAGCTGAAATCACTAGAAAAGAGATAATTAATCAAATAAGCTAATCAATCAGTTAATTACTATCTCCACATTTTTATGCTGGGGAAAAATTCAGTTACAAGAGATATATCAGTGAAAGGAGCAACATAGTATGGCAACGTGGATGAGATAATTTTGACTATACTTTTCTAGAAATATTTTTGGCAGCTTTTGAAAATTATTATGTTCATACCAGCTGATAGTTTTTCTTCGTAGCCACTCCAGATACACCCTGCTATTCAGCCACATTTTAGCTTTTTATTATCCTCTATGGCATGGTGTCATATTCTTTTAAAGTAGAAACTCTATATATAGAGAGAAAGATTTCCTCTTCCCATTAAGTTTTCCCCAATTTCAGAGAGATTATATGAAATGATTACTTATGAAATAGGCCTGAAGGAAAGCTGTACATTTGGAATCTCAAACATATGCCATAGACCAGGGGTCCTTTTTAAGCAGAGGGCCCTCAAACTTTGAGGGCGGGGTGTGTGTGTGACTATAGTTTGAAAAAACATGAATGAATTCCTATGTACATTGCACGTATCTTATTTGTAATGCAAAAATTACCCCATGAAAGAACAATACAATATTTAAAATGAACATTTTTAATCAATGTAAACTTATGGATATTTCACCGGGAAGTGTGGGCCTGCTTTTGGCTGATGAGAGAGTCAAGTTAGGATTGTTGTTGTTGTTGTTGTTGTTGTTGTGTGCTTTCAAGTTATTTCAGACTTAGGGTGACTGTAAAGCACCGTTTCTCAACCAGGGGGTCGGGATCCCTGGGGGAGGTCATGAGGGCGTGTCAAAGGGGTCGCGAAAGACAGTATTTTCTATTGGTCATGGGGGTTCTGTGTGGGAAGTTTGACCCAATTATCTCACTGTGGGGTTCAGGATGCTATTTGATTGTAGGTGAACTATAAATCCCAGCAACTACAACTCCCAAATGTCAAGGTCTATTTTCTCCAAACTCCACCAGTGTTTACATTTGGGCGTATTGAGTATTTATTACAAGTTTGGTCCAGATCTAACATCGTTTGAGTTCACATTGCTCTGGTCAATGCTCACCAAACCCTTCCAGTATTTGCTGCTGGTCATGGGAGTTCTGTGTGCCAAGTTTGATTCAATTCCATTGTTGTTAAAGTTCAGAATGCTCTTTGATTGTAGGTGAACTATAAATTCAAGCAACTACAACTCCCAAATGACAAAATCAATCCCTCCCCCAACCCCACCATGATTCGAATTTGGGCGTATCGGGTATTTGTGCCAAATTTGGTCCAGTGAATGAAAATACATCCTGCATGTCAGATATTTACATGACGATTCGTAAAAGTAGCAAAATTACAGTTATGAAGTAGCACCGGAAATAATTTTATGGTTGGGGGGTCACCACAACATGAGAAACTGCATTAAGGGGTCACAGCATTAGGAAGGTTGAGCAACACTGCCCTAAAGTGTAGGTTGAGGGCTGGGTAAATGACCTTAGAGGGCCTCGTTGGGGCCACAGACCATTGTTTGGGTCCCCTACCATAGACCAAGAGTGGGGAAAGTGTGGTCTATGGCATGCAGGCTGCAGAGCCCTGATTTGTGTTGTGAGATGTCCCCAAAGCCACAGATTTTCCACCAGGATATAAACATTTTGAGGGGGTGTTTGTTTGTTTGCTACCCAAGCTCAATGGCTTAAAGCTGCAGCAAAACACAGTGCTTTTGCCACCAAATTGCCCATAGGTCATCCCGGTCCTAGGCAGAAATCTTCTATTCTATGTAAAAGGCCAGCAAGATGGTGTTTTGAAATACAAAGTTATTCCAGCCATCCTTTCAGAGTTAGTTATTTAAATAAGATATCACGTGTGTCTTGGTCTGGTGCCTTTGCTGATCTATCTGAAGTATTTGTTCTCTCTTGTTGAAAATGTATACGTGATATTTATTCAGCAGCGATTATGAGTGGTATAACACATCAAACATCTTAATAGGCAGAATGGAACCTGGTTCCTCTTGAAAGTAAAGTAGAGTTACGAGTACAGGGGTAGAGATCTTGCAAGTAAATCTATATTTCAAGTACACAATCACTGTCTAGATGTAATTCGAGCAAAAGGATAAGAAGTTTTCTTTTAAAATATCATTGACCTGTGACAGCAAACTGAAGTATATCTTGTTCATCAAGGTTCTTACATGAAGGTTTATAACCGGAGAACTTCAGTAAAAATGAAAAAGCATTCATCTGAATTTTAGTAAAAGGTTTGTGTTGTAACTGTGCTGTTAAGAAATTAAGCATACTGCATATTATAGAATCATCGAATCCTTGAGTTAGAAGAGACGTTATGAGCCATCCAGTCCAACCCCCTGCCAAGAATCAGTAAAATTGCATTCAAAGCATCAAATATAATTTTGTTTTGTGGCTGAAAATTTGTTCATTGTGTTAGTGGGAATTTGCTATTAATTCTTGTGTTTTTGATACTTCAGTTTGACAGTGTTCGCTGGCTGTGGCTTTATTTAGAGCAAGTGTTGTTAACCTTTTTTTTTTCTACTCATGACCCCTTTCTGGCTGTTTTGCTGTCTGGGCCCCTGTTCAGAAAATTTCACTTTCTGTCTCTGTGATAATTGAATTTTGGGGAAAAATGGCTTGTTGTGGAAACAAGGATGGGTGATAAAGTTTCAGTAGAGACACCTTTTTCCCCATAATAACTCTTTCAGGAGCGAATTTCCCTTTCAAGGGGTAGATTTCTTTCACTTCCTGCTGTCTCACCCTGTTCTTAACTATGAGTAGTCTGTAAGTCAGAGGTTTACAACTCAGGGACAGCCTGTATACTTAGGTGTATAAAATGTGTATACTGATAATAAATGGTTAAGAAATTCAAACAATTCTTTGCAATATATATACTTTTACAGTTTATTAAGGATAAAAGGAGAGCAATAACCAATCTCAATAAAATAGTGAAGAGTAGAGGCATCACACTGGCAATGGAGATCCGCATAGTTAAAGCAATGGTATTCTCCATAGCAACCTATGGATGTGAGAGCTGGACCATAAGGAAGGAAGATAGACGCTTTTGAACTGTGTTGCTGGAGGAAAATTCTGAGAGTGCCTTGGACCGCGAGAAGATCAAACCAGTCCATACTCTAGAGGAAATAATGCCTGGCTCCTCACTGGAGGGAAGGATATTGGAGGCAAAGATGAGAAGACAGGAAAGTTTGGAGAAGACAATGATACTGAGGAAAATGGAAGGAAAAAGGAAGAGGGGCAGACCAAGGGAAGGTGGATGGATGGTATCTTTGAAGTGACTGGCTTGACCTTCAAGGAGCTACGGGTGGCCACGACCGATGGGGAGCGCTGGCGGGGTGCATGAGGTCACAAAGAGTCGGAAGCAACTGAACGAATAAACAACAACAATGAAAGCAGATTTGCATACTGATGATGGGACCCAAATCCTAAACATTAACTTGGTTTCTGTTTCATATAGACAAAACTTGGAAGTAATTTTATATAATATTCTCAAATTATTTTGTGCATGAAACACAGTTTGGGTACTATGTCACTATTTCAGCTACTTGTGGACATTTTTAGATTCAGACATATTTCTGAGTTTGGATTTCCAGATTAGGGATGCTCAGCCTGTTCCTGGAAAAAGAGAGACAAACGGCTTCTTCTGTAGTCTAGCAGTAGGTCTCATCATTCCTCAATCTTAATTTAACTTACCATATTTTCTAGCATATAAGACTACTTTTTAACCCAATAAAATCTTCTCAAAAGTCAGGGGTCGTCTTATATGCTGGGAGTCGTCTTATAGAGTGGGTGCTGAAAATTTTTAATCCGGATTGGATAATCTGTGGTTGCTGCATATAGTGGGGGTAGCTCAAAAATGGCAGTGGTCGCGTCCTTGCCATATGCAGCGACTGTATGAAAGCATTAAGGGTGACGCTGTACAAGTACGGTAGAAGAAAATCCATTCATCAGGATTCGTGGACTTAATGTGGTCCCAATGGTGAGGTGAAGGGGTGCCTCACCGGGAATGTGTAAGGGAAGGGCGGAGCAAGCTGCGTCCGGAGTGCCTGGGGTATGGAAAAAAGAGATAGAGTGTCTCTGGGCCCAGAAAAATACACCTGCTTTACCTGTCTGACCCGCCCTTGTATCCTATTGCCGTACCTCCTCCTCTGCCTCTCAGATCTCGCTCCTGAAGACTACAGAGAAGCGGTGCAGGTGCACATGTGCAAGATCTGAGAGGCAGAGAAGGAGGTACAGTAATAGGAAAATTACCATATTAAAATCAAATTTGATGGTTTTTAAAATTTTTATTTGGTTTGTGTTGGAAAAGGGGTAGTCTTATATGGCGAAGTATATCCCAAACTATATTTTAACTGGAAAAGTTGGGGGTCGTCTTATATGCCCAGTCGTCTTATACGCCGGAAAATACGGTAATGGTAAATTATTTTCATCTCATTCCTTTAGTAGTTAAACGGGGAGCATGAAGATTGTGTCTTGACCTGTCTTTCACCACTCCTAAAGTACTCTCACAAATTTGTAGCAGGTTTTGAATTTTTCATTTGACAAAATATTTCAAAGCTGTCACACTGTTTGGGAGCAGCCATACAAAGAATTAGTACCTTAATATGATGCCTTTTTGTACAATAACTTCCTTTGTTCTTTCTTTTGAGCTTCTGGTAAATTAGTTGAAATTCAGACAAGTTAATGATATGTTTTACTATTCAACTGTGGCAGCTCTTCCCCTATGAAATAAGAAATTTGGTTTCCGTGTGCAAACTAAACATATCTATTCTCATCTCTGCCAAAAATATGTAAGCCAAACTATGAGTTATATCTATGGGAATGATCTAATATTCCAGCTTGTGTATTGTTAAAAGTTTGACATGGTATGTCTGACATGTTTTTCACCCTTGATCAACTTTCAGCATTGGCATTCATAAAGCAAAGCTGAGAAAAAGAACTGTTCTCATCAGGAAACATTCAGTGTATTTGCATAATCAGAAAAGCAGCCCTGTTGTATTACAGACAATCCTCCATATTGACTATGCTATAGAGGTACAAGAACTAATGAAAGTGGGGGGGAAATAAAAATTCTATCTGAGAGGACACTTCTCTAAGAATGTCTAGGTCCTCCAGCCCACAACTCTACCAGAAGTTGATCACAGATACTCACTCCAGTGTGATTCTGTGGTTAAGGCTGATCACAGTCACACTGGAGGTCCTAAAGATTCAAGGAAAGAACATTTGAATCAAATCCACAAAAGTCAAACTCACAAATGCAGAGGGCCGACTGTATATGGTTTGAAGGCAATAAAGCCACTACTACTGTATTTTCCCTAAAATATGACCAGGTCTTATATTAATTTTGCTCCAAAAGATGCAAATATACATCTAATTATACATCTAATTTTTTCATGTACAAAAATCTACATTTATTCAAATACATTCATGTTAGATTTTTCTGAAACTTCGCCATAATATTTTCGGTGTATGTGTGTGCGTGCACACACACATATAGTTTTATAATTAAATACTTCTGTCATGTTTTACAACGGATGTGCTACCGGTAAATGTGTCTGTCTTGCTGATGATCTTGATTGGGGCTTTTTTTCTTTATGTTTATATAAATATTTAATTTCTATTTGGTGAACATGTTTCTGGATTCCTTCAAGTAGATTTTGAACATTGGTGATTTTCCTTATATTTGGACCCACTGTTAATGTTTATCGTGCATTAACATTTGCTTCTATAGTGGCAGTAAGCACAACTGATCATCATAACCAATAGTGTTATGGAGTAGTAGATAAATACCTAGACACCATACCAATTCAACCACCCCATGCTGAATCAAAATTTAGTGTTATGTATACCACACCGTGAGACCTCACAACCTCTGAGGATGCCTGCCATAGATGCAGGCGAAACGTCAGGAGAGAATGCTTCTAGAACATGGCCATACAGCCCGATAAACCTATAACAACCCAATGATTCCGGCCATTAAAGCCTTTGACAATACACATCAATGTGTCTTGTGATTATAGTATGTGACTTGATTTATGAAGAACAGATGGTAAAAATGAAACAGATTTGTGTCAATTGGGTTATATATTTACTAACTTTCCCTCTTTTCTCTGCAGCTGAGGGAGTTTGTGTATTCAAATGCTGCGTTAACAGAGATACAGAATACTGCAGAGTGGGAAAAGACTCAGTTTTAATATCGCTGGGTTACAACAGTGCTTTGCTCCAGTTCAGGTCACTTTCTGGTAAGCAATTGATGGCATTAACAATTTTTTTAAAAAAATTGTTTGACAGTTTTTTTCTTTTCATAACTCTTTTATTTGCTGATTTTGATAATACTTTACTTCAGTATGATTTTTTTTTGTGTGAACATCCATTGCTTTTATATTCAGATATCACAGTCGGAGATCCAGCTAAATGATGATAGCTCTTCATTGCTGGGCAAACTTTTAACAGTCCTTCTAATAACAAACAGTTGGTGAATACCAAAAAGATTTTAGCAAGAATAGGGATGTTGAAAAGCCAGCTTGAGATATTGCCCTGCTGTTAGGAACCCCAGAGTACTTTTCATTTTATTTTTCTCGCCATCTGTTGAAATATATAAATAAAAAAAATGGTAAGCACTTTTATTGTGTAATAATCTGGTATATGGAGAGATTTTCAGCAGCTCCATAAAGTTCTGCTGTTCTTAGATTGAATTGTTAATATTAGGGCTGTGAAAAACTTTGTTTGCTACTTATATGTCGGATATATATATGAAGCGATATTAAGAAACACAAGGGATAGCCACACAAAAAACTTAAGATTGAAAACACTGACCTATGACTTTTGGATGTGTTATGTAAGTCTTGTAAATAGCTCCAGGTCTCCGTTGTGGGCGCCACTTATCCCCCTAAAGGGATGGGTTTGGTTCCCCCAGAAAGCCCAGAGGATGGTGCAGCTGGAGTGGAGGGAGAAGCCCTACTCTTTCCCCACTGAGAGTGGCGAGGGTGGGAGGTATGCTTGGCTGGATAGCCAGGCAAGGAAAAAGCCCCTCCGACACATGGCCAGCCCAGAAAGAGAGGCAGAAACTACACTCACATTTATTGTGAGCAGCACCACTATTCTGAAGCGAGATGAATTCTGGGAAATATATCTTAGGGCTGGCCCTTTTGAATTCTCTGGCGCTGCTGACATGGATAATACACACAGAGGGGTAACATTAACATTAAAGAGCAAGCCTTAATACCAAATAGTATCAAAATATATTACTTTATAGAATTCATTATGTGACTAATAATTCAACATTCATAAATAATTCCAAACAGATACAAAAGTGCAAGGTACTTAGCGTGTCTTAAGGAGCCCTGTGAAATTTCACTGTCCGCAATCAAGAAAAAATAGCAATGTTCAATCGTGCTATTATAATCCGGATTATCGAGTTTGCAAATGTCGACCTTAGTTTTACCGTTGGCAATATTCCAGCTCCAGATATCCAGTGATATCTATCTAATACAAATACAAGATTTGTAATCCACCAGGTTGGCATTCAAGGATTGCTGAACAGACTTTTGGCTCCATACATATAGTTGTCTTGATTCTCTTAAGGTGTAGGAGATCCAATTGGTTGCCTGACAGCTCTTAGCATACGGAGCTCAAACAGTTTCGGGGGTTGTACAGCTTCCTCAGAGGCACACCAGTCAGAAAGTAGGCAGGCTCGTACCAGCAATTCAAGGCAAGCACATATCAATGAAATGTAACAAAATAACGCATTGCAGATGGTAGGCTCACTTTGACCCAAAGGTGATAGATAATAGATATCACTGGATATCTGGAGCTGGAATATTGCCAACGGTAAAACTAAGGTCGACATTTGCGAACTCGATAGTCCGGATTATAATAGCACGATTGAACACTGCTATTTTTTCTTGATTGCGGACAGTGAAATTTCACAGGACTCCTTAAGACACACTAAGTACCTTGCACTTTTGTATTTGTTTGGAATTATTTATGAATGTTGAATTATTAGTCACATAATGAATTCTATAAAGTAATATATTTTGATACCATTTGGTATTAAGGCTTGCTCTTTAATGTTAATCTTACCCCTCCATGTGTATTATCAGTTGTGAGAATTTACAGCTTTACTCTTGTGTATATCGCTGCTGACATGGAGGCAATGCAGTATGTGTGCTTTAAAAGTCATTTGCCTGTGGCTCCTATATGTGCTTGACAGTACTGGTCAGTATTTTTTTTAAATTTTCATGAGATCAGCTCAATGAGAACGACTGTATATATTCATGTAAGTCTGAAATATTTAGTCAAAAGTTGACCCAAAAATCCTATCGAAGAGTTTAATATAAGTAATTATTTTAACTTTTTCTTAAAACATCATCCCCTTCTTTGGTACTGACAAAATTCAAGTGTTTATACTGCCCTCCAAGAACCCAAAAGAAGCAATGTTCTCTACTTTTTCCAATGCCAGGGTGGGGAAATGGCGACTGCAGCCAAGAGTGACTGGCACCCTGTGGTGGAAGTGACCTGTTCTCCTCTTGATGGAATGACCAATTTACCCATCTAATCCATAATTTTTACCCCCAATCCTGACCTCAGCTAATGAACCTATGCACAAGTATATACAGGCAAACATTCAACTCATAGTTAAGAACGGGGGTGAGACAACAGGAAGTGAGAAAAATCTACCCCTCGGAAGGGAAATTCACTCCTAAAAGTGTTATTATAGGAAAAGGGGGCTCTGTGCAGGGACAGAAAGTGAAGTGAATTCTTCTGAATGGAGGCAAATTGAATAATAATAATAATAATAATAATTTTTTTTTGTATCCCGCCATCATCTCCCTGAAGGGACCCGGGGCAGCTTACATGGGGACAAGCCTGATCCAACATAGAATTAAAACATAGCACAATAAAACAAAATAAAATAACATCACTGGTCAACCCATGAATTGACACCGTGATCAATTATGAGCACTACAGGGGTGTTAACCCTTCCCTATGCTATCCAAAACACACACATACATATGACTGAAGTTACACTTAAAATGTACCTGTTCAGCTTAAGAACGAACCTACAGACCCTATCTTACTCATAAGTTGGAGACTGCTTGAACAGAATCTATACAAAGAAAACCTATATGTATATAGAGATGAACAGTCTTTCTCAGGGGTAAGAGCAAGCCTTGTGAGCCACTTCACTTCTGTTTCCTCAGTAGCACCCTTCTTTTGCTTGGGTGAAACTTATACTCATGGCACACAGGAAGAAGAAAAAGTGCAAGATCTGCAAGATAAGTGAAGTAGCACACGGGCTTTCTTTTCCTCCCCTTTCAGTGACTCGTGAGTATCTGGCTGGGCAAAGGAAGGGCGGTACCAGACAAAACAGAAACATGTGCTGAACAGTCTCCACTGCTCACCTCCAGAATTTGGGGCTGCCCTGTCCTCAGAAGATGAGCAAAGGGAACAAGTCCTCACATCCCAAACATGAAAGGACCAAGGCATTGATATCTCCGGCCCATCCTCAGCTCCAGAGAACAGGGCTGCTGTGTGAATGTTGACAGGGCAGACTCAACTTCAGAAGGGGAAGACAATAGTAGAAGTTCTCAAATAATCAACACCACAAGTGTGAAACCTGCAAATGTGGAGGACTGACTGTATTTTAAACTGTACTGCCTACCATTCTGATTAATGAGTTGCTGAGGTAGGGAAACACAATGTGGGGATGTTTTGTGTATTGCAATTTTTACTTACTCCATGCTGCAGGCCAAAACAAAGGGATGCTGACACATTTCTCGCATTATCTGAGCACTTGCTGGGCCTGAAAAATTGCTTGCAACTTTACGTTTTGAAAAGGCATCTGCAAATAATCTGTGGTCCTGTATTTTTATTTTCTTATCTCACAGTTTGGGGGGAAAGCCCTTTTTTGAATTATAATTGCAAGAATCTCCCAGAATGGTAACCTTGAGAGTATTTTTTGTGCTCTGGTTTAGCTAGGCATTACACCACACTGTGTGTGTGGCTTGAGAGTTATGATTTAAATGTTCAAACAATTTTCTTCTTCTTTCTTTATGGTGATAAATGTATGCCTACCTTGAATTCATGCAGAGGGTGCTAAACTCATTCTTCCTGCTTCAACCATTTAAACAGCAGTAAATCATAGATGGTATTCTTTACTTCCTGCAGAACATGTGTGCGACATCTGAATAGCATCAAGCATGCCATAACATTGGCTGTCAGAGAGTCTAGTATATAAAGATTTCTAAGATTGGTTTGTTTTTTCTCCTTGCCAACAGTACTCAACTGTTTGGAACAACTCAGGCAGTGAATCTGTGGCCACCTGCTATCACCTGATTTGGTTTAAAAAATAATATAAGTTCTCTCCCAACTTCAGAAAAACAGACCTTAATTTTGATGTTGTTTCTGTATGCAATCAAGGACCACAATATGTGCAAATAGGGGGTCAGATACTACTTTGGGTTTAACATTAAATAATTTGTGTTCAGTTGTTTGCATAGCAGTAGGCTTTGGGCATGTAAACAGCTAATAACTACATCAAGTGTGTTCAGAATCTGATTTCACATACTGAATTAGAGAAGAACTGCTGGGGGGAAAGATGCTCAATTGCCAAGCGTTACAAACTGGAGATTAGCAAAGACATATAGTGCATTCGGAAGGCTTCACAAAAGAGTCTGGAGTAACAAACACCTGAGGCAAAGCACACAAATCAGTGTGTACAGAGCTATCATACTGTCTGTTCTCCTATATGAGTCAGAAACATGGGTCACCTATCGCCAACACCTATGACTCCGCAAATGTTTTCATCAGCGCTGTCTTTGCACAATTCTAAATGTACACTGCACTGACTATGTGACTAATGTTGCTGTCCTTGAGCAAGCAGGGATCACCAGCATTGAGACCATGCTATTGAAAACACAGCTGCGCTAGGCAGGACATGTCTTTAGGATGGAGGACCACTGCCTCCCAAAGATACTACTCTATGGTGAACTCGCCACGAGTCAGCACAAGACAGGCACCCCAAAAAAGAGATATAAGGACTCCCTGAAACAACATCTCAGGCTCGGCCAGATTGATCACCAACAATGGTCCACCCTGGCCTCATATCGGGGGGCATGGAGACGCACTATCCACAATGCTGTGGCCTCTTTCGAGCAGACACGCCAAACAGGTCTCGAAGAGAAACAACAACGCAGAAAGAACCACAACTTGGAAACAACATCACCCAAGGAGACTTTCTGCTGTGCTTTCTGCAACCGGACTTGCCTATCTTGGATTGGCCTTTTTAGTCATCAACGTGCTTATAAAAAGCGTGAGATGAGTCCTTCCTGAATCTTCATTCGCAAAATAATGCCAGAGAGAGAGAGAGAAAGAGAGAGAGAGAGAGAGAGAGAGAGAGAGAGAGAGAGAGAAGCAGGAGAAATGCGTATACTGATCAAAATAACTATGAATTTCAGTGCTACAGCTAGCATTTCACTTCGGTGCACTGCTATGTATATAACAAGTTGAGCAGCCCTTATGGGAAATAATCCAAAATTATCCATATTGGTGACTGAGATAGTGACACCTTTGCTTTCTGATGGTTCAGTATGCACAAACTCAGTTTCATGCACTGAAGTCCATGTTTAAACATGGGTCCCATCTGCAAGATATCTCATTATTTATGTATACGCAGTATCCAAAATACTTGTGGAAACAGGCATTTCAATACACAATAAGAAGTAGGCAAAGACTGATATTCCCACCATTCTTAGCCAACATAATAATAATATAGTAATAAAACTTTATTTTGTTTTCTGCCCTATCTCCCCGAGGGGACTCAGGGCAGAGTACAACATAACGACAAACGTTCAACATAGCCAGTGGTAAAGAACGCTGTGTGTTTTTAGTCCTATAATAGCTAGAGGGCCGCATAACATGAAAAATTAGTTGTGATGCATTTCATGGTTTAACCCTCCCCTGATTTTGTTTCAGTAAATGGAACTCTTGTCTCTTATTCTTCTCCTATCTACTCCATTTTCTTTGTTGTGAGAATAATTTTAGATACTTTACTAGCTGTACCCGGCCACGCTTTGCTGTGGCTGACTGTGGTGGTTTCCAAAGTGAAGTCCTGAGAAAGTAGTGGTATTAGACTCAGTTGGAAGGGACTCCCAAAGGTCTTCTAGTCCAGCCCCTCCTTTATGAGAGGCAGAAATATTGAGTTACTATTTTATTAGTATTGATTATTAATATTTTGGAGTCAGTTGAAAGGGACTCCAAAAGCTCATCTAGTCCAGCCCTCCTTTTTATGCGAGTCACAAAGATTGGAGTTACTATTTTACTATTATAAGTTTATGATTATTATTCTCAGTTGGGACTCCCAAAGCTCATCTAGTCCAGCCCCCTCCTTTATGCCAGGCAGGAATATAGAGTTACTATTTTATAATTATACATTATTATTATACATTATTATTATTTTTATTGGACTAATTTTAAAGGGACTCCCAAAGGTCATCTAGTCCTGCCCCCTTTTTATGGCAGATAGGAAGATGGGAGTTACTATTTTATTATTATACATCATCTTCATTATTATTATTCTCATACAATTGGTGAGGGGGGGGGAGGAAAGAAAGGGAGGGAGGAAGGAAAGGGAGGGAGGAGTGATGGAGAAAAGGACAGGAAGGAGGGAAAGAAGTAAAGGAAGGAGAAGGGAAGTAGAGAAATGGAGGAAGGGAAAGGAGGGAGGGAAGGAGAGGGTTGGAGTGGATGGGCTTTAGGGCTCCCAATTGGTTAGCCATCTGTTGTGAGGGCTTTGATGCTGTCTTTCTGGCCCATGAGGTTGGGCTCTTTTGCAAGTAATGTGAGTTGGATTGCAACCCCTATGACCCCCACCCTGGCACCTGCCTCCTTCCCTTGTGCTCTGGGAGTGTGTGTGGGATAAAGAGACTTAGTGTGTGTGCAGAGAGTGTGGCCTCCCTCCCTCCCTCTGTTTTTGCCTTCTCTCGCTATCTCTCTCTCCTCCTCCTCTTCTGCCCTTTTCGTGCTGCTGCCTCCTCCGAGCTCTCCTTTCCCAAGCCCCGGCGCTGGGTGGCTGTCTTTCTCTCTCCTCCCTCCCTCCCTCCCCTCTCTCTCTCACACACACATACACACACCAGGGAGGGAAAAGCACTGCCTGGCTTTGTAATGAAGCAAAGCGCCGGCAGAGCCCCTCCTGTCGCTGCTGGAGAGAGAGAGGGAGAAAAGAAGGTGGCTATGGCTGCATCCACAGCTGGGGCTCCTCTCCAGTAGCACGTGCTTATGCTGTGGAGGAGGGGCTAAGGAGGAGCAAGGGAGGCTGCTCCTTCTCCCAGCCTGGCCCCCTCCCTCGGCCCTCAACGTTCTAAAAGTTCTCGCTGGCAGCGGAGAGGCTGGGGTGGGAGTTCCGGTGGCAGTTTTTTGGGGATTGTTTTTTTGGGTGTTGGGAGGTATGTAGGTCTGGTGTTTTTGGCGTTGTCTGTACCTAGTGTAATGGTCCAGTCGGTTGTCAAGTTTGATGGTTGTGGGAGCCATAGTTTCGTTGTCTATATACGACATTAAACGGACTGAACAAAAATATATATGGAGATTATAACTTCATTACATCTCTTCTGTCCCAAGTTAACGTTATTTTTCTAATATGGGGCTGATAAATCTACTTAGTTTTCATTACGATATAATTGAGTTATGACTTAGAAATCATTTGAACTGTTGGATGCAACTATAATTGGCTCACCTGTGTCTCCCTGGCTTGATTCATCCACCTGATTTGGTTTATGGGCATACCAAAAGGCCCCTGATGTTGCAGATATCTGTACCGTATCAATCCAGACTATTAAGAGACAGTTGGTAAGAAGAGGCAAGGTGGGGAAATGAAGGGTATCTTAATGAAACCCTGGGAAAGGGAAATGATGATAGCTGGGAAAGCAGAGAATGTTAAACTGATCTTACGTGCTTTTCTATCTTGTTGTCCATCAGGACTATATCCCTCTCTATGACTGCAAGTGAGAAATAGCAAGCCATATGTGATAAGTCTAGCTTCACTTTCTTGACAGTAATTAATGCCTACTGGTGATTTGAGCTTTCAATTAGGCTGGGCAAGGATCACAGAATCATTTTTTAAAAAACAGAGTGAGAAGTAATCCTAATGAAGGCAGATTGGATTAATCCTGAGACCTGCTGGTGCTGTCAGATTTTTGCCCAGAACTTGGAAACAGCTGACTAAAGTTTTTGGGTTTTTTTCATGTCAAGAGTGACTTGAGAATCTTCAAGTCGCTTCTGGTGTGACTAAAGTAATTTGGGTTGTTGTGAGTTTTTTGTGCTGAATGTCCATGTTCCAGAAGCATTCTCTCCTGACATTCCAGAAGCATTCTCTCCTGAAGTAATTTGGTTGGTAGAGAACTGGTTGAAGATGTCTATGATCCAGACGAGACGGTCTCTGTATAATGCTGCCTCCATGCCATGTTGTGCAAAAGCTGGAATCATTATCTTCAGAACTGTAGCTTCCAGAATCTCCTAACCAACATAGTCATCAGCTATGCTAGCTGAGGGATATAGATTTTCCAAAAACAGGTTTTCCAGACTCCAACTCTAACTTGGGAGTGTAGTAAACATGTTAGAGAAATATTAGACTGTAAAAGATGTTAACAGTAATTAAAGAATACATATTATTCACCATTGCTCTCCAAACCATGTAAAAATCAGCGGAATGGCCTTATTGTAGCTCTGGTTGCGTGTCACCATCTTGTTTCATTCTGTGCCACATTGTTCCATCAAGTGGCTTATTGTGTTTTTAATTGTGATTTTAATTGTGTAATTAGCTGTGTTTTAATTGCGGTTTTACTTCTGTCATGTTTGATTGTTTTATGAATATGTTGTTAGTCGCCCCGAGCCACCGGGAAGGGCAGCAGACAAATACGAATAATAATAAATAAATAAATATTGGATAACAGAAGAGATGGGCACGGGCTAGACCAGGCCTGGGCAAACTTCGGCCCTCCAGGTGTTTTGGACTCCAACTCCCATAATTCCTAACAGCCGGTAGGCTGTTAGGAATTGTGGGAGTTGAAGTCCAAAACACCTGGAGGGCCGAAGTTTGCCCAAGCCTGGGCTAGACTCGTTGAGATTTTCACAAACTAACACATTAAAGGAAAAAATAATATAATTAATTTAGTAGTAATTCACAGAATTTGTTGTGAAAAATTTAACATTGCATTTTGCAAGGAATAAAACAAAAACTTGATGATAGTTCAGCTTTCTTCCTTACTTTGTTTCTCTTTCACAGTCCAGTGCTGGAGTCGTTTAACTGAATGTATAAGCAACTGCAGCTGTGGTTCCACATAACATACACCATTTCTTCTACTCTTGGCTTTCCAGCTGTGATAATGCTGCCTGGCTTTCATGCATCTGCATTTACCTGCTATGTGCTTTGTTCTTTCTGTTTCAGAATATAGCATGTTTTCCAATGCGCTGAAGAACTGCAGGAATCAGACAAATGATTGTTCCTCTTTCAGTCAGAGAACAGAAGAATCCTCTGCAGCTCAATATTTTCAGGTAGAGACCCAGTATTTGAAAATCCTATTTGTATACATATTTGTATAATGGAGACCATCCCAAGATCAACAGTGCAATTTCCATCCCCTCCATTGTAACCTCTAAAATAAACAGATCTCATTCTGTACCATCTCTTGGTACACTTTTAAAGGAAGAGTGGAAGAATGATTTGTTTCATGCCCCAAAGTTTCACATTTCATGTATCCACAGTTGAAAGCCTGATCTATAATTTTGGCCGCAAAACTGTCCTTAATTTATTCACAAATATATACTGTATTTGATTTTGGTAACCTCTGCTTTCTCTGAGTCAGACTGTCTTTAAACACTGACTTGGGTTCCTGCAATAAAGGTTTCACCTGTAAAGTCTAGCATGCAAGATTCGGAAGATAATTTTCATACACATTTCTTTCTCTATTTTTCCTGTCATTCTCTTGTAGTTTTATGGCTGTTTATCTCAACAACAGAATATGATGCAGGATTTTGTGAGGACGGCCACTTATCACAGAGCAATACTCCAGAACCATATCGATTTTAAAGATAAGGTAAGTTCTGTTAGAAAATCTGGCAGTCTAACGATAAATATTTGTTCTGCACCTGCCTTTCAGCAGTGCTGACTGTTTCATTGCATAATGTAACAGTCAGTAATGTCCTTGCACTGCTGTGAAATATTCACACTTGAAGAATTAGGGAGAAATGTTTCTAGATCACGGAGTTGCTACAAAACAGATACAAACCTGAGCACTACTTTCTCTTAAAAAATAAAAATATTTTTATAATTCCTATTGATTTCAGAAATATTCCTGCTCAAGCAATGGAGAAAAAGAGTTTGCTAGGCTGGTAAATAAATGAAATGAATTTTTTTCTTGTTGTCGTCATCTTGAACTATATGTAATTTGAAAGGTCAGTGTTTGCAGCCTTGAATATTCTCTGCATCTCTTTTTTAAAAAACAAAACAAAACACCAGATGATTACAGTTAGAGCAGAGATCAGGCAACAAGACTGTTTTAATTAGATGTTTAAAATACAAAATAAAGTTCAAGGGTGTTACATGGCCACATGGTTTCCTGGGTAACCAAGCATGGTTTCTTAACATATACACAGAAATATGTCTTTTTTCTCAGTGTTTCGTAGTTGGTCCTGAGCAGATGGAATGACTGTTCTTTTAAGAGCAGAGTTGTTAACTCAGCACGGCTGTCAATATTTATAGGGGAGAACATTGGAACAGTTTGTGCAAGACTGACTGAGAAACGCTAAGAAAATAGAGACTGCATTCGTTCTGTGAGACTGAAAAATCTTAATTAAATAGGACTGAAACCACTTCTGTTTAGGGGTTTCCATACTAAGCCTATATGTTGCTCCAAGACATATCAAAGGCATTTCCCCCTGTACATATGGGGCATATTTAAGTGATGCAAGAAAGCAGAATGTGAAAGCTACATGCAATGACAGCATTTGGGTAATTTGCATGTTGTGATATTGAAACTGCATCGTTTTGTTTCAATTTTGTGGAACTATTTAAGTGATAAGTGGCTTTTTGGAATCTTAGAAAATGCACAGGCTTAATTTACAATTGAAACTTTGCATTGTATAGGTTGAATCCACTAGTCAATTGAAAATGGAACATTTTATGAAATCAAAGCAAACATGGTTTTGTATGTTTAATGTGACTTTTACGAAAAATTGTATTTAGATACCATTCAGTTGTACCAAGCAAAATGGGGGAAATGGTACTTAGGTTTTTTAAAACCATCATGTGTCAAATCGATTTATTATTATAGCTTTATATCCATTTTGTCTGTGGTGATTCTCCACAGTGTACATTTCCTAGGACAATGCACTATAACATGCATCCATCACTGTGAGCTCATTTGTCTTAATGAGATTGCAGCATGGGATTTCTGCTGTGTTATACAGTCCCAGCAATCTTCTTTTAGTGAGAATACCCCCTCCTCGTTCTTCCCCACATCTTCCATGCTTTAGAATAGGGAATGCTGAACAGACGGTTCCCCAGACTATATTTGGGCACTATATCTCCACAACCTAATGGCCCTGTTCTGTACTATGCATTTGAATGAACCATAGGATACATATGTGATTTTGTAAAATGTTTTTACGCTGCCTTTCTGATTCTCGGGAAAGCTTGAAGTCATCATATAAAAACAACTGCCAATAAAATAAAGTAATAAATAATAAAAGCAATATTGACACGAATACAAAGCCAACAAGCACAGGCACTGAAACTGCAATCACTGTATTATGCCATACTACAGAATATGTCAGGCACTGTCTCATAAAAGTAATGTGCTCATTATTTATCATCTGAAGACTGAAAGTCTGAACTATGCCTGTTTTCATTCTCTCTCATGTTCTTTATCTCTTTGTGCTATAGAACAGGAGATGTAGGAAGGAGGGAAAGGTAGTGTTATTGTGAAAATACATTTGTATTTCCTATGTGCTACATTAATCCTTCAAGGAGAAACACAATCTAGATAAGCTTCTATATGACTTTATTGCAATTTTGGTAGTGATGGGGAGTCACAAATATTTGTGATCAAGTCCTTAGCCTGAGGGTCAGGAAATTATGGGTTCTGACTGGACTGCACTCTTGAGTGTCCACCGAAGTTTATCAATAGAGCCTGATTTCAGTCTAAGAGAAGTGTTTCCAACAGGTGTTGTGGTATTCTTTTGAAACCACTAAATTACCCATTTAATCTGGCTTTAAGAGGGAGCAATGATGGTAATTTGGGGGCCTTGTTGAGATCCAGTGCCAGATAAGGAGACAGTGATCTGAGAAGTCATCTTGAAACTGCAGCTATGAATGCCCTATATACTAGTCCTCAAATACAGCATGAACTAATTAACATTTGTGGTGACAAGATAGTCCAAAAATTGTTGGCAGATGCAATGCATCACAGTGTTTCTGTATTGGTAAGTGAAACCTTGGATGTGAGTACCTCAGAACATTTATTGCTCTCGGAAAGTACGTTGATGCCAAAGCTGCAAAAATAAGAAAAGACTTTATAGGCTTTGTGAAAATAAGTGATATGACAGATGGAGGACTTCCAGGCATTATTTTGAAAACACTGGAAAAAACTGGGCTGAATTTGCAATACTTGTGTAGACAGGTTTATGATGGAGTTGCTAATATGAATAGTCATATTAGTGGTGCACAGGCAATTATATCACAATGACTGTCTATATCCACTGTGGTGCTCACTCACTAAATCTAGCCTTAGCAAAGACTTGCAGCATGCCGCCATTAAATTACCCATTAAGAGTCATTTTCAGTTTTTTTAAAGACTTGAAACTTTGTAGCTAAAATAGAAATTTGATTTAATTAAGTCTATGTAAAAATATAGAATGAGTCATAGAATTTAATTTTTGTGTGTTATGGACCTACTCTTCATGATTCGCTACAAAAATGAAGTTGTTTCACATGCACACCCCTATTTTTTTCCTGGCTACAGGCCAATATGTGATCTATGATATAATCCAGCATTGCCCTGGAATCAGGAGTGATAATGAAATAAAGTTTCAATCCAGTCACCTCTAAACAGAATAGATCCTTTGAATCAGTGGAATTTACATGAACATTAATGATTCGGTGTTTGATCTTATCATTCAAGCAATTGGATTTAGGGTAAAGTGTACTTCACCCTGTCCATAGAATGTGACACCACTTTCGGCGCCATAGCTCAATGCTGTGGAATCCTGGGATTTGTAATTTGGTGGGACACCATAACAATTTGGCAGAGAGAGCTGAAGACCTTGCTGAAGACCTTGCGAAGCTACAACTCCTAGGATTCTATTGCATTGAACCATGGCAGTTAAAATGATATCAGCCTACATTAAATCCACAGTGTAGATGCACCCTTAGTTAGGAACTGTCTCTGATTTGATAGACTTCATACTACATAAACATCATAGACATTCCACTGCATCAGCTTTGGGTGGGACTATTTTACTACCTACATGCATTGATAGTGCCTTGGGACATAAAGTTTTACATCACCCCACTCTTTTTTATTTCAAGGTGGTCCTAGATGTTGGCTGTGGATCAGGAATCCTTTCATTTTTTGCTGTGCAAGCTGGAGCTAGAAGAGTCTATGCTGTTGAAGCCAGCTCAGTGGCAAAATATGCTGAGGTGAGTATGTTGAATGTATTCCAGATAATGAATTTGCTTTCTATGGTTGTCTGAATACTAAATGAAGTAAGTATTCATGCCTCTATGGTAAACTTAGTAGTACTAGAAGTTTAGGTCATTGTTATCTATTATGTGTTTTTCCCCAACTAATCCATAGGGTTTTGTGAAGACTGTGTGTCATAGTAACACATGTTCATTAAACGGTAGCAGGTTGTGCTTATTTCAGAGAGATTTATTTCCACTTATTGTCGATAGTCCAGTATAACCTTGGATTCACTTTTCAGAAATATGTGGGATAACAGGACACTCAGTTCAACAACCTCCCTAAAAAATTGGTAGAGGCAAAACTGGAGGGATTGTGTACTTTCCTTGGAATATAAACACATTCTTTATGAAGAGCTGCTTCACATATTTGAAAACTGTGGGCCAAATCTCTTCAGTGTGATTCCACTGAAGGTGGAAATATTTTAGCAAATAATATTAACAAGTAAGCTGAAATGGCTAAAACCATTACTTTGATCAGAACTCAAATATATACTTTTATAGCCTACCATTTTTCTATATATGAAACATAGTAGAACTCTTAGTGTCTGAAACAAAGATATAAGAAGATTGAACAACCAATTCCTCCTGGGGAGAAACCTAATACCGATTAATCCTTGTTTAATTCTTGTACCGTTTTGCATTTTGTTTTATTATGCTATTGTTTTTATTTTGTTGCATTACCATGTTATTGTTTAGCATTTTTATTTTATGTAATTGTCTGTTTGTATGTATTTTATTTGCCTTACTGTAACTGCCTGGGCCTGGCCCCATGTTAGCCGCCCCAAGTCCCTTCGGGGAGATGGTTGGTGGGGTATAAATAAAGTTGTTGTTATCATCATCATTATTAATCTTAATGATGGGGGAAAGTAGAGTGTCCCCCCAGAACCTCGTCCCCACTGCAGGGAAACAATCATGTCATATTGGTCTCATGCTCATTTTACTGGCTGTTAATGACCAGTCCAAAAGGAACCAGCCTGTTATCTGAAAAGGTGTTACCTGCAGAAATGGAAACACCTGGATCTAACACATACGGATTCTTCGCATGTGTATTTTTCCTACATGTAATTCTGATGGTCTAATCCAGTGGTTCACAACCTATGGATGCTCAGGTGTTTTGGCCTACAACTCCCAGAAATCCCAACCAGTTTACCAGCTGTTGGGATTTCTTGGGGTTGAAGGCCAAAACATCTGGGGACCCACATGTTGGGAACCACTGGCCTAGCCCAATTCTTTATCTGGTTATCTGAATATTTGGCTATTTCCAAATCCATTTGGACAGATACAACTGCATTGCAGAACTCTATAATCAAAAATAACATGAGTTATAATCAAGATCATGTGTTGTGTTGTCGTTTCAGTGGTGTAGTCTACCAAATTAATTCATAAGCTTGTAAAATATTATTTGGTTGAAAGTGAAAAAAGAAAAGAGGCCACTGCATCATTACTGGTTTTCAGTTTAGCATGTTGAGTTTTCTCATGTATGACTCAATAGTTTAGACCAGCAGACAGTTAAAAAAGAGGCAGAGTTGCATTAAAGGCTGAAAACCTGGGATACTTACCAAAAAGTCCCCATGCCCCATAAAGATTGCCAGCACTGGAGTGAGTAAAGGTTTTTTTTTTAAATTCATGTAGTTGAGCTCCAGATCAGCACATACTTGAATGTTGTGGTCATAAATTTAGTTGTAAATATATTCAAATGAAATCCAGAGTATTCTCCAAATAAATGTGTTTAAATTTGGATTTCTGTCTCCTGTTTAAAGTCTCAAAAAGAAAGTAGTGTTAAGCAGAAGAGAATTTATGGAGAGCACTTGAACAAACAGGACATACGAGCAATTACGCATGAGAAAAAGTTGTCTGAATGGGAGAGGTCAACTCTTTTTGGGATCACTAGAAGTAAAAAAAAAAAAGCCCTTGAGGAATACAGTATTATTTGACATATGGGAAATTAGTGTGTGTGTGTGTGTGTGTGTGTGTGAGAGAGAGAAGTATTAAATAAGTAGTCTATGATGTTATGTTCAATTTTTCTTTAATAAATCATTTTTGCCTCTGAGAATAGCATGTAACAGATATGAGAAAGCTTAAATTTAGACACATGGCATCTGTGCTGGTAGCAAGGGTAGTGCTGTTTGGTGAGCATATAAGATGTGTGTACTCTCACACAAGAACAAGTCAGGCACCCAATGGAAGAGGAAAAAGCCCACACTTGGGAGGCAAAGGTGAGGATAAACAGAAGCCCTCACAAGCACCACATACTGTACATAGGTGATAAATACTTTAACCAGAAGTTATCATGGCTCACCAGATAAACTCTGCTCAGGTTGGGATCATAGGTTGTCTACCACTTTAAGCTAATGAAAAGTATTGTTTCAGCTTCTTGGCAAAATTGCTCAAGTATTGAAGTTACAGGTAAGAACACTAGAAGTTGTTCATTTAAGAACTGAGTTAAGAATTCAAGTATGCATAAGTAGTATGGAAATAGCTGTTCTAAATGTATCTCTTAGTTTATTTAATGGAGCTCTGGTGACAATATGTTTTGTCTGCTCTCCCATTCTGCTAGACAAAATATTAAAGAACTGATTTTCCTAAGGAAGGCGCATGTAGACCAACAACAGATTATAGTGATAAGCAGTGGAGAGATTTTGCATTACATTGCACTTAATTTTAGAAGAGTATACTCTTGCTTCCTCCTGAAAGAGAAGAGTACTGCAGGATCATAGTACAAGGTGATAACAACTTTATTATATGCTCAGGAAGACCCACAAATATTTCCAACCTTATTGAAACATAAAGGTTCCTGGACTGCAACCCCCTTTCTTATGCCATAATAAAATTAGTTTTGAAGGAAATAAAATATTCCCCTTTTCTTCTGCAATATGTAATTTCAAGATCAGTTCATTGTCACTCCATTCAAATTACTATGTTTGATGGTGATAGAAAAATAACCATATTTGGCTAGATCAAGAAAGAAAGTATTGGGGAAAGGGTCATCTGGCAATCATTCTATTGCTAGATTTTGGGTGGGCCATCTGGCAATCATACCGTTAACAATTTAGAATTCATTGCCGTATAGGTAACAGATAGAATAATCTGGTACCTATGAATCTCTACACAAGGCTGTATTCTTCTCAACTTACGTTCCAACATCTGCTGAGACTTTTCTGTTCATGCTTTCATATAAAGCAAATAGTCTTATTTGAGGCAGAATATGGTTCTTAGAACCATTGAATTTAAGTCAATTGAACTAATTTCGTATTTAATTAAAAGTGTTTATTTACCGTGTCATAAGCAAATTGAGAATACAGTTAAATACATAGAAAACCACAAACAAATTTAAAAACTTGACATACTCAATTTCCTTTTACCAGAAGTTGGCCTCTGGTATCAGTGTAAGAAGGCTCCATTATGCATGTGGCAGGGCTCAGACTTCGTAGCCCCATTTCTTAAGGTGAGCTTTGCATCTCGTGGTGCCAGAGCACAGTCTGTCCAGCACCTTCCAAGTTGACCAGTCTTCTGTTTAATTTAATTAAAGTGAAGTGTACAATTAAACAGCTTCAGACTTAATTGAGGTTTTCGTTGTGCTTATCTCTTTTTCTTCCATTTATCAGTAAAATATAACATGTTATAGATGTGAAGTGGCTCTGAACTGAGCTTCAGAGTTATTTTATAATGCTATTAACTCAGTGCGATGACACAGTGTATATTTGCCTATTATTCCATAAGTGAAAAAATGTGTCTCATTTTAGATGGGGATTGTAATGTATAGTAATGTTGACAGAAACAGCTATTTTGCTAATATGTTTAAGTAAGCACTGCCTCCTAGCCCATCCCACTTAACCCAGTCTTACTAAGTATCAGCTTCTGCGAGCAGCAGAGGTCTATTCTCCTGTTGATCTGGATGCAGCAGACTGAGTTTTAAAAATTCTAGTTCCTGCTTTACAACCAACGGGCCCGTTAGACTGTCTTGTTCTAGGCTTCCTCCATTGTAATTAATCTACTGAATTGATGCTCTCTGGATTAAAGAAATGAATACATTTTGGCTTTTCAACTTCCTCTTTACAGATTTTGGTACAAAGTAACAATCTTTCTGATAAAATCAAAGTTATGTCAGGAAAAATTGAAGAAATCTCACTGCCTGAGACGGTAGATGTTATTGTTTCTGAACCAATGGGTTACATGCTCTTCAATGAAAGGATGCTGGAAAGTTACCTCCACTCCAAGAAATGGCTGAAGTCGAATGGTGAGTCTCAGAGTTTGTTAGTGGTTGACTTGATGAGTGCAGAACTTGGGGATTGGCAGAAACTTGCTGCAGAAAAGAGATCTATAAGGTGAATCAGAAAGTGCGGTGGTTCATAAAACCTTCTGGATATATCAATTCCTTATAATGCTACATCATACCAGCTTTACGATTTTGACTTTTGACTCTGATAGAACATGTCTTGGACTCTCCAGAAGACAGAAATCATAGGATTGCTAAATGATATTTCTGGTTTCCATTACTGAGAGATAGCTCAGAAAAACACTAGGTACCTCCAGTATATTTATATATTTCTGTCCAGTGTATCCTGTGGGTTATGTGGAGTCATTACTAAATTTCTAAACTAAGAAGGAAGTGGCTCTAGTGTGGCATAGTGAAGCCGCATTAAGATGTTTGCTCCTACGTTAAGTCTTCCTCTGCAACTTGCAAACGAAAAGCTATTCACTTTTAGCCCAAATACTGATCAGGTTTGCCAATTTGTAGCTCTTTGAGTCTAGAACAGAGCTTTCCAAATATCTCATATTGATGATACAATTTTTAGATATGCATCATTTCGCAACACAGTAATTCAGATTTTCTAGCAAGAGAGATACGGAGACGTAAGTATGGGTACACAACATATCTTATGAAAAGCTTTCATTTATATTTTTTAAATATATAATTTGTATGATAATATACATTTCTGAGGTTTTTATCATTTTTCATTACATTCACACAGTGCACCTACACACTGCAGCTGATATGTTAACATGACACCACACAAAGATTGGAGAGCTCTGATTTAGAACGATGTGTTTTTTTCAAAGTTCTTTTCTTTAAAAAAAAAAAAGAAACCCTTTAAATTGGTTGCTGTGAGTTTTCCGGGCTGTTTGGCCATGTACCAGAAGCATTCTCTCCTGACGTTTCTCCCACATCTATGACAGGCATCCTCAGAAGTTGTGAGGAAACATCAGGAGAGAATGCTTCTGAAACATGGCCATACAGCTCAGAAAACTCACAGCAACTCATTGATTCCGGCCATGAAAACCTTCAACAATACTCTTTAAATGTTCCAATGTACTGCTTGAAAAATCAAATTCTACTTAGAGAGCAGATTTTACTAACATGCTAGACCCTTTTCTTTCCTGATCTGTACAGTGGAGATATTTTTTCCTTTTCAAATTGATGCAGGTATGTTTGGGTTTATAAAGCCTTTTGAGCTCCTGTGAGCTATAAGACTGATATTGTGAAGCAACTTACCCTGAGTGAATATTGAATTCGATATGGGAACATACAGATGTCAGTTTCATTTTTATGTGGTTATTTAGCTTGCAATAGCATTGTCTTATTATGACAATGCTTCTCACCATCTCAAACTGTCCTGTGAAGAAATTGTTCTCTGCCTAATGTTGATTATGCAGGTGTCTCAGTTTTCTGTATCTCTTTCATACACTAGTTCATCTCTGCATTGCTTGGTATACTAGTTATAACAAATTCACTTATAGTCTTATAGTTGTTCGGTTAAGTTGTTTTTTTTACTGGAAATCCTGTTGTCAATAAAGTGTTTATTGTGTTCTCTCTTGTGTGTTCCACATTTTATATGAGATGGCCATAAGGTTTGGGAAGTGCTTTGTATACTTTCGATATCCTTACTTAAATACATATAAACATTAACACTATCAGCTTTGAAAAATGATCTTTGGTGGATGTCTTTAAAGTTGGTGTTCTCTTAGTGATTATGTATTTACAGCTATGCATTGTTATAGTTGCTAAGAATTTTTTTCCCATTCCTGCTGTGGTGGAACAGATTCTCGCTTTTGATTTAAGGAAATTAAATACATAATTATCCTAAATGGGTTAAAAAAACTCAAAAAAGCTCACAGCAGCATTTTTGAATTAACATCTTAAAAGTTTGTTGTTGCTGGTGGACTTCCTGAAATGTGGCCAGGAATTAAATCATAAATTATTACCCTTGTGGAATGATGGAAGATAAACTGTTTGAGATGGAGAGTGGATGATGTTTATAGGATATTTTCAACAAATGTTTTAGTAGGGCTACACGGAAGACTTGAACTTTGCTACTGTATATTATCTTTTGTTCACTAGGAATGATGTTTCCAACATTTAGTGACATTCATTTGGCTCCTTTTTCCGATGAACAGCTCTACATGGAACACTACTCCAGAGCCAATTTTTGGTAATGATTATTTCCTTTTTTCACAAAAAAGAAAAAAAAGAAAAAAAATGTCTGTGCTTGGCAACCTAACAGAGGTTTTCAAATGATAATGCTTTTTGAAATCATATGTCAAAAAAAGTGAAAAGGCTTCCTTGTTTTCTAACTACATTTCTGTTTCACTGGTTTGCTGCTATGCCACTTGGGATGTTTATTTATTTGAGTGATGCTTACCAATAGGCCCTAGATTTTAAGATGTAACCATATTGTTCGTGCAGCGACTGCCGTTACCACGCGATGGCTTGCTGATTTAAACCTGTATTGTGTTGGCTTTCTACTGTCTCAGTGAGAAGTGGCTACCTGGGATGAGATTATTATATGCAGTGGTTGACAGTGCAGTGTCCATGGCAGAAGTCTATTCACATCCGAGAGCTGGTTGTGCTTAAGGAGTCGTTTTCTTGTGTAGCTTGTGCATATGACAGTTAAGAATTTGGTTGTGATTCATTCAGGATCATCTTGCATCCATAAAGGGGGAAGAGCGGAATTGACCAAGGCGGAATTGCTGTTTAGGTATCAGTATGATGGTAGGATAATATTATGTTCTACTGTAATAATATTACATTTATGGCCATACCTCATAGGTTTTCATTTAGTCTGTGTTGTATGTCAGCCTGTTCAGCCTGTGATTGTGTTGATATGTGTGTGTGATGATGATCATGTTGATGTGCATGATGGGAATGGTGTTCCTGATAATGGGCCTGGGTTAAGTTCAGAAGAGATGCCTGACCTGTTTCAGGAAGATTCCCAGGGCTCCAGTCCTGGGAGTGACCTTTCACCATTTTTCTCAGAGCTACTGTCTGAAGATTGATTTGCCAAGCGTAGAGGCTAATGAGGGCGAAGATAGTGAAACCTTGGACAGAAAGTGAAGTTTTAATAAACAGAGACAGAGCTTTTAGAAATTGAGGTGATCTCTTCGTCTACAGCAGAAAAAAAGATAACAAACCATTATCTAATGGGAAAGTCAAGAAGAATGCTTTCTTATCAAAGTTGGGCTCTGAAAAGAATCTTATAATGATTCCTGAGAGTGAATTGGCTCAGTCGAGGCAACGTTGCAATTTATCATGGTCTTGGTTTCAAGTGCTCTAAGTTCCATGCACCGAGTTTTTTTGCCAAGTGTAAGTTTTGTGTATGGGATTTTTCTGCCATTTTGTTTCATGGTTTCATGTGCCCTGCTTCATGGATTTTTATAGACTCGTGGATCTGGTCCTCCTTTGTAGCTCATGAACTATTTTTTATTTTTACTGTTTTACTACTTTTTATTGTTTTGCTTACATATATTCTACGATATAACTGGTTGCTATTTTTACCAAGCTATTGTGGTATTTAAATTCAGAGGTGTTCCTGCTCTGGTGTACGACAGTTTGATGGTATCCTGTAATGGTAAGCCAGGATGTTGAATATAGATTCTGGGGCTGAAGTTCTATGGCTGAAACTTGACTCATATTAAGGGATTAATCTAGGTTGGCTCTTGATCATATTAATCCAATAGCTTTCTTCACTGTGAAAAATGAGATATCCTTTTACATTCTTATTATTGGATAACTTAGGAGTTAGGATGATTAATTTAAAAAAACAATTGTGATATAGTCATACAAGCAGTCTACGTTCCAATAGAGATATAGTTGTATCCCTTGATTCTTCACTAATGGTTCTTATTCATGAAACGTAGTGCAATGAGGTATCATCATATTGGTCATTTCTTTTTATTTGACAGCTCCTTACTTAATGGGGGTAGGGAAGAAAGTAATGTTCAGAAAAATTACGTTACAGCACAACCCCCATATCTTCAGGTGCTGTATTCTTAGACTTTGCATGGTAAGAACATAAGAACATAAGAAGAGCCATGCTGAATCGGGCCTCAGCCCATCTAGTCCAGCATTCTGTGTCACACAGTGGCCCACCAGTTGTACACAGGGATCTCTAGCAGAAAGGAGGGCAAAACCCTCACCTGCTCCCGACCCCCCACAACCAGTACCCAGGGAAAATCCTGCCTGCCTCCATCAACACAGAGGTGGCACTTGGATGTCCATTTCAGTAACTAGGCATGATATGGTGACTTACATATCATGAATAATAGTGAACCCTATTGAAATGGGGGTCTTCTGGCTTAAGGTTACCATACGGTCACGCTGGTGGGCCTAGAAAATGCCTAGAGAGATTGTGTCAGATGTGTATAAATGAAACCATGGATACTGATCTTTTAGATATGGGGGCATACTGTACATAGACAGTGCAGATAACTAGATCCATTTAAATCTGGTTCCAGGCCTGGCTATGGCACATTAACAGCTTTGGTTCTTGGTGGATGACCTATGCAGAGAGCTAGATAGGGGACAGGGGGGCGGGGTCTCCCTGTTGGTTCTAGTGAATCTCTTGATGGATTTTGATACTATCAACCATAGTATCCTTTTAGGCTGTCCCACTGGGATAGGACTGGGAGGCACTGTTTTACAGTAGCTCTGTCCCTTCCTGGAGGGGTGTACCCAGAAGATTGTGCTAGGGGATTCCTGTTGAAATCCGTACCCATTGTCCTATGGTGTTCCTCAGGGTTCTGTTTTGTTCCCCATGCTGTTTAACATATCCATGAAACCACTGGGAGAGGACATCTGGTTTTTTTGGAGTGTGATGGCATCTATATGCAGGTGACACCCAAATTGACTACTCCTTCCCATTAATTGACTAGATGAGGGCAAACAAACTGAAACTTAATCCAGACTAGACAGAGCTACTCCTGGTCAGATCAGGGTATAGACAACCAGTCTGTTCTGGGTGGAGTTATACTCCCTTTGGAAGACACAGATCCACAGTTTGGGGGTTCGCAGTAGCCAGAATCTGCGATAGCCAGAAGGGCCCTTGTACAATTAAAACTTGTTTGCCAGCTGTGTCCGTTCCTTGAGAAGTCAGATCTGTCCATGATGGTACATCCCATCTGGATTGCTGTAACACACTTTGTGTGGGGGCTGCCTTTGAAGAGTGCTTGGACTATTCAGCTGGTCTAAAAAGCTGCAGCCAGGTTGCTATCAGGGGCTGGCTACAGGGAGCGGACAACTCCCCTGTTTCAGCAACTCCACTGGCTCTCAGTTTGTTTCCAGGCACAATTGGAAGTTCTGGTTATGACCTTTAAAGCCCTAGACATCCCAGGTCCAGTCTGTTTGACTGACCTTATCTCCTTGTACGAACCAGCCCGGGTCCTAAGATTTTCAGGAGAAGGCCCTTCTCTCAGTCCCACCTCCATCTCCAACTTGATTGGTGGGAATGAAAGACTGGGCCTTCTTGGTAGCTGCTCTTTGACTAGATCTCCTTGTCCAGGGAAGCCAGAATAGGTACAACCTGAGGGGTAGATTTCTCTCACGTAAAATTAACTTTGTCCAAGATATCCCATTATGTACATATTAGCAAATATACTTGGAGTTGACCAGCTGCCCCGGATGAGGGCCACTATCCCCCTGCTTTCATTATTTCTCTTTTTAACATTCCCTCCCCTCATAACCTTTCTCCTTTCCTTTCTCTTCCTTCCCTCCTTCCTCTTCCTTCCTTCCTCCCTCCTTCCCCTTTTCTCATCTTTTTCCTTCCTTCCTTCCGTCCGTCCGTCCGTCCCTCCCTTCCCCTGAAAGGGCTTACATCACAATGTCTCCATGAAAATATGGCACATTTTTTGTAGCTTTTTCCTTCTTTCCCCTCATTCACATGTCACCTTTCTTTCCCAGTGAGAGGGCCTCTTCACCTAACAACAGCCTTTGTGGTACAAAGAAACAGACGACTGGACAGACAGACAGACATACTTTGACTTATATATATATGCAAATGCAGGTATTTCAAAATCCCATAAAATCCAAAACATTTTTCGTTCCAAGCATTTAGGCTAAAGGATATTCAATCTGTATTATAGCAAGAGTTGGCAAATCTAGAGGTGGCCAGGGACACTTTCCCCTGCAGGCCACACCAATGCAACAGGAAATGATGATGCTCCACTTCTGGTTCTGAAAACTGGCCATATTTAAGTTGATTTTTGAAAGGTTTTTTTTTCAGAGGAGGGGTCCAAGAGAAAACTTTTTTGAATGACTTCAGTATTTTTGTCCAAATTTTTGATAACCTGAAGGTTCAGGGACTTTGCAAGGACATCAGGAGATGCAGAAAGTGTTCCCAGGAGTCTCCATCTTAACATAAGACCAATACAGTTGCTAAGCAATTTTTAAAAACTTACCAGCACACAAGATCTAAGCCCATAAAGAGTTTTGTGCTATAATATGAATGCGTAGAGAATGGAAGAGAATGGGCAACGTTTTTAAACGGCTCCTTACCTCTTGAGATTATATGAGACTTTTGTGTATGTGAGAGAGTGGTATATAAATGGGGAGTGTGGGTGGTGTGCGAATGTGGTATTGTGTACAAGTAATTTGAGTGGAGGGTATACAATGAATAGAAGAGTGTATAAAAGAGTTCAGGGACACACAGACTTACAATTTCAATTTGATACCAGTCTTTACCTGCTTCAGTTTTCTGCCAGAATATAAATGAATGTTTCTCTCTCGTGTGATCACTGGTGACTCTGGTAGGTTTTATCTGAGGGTTAGTAGTGCAGTATATTACATCTCCTCCTTTCATGCACAGTTAATCTGTCACACAATGTGGGGACAAGGATAGGCTGTGCTGATGCCAATTGAGTGTCTGCGCCTAAGAATGCATGTGCGCGTGTGTGTATGAGGACAGTGTGTTTGGGGGAATATATCCCTCCATCCTTTCCTTTTTACTGCTGTCTAAGATTCAATTTGGCTTACAAAAGTTAAAACGTTCACAGCTAAAAGTTCACACCATACAAAAGTTTAAAATGTAATGTAACTGAATTAAAACCAGTCAATGACTATTAAAATCATGACTATTAAAAAGACAAAAAAAGATATAGTTTCAATATTTATTGCATTATAGTACAACCCTAAATAATCTACGGACCTCATACTACTAGGCCTTGCACGGCCTGGGGCCTGCGTACCTGAAGGACCGCCTTACCCCGTACGTTCCCCCGAGATCACTGCGCTCAGATGAGCAGAATCTGTTGCTAATCCCATCAGTCCGCTCCTGCCACCTATCGACGACCAGACAAAGGTCTTTTTCTGTGGCGGCACCAGGGCTCTGGAATGCCCTCCCGGAGAGTGCCCGAGCCATTTCGGAATTGGGCCCATTTCGGAGGGCATGTAAGACGGCCCTCTTCGGGCTGGCTTTTAACTAAGTGCCTGAGGTGATAACTCCTGATGTATGTCTTCCCAATCCATGCTTTGACCTTTGTAATTGTTTTAATGTGGCTTATGTTTTAGTTTTATACTTTTATTGACTGTAATTGGCCGCATGCCGCATGTTGCGCTGTGCTGTTGATGTAATCTTATGTGATCCGCCCCGAGCCTGCTGGGAGGAGCGGAATACAAAAATGAAATATAAATAAATAAATAAATAAATATAAATACTAACCGGAACCACTGTTGCTGCAGTGGATTAAACCGCTGAACTTGCTGATCAAAACATTGGCGGTTGTAATCCGGGGAGTTGGTGAGCTCCCGCTGTTAGCCCCAGCTTCTGCCAACCTAGCAGTTCGAAAAAAAGCAAGTCTGAGTGGTTCAATAAGTACTGCTGCAGCGGGAAGGTAACAACACTCCATGCAGTCATGCTAGGCACATGACCTTGGAAGTGTCTATGGACAAGGTCGGCTCTTCGGCTTGGAAATGGAGATGAGCACCAACCCCCAGAGTCAGACACGACTAGACATTACCTTTACTACTGTTACCTTTTTGTACCATGGCTGCCTCAACATGGCACTACCTTTCCATGTTGTTGGTTTGCATGACTCAGTGAGGTAAGAGGCAAACCTGAAAGACATAGTGCTGCTAGTACGGTCACCTATATCAAACAGGCTTTTGCTGAGGAGCCAGGCTCACTGTCCCAGACAGGCTACTGGGAAGCAGTAGTAGTGGAGGGTGACACTGGTGGAGGATTTCTCAGAAACTATAAGCAGTGACAAAATAACTATAATTGGGCAGAAAGAAGGCAGTGGTAAACCACTCACAAAGCCACTCAAGGAATCAGTAGACTTGGACACAGAAGGGGCACCCCTGAAAGAACACGACAAGATCCTCAAGTGTAAGAATGTTGTCCATCCCATTGCATTTCCAGTTGTTATGTATTTTAGTGAAACCTGGACTCTGAAGAAAGGTGGTAGGAACCAAATCAACTCCTTTGAAATGTGATGCTGGAGAAGCATTCTACACCTACCGTTAACTCCTAAATATACTGATAAGTTGAGCTGAGAACAAATCAAGCCTAAGCTCTTTGTAGAAGCCAAAATGAGTAAACTGAGACCATTGCACTACTTTGGACATGTCATGAGAAGCCATTACTCATTAGAAAAGCTAATGGTGCTTGGTAAGGTAGAAAGCAATAGTAAAAGAGGACGGCCATGTTGCAGATGGATCAACTCAAGAAGCCATAGCCCTGAGCCTGCAAGACCTAGGTAGGGTAGGGTGACTTGGAGGATAACGTCACCATAAGTCGAAGTTCGAATCCGGGGAGCAGGGTGAGCTCCCACAGTTAGCCCCAGCTTCTGCCAAAGCAAATGTGAGTGGTTCAATAGGTACCGCTGCGGCAGGGAGGTAATGGCACTTCATGCAGTCATCTGTACACAACAACAAAGGGGGTCATTTTTCATCTCGAGGCTAGATTACTGTAACGCGCTTTACGTTGGCCTGCCTATGTCGCCGATCCGAAGCTCAAGCTGGTGCAGAACACTGCCGCCCGGCTCCTGTCTGGGGCTCCAGCAGGTTTTTAACTCAATCTTGCAGGATCTGCACTGGCTGCCTTTCGCCTTCAAAGTGCTGGTTCTACCTTCAAGGCCATCCACGGCCTGGGGCCAGCGTACCTGAGGGACCGTCTCTCCCCATATTGCCCAGCGAGATCACTACGGTCCGAGGAGGCCAACCTTTTAGTAATACCATCGGTAAGGTTGGCCCATTTAACATCCACCCGCCGGAGGGCGTTCTCGGTGATAGCTCCAACGCTATGGAACGCCCTCCCGGCTGAAGCCAGGGCCCTGATGGATCTACTCCCATTCAGACGGGCCTGCAAAACTTATTTGTTTAGGCAGGCCTTCGGTGAGTAGGCCCGTGTGTATATCTACTCCGCTGCTATTTTTTGCCACTGCTTAATGTTTTAACTGTTTTAACTGTTGCTGCGTATTAATTGTGCTTTTAAGTGTTATGTTTTAACCTTTGGCGCTGTGCCATTGGCTCTTGTGAGAAGTCGGCGGTTGAGAAGCCTCAACAATAAATAAATAAATAAATTATTAATACCTATTACCAGGGACATATTTTCTTCTTACTGTGTTATTTGGTGTTTATTATTATGGTGGAGTTATTTCATTAAATCAAGAGATGTGCATCTAATACTCTGATTCTATGTAATAATATACACCCTATATTAGTTCCTTCACCCCCTTTGTTGTTGTGTACAGATTAGTTAGTAGGGTTTCCCAGTGTTGTTCTAGCTTCACGCTGTCATGCCAGTCTTGGAGGTGTTTATGGACAACGCCGGCTCTTCGGCTTAGAAAAGGAGTTGAGCACCAACCCCCAGAGCCAGACACGACTGGACTTAATGTCAGGGGGAAACCTTTACTAAGTTGAAGTTGACTTGATGGCAATTAACAATAATGGCAAACATGACTGTACAGTTATGGCACTGCATATTAAAATAATAAAGCAATCATTGTTTAAAATCAATTTGTTATAAGATTTTCTTCATCAGTTTCATTTCCTTGTTATGGAAAGAACTGTAACATAGATCCAACCATAATATGCACATAGTACAAATAGAACCAAAGGTTCTAAAATGCTTGCAGGATAATGTATTTCAGGGTAGGATTCTATACAAGATTACGCATATTTCTGAATTCCCTTAAATTATGCAATGTTCTTCTTATTCTTATACAGACAGATGTCTGCAGTGAAGTGTCAAATGGATATTCTTAGTCACCCTGGGATTTGCCGACAGGCTCATTAAAAAGAAGCAAGAGAAAACTGCACAAAAAATCACAGTGGTTGCAGTAGCATATGGACAAAGGAGGTTTTGCATAGTTCCCTTGGTTCTAATGTTCAGCGCTACTCTTTTCCACCTCTTTGACCTATCATGTCTGAAAGTGATTATTCACATACTAGTCTATGTTTGCACTCTTTTGCAAAGTGAAATGTTAGTGTGTGTGTATGCATGAGTATATTATATCCTGTATATGTACCTGTGTGTAAGTCAACCTTATGTATAAGTTGAGAGCCAGTTTTGGATTTTGCCTTGACCTATGGTGGCACAGTGAGTTAAAGTACTGAGCTGCTGAGCTTGCTGACTGAAAGGTCACAGGTTCGAATCTAGGGAGCGGCGTGAGCTCCCGCTGTTAGCCCCAGCTTCAGTCAACCTAGCAGTTCGAAAACATGAAAATGTGAGTAGATCAATAGGTACTGCTCCAGTGGGAAGGTAAGAGCGCTCCATGCAGTCATGCCAGCCACATGACCTTGGAGGTGTCTATGGACAATGCCAGCTCTTTGGCATAGAAATTGAGATGAGCACCAACCCCCAGAGTCGGGTTCCACTAGACTTAATGTCAAGGGAAAACCTTTACCTTTACCTATGGTAAAACTTTGCAGTATGTAATAAATCTTTTCCTCTCCTTATAAAAAAGCTTAGCGAACATATTTTGGAAGAGAAAAAGAGTATTGTTGTTTATTTGAGGGATTAGAGTGGGAAGATGTAAATTATAGTACTGATCTTAAAATGTCTGCATCTATCTAAATTCAGGTAGAAAAAATGAATATAAATGAGAATACAGCCTGAAAAAAGGGAGAGGAGAAGAGCAAGGAAAGCAATTAGATTGTGTGTGTGTATTGTTTTATCGATCTATGTTCTTATGGCATTGAATCACTGCCTATATATGTGAGCCGCCCAGAGTCCCCTACGGAGTGAGAAGGGCAGGGTATAACTATGGTAAATAAAGAAATAATTGTTTTATGTTTAGCTGTGGAGTGCAAGTGCTCAGCACATCAGCAATTCTTACTATGTTGAAAAATGTATGTTTGGCAACATATTTCTGGGCATGCATGTTCATATATCCCACGCTTCTCTTCCCTTCTTTGCGGGTTTTTTGTTTCTCTAAAACCAAATGTTGCCTTAAGGACAATGTGAAGGTTTATTGGATCTTGTCATATATGAGCACAGGAATCTACGGTCAAATAGTCTCCATTTCTTCAGCATGCTTTCTGTGAAGCTGAGGACATTGTAATGCAGTAAAAAGAAATGAAGTATAACACTAAAGTGATAGTAATGGACTCATAGTAAGGATACTATGTGTAGTAAAGATAACAAGTGAATTAGAATCCTCAGAGTGATAAAATCATTATGTTGAGGCATGCAATTGAAGATGCTCATAACTGGTATGCAGCAGTTGTGTGCTAATTTTGCCATCTCTGCTAAGACATTTCTTCAGCATAGTGAAATATTCATAAAATAAATAAATGTGATTGCAAGTGTTACAAAAAAGTGTTGGGTTTTTTAATTTTTGGTTTGCTTTCTAAATGTCTGATGATTTTTTCTGTGTGTCTGTGACAAATCTTATTTGCTCTCAGACTCTTCTCGTTGCATGAAAATGTGTGTGCCAATTATTAATTGGGTTTGTGTTTGTTTATGTGCTGCAACTCTCTAAACAGAAAAAGCCCCTTGTTTTATTGGTACAAGCTTGGCAATAAACAACTCAAAACATAATTTTTGAGTTAAAATATTTAATATATCATGTGTGGAAATATGCAAAATGGACATTAAACAACATTTTAAACGGACAGAAAAATGTGAAACAGTTTATAGATCTCTGCTTCTCTCCAGCTGTTCTTTTTGCAATCACAGGAAATCCAGTCTGTCTATTATGCTGCCCAATCTGCAAATATTTCCCAAAGCCTGCATTTAATTATTTTTTTCATGTCTGGAGCAACTTGAGAAATTGATGTGAGAAAATTGGCAATCTGTAAGGATTTTGCCCAGGGGACACCCGGATATTTTGATGTTTTACCATCCTTGTGGGAGGCTTCTCTCATGTCCCCACATGGGGAGCTGGAGCTGACAGAGGGAGCTCATCCGTGCTCTCTCCGGATTCGAACCTCCGACCTGTCGGTCTTCAGTCCTGCCGACACAAGGGTTTAACCCAGTGTTTCCCAACCTTTTTTGAGCCGTGGCACACTTTTAACATTAAAAAAATCCGGGGGCACACCACCAACCAAAATGACACTTTAACACAGTATAGAATGGCTGGGGGATGGTGGCCTGCTGGGAGCAGCTGCTGGGCGTGCTGAAGCTGGGGGAGGAGCCAGGCCGTGCCAGGCCCCTCCCCCACCCCCTCGCTTCTGCTCTCCCAGAGCTTCTCCAGCCTTGAGGGGGCAATGCCAAGCCAGCAGTGGCAGAGCCAGCACAATGCTGCCTTGGCACTATCCTCTCAAGGCTGGTGAAGCTGTGGGAGAGTGGAAGCTGGGAGAGGGGGTGGAGCCAGGTTGTGCCATGCCCCGCCCCCTCCCCGGCTTTCTCCTCCACGCGGCTTCAGCGAGCGAGGGGTGGGAGTCATGGCGGATTGGAGGCTGGCTGGGGAAACGGCCGAAGGAAGCGGCGCCCCGGCCCCTTCTTCTTTTTCTTTGCCACCGCCCGGCCCTTCCTCCTCCTCCCCCAAGCAGCAGGAGTTTGGCAGGAGGAGGAGGGAAGGAAGGGGGGCAGAGAGCTTTTCTCGCGGCACAGCAGGAGGACCTTCACGGCACACTACTGTGGCGCATCACAGCTGTTGGGAAACACTGGTTTAACCCATTGCGCCACTGGGGGCTCCTATTTAAATAAATAGTATATCACCATGCAACATAACATTCTTTGTCAAAACAAGTGAGTAACTCACTTATCTTTTACGTGTAAATCAGAGCTGGCACTGAACTCTGAATTTTGGATACACAAATGCCTCCACTGGTGGGCTGCAAATTCTTTTGGATTCCAGCCGAAATAAATACACATTTACTCATGGTCATACATTTCCTTGCTCTTATGAAGCATGCCCACATACATTTTTATAAACAGCAAACAAAGTAAAGCAATTATACCTCTGCCTTTCTCTTTGAATTATAATATACACCTGAGTTTAGGTAGGTGTATTGTTTTCTGTTCCCACTGTCACAGGCAGCAAGGCACAGCCTCCAGATTGTCACCATCTTTCTCTCTCTCTAATCTTGCTTTATGCTTCTTCTTTCAAGCCATTCTTATGGGAAGCTTTAAATTAAAAAAGCAATAAAACCCCAGTGCTCAGCAAAGCCACATCTCTCAGCAGGTTTCCCACAAAATCCACTTATATTTTACAGTGTCATGCTGTGCTTAGTGAGCAAGACAATTGCAACAAAATTGAGTTCTTTCCCTATTATTATAAAGCTTAGTTATCTGGAATTACCTTATTTTTCTTTGCCAGCTTGTGCGATGGGGCAGTATGAGAAGCTGAATCAAATTCCTCAAAATTATCAAGTTTCCGCATTTTAAGAGACAGTCTTTGTTCAAAGCACAACAACAAGATATTTAACCAATAAATATATCTCTAGAGGTGTTTGTGATCTTTCTAATATCTTTTGATTGTGGCTCCAATGTGTAAACTCACAGCCATTTCTTTAAATTGAAGTTTGTTTCAAAATTTAGGACTAATGTCTTGGCACTTTAGATTAAAATACATAGAATCATAGAGTTGGAAGAGACCTCATGGGCCATCCAGTCCAACCCCCTGCCAAGAAGCAGGAGAATTGCATTCAAAGCACCCCCGACAGATGGCCATCCAGCCTCTGCTTAAAAGCTTCCAAAGAAGGGGCCTCACTATGTCACTGCTCAAACTTTGTTACACAAGACTGCTAAATCCACGTTGGTTTTAAGTGTCATCTCTATATCTTCCATCCCTGATTAAATTTAGTAAATTACCATAAGGTGGAGTTGACTTGGTACCTGGTTTGTTCAGTAGTATGTTTTCCTGTGGCATGGTGTATTTCTAGAACATTCCTGTATATTGTGGGATTTTTTTCAAGTAAAAAATAATCCATACCACTGCTTTCAGAAGAATTGAATGGCATTACAGTAGAGTCTCGCTTATCCAACCTTCACTTATCCGACAATCCGTATTATCCGACGGGTCTTGGCTGCTTCTGGCTTGGATGAATAAAAACAAGGCTCTTCCTCAAAGAATTGCAACAAGGCTCCTTCCTTCTTCTCTTCCTTCTCTGACTCCTGCTCCAGACTCAACTTCCCTCCTTGCTGTTTCCCGTCTCCCTGGGGCCTCACATTCAGCCCAGGCGAGGCTTCGGGGAAGTCAAGGCTGCCCGCTGCCCTGGCTTCTCTACCAGCCTTGTTCTCTGTTGCTCTTGATCTCGGCCGCCCAGCCTCGCCTTGCCCCCCACAACCCTGGCCTGCCTCCCCCACTCTCTGTCTGTCTGTCTCTCTCTGTCTCTCTCTCTCTCTCTCTTTAGCAGCAGAAATGTTTGCTTTATGGAAGAGGGAGGAAAGGAAAGAAAGATAGAAAGAAAGAAATCAAGAAAGAAGGCACTGAAGGTGGGAGGCAAACCCCGCCTTTCTTCGGTTTTAATCGGCTTTTCCTTAATCCCTCTGTATTATCCGAGATTTTTGTTTATCAAATGTTCTGGCGGCGCATTTATGTCAGATAAGCGAGACTCTAGTGTAGTTATTATTATTTACCGAGCGCATTGGTTTAGTAGGCAGTTATCTCCCAGCAGCCTGCATATATGACGAAGTATGGTGAATAGTAGAAGAACAGCTTTTGGAAATCATATTTTGTATATATAAAGAGATTTCTTTGCCCTAATTATATGTTTTGTCCCAACTAGCATAGAATTATGGAATTCATAGGAATAAGATAAGTCAGCATTTATGTAAATGTTATTAATTCAGCTGGTCTGTAGTTGCAACTCAGAATTGGATTAAGGTTTTTCCCCTTTTCCTTTTCCCACAACTATTTTATTCTTTCCAGGTATCAGCAGTGTTTTTATGGAGTCAATCTGTCCAGTCTCCGCAATGCAGCTGTCGATGAATACTTCAGGCAACCTATTGTAGTAAGTACATTTTAATTTGCCATACTTCTTTTCTCTTTCATATCATGCTCCAAAGTTGTGTTTGCCTTCGCCAAGGAACTTAGGAGAGCAGTTAGGACTCTGAAACCTCTGAAGTCTGTGGCACTTCAGAAGGTATAAGACTTTTCCAAGAACCTCTTAAGCTGATTCCCCCATAATCTTACTGAATCTTCCCAAGGATTAGCATATTATCACTTATGCGAGTTTCTAACTGGACTTCTTGGTTATCTAGCATATATTAAGTGGAGCACTATCCCTACCCAGTTCATGTGTTTTTGTAAACAAAAGCTGTCTAAGCACATTACATAGCCAGAGGTAGGCTAGTGAATGGCTTTGCAATCTTTTCCTTCTTGCTTTTTCCAAGTTCAAAAGTTGATATTCCAGTTGACATGCATTTACACCATGTAATTTGATTCACCCCAGGCCCCCTGGTTGTGCAGTGGGTTAAACGCCTGAGCTGTTGAACTTGCTGACCGAAACGTCAGTGGTTTGAATCTGAGGAGCGAAGTGGGCTCCCGCTGTTAGGCCCAGCTTTTGCCAACCTAGCAGTTTGAAAACATGCAAATGTGAGTAGATCAATAGGTACCGCTCCGGTGGGAATTTAATGGCGCTCCATGTAGTCATGCTGGCCACATTATCTTGGAGGTGTTTGCAGACAACGGCAGCTCTTCGGTTTAGAAATTGAGATGAGCACCAACCCCCAGAGTCGGACACGACTAGACTTAATGTCAGGGGAAACCTTTACCTTAAATTCATCCCACAGCAGGAACATATGTGTCATGTCCAGACCTATTGTTCACATGGTGAGGGGAGCACATTTACTTTGCTGTGGTGACACTAATCACACTTCTTCCATGTCATAATCACTACTGCTCCTGGCCGTCATGGGTGCCTCTTCTGACATTGGAATGGGGCACCCACACTGTCAGCACAAAGTAGGAAGCAATCTCACCATCCTTCTACCTGGTTGCATGACACCTCATTCTGACATCATGCAATCATTGCTTGGTTGCATGGACACTTCTGCTTATACCAAAACGGGGCACCCACACAACAACAACACATTTTATTGCACTTTCGCAATCGCGTCTAGCGGGAACGAGCGACAGGGCCTTCTCTGTGGTGGCCCCTCGGTTATGAAACTCTCTCCTGATTGAGATCAGATGTGCCCCCTCCCTCCTGTCCTTTAGGAGGCTAGTGAAATCCTGGCTATGGAATAAAGCATTCTCAGAATAATGGTTGAGGCCGGCCACAGAACAAAGTTATTGACCACACATACGGACTGAGTTGGACATGATTTTATCTTGGCGATTTGGCTTATTTGTAATTTTATTCTACATGTATTTTAACCTTTTGTTGTTGTAGGATGTTTTTAGATTGTATTATTGCATTGAATCCTTGCTGTGAGCCGGTCTGAGTCCCTCTATGGAGGTCGAGAAGATCGGGATAGAAAAGTTTTAAATAAATAAATAAATAATAGCACGTAACATTTCTGAGAATTGCAGGAAGTAGTTCTATAGAACAATAAGAGATGTGTTTGGTTTTTTTATATAAAAAAGAGTAAGACAACATTAGCTAATGGATGAAATTTGTACGTAATTCCTTTGTTCACAAGGCAACTTTTTCCAGAGGAAAATCAAGTATAATTTTAAAGGCAGTTCAGAGTTCTGTCAAAGCAAAGATGATTCCATTGACATGGCTCTAATTGTAGAGATAGTGCTATTACGCTATATCAAAAGACCTAGCTAGAATTGTGGTTGGATTCGGAAGTTGTCTGTTCCTTTATGAATGCTCACACATTGAGATTTTTCAGATAGATTTGTGTACTAGTTCTAATTATACACCGTACTTGTTCCCATACATTGCTTATTACAAGGATACAAAGAATGTAAAATTAAAATGGAATGTGAAGAGAGTCACGGGAACACACTCTGTTAGAGCGGAAATGTCTCTTTTTACAAGCCAGAAACACTATCTGATAACACACTCATCCTTTTTTTTTTATTTCCAGGACACATTTGATATTAGAATTTTAATGGCCCGCACAGTGAAATATACTGTCAATTTTACGGAAGCAGCAGAAGAAGATTTGCACAGGTTAAGTGTCTGGAGAGAATCTGCTTTTCCATGTCTGTATCACACTTTCATTTAAACCTATGCCTTCTGACTGTCCTTTTCCATTGATCAGCAAGTTAGCAGTTGCACACTATGAAAGCATCCAGATTTTTTTCTGTTTAGTCTCAATGCCATTTTAAAAGTGTGAATTTCTGCAATAGTGCAATAAATATAGTATTTAGAGTAAAATATGCTTTAGCTTATGTCATCCACAAAGGCAATTCTACCAAACCAACTTAAATAGAAACCCAGCAATTAAGAATCCAGATGAGTGGCTTTACATGACAAAAACTCTAGAAATCCAACATCATTTGACTTATGTGGAGCTTTTTTTCAAGAGTTATCATAAAAACGGGTATTGATGTATTTTTTTTCCATATCAGGAGCGACTTGAGAAACTGCAAGTTGCTTTTGGTGTGAGAGAATTGGCCGTCTGCAAGGACATTGCCCAGGGGACACCTGATGTTTTGATGTTTTATCATCCTTGTGGGAGTCTTCTCTCATGTCCCCACATGGGGAGCTGGAGCTGACAGAGGGAGCTCATCCACGTTCTCCCTGGATTCGAACCTCCGCCCTGTCGGTTTTCAGTCCTGTCTGCACAAGGATTTAACCCATTGCGCCACCAGGGGCTTGGTGTAATAAAATCAATCCAACGGAAACCGTAATGTGAGGAACACATTCTTGCATTCAGTGGCAGGAGAGATTAATGAACACAATATGTTTTCTAGATAAACAAATCAAGAATCATGTATTTATAATTTAAAAAAATAATTGTAGACATATTACTCAAGATTCTGAAATGGTTTATAGAAAGAAAAACAACAAAAAGAAACAAAACACAGTCTAAATTTAGGATGTCTGGGTTGTTGTAGGTTTTTCAGGCTGTATGGCCATGTTCTAGAAGTATTCTCTCCTGAAGTTTTGCCTGCATCTGTGGCAGGCATCCTCAGAGGTTGTGAGGTCACAACCTCTTAGGATGCCTGCCATAGATGCAGGCGAAACGCTAGGAGAGATTACTTCTAGAACATGGCCATACAGTCCAGAAAACCTACAACAACCCAGTGATTCTGGCCATGAAAGCCTTTGACAATACATTTAGGATGTCTGTTTCTAAATTGGGTGGAAAATTGCTACCCCAAACATCTGCTGGTGATTGCGCAAAATAAATCAGCATTACCTATAATACAATCTGTGTGGGGCATGCAGCTCATTTACAAACTATTTATTATTTGCTGACCCTTATTCTAAATAACACTATGTAACATGTTCCTGAGTTATAAATGTAATTTCCTAATTGGTACAATCATTTATTTATTTCCAGTCCAAAACATTGCATAAATAAGTATAAAATTGATGAAATAGAGGGAGCACGAGCAGCTAAAAAAAATTTGACCAAAAACTGGGCAACAGCAACCACATTGTCTGTAACTTTAAACAGTTCTTCCTCTGTGCACAAGACAGGGCAATGTGGGCAAGCATACAGATGCGGAGTTGTTTGTTCTGCTCCACAGTTACACAAGGTGGAGGATTCTTCTAGTTAGGGCCATTTTATGGTTCTATCATAAAAACATATAAAACATTTATTGAACTACAAAGAGTTTATTAAACTGCAACACATGTTGTTATTGTTTTTCAATGAATATCTGAGAGACTTTAGATCAGGGGTGCTCATTAGGTAGATCGCGATCTACTGGTAGATCGCGTAGGGCGTCCTTGTAGGTCGCAGGCAGGGCGGGAGGAAGGCTCAGTCCCTCCCCGTAGGCTCCCGATGCCGCCCAAGTGCTGCCGGCCCTGGGTTTTCTGAGGTCCTTTCCACACAGTTGAATAAAATCCCATGTTATCTGCTTTGAATCAGATTATATGGCAGTGTGGACTCAGAAAACCCATTTCAAAGCAGATATTGTGTTATATGTTTCACAATTTGGTAGTGGGTAGGTAGATCATTTTGACTTGGTTGCTTGATAAGTAGCTCGCATGCTGAAAAAGTGTGAGCACCCCTGCTTTAGATCAATGCAACATAGTTTGCGGCAGCCACAAAAATGTTTCTGGAGTATAACAACTACTTTCAAAGTAAGTACTGCACAATTAAACAGGAAATAACACTTTCAAACCAGGAACAGATTTTCTTAAAAATGTTGTTATATACTATAGTCAATGACAATATGTTGTTGTATTAATTGCAGATATGTAGTATTAGCCAATGCTAACTTTTACTGTTTTCCTTCTATAGAGTGGAAATCCCCTTTGTTTTCCAGATGATGCAGTCTGGTCTAATCCATGGCTTGGCATTTTGGTTTGATGTGGCGTTTGTTGGTTCACTGTACGTATTCTTCCTCATTCATTCCCGACATTTATTCTGAAATAACAGCCTTGGAAGCTGCTAACCCCATCCCAAAATAAATCCTTGATCTATTATAAGACCTAGGTGCACCCTCTTAATATTGGAGAGTGCATCTACATTGAGAAAACATTTTCCTCCTTAGTTATACTGCACTTCAGTAGTTCCATTATCTTGTTAGAATATGGATTGGTTAAGAGGTCCAGGAGGAACAAAACATGGTGAGAAAACCCTGTCCCTCTTGTATCTAGACCTGCTGATGGATCAGGTCATTCACAAAATTAATTTCCTGTTGCACTGATTTATTTTTTTGCACTTGAGTTGGATGAGTGATGGGTTCCATCTTAAATGCTTCAATTGCATTGTCTTCAGTTGCATGACAGCTTATCTTAATAAAACAAGAAATGAGGGAGGCTGTTTATTTTTACCATATTTATTTAATGTTTCTTTTTTTTTAAAGGGTAACAGTTTGGCTATCAACTGCTCCAACAGAACCATTGACTCACTGGTATCAAGTCCGCTGCCTTCTTCAGACTCCTCTCTTTGCCAAAGAAGGGGAAACACTGTCAGGGAAAGTCTTATTCGTAGCAAATAAACGGTAAGCCAGCAGGAAAACTACTGCTCATGTCTTTGCTGACAATGTTCATTTTGTAGTTCAGCACCAAACGAGTCTCCACCCAGCCAATAAACCTATACAGAGTTTGACAGGAAACAGGCACAACTGTATTGACTCTTCTCTAGCATTGGTCTTGATCCAGATATCAGTTCTGAGAGTGGGTTGCAGTACGTATTCTCCCTCATTCATTGCAGACATCAGCCCCCAATGGGTATGACTCTCCAACTGGTTTCATAGATACATTATATATTTATTTACAGTATTTATATAGTCAAAGAACATTTAATATAATACCAAGCTTTTTTACTTTGTTTGTACTCTCAGTTTGCTTTTAACATGATAAATTGCTCTAATTGTTCAATTGTTTTATGTTTTTAATCTTTGTTTTTATGCCCCTGGCTCTTGTGAGCCGCCGCGAGCCCCCGGGAGTTGGCGGCATAGAAGCCTCAATAATAAATAAATAAATAAATAAATAAATAGTATTTATATTCCGCCCTTCTCACCCCGAAGGAGACTCAGAGAGGATCACAGAACACATATATGGCAAACATTCAATGCCGATTATACAGTGATAAGACAGACAACATAGATAGAGGTATATATAAGCTTTTCCCATCTTTTGGCATCTTGGAGGTTCTGCTTGGTTCCGGCCACGGAGGGCTGCTATCACTCCATCTTCTCTGCCAAAGAGCTTTTTTGTTCATAAACTTCCTCTTTTTTGATAGAATCACTGTGCCTAAATACCTCCTCGCTTTTAACGCAGTACCTATTTATCTACTCACATTGCTGTTTTGATCAGCTAGATGGGCGGGAGCTGGGATGAAGGTAAGGAGTTCACTATGACCTGGGCCTTGAACTGTCAAACTTTCGGTTGGCAAGATTTACTGCAGCTGGTAAATAACCTGCTGTTCTAAAACCCAGTCCACATTGATTCCATCTTCCCCAAACAGGATCCAGAACCCATGCTAAAACTTCCTAAAGTTACAGGCTACAGCAGAGCTTTCCAAACATTTCTTGTTGGTGACACACTTTTTAGATATGCATCATTTCATGACACAGTAATTTGGTTTTACCTACAAACCGGAGGTTATGGCAATCCCTTGTAAGAGATATGATCATATACATGTAATAACAAAATCTATGGGGACACAACATATCTCATGAAAACCTATTTATATTTTTGAAATATATAATGTATTGGTTATTTCATATAGTTACAGAGGTTTCTCGTTATGTTTGTGTAACACACCTGCAAACTGTGGCCAACACATTAAAGTGTCTCAAATTTCGACAGCTTTGAGTTACAGGGTAATGGTTAAATTCTAAAGCACTTAGAACAAGAAGAAAGGAGGATAAGTGGGTACAAAATTCCTTGGTGAACAGACAGAGATAGAGAAGAGCCTTGCTGGGAGTGAACTAAAGCAAAGTGTTTGCTCACCCAGACCTGTGCCCCAGCCAACTTGGCAGAATACTCTTGGCTGGTTCTGCTGCCTACAAAAAGCACATGTGCTTCTTGGACAGAAAAGACTTTTGGCACCCAACATTTTCCCATCTGCTGCTGTGAGCTGCAAATACTGCTCGTTGTAAGCCAGGGACACAATTTTTTGGTTATTCAAAACATCAGTATCACTTGTGTGTTAAAAAAGAACGTATTTGCACATTGATGAAAGTGACAGAGCAGGCAATATGCCTTGTATGTCATCCTGCAGTGTAGAAAATCCAGCCCTTCTATGTTCATGTCTCAGAAAAAGAATTGGAATTTTTTCCCCCAGTTATAACACTTGTGCTAAGTGAATTTGATGCACCGACATTTTGCTGCTATTAGCATCTCTATGGACTGGCCTAAATTTAGCAAATCATTACTGGCTTTTGTTCTACAAAGGAAATATATCGAGCCATCGCAGTGAGTTTATTTTATTTTTTTGTACCTACTTCTTTTTCCCCCCAGAAGTAATAAACATTTGTGCAAGTAGTTAGCAAATGTTGTTGATGTTTCATTAAGGTAAGGAACGGAGGCATCCATAAATCTCTCTCCCAAATATTTGCGACTCAGCAAACATCTGTTTACAAGCATGTGGCAATCAATCAGCTTAGTCTCTGTTTTATCAGTTCACAAGGAACTGTTTCCCCCCCCCCCTATTTACATTTTGTACAATAACTCATAAGCAGTCTAGTACATGACAAAACAGCAGACTCTACAACAGTGGTGCTCATTAGGTAGATCGCGATCTACTGGTAGATCGCGTAGGCCGGCCGTCCTGGTAGATCACAGGCAGGGCAGGAGGAAGGCTCAGTCCCACCCCGCAGGCTCCCGACACCGCCCAGGTGCAGAAGGAGGTTGGACTGGATGGCCCTTGGAGGTCTCCTTCTACTCTAGGAACCTATTGTTGTTGTTACTACATTATTATGAGTAGTAGTAGCAGAGGCTGAATGAATATTATCATGATTATTATTATGAATAAATTCAGGGGCTTATTATACTCACATTTAGTTGAATTGAGTCTTAAAATATATTATATGGCTCTCACTGAAATAAATTTCCAAATATTTTGTTTTTATGGCTCTCTGAGTAGTGGGTAGGTAGATCATTTTGACTTGTATGTTTTATAAGTAGCTCGCATGCTGAAAAAGTGTGAGCACCCCTGCTCTACAACATGGCTATTCTCAAATTTGTTTTTTCACTTGCCGCTTATCAGTTAAGATAACCCACAGGAAAGTTACATCAAACTTCTAACCGGAAATGGACCTACTCTGTCCATCTTCACACTCTACTATCTTAGCCCGTTAACTACTGGTTTCTCTACTGTGCATGCTTAGAACAGAATGCTACTTTTTACTGCTGCTCAATTAACCATATCCTTCACAAATCTGTCCTTTGCTTTGAAATTGCCTACCTTCTTTGATTTCAGTTTCCCCTTGCCTCTCTCAATATAGAGCGGAAAGTCATGTGTGTATGTATGTGAGACATAGTGACAATGTGTTGGTTGATGCTAAATCCTAAATCTTTTTAGAGCTTTTTTATTGGTACTCTGAGCAAAATTAGGGCATTCGTGGACATTTCTGGTCTCTATTTTAAGAGTACAGGCAGTTCCCAAGTTACAAACATCTGACTCCTAGTTAAGAACGGAAGTGAGAGGAATCTACTCTTTGGAAGGGAAATCCACTCTTGAAAGGGTTATCACTGGGAAAAGTGTCTCCACTGAAACTTAACCCCCCAATCCTTGTTTCCACAACAAGCCAAATTTTTCAGAATCCAATTATCACAGGGATGGAAAGTGGGGTGAAATCTTCCGAAAGGGGCACAGGCAGCAAAACATACCCTTCCCCATGCTATCCAAAACACACACACACACATTTGGCTGGAGTTACACTTTTAAAAGTACCTGTTACAACTTACTGTACATACAAATTCAACTTAACAACAAACCTACGGAACCTAGCTTATTTGTAACTTCAGGACTCCCTGTACTCTGTTTATATATCACTATGATAAAATTAATGCTTCAGTGTCCAGAAATACAATCAAAATATTTAATTGACCTCAACATCAAAGACTCAGACCCAGTATGTAATTTTGTTCAGTAATTCAAGCTTTCTGGCTAAAAGCTTTCCTATAAAGAAATCATATTGCTCTTACTCTTCAACTCTGAAAGCAGATGTTGACTATCAATTATAGGGTTGGTGATGGTTGAAAAGCAGTGTTTTCCATGCACTTTACTATTGTAAACCCACCTGTTTACAAAACTGTCACTATAGCAATATGATTCAGTTGCCAAAAACCTCATTAAAGGCCGAACAGTTTGGCTGCTGCCCTGAGTGTAAATCTGATCCTGAAGAAATATGCATGTGGACCGCAAGGACACTTTGGCCCTACGAACAGTTTGAGACCTGGCAGGTATTTTGATCTGTGTCGGCAGAGAGCTATTGAGGGAAACAAAACCTTGTGGATCTGTCATAGGATTGCCATTTATTTAGCTTCCTAATGCCTTATGGCTCATACAGAAAGGAAAAGGGGTTCTGGAAATGTTGGTGTTCCAGTTTGTTGTTTTTTCCGATTTTACCTGAATATTCACAAGTTTGTATTCAAACCTCTTCCTTGCAATATCCTGGGTTTCCCTCACTTCCCCCATGCTCTTTCTCTCCCATTTATCACAACACATCTAGACTCAAGCAATATTCAGAATTTGATTTTCTCTTATTTCCATTAAGCCATTGCTGTTGTTGTTGTTTGGTCAAAGTGCTAAAGTGCTCTAGCAATATTAGACTAGATAGATATTAAAATTGGTTTGCTTTGGTGCAAACATTCCTCCTCCCTTTGATTGAAACTGCCCTGAGAGATAGGAATGAAAAATCTGTGATAATGCCAAGAGTTCCAAAGAAATACTCTTTACGCTCTGTGTCTGTTCTGAAATAACCTTCAGTCTACTCCAATAAAGTGCCCCCTGGTGGCACAGCATGTTAAACTGCTGAGCTGCTGAACTTGCGGACCGAAAGGTTGGCAGTTCGAATCTGAGGAGTGAGGTGAGCTCCTGCTGTTAGCCCCAGCTTCTGCCAGCCTAGCAATTTGAAAACATGCAAATGTGAGTAGATGAATAGGCAGGCCCGGATTAAGACCTTTTTGCGCCCTAGGCCACACTTTGGAATTACGCCGCCACTTGGGCCCCGCCCCCAGAGGGAGTGGCGTCGCTCGGGCTGCACTCCTCCTCCCTCCCTTCTTCTAAGACCATGGCGAGTGGTCCCAGCGGCAGCTGCTCGGCGCCCTTCCACGCGGCGCACCATTCACGCAGTACAGCTGCCGCTGCCTTTGGGACACCTTGCCGTGGTCTCAGAAGGCGGGAGGGAAGAGGACCGCAGCTCGAGCGACGCCACTCCCTCCGGGGGCAGGGCCCGAGCGACGTCACTCAGGCTCCGCCCCCAGAGGGAGTGGCGTTGCTCGGGCTTCACACCTCCTTCCTTCTGAGACCACGGCGAGTTGTCCCAAAGGCAGCGGCAGCTGTACTGCGTGAATGAGGCGCTGCGTGGAAGGACGCCGAGCAGCTGCCGCTGGAACAACTCGGCGTGAGTCATCGCCATTTTTTTTGGCCTTGATCTGGTGCCCCCCTCGGCTTACGCCCATAGGCCACGGCCTTGCTGTCCTAAATGATAATCCGGGCCTGTCAATAGGTACTGCTTCTGCGGGAAGGTAATAGTGCTCCATGGAGTCATGCTGGCCACATGACCTTGGAGGTGTCTATGGACAATGCTGGCTCTTCGGCTTAGAAATGGAGATGAGCACCAGAATCGAACACGACTAGATTTAATGTCAGGCAAAACCTTTACCTTTACTCCAATAGATGTTACCCCAAATTATGCATATAAGTGCACACATGGTTTTGGGCTATGATTGTTAAGAGGGAGTTTTAAAAAAAGAATTAATCATTAATCATATTGACTGACCATTTGCAAAACAATTGATTGTAATAAGCAACAAAGAGACAGAGCATAATAACGTGAAAGCCCAGGAAAGGATTTAAGAGATTTGGGGGGGCAGGGGAAGATGTTAAAACCTCTCATGACATGTTTTTCAAAAGTTAAATGCTGCTTAAAGTATGTTAAATAGCTTTTCTTATCCTCCTGCAAAATCCATAGATCATAAGTCCAAACATTGGCTCATCCCAAAATTCAGACCCTCGGGATTAGATAAAGGCGCAAGGGTTGCTTTTCAGAACAGAGCCAATATCACAAGCCCTCCAAAATTAAGCTGATGGGTCTCTTTTAACGAGGGAGGGTTCTAATTAATGTATGAGAGATGAATCAGATGTACAAATTAGTACTTTCACTCCTACTTACATGCATGTAATACAAGCAAAGGAGGCCATAATTTAATTCAGTGTTGCTGATAACTAAGTTACTATAGCTGAAATGGTCAATTTTTCACCATGTTTTCCATTTTCAATGCAGACAGAGTTATGACATCCAGATCGTGGCTGTAGTAGATGAAACGGGTTTTAAGTCTGGGAATATCCTTGATTTAAAGAATCCATTTTTTAGGTAGGTATTGCTGCTTGCTCGTTTCCATAATTTATTATTGAAGTGATAAAAATGTCTAGAAAAGTCTTTATTTCGCAAATTGTAAGTAAAAGTGTTCAATAATGTCCTGTCATAGAACCTATGGTAAATCATTAGTTGTTAACAAGATGTAACCTCAAAACAGCTCCAGCTCAGACTTCCTTTTGAATTGTCTAGGAAATGTCACATACTTTTAGGAAAAGGATGACTTTTGAGATCATAACCTTTTGGAGATTAATTGGCATTCACACCACTTGGAATGAACATAACCCTTTTAAGTATGATCTTCCTGAGAAGAGCTAAAAACGTGTTTGAGTCAATCTTCTCTTTAGTGGTATATATCCACTAGTATTCATGCAAGGCAATTTAGGTTTCTCAGTTGTTAGGCTGATATACCTAGTTATCTCTCTGAACTGTTAGGAACAAAAATTATGCCAATGCACAAAATATATTGCAGATCTCCAGAAGTGTTCTTTCAGTTGCCCAAAAACATAAAATATATTTCCCCAGTCACTACATAGGAATCGCTGCACTTCGCAATTATGAGCCATACTCAGCATTTTGTTGTTCAGCCATGATATTGTTTTCAATTATTTTGTTGTTTGATTTTGTTTATTGATATTAGATATTGACTGTTTTTTCGTGCTTGTTTTAACATGTATTTGTTTGGGCATGTCCCTTTGTAAGCCGCTCCTAATCCCTTCGGGAAGATGGAGGTGGGGTATAAAAATTAAGTTGTTGTTGTTATTATTACTACTACTATTAGTATTATTATTTGGTTTTAAATCATGCTTCCAAGTGACAAAATAAATAGTCATAGTTAAGTCCCCAGTTTTAAAACCTTTTGCTTAACAGCGACCAGACGCAGGGCTTTTGTGGTTGTGGCGCCATCCCTCTGGAACGCCCTGTCACCAGAAGTTCGCGCCCTGCGGGATTTATCAGCTTTCCGCAGGGCGTGTAAGACATACCTGTTCCGGCAGGCATTCGAATTTTGTTAATGCTGTTTTAAATTGTTTTTATTGTGCTTGTTTTTGTCTTGTGAGCCGCTCCGAGCCCCTGGGGTGTGGCGGCATATAAATTTGAATAATAAATTAATAAATAAATAATTGGTTTACTTACAAACTTCATGTATTCAGTATACAGGCACGTTGCATATCAGCTGAAAGTTTAAACAGTAAGTTCTCAAAGGCATTCTGTTGCAGTCTCTTCTCTGTCTTATGTCTAAAGCATGGTGAACACTGACTATACAATACTGGCTGAACACAACACAACACAATACTGACTTCTAAAATGGAGTTTCAGTCAGAATAGTCCCAGATCCGATCACATGGTCTGCAGTCCCTCCCACAACATCAAACAACATAGAGTTAAGGGAGCTGCATACCAAAACATGCATATATAATACAGTAAGCAATCTGAATTATATACGGTACAAAACAACTGCTATAGGAGGCATGTAGAAGGTTGCTATTTCCAACACATACTGCTTGTGAACCTTACACCTGATGGTTATTATTTTCCCAGATTATAGCTATGTCGAGGTTTTGCTCCTTGGTACATTTGTCTAGGAGCAAGGAAGTGTGCTTAGAAAGGATTGAAATGTTCTCTCAAAATGCCATGTCCTTATGAATTGCGGGGGGGTTTTCGTGCTATATACCTAGCATTTCCACAACTGCCCACTCTTCCTTTTGGATTATTGAATAGCTGTTGTTTTTAATATGCCTTATATTTGTGCCACTCGTTGTGCTGACATAAGTCTAGAGATAATGAAATCGATGAGATGAAAGATAGTAGTCCCATCAAAGACTGTTGACTAAACTGTGTACTGAAGGAGGGTGAGATCTTAGGGCCAAGGCTGCAAATGCAAAGCTTACTGTCTAGCTTCATCATTCCTTATATCTGGAACAGAATCAAAATATACTTAAAGGCAGACCATTCTGCCATGCGAAAGCTTTCATTAAATGATGTAATGTGCAATGAGTTACTTCCTACTGTTAAAATTGCAAGTGCAAGAGTGAAGTTGTAAGATGTGAAAAGGAAGGAAATCATATTTTCTAGAGAGAGCATAATAATAATATAATAATATGCTTTATTTATATTCCTCTTTTCTCACCCCGAAGGGGACTCAGAGCGGATTACAGGTACACATACTTAGCAGACAATCCCTGCCGTTTCCACAAACACACATATAGGCAAACAGAGGCAAACTCCGGCCACCAGGGGGAGCTGACGCACTCCTCATCTTTCAACGTTCCCAGCGTCATTTGTTGTTCCTTCCGCATTCCTCAGCGTTCCTGGAGTTCTTTAATGGCCTAATAATTCAGTCAAAATTTGCCTCCCCACTTAATGTGGTACCTTTATCTCCTACTTGACAAATGCAACTGTCTTTCGGGCTGCAAAGGTCAACAGCAGGCTACACTTAAAGGTCGAGCACCCACCTTGACCCAGGCAGGCCTCAAACTCATGACCTATTGGTCAGAGAAATCTTATGCAGCTGACACTTAGCCAGCTGCACCACATTCCCGGTATACTCTTCTGTCCTCTCCAAAAATGAGTGACAAAAGGGTTGAATTGTTCTTGTGAGACTTTGAAAATGGAGATTGATGGTTATCCAGATACACATCAAAAAAGAATGTGAGACTAGGAAGTGTTAAGTAATACAGATCGGATAAAGGGGTAGAACATACAAAGCTTGGGTCTTTTCCAATTTGCCAATAAATCATTGGATATATCTGAGCACATCTGCTGTTAGTACAACCACAGATACCAAAGTTAGGGGTATGGATTCGGACTTAATTGTTACAGCACCAGAAGTAAGCCCAATATAAAGTATTACCAATTTTTACTTACTTATTTATTTATTTATAGTATTTATATATTTTCTCACCTGGGGGGTCAAAGCAGTTTACACAGAAATAGTGGCAAAATTCAATGGCTTACATATGTACATCACAAATAAATACCATATAACTTAGCATAAAATCAATAAGTCACTATACCATAAGATAAGATACTTCAGGGAGTATTCACACCCATTTTTCCCCTTAGCAGTATTCTGTATACAGAATGCTTTATAAAGAGATGGTGGAGCATCTTTTGTATCTCCCTCTACGATCCACCTTGGAGGTTAAGATCTTCTGGGGAGGCCCTGCTCTCAGTCCTACCTCCTTCGCAGGTGCAGTTGGGGATGAAAGACAGGACCTTCTCAGTGGTGGCCCCTCGGCTGTAGAATTCCTTCCTGCCCAGCAAAATCAGATCAGCTCCATCTCTCCCAACCTTCAGAAAGAAATTAAAAATGTGGCTGTGGGATCAAGCTTATGGACAGTAATTTTTCAGTCCAATAAGTGAATACGGAATCGTGTAATTATGACTGGAACCGTTTTGGATTCTGATTTTGGCCTGCGTGGGTTTAATAATAGGTTTTAATGTTGAGATGTATTTAACTTTTTAGTTTTTAGCGTATGTTTATTTTATTTCTATGTGTGTTTTTGCGGCATCTAATTGTTGCCCGAGTCCTCTTCAGGTGAGAAGGGCAGAGTATAAATGCAATAAATAAATAAATTTATATTAAGAGATGATGCAGTGTGTTTCAATTCATATTTTTGAAATGTTTTTGAAAGGTATGCTTAACTGATACGATATACAACTCCGAGAAGAACAGCCAGGATTACAACTCAACCAAGTGTGTGAGAAGCTGAAAACGATAACGTCGAGCAACTTGTTACTTCTGTGAAATCCGTCTGTATGTATCAAAAGGAAATATTTTATGCAAATAGTATAAGAAGGTGTTTGTGCCATTTCCTCTTCCTTTTTCGAATTGACATGCCAACCTTAAAACATGTCTGCCTGGAAAGCATTTCCCACTGTGCTGAATGATGCTTGGCTGATGCATTTGCTTGGAAATCTATTCCTCTTGAAATCAGTGGGGATGAGGCATAAGGAGTGGAAAGTTATTTCCACATTTAAATCATTGTATTCTTTGTTCTGGTGGATCAAAATAGTATTGTTATCTGATGAGCTAAGCATTGCTTTTTGGTTTGTCGAATGCCAACACTCCTTGTTTTGTTTTCTTTTCCCTTAAAGGGATTTTCTTAACAAAACCTACCTCATGGTTCCATACATATATAGGATGTACGGGAGTAGTGTGAATACAACACCCAGCTCATATGTAACTCTGTCTCAGTATTTGCAAGATGTGAGCAAAAGTGGGCATTTCTCAGGCTATCTCTGTAGCCCACCACCCTTTCAAATTCCCTAAACTGTCTTTATCTGCTCCATCCACTCCAAAATAAGTTAAAATGGCGTATTGACTTTTCTGTAAAACTTCAGGTGCAACTGACCTTTTAGTTACCAGGCTGCCATTGAACATTGAAAACAACACTTTCTGACTACTACCAGTTCTGTATAGGGTATATATTTATATTTTTTGCTGTGCAGCCCTTTAATGGGAGCAGTACATTGCCCCTGTCCCCGGTGAAGTGGCTCCTCCCCAACTAGAGCTTATTCCCAGCTGGCCAACAATGAACTGTTATTGTTTCATAGCAATATGTGACACTAAGCACATTACCTAGCAGATATTTCTGATTGACATCCCCAATTCCAGCCCAGACATCCCCAATTCTGGACTGTCCTGAGTCGGCCGTCACAGATTCGTAAAATAAACTCTATGAAGAGAAACAGCAGCAGAATAACTTTAGCTGCCTCTGCATTTCTGTATATTTCATACATTATGTACATTATGTCAATTGCAATTGTATATTTAATATTTCCAATAATAAATTTTAAATATAAAATATGACTATTGTTGTGGTCTGTGGACTTGTTTTAGACGTGTTATCTTCCTGTCTCTCAAATGCAGTGTCTATTTTGTCTGTTTATCGGCTTTGCAAGCAATGTTTCTACCCACCATCAATCCATGTATTCAGCCCCGAAGTGCTGTTTGATGGGTAGAGTCATTTCCTAGGATTTTGCCAATGATTATTTGCAGCACCACTCAGCAGTACAAAAAGAAAAGTATACAACTGGCTGGCGTTGACTGTGGAAGTAATGAGGCTCGGCTGTATTTCTGCTCTTTTAAAAGATGTGGTTATTCATCCTGTCGGCTTCCAGAAAATGCAACGTTGTGAAAAAAAACTGTGCGGAATGTGCCCACTGGGAATGAATTTGCATTTCTTGAGTGACCAAATAACAGTTTGCTATCAGGTTAATCAAAAACACCAATTACATTGTAATACAGTGGGCTCTTGGTATGCACTGCTGTTTTGTTCCAGGACATACCCCGCCCCCAAATATTAAAATTCCTATTATATACAGTGGTGTAATAAAATGGCATCCCTTATATTGCTCTTTATTTACTATCCTGATTTTACAGTTTTAAAATACTTCAAACTAATTCAACCAGAGAAGTCAGCCATAGCAGAGCACCTGATAAACCAACCTGGATACGGCATATTATTTGAGAACACAGAAATGCTGGACCATGCTAACAACCACCATGTCAGACTACACGGAGAAGCCATTGAAATCCACAAGAATGTGGACAATTTCAACAGGAAAGAGGAAACCATGAAAATGAACAAAATCTTGCTACCAGTATTAAAAATTCTCAAATCAGGACAGTAATTTTTAAAAAAACACCCCAAAAACAGGAAAATTCCAGACATGAAACAATCAGGCCCAGATAACACCTCCCAACAAAAGATTCCCCCAGGCAGGAAGCAGCCAGGCTTTGAAACTGCAAGGCCATTCAGTGCTAATCAAGATGGCCAATTGAAACATTCACACTTCCCTCAAACAGACAAGAGTTCTTTCTCCCACCCTGGACATTCCACAGAGATATAAACCTCACTTACCTAACTTCCAGCAGAACCTTCAACCTCTGAGAATGCTTGTCATAGATGTGGGCAAAACATCAGGACAGAATGCTTCTGCAACATGGTCATACAGCCCAGAAAACTCACAACTACCCAATTTTTTTTCAGTTCAAAATTTAACAAATCGAGCACATCTTTCCCATCGTAATTGGGGCAGAAAGAACTGGAGTACTGATAGATTTTTCCATCTTTCTTTCACTGATGCTGCATCTACACATAACAGCTAATGTTCATTGATAAGTTTTCTATACAATATCTAAAGACAAATGTGAAACAAATAGCACTAATAGCACCGATCTCCTTGGTACACCGAAGATTTGAGGTCGATGAAGCGGGAAAAGAGACGGCTAGAGAGCGTGTGGAGGGAACTCCGCGACGGAAGTTCATTATCAGCTTATAAGCTATTTAAAAAGGCTTATGAGCATGCTGTCAAGGCAGCAAAAAACACTCACTACGCTGCCTTGATAGCGTCTGCTGTCTCCCACCCGGCACAATTGTTCAGAGTAATTTGGTCCTTGACGACGGTCCCTACCGTCCCAAAAAATGATGATCAGACCCTTACTGCCGATGCTTTTCAGAGTTTCTTCGCAGACAAGATACTGAGCCTCCGCCGGGACCTCCCTGCCACGATTGATACAGTAAGGGAGCTTGAGACTCCGTGGCCCTCCGCTGGGCCCACCTTCGACCGGTTTCGGCCACTGGACGCAGATGCTGTCGATAAGATTGTGACTGCAGCCAGCCTACCACCTGCTCCCTCGACCCGTGCCCCTCCTGGCTTGTTAGATCTTGCCTGGAGGGGTTACGTGGGCCTCTGTTGAACATCATCAATACCTCCCTTGAGCAAGGAGTGTTTCCAGAGTGCTTGAAAGAGGCGGTGGTGGCTCCATTGCTGAAAAAACCGACATTAGACCCTGCCGTTCCCTCCAACTACCGACCAGTGTTGAATCTTTCATTCCTGGGGAAGGTAGTTGAGAGGGCAGCAATGGAGCAGCTGCAGTCCTTAGACGATGCAATATGGCTAGACCCCTTCCAGTCAAGCTTCCATTCGCGGCACGGGACGGAGACGGTCCTGGCGGGTCTGCGCTGCTCGTGTTATTGGACCTCACGGCAGCGTTTGACATGGTCGACCACAATCTTTTGATCCACCGCCTGGCCATGGCTGGAGTGAGGGGGACGGCCCTGAAATGGCTGTCCTCCTTCCTCCACCATCGGTCTCAGCGGGTGAGGAGGGGAGAAGTGGTCTCCGAGGGCTCCCCATTAGTTTCTGGAGTTCCTCAGGGGGCCATTCTCTCCCCTCTATTATTTAACATCTACATGCAGCCACTTGCACAGCTGGTGCGGAGATTTGGGCTTGAGTGCCATGAGTACGCCGATGACACTCAGCTCATTCTGAGGATGGAGGGCGGGTCTGGATCCGTCCCCGATAATTTCCAACACTGCCTTGAGGCCGTTACTGGATGGCTGCGAGCCAGTAGGTTGAAGGTGAATCCAGCGAAGACAGAGATCTTGTGGTTGGGTCGTCCGGGTGATGGGGATGTCCAGCTTCTGACCCTGGACGGTGTGGCGCTATGCCCATCGCCTTTTGTAAAGAGCTTGGGAGTTCATTTGGACTCCCAATTGACCATGGAGACCCAGGTCTCCATGGTCAGCAAAACAGCTTTTTTCCATCTTAGACAGGCAAGGCGGCGGGCCCCTTATCTATCCCGTAACGACCTGGCCACGGTGATGCAAGCCACGGTCATCTCGAGACTTGACTACTGTAACGCACTCTACGTTGGCCTTCCTCTGTCGGTGACCAGCTTAAGCTGGTGCAGAACACTGCCGCCCGACTTCTGTCTGGTACTCCAGCAGGTTGTCACATAATACCTACCTTGCAGGATCTGCACTGGCTCCCAATTGAGCACCGGATCACCTTCAAAATGTTGGTACTTACCTTTAAGACCTTGCACGGCCTGGGGCCAGTGTATCTGAGGGACCGTCTCTCCCCATATTGCCCTATGAGATCACTCCGGTCTGAAAATACCAACCTGCTGGTTATCCCATCGGTGAAGTCATTTAAGCTACTGGCAACCCACAGGAGAGCGTTCTCCGTGATTGCTCCCACACTGTGGAACGCCCTCCTGGCTGAAACGCGTGCTCTCCAGGACCTCTTGCCCTTCAGGCGGGCATGCAAGATGTATCTCTTCTAACAGGCCTTTGGCCTATAGGCTCCGCTAGTACATAGCCACCGATACTGTGGTATACCGCATTATGTTGTGCTCTGCATTTTGCACATCATGCTGTATTTTAATCTTGATGTTTTAAATTTGTGTTGTATTTTAATGTGTACTAATGTGTTTTAATGTTTTTATTGTATTTTACTTGTTGTGAGCCGCCCCGAGCCTTCCGGGAGTGGCGGCCTAGAAGCCTAATAAATAAATAAATAAAATTTTACCATACCATTGATGAGGAACCTGCTAAGGAAAATATGTCTTACAAGCTGTATGAGTTATAGAATCAAAACCTCAGTTTTCTTGAGCATCCCAGTTTTTCTGCTTTGCCATAATCTTCATAACTTTTCCTTCTAACAATAACACTAGAGCCTCTAATGGCCAGGACTCATTGTCTTCCGCATCATCATATATTAGTTTTGGAAGGAAAAAGAACCCAAACAGGCTGAATACACTTGGCAGACCTCTATCCTCTATTTTTCTTGCTTTTCTTTTCTCTTCTGCACTCCGTAGTTGTATATGGACTCCGAAAGAGTCATTTCACTTTAAACAGTGCCAAACAGATGAAGACTTGTTCCAAAAAATTCCCGTCCCAAACCAGAGGTGTCTGGAGAGGCATAGCAGAAATGGCACACTCTGCTATCTAAGCTTTCTTCTTTTTTCCTGATGCAGTGCTACGTACATTTTTGCTTTAAGAGAACTACAGGAAATTATTGTTCAGCAATTATGAACTTGGATGGAATTCTGGCAACTGGCACCTACTCTTAGGGTCATAGTGTGCACCTACACTGTAGAATTGATGGTGATGATGGTGGTGATGGTGATGTTTATTTATACCCCTCCCCACTTCCTTTATTCTTCACAAGGAGACTACATGATTCCATAGCATTGAGCCATGGCAATTAAAATGGGGTCAAACTACATTAATTCTACAGTGTGGATACACCCTTAGAAGTTCTTATCTCAGCTGTAAATTACAGTTTGCCATTTCTATTAATAAATGTTGATGCTTATAGAACTTGGATGCGCCACTGTGGAGCCACGCTTTAGCACAGCAGATTAACCACCAGCTGCAGTAAATCTTACTAATCTAAAGGTTGACAGTTCAAAGCCTGAATCAGGGTGAGCTCCTGGCCTTTAGCCCAGCTTCTGCCTACCTAGCAGTTTCGAAAACAGCTATGTGGGTAGATAAATAGGTACTGCTTTAAAGCGGGGAGAGGTTTCAGGTACCCACAAGGAAATGCCAGAAAAATGCCGGTGATTCAATCAGGGAGGAAGTTTATGAACAAAGTTCTTCAGCAGGGAAAGTGGAGCAACAGCACCCCCTGTGGCCGGAACCAAGCACAGCCTCCAAGATGCCAAAGATGGGAAAGCCTCTATATATATACACACACACACACACCTGAGTCCCCTTCAGGGTGAGAAGAGTGGAATATAAATACTGTAAATGAAATATGTATGCATTTATAAATGAAATATGTATGCATTTATTTATTTCAGCCCCGCCTTCCTCAACCTGGAGGAGACACAAGACGGCTTTACACACAGGCAATGATTTGATGCCTTAAAACACAATGTACACTTAAATAAATATTAAAATAGAATTTAAAAACATTAAAAACAATTAAAACATTTTAAAACAATACATTAAGAGTTCTACGAACGTAATCCAGGCCATTCCAATGGCCATTGCACAGTGTTCCAAGTCTATCTGTTGCACAAGTTCTCTAAAGGTTTGGTCACAAAGCCACATTTTCCCTCTCTTGCAGAAGGTCAGGAGGGAGGGGGTTGATCTAAAATCCCTGGGGAGGGAGTTCCACAGCCAAGGGGCCAACACTGAGAAGACCCTGTCTCTCGTCTCCGCCAATCGCGCTTGCGAGGGAGGCAGGACCGAGAGTGGAACCATATTATAAGGCTGTTTAGACACCAGCATTGCTTTGTGTTATTTGCCTGCTTTTTTCCAAAGCACCCCCTGTGGCACAACACACACAAAAAAACCTTCTGTCTGTGTCTATCCCACCCTTCCCCCCCCACGTTCACATTGAATGTCTTTCCTTCGGTTTTCTCTCCTTCCTACTATCCTATACCCAAAATTGTTCCACCTCTTTTACTGTTACTGGACCCTAAATATATATTTTTTAAAAAGATTTTAAAAAAACCTTCTGTCTGTGAAAAACGATTGAATGGAATATGAATAAATTGTTATTATTACAGTATATTATTCAGGTCTGAGAGGGCCAGGATTTTGCCCCATTGTCCCCCTTCCAGCCCTGACAGATGGGACCATTGTTACAAAAAGGCAGCCAGCAAAATCCTCTGGATGAGCCGAAGGTGCCTTTTAAAGAACTGCATTTGGCAGCGGCTCAGACCATCAAGTAGAAGGGCATTCATCTCTAGAGAGAATTAGCCGAAAATAAGCAGGGAATAATGACCCTCAAAATGGCAGCTTTCCAAGTGCTTCTGGCATTTTAAAAAACGACCGCAACACGCACTCAGCTGATTGCAGCGCTTTTTATGAAAAGCACATAATTGTCCTTCTACGTTAAAATTAATATTTTGAGCTTTTTAGGTGTTACTCAGTCATTAGAAAGTGACATTTCCATTACGAGATCCCATTTGGCTGGAGTAACATTTACATTCTCAAGCAATGTGTGGGTCAATGGCTCTTCTTGCTATCTATGGATTTCTGGTAACAATCTTTACCGTTTTACCCCATTTCCCACTTGCTTGGATTATACAAACATGACTTCAATCGAGGCTTAAAATGGGGCGTGGAGATAGAAATAAGGTGTGTACACTGTCTGGCCCCTGAACTCCTTTGAGAAAGGATAGAATCAAATGAATTAACATTTAAGATGGGCAGAAAATAAACTGTTATGTCCTTTCTTAGAAGCCTGCAGCTGTTACCCAAGCTTTACACATCCTCAGCTTCTCAAATGTCATGGTTAATAGCCCTGAAAAAAACAACATGGATCTCTCAAGGGGCCTCTAAGGACATAACTTGTGGTCTAAAAGGAAACAATCGTCCTCCAACAAAGGGACATTTAATTGCGTGGAATATCGGCATGTACAAGAGGGCTTTGCAATCCAGATAGGAACCTTGGAGGGAAATGCTCAAAGAAGAGATTATGCAAAGTTCATAGCTCTCTTAAAAGCAATGATTGTTTACTAGGATCTGGATTTTCCTTCTGCTTTTGTGGTTTCCTCAAAATTTGAAATGCCCCCATAGACATTGAAAAAACCCCATTCTCCAAGCACCACAAGGATAACATGTATTTTAATATGCTGTTCGAAGATGTTTTTAAAATTTGTATAGCATTGAATCTGAGTCCCTCCATGGAGGTGAGAAGGTCGGGGTACAAAAATGTTAAATAAATACATAAATAAGGGCCCCCCATAACGGAGCTAAAATCATCCCTTCCCATTATGACAGGCTGATTCTGGAAAAAAAAACTTACAGCAAGCAGCTGGGAAATTATCCTGTTTTCTCTCCATACTTTTTGTAGAGGGTGGATTGTAAATTTGGATTAAAAACAATTTCAGTCTGAGTTGCTGTGAGTTTTCCGGGCTGTACGGCCATGTTCTGGAAGCATTTTCTCCTGACGTTTCACTCACATCTATGGCAGACATCCTCGAAGGTTGAGGGGTCTGTTGGAAACTAAGTGTAAAAAATCACCGCCTACTGCTAGCGTCTTCACTTGAAGATCTTTTTTTCAATCAAGCTGCCACCATAACAATCTTGGCCACCCAATGTGAGGGGTTTATTTTGAGGCTTGTGTTTTGAAATGATGTCACAGATAGATTTGTAAGGAGGAACTTCAATAGTTTATTTTTAACAACACCGTGGAGGTTTCAAAGTATTCAGAGCTTAGCTGGTTACAGTAACTTCAGAGAGGTACAGATCTTAAGGTTTCTTATTCCTTAAACACAATGTTTGATTGTATCTCTTCAAACACTAAATCAATACTATATTTTGCCTCAATAGGCTTCCTATCAATATATTAGGTTAACTTCCCAGCCTAACCTATAAACAGCGGTTCATAGGCTTTCTAAGCCTATACTGCCTTTCTGCAGTATCTAAAACCAGCCTTTTCTATTTCCCTCAGAAAAGACAACAACAACAACTCTTTAAATTGCTACCAGCTAGTCTAACAGCTCCTGACTGACTCCAGAAATTCAAACTTGGTCCTGCTAAAGCCAGTGTTAGGCTCCACCTCCTGTTGTCATAGCAACCGAACATCTCAGAGGCTGTGCACTTCAATATTCCCCGTTAACCCTTTGTAGTCTGTTTAGCATATAACAATACAATACAAATGTAATAATACAAACCACACATTTAACCATAAAATAAATACAAAACACTCAATACATATAGTGACTTCACTACACTAAGCAAGTAAGGTTTATATATCTGTGGAAAGTCCAGGGTGGGAGAAAGAACTCCTGTCTACTTCGAGGCAGGTGTGAATGTTGCTATTGAGCTCGAACCCGAGAGATCAGCTCTCTGATTTGACCTGCAGCAGGGAGTTCCAACATTCCTGCATGCTTTGTGTGGTCTAGCCTCATAAGGAACAAAGGCTGGGACTACAGCTCAGAAGACCTTAAGTTATTCTTTTCCTTCTATTATTATGCCCCTCTTGACCCGCAACTTTGTAGCACATCCTCAGTCAATAACACTTCAGATTGCAACATTTTCCCCTTCAGCAAATATACAAAGTGTCCCATATGGCTCAGCAATCACAGATCCTGATACAATAATCTTTTCTGGGCTGAGGAGCACTGCTAGCCCACCTGGGATGCCTCTCTGGCATCTTGGGGAGGCCGGAACTGCACTCCTTAAAACTGCTTAAAAATGGCTTCCCCATCATCCGCGTCTAACCGACTCAGTTTCAATTTCATATTTTTCTTTGCCTTATTCTAAGACTTTCTGTCTTATTTTCAAAATGGACCGCATGGCCCCATCAAGGTGGCCAGTCTCCCACCCTGGAAAACTCACAGACAATGCCTGCAATGATTCCAGCCATTAAAACCTTCAACAACAAGATTATTGTTGTTATGTGTCTTCAAGTCATTTCAGATTTAGTGGGACCCTAAGTCTAAAGTTTAGGGCAGGAGTCGGGTGAATGACCTTGAAGGTTTGAGGGCCTCTGATATAGATACACCCCCCATTAGTCATTGCTAATTGATAAGATCCCTGTTCTCATCTATTGTAATAGATAACAACCATACACATTTTGCATATCCATATTTTTGTAATATTAAACTTCAGCTTGATCATGGCCAATATGGCAGAATATGAGAATAATTTGCTGTACCTGAACTCGGTAAGATATAGATCTTTTTACCTGATGTTGAAGGACACAGCACAGACTTGGCTAGTCCTAGTTTTGGCCCATAGGTGTTCCTAGCATGTGTATCGGGATTGCATATAATCACAACAAAACGATTAATCCTTTAATCCTCTTTTCTCTTTCCACTGTTGGGAACACTGCAGAACAGAATTTTAAAAGCTTATAAACCGAATCTCCAGAGTAACTTTGTTTTTTCAAAAATTGTTTACTAAGAAAGCAATTAAAAGGGAGCCCGAAGGACAGAACAGTCTGACATCAGAGTCTCCTATTTATGCAAAATCCTACTGGGGAGCATTTCCCCTCCCCTAAAAAGCCTTTTGTTTCTCCTTTTGAGAAAGATTTTGCCATCAGGTAACAAGACCATGATGGGTCTAAATGTCCCCCAACAAGAATGGAGAGATTTGTGGGATGAAACAGTTATGACTCCACTCCCATCTACAGCCAAAGACACACTTCCAACATCTCTATCCCCTTCCCAAAGCATACCAAAATTTGATCTCGTAAGGGGAAGCGCCATGGAAACTTCAGGATAGCATGGGGACGTGACCTGTTCATACTGCCAGATTATGGCTTTATGATTCCACTTTAACTGTTACAGCTGCATTCTGAAGTTGGTAGTTTGAGAAGTCTATGCAGCTAAATCTAAATCTCTAAATCACACATCCGGCTCTGACAGTAAAAGAGGAATCATAGTGCCATAACTACTGGCACAAAAGGGCCCAAGGAGAGGAAACTCAATTTTCATCTAAGATCTCAAAGGGGAACTTATTTATTTTTATTTACGTCATTTATATTCCGCCCTTCTCACCCCGCAGGGGACTCAGGGCAGATCACAATGCACATATACAGGCAAACATTCAATGCCATTGACATACAATATATATAAACAGACATAGAGGCATTTTAACATTCCAGAAATCAGTTAAATTTAGCCCCTCCACAAAGTGGTACCTAAATTTCCTACTTGATAGATGCAACTGTCTTTTGGGTTGCAAAGGTTGACAGCAAGCTACACAAATTGGTTGAGAGCTCAGCCCGACCTGGGCAGGCCTCGAACTCATGAGCTTCTGGTCAGTAGAGATCTTATGCAGCTGACACCCAGCCAGCTGCGCCACATTCCTGGTGTCTATACTATCCCCCCAACAACGTGGCCCATTCCAAAACGAGTCTACACCATGACCACTGCATCCTGGAGGAATAAGTTCTCGGACTTCGCATGGATACGGGAAATCATGGATAACAACAAACCCTATATTAATGAATGACTTCTGACCCAATAATACCATAGAATCACATGAGAGCACCTAGAAAATGCCTACAGAGAACAATTTTTTTCAGACGTGAATAAATGAAATGGTTGTATGCCTAATTGAGAACCTGGGGCTATTTAACAAGTGGCTGGCTATGTGGCTGTAGCCAGACGTTTTTCTACTCTCCCTACCCTCGACCAGACACACTGTATGCCTATGGGAGGAGGCTTCAGAGGTTTCATCATCATCATCACCATCACCACTGTGGCCAAGTGTGATTGTATTTCAGAAGTAGAGTCTTGGCGATAGGTCCATAAGTGACTGTATAGACCAGGGTGCTCACACTTTTTCAGCATGCGAGCTACTTATAAAACAACCAAGTCAAAATGATCTACCTACCCACTACAAAAATGTAAAACATAAAACTATTTTCAAATTTATTAAGGAGTCTTTGTATGTATGGCCATCCAGCCATAATAATAATAATAATAACCATCTCTAGTCCAAGGACCTTCTGCCTTCATGCAGCAAAATCACAATCAAAGCACCTCAGACAGATGGCCACCCAGTCTCTGTTTAAAAGCCTCCAAAGAAGGAGCCTCCACCACGCTCTGAGGCAGAGAGTTCCACTGCTGAACAGCTCTTTCCGTTAGGAAGTTTTTCATGTTCAGGGGGAATCTCCTTTCTTGTCGCTTGAAGCAATTGATTTTGTCATTTGGGAGTTGTAGTTGCTGGGATTTCTAGTTAACCCACAATCAAAGAGCATCCTGAACTCCACCAATAATGGAATTTAACCAAACTTGGCACACTGAACTCTCCTGAGACCATCAGAAAGTACTGAAAGGGTTTGCTGGGCATTGACCTTGAGTTTGGGAGTTGTAATTCTCCTTCATCCAGAGAGCACTGTGGACTCAAATAATGATGGATCTGGACCATCATTTCAGCTAGTGGTCTTGGTTTCTTCCAGAATACTGACTTTTGTCCGTTTGTCTTCCCAAAAGATTTGCAGGATTTTTCGGAGGCAACGCTGATGCATTATTTCCAGAAGTTGAGACATTTAACCCTAAGGTTAGGCGTATTTGGATGTGGAATGCCTAACTGTAACAAAATTCTGAACGGAGAATGCCACACCTTGGGATGCAACCTGTGTTTTCCGGATGCAACAATGCAATGCTCCTTTCCCATGTCAAGAACCCATTTTTCGACAGCTCACTCTGTTGTCTCTCTGTTGTAATATTTTCTGCTGTTCTGTTCATTAGATAAGAATACAGCACCCCTTACTCCATTACCTTCAGTTTTTGTTCTTTTTTTGGACTTTATCACACTATTCCACTATAGTTGCTATATGTTGAAAATGAATACATAGGTTGAACACCTTCAATAATGCAATTAATGTGTATTCAGATGTCTTTGGCTACAGGTGACAGTACATGAGATGCCAGCGACACCTGGTGGTGAGTGTGTGCCTTCAGGTCACCTGTTTATTGCCCTCCAGCTGTTTGGGACTCCAACTCCCAGGAGGCCTGGCCAGCTTGTCCAATGGTCAGGAATTCTGGGAGCTAATAATAATAATAATAATATTTATACCCCACCCCATCTCCCCAATGGGGACTCAGAGCGGCTCACACAAGGCCAAGCCCAAACAACAAATTACAATGAAATAAAATCAAAACACCAGCAATGAACACAATTAAAAAAAATACATACATATAAATAAAAACAATATACAACTAGATATCTAAAATCACAAAGACAGGGCAGGCAGCAAGCACATATATAAAATGTTAAAACTCAGATTGGGATACTCAAAATAGCATCCTTTACAGGGAAAACATCCTTTATGGGGGGAGGGACTCAGAGAATGGGGACATTGAGGAGAGTCCAAAACAGCTGGAGGGCCACAGGTTGAAGAGCGCTGACTTATGGCAACTCCATGAATTTTATCAGGTTTCCTTAAGTAAGGAATAATCAGAGGTGGGTTTTGCTTATTCTTTCCCCTGATATACAGGCCAAAGCACAGGCATGGGCGAACTTCAGCTCTCCAGGTATTTTGGATTTAAACTCCCACAATCCTTAACACCTGGTGGGAGTTGAAGTCTAAAACACATGGAGAGCTGAAGTTTGTGGGTTGTTGTGTGTTTTCCGGGCTGTACGGCCATGTTCCAGAAGGATTCTCTCCTGATGTTTCGCCTGCATCTATGGCAGGCATCCTCAGAGGTTGTGAGGTCTTTTGGAAACTAGGAAAATTGTGTTTATATATTTATAGATCTATACCTCCAACTCTTGCTGTTGGAGGTTGGTGTGAATGTTTCAATTGGCTTCCTTGATTAGCATGTAATGGCCTAGTAGTTTCAAGATCTGGCTTCTTACTGCTTGAGTGAATCCTTTGTTACCTCCAATTTTTGCCTGTTGGAGGTTGGTGTGAACGTTTCAATTGGCTTCCTTGATTAGCATGTAATGGCCTAGTAGTTTCAAGGTCTGGCTTCTTACTGCCTGGGTGAATCCTTTGTTACCTCCAACTCTTGTCTGTTGGAGGTTGGTGTGAATGTTTCAAGTGGCTTCCTTGATTAGCATTTCATGGCCTAGTAGTTTCAAGGTCTGGCTTCTTACTGCTTGAGTGAATCCTTTGTTACTTCCAACTTTTGCCTGTTGGAGGTTGGTGTGAATGTTTCAGTTGGCTTCCTTGATTAGCATTTAATGGCCTAGTAGTTTCAAGGTCTGGCTTCTTACTGCTTGAGTGAATCCTTTGTTACCTCCAACTCTTGCCTGTTGGAGGTTGGTGTGAATGTTTCAAGTGGCTTCCTTGATTAGCATTTAATGGCCTAGTAGTTTCAAGGTCTGGCTTCTTACTGCTTGAGTGAATCCTTTGTTACCTCCAACTCTTGCCTGTTGGAGGTTGGTGTGAATGTTTCAAGTGGCTTCCTTGATTAGCATTTAATGGCCTAGTAGTTTCAAGGTCTGGCTTCTTACTGCTTGAGTGAATCCTTTGTTACCTCCAACTTTTGCCTGTTGGAGGTTGGTGTGAACGTTTCAATTGGCGTCCTTGATTAGCATTTAATGGCCTAGTAGTTTCAAGGTCTGGCTTCTTACTGCTTGAGTGAATCCTTTGTTACCTCCAACTTTTGCCTGTTGGAGGTTGGTGTGAACGTTTCAATTGGCGTCCTTGATTAGCATGTAATGGCCTAGTAGTTTCAAGGTCTGGCTTCTTACTGCTTATCCTTTGTTACCTCCAACTTTTGCCTGTTGGAGGTTGGTGTGAACGTTTCAATTGGCGTCCTTGATTAGCATTTAATGGCCTAGTAGTTTCAAGGTCTGGCTTCTTACTGCTTGATCCTTTGTTACCTCCAACTTTTGCCTGTTGGAGGTTGGTCATTTAATGGCCTAGTAGTTTCAAGGTTTCAATTGGCTTTACCTCCAACTCTTGCCTGTTGGAGGTTGGTGTGAGCATGTAATGGCCTAGTAGTTTCAAGGTCTGGCTTCTTACTGCCTGGGTGAATCCTTTGTTGAGAAGTGATTAGCTGTCCCTGATTGTTTCTTGTCTGGAGTTCCCCTGTTTGAGTGTTGTTCTTTCTTTCTTTCTTTCTTTCTTTCTTTCTTTCTTTCTTTCTTTCTTTCTTTAGGTCCATTTAATTCACCAGTTCCTCCTCCAACCAATGTCTTGCTTGTTTTAATCATATTCATAGATAGAGGGCAACAGGAAAAAAAATCCCATTGGTTTCAGTGGAGTTAAAGAGACAGGTACAGAATGCATCTTCAGCAGTAGAAAAAACAGGGTGTCTTATTTTCCCTAAAGACACCCGGAATCCGAGAGTAAGCGTTTCACTCTACCCTTTTCCTATCTGTTGAGTACTTCTATAGCTTGCCGCTCTTTCCCATCCGCCCAGGAGGACAGACACCGCTCTATCTTCGAACGTTGCGCGAAAGGGGTCATGCGCGTTCCAATCTGGCTCGCGAGAGCTGCTGCTTTACGGCGGCCCCTTCGCGTCACTGTCGCGCCAAAAAAAAAAAAGAACTGCCGGAAGTAACCGAAGAGGAGAGGCAAGAGGAACACGTGGGGAGTGGAGGTGAGTGTTGATAGAAGGGTTTCTCTTTTCTCAGGGCGGAGGGGCTTAGTGTGACTTTCCTTGTGTGGGACTTAAGTATCCCAAGGCCCCTGAATTCCTGAGTGATCTGGGAAGCTAAGCAGGGCCAGCCTTGGACGGTACTTGGGTGGGAGGCCGCCCACCAGTCTCAGTTCCAGCAGGCCACATTTGGCAGGGCATTCTTCTTCAGCAGGCCTTTGTGGCATTTGTGGCAAGGCTGGGGAACAAAGCAGCCCTCCAAATAGACTGCTATTCCCATCTTCTGGGACTCATTGGGACTCATGGGATTTGTAGTCCAGGGGGGGGGGCTACTGATGGTGTGTTTGGGTTGATCCTTCTCATCTATACACCCTTAAGTCTCATCCCTTTGACCAGTTTATGCAATTTCTGGGTTGTTGTAGGTTTTTTCGGGCTCGTAATCTAAGATCATCCGGGGAGGCCCTGCTCTCGCTCCCGCCTACGTCTCAGATGAGGCTGATGGGGACGAGGGATAGGGCCTTCTCGGTGGTGGCTCCCCGCCTGTGGAATGCGCTTCCTATTGATGTACGATCCACCACATCCCTCCTGGCCTTCAGGAAAAAAGTAAAATCCTGGCTGTGGGACCAGGCATTCGTACACCAGCACAAGGCAGCATTTTAGATTGGTTTTTAATGAAAGTGGGTGATTATGGCCAATGTTTTTATGGACTGAACATTGTTTTAATCCCGAGTGAATGTGTATGGTGCTAATGTAGTTGTATTTTAATGTATTTTTAATGTATTTTAATTGTTGAAGTGTTTTGGGGTTTATATTGTTATTATGTGGGCATCGAATTGTGCCGTACTGTAAGCCGCTCTGAGTCCCCCCTTGGGGGTTGAGAAGAGCGGGGTAAAATCCCGAAATAAATAATAAAATATATGGCCATGTTCTAGAGCAGTGTTTCCCAACCTTTTTTGAGCTGCGGCACGCTTTTTACATTTGCAAAATCCTGGGGCACACCACCAACCAAAATGACACAAAATGACACTCTAACACAGTCATACATACAGTTAATAGGTTTTTAAATGTAATTATACACTCAGTGTGGAACCTGGGCCTGTTTTGATGAACACAACATAGATATCCTGGCAGGAATGGCAGAAAGACACAAACTTCCCACACAGAACTCCCACAACCAAGAGAAAATACTATAGGAGTTTGGTGGGCATTGACCTTGACGTTTGGAGTTGTAGTTCACCTATATCCAGAGAGCACTGTGGACCCAAACAATGTTGGATCAGGACCAAACTTGGCATGAATACTCAATATGCCCAAATGTGAACATAGATGGCGTTCAGGGGAAATGAACCTTGACATTTAGGAGTTGTAGTTGCTGGGATTTATAGTTCCCCTACAATCAAAGAGCATTCTGATCCCCACCAATGATAGAACTGGGCCAAACTTCCCACACAGAACCCCCAGGAGGCAAGAGGAGGTCTCTACTTGGGGAAAGGGAGGAGGGCCTTGCCAATGCATGGAGAGGGAGAGACCAAGTAGACAACGGGTGGGGAGGGGGGTGTTTGTAATTTTGTGCCTTTATCGAGGTAGGTTTCTTAAGGTTTTTATACTTCAATACACTAGACTCTCCCCCCCCCCTTCCTGGAGGTTCCAATTTCCCACGGCACACCTGATGATCGCTCACGGCACACTAGTGTGCCCTGGCACACTGGTTGGGAAACACTGTTCTAGAAGCATTCTCTCCTGACGTTTCGCCTGCATCTATGGCAAGCATCCTCAGAAGCAACCGAAGGTTGCTTCTGAGGATGCTTGCCATAGATGCAGGCGCAACGTCAGGAGAGAATGCTTCTAGAACATGGCCATATAGCCCGAAAAAACCTACAACAACCCAGTGATTCCAGCTATTAAAGCCTTCGACAATACATTATGCAATTTCTGTTCCAGATATATCTACAGTTAGTGCTATTATTTTCCTTTTTGTGTTTTGTTCTTTTATCATGTCGATAAAATCTGAACGACTGAGGATGCATCTGTATTGTAGAATGAATGCAGTTTGACTGTCCTGGCCCAATGCTATGGAATCCTGAGAGTTGTAGTTCAACACACCGGGAATGTGGCGCAGCTGGCTGGGAGTCAGCTGCATAACATCTCTACTGACCAGAAGGTCATGAGTTCGAGGCCTTCCTGGGTCAGGGTGAGCGCTCGACCATTTGTGTAGCTCATTGTCAACCTTTGTAACCTGAAAGACCGTTACATCTGTCAAGTAGGAAATTTAGGTACCATGTTGTGGGGAGGCTAAATTTTACTGATTTACGAGGCCATAAATCTCCAGGAAGTGTGTAAAAGGAGTGAAAAAGTGCAACAGCTCCCCCTGGTGGCCAGAAGCTGAAATTCATTCATTCATTTATTTATTTTTATTTATTATTTAGAAACCAAAATAATAAATAAATAAAAATAAATAAATTTCAGCTTAGCTAAGGCATGTAGTGCATTTGGAAGGCTTCACAAAAGAGTCTGGAGCAACAAGCACCTGAGGCAAAGCACCAAAATCAGTGCGTACAAAGCTACTGTCTATTCTCCTTTATGGGTCTGAAACATGGGTCACCTATCGCCAACACCTACGACTCCTTGAACGCTTTAATCAGCGCTGTCTTTGCACAATCCTAAATATACACTGGACCGACTATGTGACTAATGTTGCTGTCCTTGAGGAAGCAGGGATCACCAGCATCAAGGCCATGCTATTGAAAACACAGCTGTGCTGGGCAGGGCACGTCTCTAGGATGGAGGACCACTGCCTCCCAAAGATACTACTCTATGGTGAACTCGCCACGGGTCAGCGCAAGAGAGGCGCCCCAAAAAAGAGATATAAGGACTCCCTGAAACAACATCTCAGGCTTGGCCAGATTGATCACCAACAATGGTCCACCCTGGCCTCACATCGGGAGGCATGGAGATGCACTATCCACAATGCTGCGGCCTGTTTTGAAAAGACACGCCGAATGGGTCTCAAAGAGAAACAACAACGCAGAAAGAACCCAATTGAGACATCACCCAAGGACTTTCTGCTGTGCTTTCTGCAACCGAACTTGCCTATCTCAGATTGGCCTCTTTAGTCATCAACGCACTTGTAAAAGGCATGGGATGAGTCCTTCCTAAGAATCTTCGTTTGCGAAGTAATGCCGAGAGAGAGATATTTCGGTTTCTATACCACTCCTCCCTGTAGGCTCAGGGCGGTTCACAAAATCTAAAAGCATATACATTAAAAAGCAATATATATATAAACCATATTTCTATGAGTTTTAAAAAGGGCCATTAAGATTGAATGCTTGCCGGAAAAGGGTTGTCTTACAAGCCCTCCGGAAAAGGGCCAGTTCTTTAATTGATCGAACTTCATCCGGTAAAGCGTTCCACAGAGTCAGAGCCACCACTGAGAAGGCTCTTTGCCTAGTAGCTGATGAGTGGTAAGTTCGGATAGAAGGTACATCAAGGAGGTTTTGTTCTTTCGACCGTAGTAATCTCTGGGGAATATATGGGGTAAGGCGGGTCTTCAGGTACACCGGCCCTAGACTATACAAGGCCTTAAAGGTTAGAATCAGCACTTTGAATGCAATCCGGTACTCTATTGGGAGCCAGTGCAATTGCTGCAAAATGGGGATGATATGATATCTCACCGGCACTCCGGCGAGCAGTCGAGCTGCAGCATTTTGCACTAGCTTAAGTTTCCGGATCACAGACAAAGGGAGGCCAATGTAGAGGGCGTTACAGTAGTCTAATCTCGAGATGACCGTCGCCTGGATCACCGTAGCTAGGTCACTCTTGGATAGGTAAGGTGCCAACTGCCTAGCCTGTCGCAGATGGAAAAATGTGGATCTGCTTACAGTGGAGACCTGGGCCTCCATTGTCAGTAGTGAGTCCAAATGTTAAATTGCCTATGAGTGTCTTGTCTTACATGTTTGTATGTCAATGGCATTGAATGTTTGCCATGTATATGTGCCTTGTGATCCGCCCTGAGTCCCCTGCGGGATGAGAAGGGCGGAATATAAATGATGTAAATAAATAAATAAATAAATAAATAAAAATTATAACCCTCACAGCTCCATAGCATTGAGCCATGGCTGTTAAAGTGGTGTCAATCTGCAACTATTCTAATCTACAGTGTTTTAAAGAGTAGCACAAGCAGTAAATAGAAAGTAGGTATTGTTTTGTTTACCATCCAATCTGTATTGCTAGAAGCAGTACAGTACAGGCTGAACATCCTTTGTATCAGGCCAACTTCGGCCCTCCAGGTGTTTTGGACTTTAACTCCCACAATTTGCCCATGCCTGCCTTTTATGGAACGCAAAAATACTCCAAAATAGTCCACCTGGGTGTCTGAATGACATTCTGCTTCCTTGTGGGTTTTCCCCCCCATGTTAGGAGCAACTTGAGAAACTACAAGTCGCTTCTGGTGTGAGGGAATTGGCTGTCTGCAAGGACATAGCCCAGCAGACGTCTGAATGTTTTACTATCCTGTGGGAGGCTTCTCTCGTGTCCCTGCATGAGAAGCTGGAGCTGAAAGATGGGAGCTCACCCCGCTTCCCAGATTCGAACCACAGACCTTTTGGTTAGCAGTCCTGCTAACACAAGGATTTATAAAAAAAATCCGAAATGCTTCCAATCCCAAGCATTTTGGATAAAGGACACTCACCTGCATTTAAGGCCTGCTAGCCATGCCTTGTCCATTCTGTACTTGTATAGAGTGTATCTCATCAAAGCTAAACTTGAAAGATGATAGGTATGATTAAGTTCCTTCTTTTTGGGCATGCCATGCTTCATAAAAGTTACAGCTTTCTGACAAGAATTATTCTAATTTACAACTGAATCAATTTTCTGTAGTACGATAATGTGCAGTAAGATAAAAGATTGTGTGCCAAATTGTGATGTGATGTTCTAATTGATTTTATTTTATATGATGGGTATAAATAGATGATTACTGTTTTTAGTTTCTTCATCATTTTCTATTTTTATCATAATAGATCAGTATGTTTTGTTGACTCCTTCATTTACTTCTTATGCTGATCTGATGTGATAAACATTTACATTCACTTCCCATTTGCACTATTTGTCAAACAGCACTTGTAACATTGGTAGTTGTGATGCCAAATTCTTTCAAACAAATAATGAGGGGCATGCACTAAAAATAAATCTAAGCTCAGATATTTTAAATGGGTTTGGGTTTTGAGTTATAACATGAAAACAAATATTCATGAGGCACCACTACCATATTTTGTGTTTTGCAGCAACAACCAAATGGAAGCCAAAGGCAAAAGAAAGTTCCCAGGCCAAGGTGGAAAAACAGGCCCTGGCAGAAAGAAGTTTAAAAAGAATAATGGTAAGACCACTGAATGATAAAAAACAATCCACTCCCGTCTGATTTTGGACCATTACTTCCATAATGTCTAATCACCAGCAATGCTCTCTGAGACTGATAAGAAATACCAATCCAGAATATTTGGATGTCACTAGGTTGGGTAGTTATAAAGCTGACACACCCAACAATAAATAAACTCTAGAAATGAAGGTAAACTGAATGATTGAGAAAAGCACAGGAAATACGTTATTGAACTTATGAAATGCTAGCTGAGTGTTTTAAAATCTCAAAAGAAAGGAGCAAAATATTTAGTTTTATGTACATAATATAATGAATTATATCATTAATCTGGTCTATAGCTATGTAGATGGGTTTATCTCATGATGACACCACAAATCTTCAAAAGCATAGTGAAAACCGACAGACAAAAATGACAAGCTCTGTACATATAGACCTTTATGTACTGTATGTTCCTTATAATTGCCTATTCATGGAATTTGAGTGTATTTCTCAGAATATAAGTAAGGTGACTGTGATGAAGTCTTAACTTTTAATTGCAGGTTAAGTATAATTCTGTGTATGTGTTTAAATGTTTTAAGTGTTTAGGGATAACATAACTGGGTGATGTTGGCAGACTCAGCTCCTTGGTGTTGCATTGCCATGGTGAAAGGAGCTAAGTACCTTAGCAGCAAGGCAAGCATTTGAATTTGGGCAGTTGGAAAACGAGTTAAGCTCAGCTCAGTGAGTTGAGAGGGTGGTTAGGGAAAGTCAGCCGAGGAAGACAGCTGAAAGAAGGAGTTAAGAGTTCATTTTTAAAAGAAAGTCAAAGTAGCAGTTGGCGGAGAAGAGGCAATAAAGTCATTCAGAAATAGTCAAAGAATTAGGACTGGAAAAGGGAACAGTCCTGAGATTGTGCTAAGGAAGCCAATCCATAGTTCATGCTGAGGCATAAAGGTGGCAGAAAGAGCCTTTTGAGAATAGTTGCATTCTCGTGGAACAGACTATAAGCTGAACTGATAGAAACCGGTTAAGAAAGGAGACTAACTGCATAATCTTATGATATTCTAAGAAAGAAACAAACTGCATAACGTTGTAACATTCTAAAGAAGGAACCTCTAGGAAAGAATAACAGCCAAGCATTGTACCTCTAAGATCTGAGAAGTATTGTAACATTGAAACCATCACGCTAATGCTCTCATCCTTAAACCAGTTACAGTTTCTTTGTTCATAAGTCTCTTGGTGTCAGTATTTCCAAAGTCATGCCTCATTTTGAAAACCCAGTAGTAGTCGGCTGAAGGCAGCATTATTAGGTTGTTATTAATCCCTCGCCTCTATACCAATTGATGGCCGAATAGTTACCTCAGAATATTTGGTGGCAGCATCATTAGAACTAGATGTCAGTAAAATATATACATTATTGTCATTCTAAACAATTAAAGACAGTTAATAATCACCTCGTTCAAGCGACATCTTCAGCTTGCTTAATTTTGGTTAGGACTGATTGTGGAAGTAGAAGGTTATTTGATTAGAATTGATTTGTACCACAGTGTAAGAAATAACTATTTTTTAAACTATACGTCACCCAAGAGATAGAGATGACAGCACAGGACTTATTTATTTAAAACTTTTGTACCCCAACTTTCTCACCTCCATAGAGGGACTCAGACCGGCTTACAGCAAGATTCAATGCTATACAAGTTAAAACATCTTACAACAACAGATTAAAATACATAAAAAGAAAATACATAAAAACCAAATCGCCATTAAAAACATATTCAACTCGGTCTGTAAACGTGGTCACTCATTCCAGACTATAATCAATCTCAGCCTATACTGGGAATGCTTCGCTCCAAAGCCAGGTCTTCACCAGCCTCCTAAAGGACAAAAGGGAGGGGGCAGATCTAACATATGTTTTCATATATCTAATATTTCAAAACGTTTAATATGTTTTTATTCAACAATCTTCAGAGGCTTTTTGTTTTTCAAAAATACAGTATGAAATGTACTAATCATGTACATGTACATTTAATTTATAAAGATGGTAAGAAGAAATCCTAAATTAAAATATCATGGCTGATTTTTAAAAAGTATAGTAGTTTTAGATGCCAATATCTATATGTTGCTGTTATTTCATTTTTCTTTAATGTTGCAATCTTGCTCCTGCAGAGAAGTTCGGTAAAGAAGAAGGTGAAGAAAGGAAACCCAAATTTAAATCCAAGAAATTTGAGAGAGGAAACAAAAAACCTGGCAAAGCAGGCACGAAACAATTCAAAAGTAAACTGCCCTCAGATAAGTTCTCCAGGAAACGCAAATTTCAAGATAACAAAAAAGGAGGTGAGAATATATATTTTGAAATGTGTTTATTTCAAGCAAAACTTTTAAATAATAGTGAATGTTATGCTTTAGAGATGGACTTTTAAAATGTGCCTGAATCTAGAAATCAGCAAGCCTGAAAAAGAGCACTTTTCAAGAGCACTTTTGAGACTGGGGGATGTGGATACTGTAATGTTAAGGGCAGAGTGTTTCTTGCTGTTCTGTACAAACACTGCAAGAATGGGATCCTGGCCCCAACTGATCAAAATCTACATTTCATATTCATTATCAATATTTTAAGGGCTGGGTATGTTTGCAAGGCCTGTCAGGTATTCAGTCAAGTTAAAGGTGGTAAAGCCAGGAGAGTACGAAGCACATGAAGACTGAATATCATCTAGCACTCTGCCTCCTATTGAGAAAAAGAGCGGCCCCATCTTTTTCTTTTTGAATGCCATCATCTGGCATTCTTCCAGAAGTTTGTATTTGATAGCAATTCTAGGCAGGTGGCCCAAATTCTCTCCTTAGGGATACTTCTTGAGAGAGTGGCATCCAGCCAGTTGTAGTCCTTCTTGGATAAACTGCTGATTGGAGTTGGGCAAGATGCTCCTGGCAGGCTTTATACAGTCTGAAGGCCAATGTTTTTGTTCCCCAGGGGTCAATATATTTTTACGATTTGGGGGGGGGGGGAGGGACGGGGCGAGATTCCAAATGTGGACCTTGTATCCAAAAGGTATCATTTTTTTAAAAAAACCCAAAATGAGTTATGGATAGCAGGATATTGTTGCTTCAAAGAAGAATATGTTCAGATCATAACTACCAAAAAGTATTGAATCATTTCAGTACAGGTCTTGGAAATTTGCTTTTTACAGTATATCTTCAGCATGGCTTTTTGATTCCGTTAAAAAAAAATCAGATGGATTTAGTATCTTTTGGGAACAAACTCCAAAATGCCTTCTGGGAGACATGGAATTTGTTTACATGTTCCCCTTAGGCCATTTTAAGCCCAGGAAAGGCTTGTTCTAGAATAAAGGATTATCCTAAAATGAATGGGGGTCGGGGACATGACAGTAATGTCCATTTACTCCATAAAAAACATATAGATTTTTTAAATCTGATGTGTGATGTCCAGGATCTCATTATGGGCATATCCATTTCATTTGGGCAGCCCTGTCATAAAATAGCCTGCCCCATGAAGTTATGCTTCTAAAACAAATTTATGTTAAAAATAAGCCTTAGGGATGTTTTCCCTAATTTTATTGGCCATTTGTTTTATGTTCTCTGAAAAAGTGTGCTGTTTTTATTGTTTCATTTTTCACTGTGGTATATTTTTGAAATTGTATTTGTTTTACTTTTTTTCTTTGTTATCCAACTAAAGAATATTGGTTCATGGCTGGCTATTTCCATCTAGTAGAATAAGTGTTTGAAAATACTATGGACTCGCATTTGTCCTGAAAGCAGATGCAGTCTAGTGGTTAGACCAGGCATGGGCAAACTTTGGCCCTCCAGGTGTTTCGGACTCCAACCTCCACAATTCCTAACAGCCAGTAGTCTGTTAGGAATTGTGGGAGTTGGAAGCCCAAAACACCTGGAGGGCTAAAGTTTGCCCATGCCTGGGTTTGACTCTTTAATAGTCTTGAAAGTGAAAGCACTCCTGCAAGTCTCTTCTTGACTTGGTCACTGAGGAAGTACCTGTTGTCATTTCTTGCACACGGATGGGCAAGGAGGTTGATGGTTTGGCTACTACTGAACTGGGATGCTCTGAGAATCTCATCTACACAGGAACCAAAACCCAAAATATTTTAATCTTACTCTTGCATGCTTTCATGGGAAATGCGAAAGAATGAAAAGGGGAAGAGGTTAAATACAGTATGACACTAGTATCCATGGAAGATACGGTCCCAGACACAAACACACACAGATGCCTGGGAACGTGGATAATAGCAACCCCTATATTTTGACTATACCATAGAATTGCTCTGGAAAACCTAGAGATGCCCCCAAGCACTTCTATGGGGTGTAGTTTTTTGGAATGTGAGTAAGTGGAATGGTGGATATCAAATCCATGGATACAGTAGGTTCACATTAATAACTTAGGAAGTTAACATCCTTCACTCAGCATGGAGCTGTGGAGGGATTGCTGTGTGAATTCATGGTTGATTCCTCACTCTCCCAGCCTTTTCCGCTCTAAGATTGTGGCTTGTTATGCACATTAGGTGGCAGCAGCAGCACATTTGTGGTGAGCATAATATGTGGTAGTATGGAGATCTGGGCTGGGTAGGTCTGCCTGGCCGTCTTCGAATTCAGATTTCAAGTCCTCGTGACATTTTCTTAGCCTGTAATGTGTGGATGATATAAGGACCTCAAACACAGTGGCAGGAGCACATGTTTTGTGTGCCAGAGATGTTTTTTGACCTCCTCTGTGAAAATGCTTTGGAAGAAGGGATGTGGTGGATGATCTGCCTATTTTAGAATAGAACATACTGAGCTAGACGGAGTAATAGGCATGATTTCCAGAATAAGCTGTTGCCTTCTTTGCTCGAGGATGACATTGCTAAAATAGAAAGGAGAAGCAAAATGAATAAGAATTAGTTGGAGATGACTTGGTGTTGGAGATGATCCCATGAGCAGGATAGTCAGCATCAAACAAACGGCATTATGTTAATGAACTGGTTAATGCTGATTAATGTGCTCCATCAGAGTCGATTTTAATTTTTATCATCAGGGTTGCAGCCTAAGAAGCCTAAATGGGACGACATCAAGAAGAAAAAGAAGGAGCTGAGGCAGAGCCGACAGCTGAACGACAAAACCAACTATGAGGCAGTGCTTAAAGGGAAACAGATTTGGGAAGCTCTCCGGCGGTAAAAATGACTTTGGTTTTATTTTCTGTAGCATACCACTGCATATGGAAATCGTTTTCTTTCTTACCTTTCACTATAGTGCAGGTGTAGACATTGCTTCACTGTAGTGTTGTATGGATGGATTATAAAATTAAGGATATGGGTTGGCATGTTCAGTTGGAATGTCTATTACTGCTTATCAGCGGATTTTTAAAATATAAGGAAAATACTTCATTGCAGGGGAAACTTTGGACCAAAGTAAACTCTGATCTGAATTTCTTGAAATCCTGGTTGTCGTACTGGTCTGTCATGTGTTTGGCTTAACCATTGCAAACTCGGCTTCAGATCCCTGCACGGTTTTAGAGCTGATGAAATGTCTGGGCAAATCACTAATAATAATAATAATAATACACTTTATTTATATCCCTCATCTTGATATTTGCCACTTTATTTATATCCTACTATTCCTCATCTTGATATGATGTTGTGATTCCAAGGTTAAAATCTGCACCAGCCTGATCACATTTTATTTATTTATTTACTATTTTTATATGCCGCCCTTCTCAACCCCGAAGGGGACTCAGAGCGGCTTACAGCAAACAACAATACTGCCAGAGTGGCTTACAATGTACATATAACAATATTGCCAGAGTGGCTTACAGCAAACTGAAAAAACAACAAATAACATTACTGTCATAGCACAACATCAGCACTACACATCATATTGCACTACAACATATCGCAATATTGTTAGCAATATTGCATGTAATACAAATATACAAATTATAATATCATGATATAATTATTATATCACATTATCATTGGCAGTATTATACAGTGTGACATTACAACAACACCAATACCAAATGCATATACAACACACCATACCATAATAATACTATTATTATTAGTATTACATTACAATTATTATACTATAACATAATACAATATATTGACATTGTAATATATTATTTTAAATTATAATGTAATATAACATATTCTATATTATTATATTATATTATTTATAAAATAATAAATAACATTTATTTAAACAAAATAAATTTCCACCCAGAATTCTGCCAATGTGGCAGAACATGTTTGAGATCTTATCTTGCCATTACAGTTGAAACCTGAGAGTATGCAGTATTATATCTTCAGTGTATATATGACTGTTAGGCTTTTTAAATCTAAGGTTTGTATTGCTTCAGAATCATTCTTGATTCTAAAAGTAATGAACTTAAGCCCAGATGAAATGCAAGGTATGAAATATTGGAATTTTTAGACAACTGATACATCATGATACTATTGGGTTTTTGTTGGCCACAATTTTTTTAATGTGCTGTATATATAGAGGATGCCAACTTGTTTCTTACATTTCATAGCAAATTGGTTGTGTAGAGAAAAATATTGATTCCTCGCTGGATCTGCTTATTTTGGTAGGAAAGACTGTGACAAGGAAAAACGGAACAAGCTGTTGAGTGAACTTCAGAAGCTGCTTCATGGGAAAATAAAAGATGTAAGACAAGTAAATGCAAAAATAAACAAAACATAATCACAAAATACTAAATACTAAGAAACAATTTAGAAAATTGTTGGAAATTTTTTACAAATGTTTTTGAATAATAGCAAAACGATGTGTTGTACCATTTTTCCTTTGGGTATTTCTGAATACATGACAGTAAGTGGAAATATTGCCCCACTCCAAATTATTGTACCAAGGATTGAGAAAGGCCCTTGGGCCAGAAGAAGGCACTTCCACCTTTGCTAGGGATGTCCATTGCCATGTTACAGAAAAGTTCCTTTCTGATCCAGCCTGGGCCACATGCTGTTGTATGTTTTGCATGCATTTAATGTTTCAATTGATGCAACGTATTGCAATAGGAAATATTCTATACTTGTTAACCTAAAGCAGTGGTTCCCAGATGTTTTGGCCTTCAACTCCCAGAAATCCTAACAACTGGTAAACTGGCTGGAATTTCTGGAAATTGTAGGCCAAAACACCTGGGGACCCACAGGTTGAGAACTCCTGAACGGTCCCTTCTCACCATGGTATCCAATTGCCCTTTCCATGAATAGTACCCTTTTCTTTTCAGTCAGATTTCAGCCATGCTACTGGTTTTGTAAAAGCTAATAGCAATTTGGCAAAGCAGAAAGTAGAGAAGTTGAATGGCCTGGATTGGACTAATTTGCTGTCCTGTACTTCACAGATAATTCTTGCATTTGCCTAAAGTGCATCCTGTAAGTAGGGATGTGTGAAATATTCCTGTGTAGCAAATAGGTTTAGTACTAATATGTGCACTTCATGTATTGATTACAGATCAGTAGCACTTGAATGCCAGATGCGAAATATCCAAAATTACCTTTACAATTTCAATTGTATATAGAACTGAAATTGTAAGGATACTTTATAAAGAAACTAATAATTTCTTAAAGTTTCCAACATCTGAGGAAGTAGACATAATTCTATAAAAACGTACGCTGCCAACTTCGTTTTCCCAGCTAATTGCTAAAATGCTATTACTCTGTATATTGATATTACGGACTAACATAACTATATTTTTGAATTGAAACTCCCCTGAATTGGTTTATTTCTTGCCCTAGACAAACTGTCCTTGAGCACCATATTGTTTACTGTAATATGTATGTCTAATATGAGCACCGGGTCGCCTTCAAAGTGTTGGTTCTTACCTTTAAGGCCTTATACGGCCTGGGGCCAGCGTATCTGAGGGACCGTCTCACTCCATATTGCCCATCGAGATCACTAAGGTCGGAGGATGGTAACCTCCTGGAGATCCCTTCGACAAGGTCAGCACGCTTAACATCGACCCGCCGGAGGGCGTTCTCAGTTATAGCTCCTACGCTATGGAACGCCCTCCCGGCCGAAACTAGGGCTCTGAGGGACCTGCTCCCGTTTAGGCGGGCTTGCAAAACCCACCTATTCAAGCAAGCGTTTGGAGAGTAAGCCTGTGCATTTTAGGAACGCTATTGCTGCATTGCTTAGCTGTTTTATCTGTTTTGTTGTTTTTATTCTGCCTTGTTGTTTTATTGCTGTCTTTATTGTTGCCTTCGGCTCTTGTGAGCCGCCGCGAGCCCCCGGGAGTCGGCGGCATAGAAGCCTGAACAAATAAATAAATAAAATAAATAAATAATATATTATCTTTAAATTTTATTCAGAAATACAGTTATAGTTAACTATTAAGGTGTTGTAATGCAGTGCTTTTGGGTTGTTGTTTATTTATGCAGTACTTGTTTATTTATTCAGTGCTGGCCACATTACCTTGGAGGTGTGTACAGACAGTGGCAGCTCTTCGACTTAGAAATGGAGATGAGCATCAACCTCCAGAGTGACATGATTACACTTAATGTCAAGGGGAAACCTTTCCCTTTACTTTCCCCTTTGACACAAAATAAACTATTAAGATAAATGCCCAAAACAAAATGTCACCTAAAGTACATGGGTTAATTGATTCATTTCTCTCCATAGATGGCGTTTGCTCATGACTCAACCCGTGTCATCCAGTGTTATATTCAATATGGCAACGAGAAGCAAAGACAAGAGGTATTTGAAGAATTAAAAGGTATAATCTTTAGATATATAGCCTTTATGTGTACATTGCTTCATTGTTGTTACAGCTTTTCACTGTGACTTCTCATTCCACAGAGAGTTTCACTGAACTAAGCAAGTCCAAATATTCTAGAAATATTGTGAAGAAACTTCTCATCTATGGGTAGGTAACTTAAATAACCCTATATTTGATTCATGTCTTGTGTGTATGATTGATTCCAGTTTGAGGCAACCAGGCATAATTTAGAGAGTTGGCATGTAAAAGATTAAAACTTGGACTTTGATTCTTGGCTACAAATGTGTAGCACCGGGTCTGTGGCGCAGCTGGCTGGGTTTCAGCTGAATTAAGATGACTACTGACCGAAAGGTCATGAGTTCGAAGCCAGCCCAGGTCAGAGTGAGCTTTCGGCCAATTTTGTGTAGCTTGTTGTCAACCTTTGCAACCCAAAAGACAGTTGAATCTGTCAAGTAGGAAATTTAGGTACCACCTATGTGTGGGGAGGCTAACTTAACAAATTTACAAGGCCATAAAAAAATCTCCACCAAAAAACATGCAGGGAATGTGGAAAGTACTTCATCAGTGTCACAGATGGACGGTGAAGCGACAGCTCCCCTGGTGGCCAGAAAAAGGTTAAATAGCCTCTGACTGTCTGTCTAAATGTGTTGTGTGTCTATGGCATTAAATGTTTGCCATGTATGTGTACATTGTAATCTGCCCTGAGTCCCCTGCGAGGTGAGAAGGGCGGAATATAAATACTGTAAGTAAATAAAGATGTGGTAACTTTACAATTTTTGGCAAGTTGGTTTTTCAATGTCTAACCTCTATTGTAGCAAGGTGCTCAAGATGATTAAAATGGGATTTGAAAGAATAAACATGTGAGTGATTGTCCTTGATGCCACCATTAAGTGGTCCTGAGATCATTGAGATCATTGCTGTGCTTTCGGAGCAAAGATCTTGCTCAGGCCCCGTCTGCACTGATCATTTAATGTTCGAAGCTAGCTTCAAACTGCAGCAGCCAGACAACAATCTCCCACAAAAGCACACAAAGGAAACCCATTACTGTACATCGGTGATATGTGGTTGGTGTAATCATCATCTGGGCCTCAAACTGATTCCAGGATTCCCTCTGAAATCATCTGCACAGCGCAACCACTTTCTTCAATACCAGTTTGAAACTGCATTAAATGGTTAGTGTAGATGGGGTTTTAGCAAGATGAGGAAAATGTTTTACTCTGTACTTATGTCTGGCTGCTACTTGTCTCTGTCTCAAGTAAGAACATTTTTTATGTTTATGTGGCTATTGAATTTATAATACAAAAGTATCTTCTCCTAATACTAACATAAGATATTGTATATTCTTAGGAAGTGCCAGTTCAACACTTTTTCTTTGAACAGGTTTTTTCTCCAAGTGAGGATGGGGGAAATCTAGTTTGAGGTTCACGTGTGGTTATCTTTTCTTTAGTGCTCAAACAAATTGGCCCTCAATTCCAGCCATTACCTTCTGTGGGCTATAGGGTGTATTCTTGGCCCATACCATTACAGGGCCAGGATGCACAGTTTTAAAATACAGAAACAAAAAATGGCATCCAAATACTTAGCCTAAAATGATCCAGAGGAGGCTAAACATATGGTTAAAAATATGGTCTCCGGGCACAATCTTTTTTTAAAAAAAAAATCCATTGGAGTACAGCCCTCCAAAGTCTCTTAAGGAGCTAATCCTGGCCTCTATGTCCCCACAGTTGCCAACTTCTGCTATAAACAATACTTGTTTTTACATGCTCTATGTCAGGGGTGCTCACACTTTTTCAGCATGTGAGCTACTTATATTAAAACCAAGTCAGAAAGATCTACCTACCTCCTCAAGGCTGGAGGGGGCGGGGCGGGGCCAGGCCTGGAGAAGCTGCTGGTAGAGCAGAAGCCACAGGGGGTGGAGCCAAGCCCCGCCCTCTCCCCTCTGGCTTTGGAACTCCCAGCAGCTTCTCCAGGCTTGAGGATGGCAATGCCAAGCCAGTGTTGGCATAGCTAGCACAAGGCTGGCTTGGCCCTGCCATCCACAAACCTGGAGCAGCTGCTGGGAGTCCTGAAGCTGGGGAGGGGGCGGAGCTTGGCACGGCCTGGCTCCGCCCCTCTGAGAAGACCCCATCTGGCTGGGATCGACCTCCTTCGGTCCTGGGATCGACTGGTCGATTGTGGTCGACTTCCTGGGCAGCCATGCTCTATGTTGTATATACTACATTTTGACTTCCAGCAAGCTTTGGCGGTAGTCCATAAAGTTTAGAAGTCCAGTGTAGGGAAGTATATGGCTTACTGAGAAACAAAAAAAAAGGTTCATGATTTTAAAATTATTCAAAATATGTATGTATATATCAGGGCTGTAACTGACCTGAAACAAAAAAAAGGTTCATCCACCCCTGATTTTAAAATTATTCAAAATAGTCTCAAGTCCCAGTCCCTGCTTTGAACTGGATTATATTGCAGTGTGGACTCAGGGCTCTTCACACAACCATATAACTCAGAATATCCAGGCAGGAAACCCCACAAAACCTGCTTTGAACTGGATTATATTGCAGTGTGGATTCAGGGCCCTTCCACACAGCCATATAACCCAGAATACCTGCTTTGAACTGGATTATCGGAGTCCACACTCATATAATCTGGTTTAAAGCAAATAACATGGGATTTTATTCAGATGTGTGGAAAGGAAGTCAAATAAAAGCCAGGGCCCTTCCACACAGGCCTATAACCCTGAATGATAAGGCATAATATTCATTCTGCCTCTGCTAATAATAATAATAATAATAACAACAACAGGTTCCTGGAGTAGGAGACCTCCAAGGGCCATCCGGGGCCATCCAGTCCAATCTCCTTCTGCTATAAGGGGAAAACACAATCAAAGCATTCCTCACAGATGGCCATTCAGCCTCTGCTGATAATAATAATAATAATAATAATAATTACAATGGGTTCCTAGAATAGGAGACCTCCAAGGGCCATCCAGTCCAATCTCCTTCTGCTATAAGGCGAAAACACAATCAAAGCATTCCTCACAGATGGCCATTCAGCCTCTGCTGATAATAATAATAATAATAATAATAATAATTACAATGGGTTCCTAGACTAGGAGACCTCCAAGGGCCATCAGTCCAATCTCCTTCTGCCATAAGGGGAAAACACAATCAAAGCATTCCTCACAGATGGCCATTCAGCCTCTGCTGATAATAATAATAATAATAATAATAATAATTACAATGGGTTCCTAGAATAGGAGACCTCCAAGGGCCATCCAGTCCAATCTCCTTCTGCCATAAGGGGAAAACACAATCAAAGCATTCCTCAGCCATGTTGAATCAAACCTAAACTCTCATGAGAGCAACAGAAAGTACTGAACCTTGAGTTTGGGAGTTGTAGTTTTCCTCCATCCAGAGAGTACTGTGGACTCAAATAATGATGGATCAGGACCAAACTTGGCACGAAGCCTCAGGAGAGGAGGAAGCCGGAAAGGGAATGAATGAGCACCCCCGTGCTCCGAACTTGGCCCCGCCCCTTTTTCGCTCTGGCCACGCCCCCTCACGCGTGGTGCACTCTCTCTCTCCTTCCCTCTTTCCTTCAGGTGGTGGAAGGGGGAAGGAATGAAAGGGGAAAGAGAGAAAGAAGGAGGGAGGGAGGGAGGGAAGTAGGAGGAGGAGGAAGAGAGCCTGCTCCTCCTCCCTGCCCGCCCCTCACCCCCCCCGCCGCGAAAAAATAAATAAAAAATATTCTGAAAAATATTCCAAAAAAATATTTAAAAAATTTTTTTTTAAATCTTAAAAGGCAGATATCTTGCAGGAGGGTAGGGGGCCGTGGGGAAGGGGCTGGGGGCCGTATACGGCCCGGGGGCCGCCAGTTGGACAGCCCTGGTATATATCATTCCCTTCCATACCTGTTAAGACTCATATTGATTGAGATGCAAGGATGTCAACTATTGCTCTGTATGTGTGTGTATATTTCTCAGATACGTGTTTGCAATAGTTAACAAGTCTGGTTTTACTTCTTGTCTGTTTGTCCTGCTGGATGTTGCTGCTCACTTATTCCTGGAGCAGTACAAAACCACAAATTGCAGAAATCATTAAAAGCTTTAAAGGAGAGGTGAGGAAGATGCTGCGCCATGCTGAAGCGTCTGCTGTTGTGGAGTACGCATACAATGACAAAGCCATTTTGGAGCAAAGAAACATGTTGACAGAGGAGCTTTATGGGAATACATTCCAAGTCTACAAGGTGATCTCCTGAGACAACTTCCTTCTTAGTTTTATAGCTCCTTTCAACATGACCTACCATATAGAAATGCAAAGGATTATGAGAAAGAAAAGGGAAAACAGACAAATATGAAAAGAAAATAGATCTTAGTTCCAGTACAGGAACCTTGAAATGAGTACTTATGTGTGTTGTATCCTAGACGTATCGGCACAGATACCTGTGTGCTCCATTCCTCTAGATTACATTTTTATTCTGAGCTCTAGGTGGCTTCTTGGAGCAGAGTATTTTGGAGTAGATATATTTGCCGGAACTAACTTGATAATTGTAAAATCTATGATTTGTGCAACTCTATTTGACCTCTCGGTTGCTTTATTAAATCCATTGTCTCTTAAAGCTGAATACACAAACTTTTCTGTATGAGCTACTTAATTTAGAAATGGACTGAAATTTTAAAGTATCCTACTTTACCCCATTTCAGCCCATTATTAAGCTTCTTTCCAACTTATCATATATACTCGCGTATAAGCCAAGTTTTTCAGCCCTTTCTTTAGGTTGTAAAAGCCCCCATTGGCTTATACTCGAGTCAAGGTTATTTATTATTTTATTACATTTATAATTTTACTCTATTACTGTTACTATTACATTTACATTATTTAAGACTATTATTATTATATTTATTATTTAACTACATTCATTATGACATTTATTATTTTACGTTATTTATTACTATATTTATTATTTTACGCTATTTATTATTATTACATTTATTATTTTACTCTATTGTTGTTATTACATTTACATTATTTTACTCTTATTACATTTATTATTGTACTCTTATTTTTCTTACATATTTTATTTTAGTCTCTTTATTAATATTGGAAAGATACATAAGCACATTAACATTGAGGAAGGCTAGGATAATGATTTAATCGGAGTTGGACAGTCTTGCCTTAAATTACAGTTATATGCAAATATTCAAAAACATTTACCTACTGATGCCTTGATTAATGTAATTTTATTGGTATCTATTTTTATTTTGAAATTTATCAGTAGCTGCTGCATTTCCCACCCTTGGCTTATTCTCGAGTCAATATGTTTTCCAGGTTTTTGTGGTAAAATTAGGTGCCTTGGTCTATATTTAAGTCGGCTTATACTCGAGTGTATACTAGAGGCTATCTTTGAGACTTTTCTCTTTGCTTTAATATATCTCGTATGAAGTGTTGAATATATATTAACCCATATTTGCAAAAAACAAGTCCTTGGCTTCTCAGAATCTGAAGGAAATGGAGAGCACCTTTAAATGTACATAATCAATTATTGTGAAAGTGTCAAGTTTCTTAATATTCAAGTAGAGAATCTATTATTTAAAAACTGTTAAAAGATTTTTTACATTTGCTTTGAAATCATATTCAGTGGAAGCCTATGTGTATAAGAAGTCCTATATATTTACCAACTCGCTGAATGGGACATAATGGTACCTCTGTGTTGTGGTACAGAGACGGCCAGTGGCTGAGTCCAGGAGTTAAAAGATAACACTCTGTGTCCATGGTTTGTGTATCCATGGATTCAACCATCCATAACTTAAAAATACTGCAAACCTTGATTTTGCACTTTTATATAAACTATTGTACTACACAATTTTATGTAACGTGAGTTGAAGATTCATGGGTTTTGATATCCATGGAAGGTCCTGGAACCAGACCCCCACAGGCACAAAGGGCCCACTGTATATCCCTCCACTCTTAATCATAATGATTGGCTTTAAGGACCAAAAAAGTAATAATTGGTTGCCATTGAACTGGAGGTCAGTTTATTAGGACTTGCGCTTTTCAGGAATCTGAATAGAGCCATTCTGGTAACTATAAAATCAGGCTTAATGAAGTTCTTTCACACCCTTTGAAATGATGAATACTAATGTGTTTTTGGTTAAATTCTGTTCTCATTATGTGCTAGATCATATTATTCAAGATCATGCCTTATGGCTTTTTAAAAATGAAAAACCAATTAACCGGAATTCCACTTTGCACACTAATTAGAAACCGTACCATTTGGTAGCTAACAAGGCGAATGTAAAAAATATACCTGCTGTTCTAAGCTTTTAAAAACTGCACATGGATAAAGGTTACATTTTATAATCGGTTCCACCAATTCATTTTCCAAGTTACACCAAGTTTCCAAATATGATTAAGTAATGTATCTTAGTAGTTTACTGTGACATAATATTTACCTGGGAATTATTTTGGACAATTATCTTGTAAACATAGCCATTTCAATTCAGTGCAGTTCTCGGAAGGTGCATGCGTGGAATTTGTCCCCACCACTGGGAGCCTGTATGTATTAGACGTCCTATATATTTAGTAACTCACAGTACCGGATGTAGGAATATTTGGCTACAGGTGGAATTGGACATTTTTAGTGTTTCTCTGATTGCATTTTGATGTCACTAAAATGAATATTTCTGCATTTTTTTAGTCACCAGAGCACCCAACCTTGGATGCAGTGTTAGCAGCTCAGCCTGAAAAGCAAGAAGCCATTATAGATGAAATGAAACAGATCCTTACACCAATGGCTCAGAAGTAAGAACAACAGCTTAAGTTTGTCCTTGAACCTTTTTTACTAATAGATGTGGAAGAATATGAAAGTGGGCTGAAACCCCTGGGGTGTGTATCTGCTCCATCCTGTAGTTTCCTGTAAATAGTCAGTCTGCAACAGGGAGCCCGACAGCTCTTTGGAAAAACCTTGTAGATAACATAATTTCGACATGTCCAGTTGTAGTAAAATAGCTGAATACATCTCTGATTAGCCTCCCCCCCCCCCTTCTCCAAATGACAGGAATGGCTGTATTGAGGTGGCTGTATCACGTAAAGACTTTTTTAAAATGGCGGGGATGCATTTTGGTCATTATAGAGCCAGTAAAGAATTTCAGCCTCTGCACAACTAAAGCAACTGAGCTATGAAAGTGTAAGTTGGAAATAGGTTATCACAACTCAGGGTGTATCTATATTGTAGGATTAATGCAGTTTGATGCCACTTTAACAACCACGGCTGAATTCTATCCAGTCCTGAAATTTGTAATTTGATGAAGCGCCAGCACTTTTTGGCATAGAAGGCTCAAGACCTTGTAGAACTAAAACTCCCATGATTACATAGCTGTCATTTTTAAAGTACTGAAAACAGAATTTATGTGTTGTCAAAGGCTTTCATGGTCGGAATCACTGGGTTGCTGTGAGTTTTCTGGGCTGTACGGCCATGTTCTAGTAGCATTCTCTCTTGACATTTCACCCACATCTATCACAGGCATCCTCAGAGGTTGTGAGGTCTGTTGGAAACTAAATAAGTGGGGTTTATATATCTGTGGAATGTCCAGGGTGGGAGAACGAACTCTTGTGAAGTCCAAGACACCTGGAGGACTCCACAAGTTTCCCCATGGCCGATATAATGATGGAAAATGGCCCACCTCCCCCCCCCCCTTATTAAATGATTCTCGTAGTTTTTATTTCAGCCTTCCAAATATGTCTTCTTGAAAGTCAACAGATGCTGTAGAATAAATGCAGGTTGATACCACTTTAGCTACTATGACTCAGTGCTATGGATTACTAGAAGTTGTAATTTGGTAAGGCCTCAGCATCCTTTGGCAGAAACTTTAACTCAAGTTCCTACAATCCCATAGCTTGGAGCCATTGCAGTTAAAGTGGTGTCAAACTGCATTCATTCTACAGCTTAGATATACTCAATGCTAACCAAGTCCCTGAGCTTGACTTCCAAGTGTTGCTGGATGGACTGCTGTGGAATAATAATAGCACAAGGCATCCCTTTGGCCTGCTTTTGGGTGTGATGCCAAGTGAAGGGACAATGCCACAGCACCCATCGCCACTCGCCCTGTGCATACCCTCAAGCAGATCTCTTTGGATTGCAGTCTTTGGTGTATCTGATCAGGAGTCAGTTGCATTGACCTCAATGATATTTAGCTTTAGCATAAGATCCTTAAATTGTGGGTTGTTAAATCCTGAACTCACTTGCTGTGGGCATGTGCCTTCAAGTCACTTGTCAATCCCATGGATTCCATAGGGTTTTCTTAGGAAAAACTACTCAAGAGGTGGTTTTGCCAGTTTCTTCCTCTGAAATACATCCTGCGGCACCTGGAGATAAAACAATTCAACTGTCAGACTTCTGGGGATTTTAAATCTGCCTGACTGTTGGCATTGATGGGATTGCTCTGTTATCCTCTGATAATCCTTATTCTGCACACTAACTGGAGTATTGATTATACTGATCTTCGTTCTTTAGAGCGTTAATTATTTTCTCTCTCATGGTCTAAAGTAGTTCAGTCACTAATAGCTGAAATGGGAGATTGAAATCAATAGGAACTACTGAGGAGCAAAAAGAGGGTTTTGCAAGCCTTCTTCTCTCTGGGTTGTGTTTTCCGGGCTGTATGGCCATGTTCCAGAAGCATTCTCTCCTGATGTTTCACCCACATGTGTGGCAGGCATCTTCAGAGTTTGTGAGCTCTGTTGGAAATGGGGTTTATATATTTGTGGAATGTCCAGGATAGGAGAACGAACTCTCGTCTGCTTGAGGGAACTGTGAATGTTGCAATTGGCCATCTTTATTATCAGTGAATAACTTTGCAGCTTCATAACCCGGCTGGTTGCTGCGTGGAGGAATCCTTTGTTGGGAGGTGTTAGTTGGCCCTGATAGTTTCCTGTCTGGAATTCCACTGTTTTCTGAGCATTGTTCTTAATTTACTGTCTTGATATTAGAGTTTTTAAATACTGGTAGCCAGATTTTGTTCATTTTCATGGTTTCCTCCTTTCTGCTGAAATTGTCCACATGCTTGTGGATTTCAATGGCTTCTCTGCATAGTCTGACATGGTGGTTTCCAACAAACCTCACAACCTCTGAGGATACCTGCCATAGATGTGGATGAAATGTTAGGAGAGAATGCTTCTGGAACATGGCCATACAGCCTGAAAAACTTACAGCAACCCATAATGATTTATATTAATCAGATTTATTTATGTTTACATGCTTCGTAATGTGCCTCTTTGTCAAGGTTGTGAGAAGTCCAATGGTCTTTAATGAAAAAAGTGCTTAGTGTTTCTCCTTAGTACTTCTCCTCTGCGACACAAATATTCTGAACTTAGTTAGGTCCAATTAACAGTTTTTCTCCATGTCAATTATCATCTAAAAATAATAGTAATAACCTCATTCCTCTAGGTTATACACTCAGGTATGTTGTTGCAAATCAATGTTTTACTTTAAATTGTAAATAGAAATTTAAAGTTTCCCTTCTCTTTTGCCTTTTTTATCTTACAGAGAAGCTGTAATAAAGCATTCATTGGTACATAAAGTCTTCTTGGACTTTTTTATTCATGCACTCCCTAAACAGAGATCTGTAAGTATCAGCAGATTAACTTTAATATGCCCCCCTCCCCGCCTCAAGTATTAATGAATAAACTGCAGAGTTGTGGATGAAACATGGATTGGCCATCTTCAGTCTAAACACAAACACGCTGGTCCAGGTAGGGAAACATTGGCCTCTTTGCAAGTTCCGTTTTATAAGTGAAGAACTGGCAACATAACTCTGATGAACATTGAAATTTGGATGTTGTCCTTTTTGCATTGTTTTCAGTGGAGTGCATATCCTGCCAGTTTAATGATAGCTGTGGGGAATAGAGCATTACAGGTCACACACTAATGGCAAACTCCTTGGTTGTCTTTCTGTTGGTCCCTAGAATTCAAAAACAAATAATTTATGATTGTAAAGTTCCAGTAAAAAAATTGTTCAACATAATATTGCTCATAGTATTGTAGAAATTAATCCAGATTTATTGGTGTACTTATGCTGTTGAAATGGCAACCTTCTTAAAGCCTCCACTAGTTGTTTTTTATGTATGTAATTGCCTACTGTATTGTATATGTGTGTATTCGTATGTAGTTTTCCTTAACTCTGGGTTGTGGGAGGGGCTGCAGACCATGTGATCAGAACTGGGATTGTTCAGGACTCAGACTCCATTTTAGAAACTGTATGCTTTCAGAAGTCATTAGACTTTCAATGTAGAGACTTCAGTAGAAACAGAATGCTTTAGCAAACAGACTGTATTAGACTCTCAGACCAGAGAGATGCATTAGAGGCATAATTTGAAGTAGTTTCTCTTATTTGCACAGAGAAACTACTTCAAATTACATCTGTAACTTGACTGATAAGCAGTGTACCTGTATGCTGAATACATGAAGTTTTGGGGTAAAGAAGTACTTTTAAAGAAGTCTACTTATTTTGTCTCTTAAGAGCATGATTTAAACCAAGATGTTTTACAGAAGTGTAGATGTTTTTGGCCAACTGAAATAACATATATACAGTATATATATATATATATATATATATATATATATATATATGCACACACACATACCTTTGTTCCACACACATTCAAGAGTGTCTGTGTGTCAGTTTAACAGCTGAGAAACCTAATTGCCTTGAATGAATACTAGTGGATATTTACCACTAAGGAGTTTTAAATTCTTCTCATGGGGATTCCTGATTTCCCAAAAGGTTATTGTGAATGCCATTTCCCAAAAGGTTATGACATCATTTTTCCAAATTCTGCTGGATCCCACTGTTTCCACCAAAACTATTGATTTCCATTCTGTCTAACTGCCTCCTTGTTGCCTACAAGACTGGGAAGTCATCTGTGATTTGGGGCACAATGCAAGCTTATGGTAAAAGCAGCAAAGTAAATAAAGCCACAATTCTACTCCGTTGGATATCAAAATAAATCATTAAATGTTGGCCAATGTGTATGGTTAACTTTCTTAAGATCGTCTCCTTGAAATGATGACTCTTTATATTTAGGAAATGATTGAAGCGATCAGAGAAGCTGTAATCTACTTGGCGCACACCCATGATGGAGCCAGAGTAGCCATGCATTGCCTGTGGCATGGGACCCCCAAGGTATCGTATGAAAAACATCAAATGTGTTAAAGCCATCCCACAAATTGGTATGAATTGGTTGGCTGACATTTTGTGTAGCCCATCGAAACATTTGCATTGAGTAGTTTTCTTTTTTACTCAGTTACAAGCCACTTAACTGTGTCTAACTGCCCACTGTATTTGTGGTTTACAAAAGTGTGGAAACATCCATTCTGTTAGAGTTATTACTGCAGCGATACTAAGGAGGATTTTAAATTAGATTTGTGATTGGTAAGACATGCGGATTATATCATATAGCACCTTGTGGGCATGATGTAATTTCAGACTTCAGAAAAAGCCATTTGCCTATTTTTTATTAGGCAATACTTAACGTTGAAAATTGTATGCTAGATTTAGGACTGTCAGTATATGTCCTGGGGCTTTTCCAGAGAGAGAAGAAAAGAATGTAATGCTCTTCCGTATTCAACCCCCTGCCATCTTTATAGTAGTCGTATCAGTGTACAAATTGGGAAGCTGAAGACAGATCCTTTCTTTGTCTTCCATTCCTTAAGGAATTTAAAAAGCTACTTTTACCCTTAGGCGTGGTTCCTGCTTACTTTTAGATTTCAGTTATGTTTATAGTGTTTAGTTCTAGCTGTACAGATTACACTGGCCAACACACATTTTGGTGTCACAAATGTTAGACCTGTTTCTGGGTATATTTGACCTGTTGATTTTAAAAATGGCACCAGTTTCCCCCTATAAGCTCTAGTTTTTGAGATACAGAACATACAGTATGCCATCTATGAGTTGTCATCTGCTTGCCCATAGGAAATCATGACGACCATATTTCAGAAACTAGAGCTGATGTGTTCTATCCAATCCAATTTTCTTAATTGGTGCCCCAAATAACTCCAGGAACATCCCTAAAAAACAAGACATCAAGAATTATTATTTTCTGATTGGCCTGTTTTATTTGTCTGAGGCATTTTCATTGGTGTGCACTGCTCACAGAGAGGTGAATACCGCTGCTACCAAATTCTATCAAGAGAAATAAGAATGAGGAGTAAGGACACAATGAAATTTGAGACTGATCATGAGAAACAGGGAGTATTGAGAAACCAGAGATCTGTAAAAAAAAAAAAAGTGAAACGGAAGAGGTGACAGAGACCTGCAATGGTAGAAAGACATAGAAAGGGAATAAGGTTGGTTTCCAAGACTGTGGGGGTGAAGCAAGAAATACCAAAGAGATATGGTAGCAAAGACAAAAAAGAGATGTAACAGATGGGAAGCTTAACTTCCTAGAGATCTATAGCAGTGCAGAGCTAGAAGAAGGCACAAAGTACAGGGTGTAGAGTGAAAAGGAGGTTAACAGTGTGGATTAACAACAAATCCAACAACAACAATGTACATCTCTTGTCAGTAAACAGTGGCACTCCGCGAGATTTGAGACTTGCTTCCCTGTTCTATTTTCTGCTGAGAGATTGTATAGGAATCTCCCAGAAGTGCTTTTCTGTAGATGGCAGGTTTTATGAATCGAAAGAGAGAGGAAAATAACAGTCCTGATATCTGTCCTCTCCAGATACTAGGACATAATTACTAAGAATTATATTAATCCCTGAAGTTTGATATGGGAATTCTAGATTGCTCTACTGGTCCTACATGACGTACTTTGGCCATAAGTTCATGGTGGACAATTGATACTTGATAGCTGAAGGAAGCAAGAGTGTGATTTGCCCAAGGTTTCCATGGTTGAGTAGAGATTCACACCCTGTTCTCCCAGATTTCTGCAACATCATTCAAAACCACAGTAGTAGAACTACTTGAGAACATTGAGTAGGCTTGAAAAGCACAGTGAGTAGGCTTGGAGAATACCTTTCTATTCCACAGACAGAACTTAGGCTCCTAAGTGTCTCAGACTTCTCAAGGGGTCTTGGGTCCCCAAAGTTTTATATTTATTTATTGTGATGTAAGGTTGAGAGAACCTTTATTTATATAGCATAACAGTGCATGCATTTTCAGGATAATATTCTAATTTCTTTGTGTTCATTTCTCATTTTAGGACAGAAAAGTTATTGTAAAAACTATGAAAACATACATAGAAAAAACAGCGACTGTAAGTATTTTTGAAGTATTGTCGAGATATTGAAAAACAAATACATGTTTTCTTACTCACCAGGGTTTACAGATTGATCACAGGAACATCTAGGAGTGAGGACATAACACCTATCCTAATATCACTTCACTGGCTTCCAGTTAGATTCCAGGCAAAGTGCAAGGTGTTGGTTTTGACCTTTAAAGCTCTACATGGTTAGAGTCCAGATTACCTTTAGGATCTCCTTCTCCCATACAGTCCGCCACAAACACTTCGGTCCTATGGGGGGCATCTGCTCCAGCTTCCCAGAACCTCACTGGTGACCACCACCCAGAGGACCCGTCCATTGGCCACCCCATGACTGTGGAATGACCAGCCAGTAGAGGTCTGACAGCTAGATCAGCTGTTGGAATTTAAAAACCATCTAAAGACACATCTCCTCTGGCAGTCCTACCCAGACGGTTTTTAACTATGAATCTTAAACTCATGTCCTTTGTTGATGTCTGTTTTGTGTATTTTAATATGTATTTTATAGAAATGCAGTTTTAATGGGGATCTTTTATAGAAATATGTATATTTGTTGAATTTCTGCATTGTTCATGTTTTGTAATTGTGTTGTAACCCACCTCAAGCCGTGGGTAAGAAATAAAATTATTATTAAAATTATTATTACTATTACTTACCACTACTACTGTCTAATAAGCTTAAGATTGCAGCTAAGACTCCTGATTTTATATTATTCTAAATATTTTAAAATTACAAAGTATATGGTTCTGTGAATTCAGAAGTTCACGTTTATAAAGATGATTTTTAAGAAATTATGTGAATGTAGATAAAGTAGAGATGAGTGTCTTGTAGCAAAAGAACAAGGACAGAGGTGTGATTTGTATGTTGGCAATTGTGAACAGATTTTGTATGCTAATATACATACAAAATGACACCTAATTTTTGCAGTATAGTTAATACAAATTTGTATTGGGCTGAGGCTTGTAGCTAGCTCAGATACACTAGAATAAATATGACTATTCAATGGAACAGGTCTTCCTTTGAAATGGATCTGTTTTGCTTAACAGCCTGCAGAGAGGCAACACAGCTGCTTAAGTGAACACAGTACTTTGCACAACTATATAGCAGTGTATTCCTAACCTCCTCTCAGAGTTCAGTGAGACTTAATTGCAAGTAATTACTTTGAGCTAATGTATAATCAAAATTGCATATTAATATAGTGAAATCACTTGTCAGATCTTGATGGCTTCTGTCTTAATTGGAAGGAGTAGTCTTTGTTGATGATGTAAATCGACTAATATATGTGGCGTACTACCTTCCTTGATTAATCAGGCTTTTGTGATGCATAGCATTCATGGTTGCTGGTTTATTTCTCAGGGTGAATCCTCTCACTTGGTTCTACTGGCAGCGTTTGACTGCATTGATGATACCAAACTTGTGAAACAGCTGGTTTTATCTGTAAGTAATGCATTTTCCTAAAGTGTTATTTATTTATTTTTATTTACTTCATTTATATTCCTCCCTTCTCACCCCGCAGGGGACTCAGGCGGATTACATCGTACACATTACATTTAGACACACAAACACACAAGACAGACAGAGGCAATTTAACATCTGGCCACCAGGGGGAGCTGTCGCACTCCTTCATTCCTTAGTGTGTTTTCTGGAGATATTTTTTTAATGGCCTCGTAAATCAGTTAAATTTAGCCTCCCCACTAAGTGGTACCTTAATTTCTTACTTGACAGATGCAACTGTCTTTCAGGGTGTAAAGGTCGACCACAGACTACACAATAGGTCAAGAGCCCACCTCGACCCGGGCAGGCCTCGAACTCATGACCTTCTGGTCAGTAGAGATCTTATGCAGCTGATACCCAGCCAGCTGCGCCACATTCCCGGTGCTCAGTCACGTAACAGAGAAATTAAAACAAAAACTACTGTTGGAGAGATAGCCACTAACTTGAGCCAGAGCATGTAGTCCTATATTTTAAAATGAAACTTAAAAAGAAATATATTTACTGAAGCATTGTAATATACTGGAAGCTTTTTAAAGCTATGCTAAATCTATCACCTCCTGAGTAGATGATTATGCATGGGATTAAAATATGACTGGGAGGGTGAGGCTTTTCTTTTTATCTTGACATTGAAGAAGGATATTTCTGTTCACAGTGTTTCAGTCTGTATTCAAATATGGAGATTAAATGTATGGCATTCCTGTAAATGGGACAGAAACCTCAGGCCTGAAAGCATAATCCAAGAAATCCAACCCGGATCCATTCAGTTTCAGGCCAGGGTACCATGCCAAGACCGCCTTGGTTGCTCTGATTAATGATCTAGTCTGGAGGGAAGAAAGGGGGCGTGTGGATCTCTCAATCATTATATCATATTGAGCTATAGTTATCCTTCAGCCTTCTGACCAAAATTGAAGCCTAAATTTTAAATATCAATTGAACCTTTAAGTGGGCGCATTTTATCCTCTACTGTTGGGAGAACTATGAAAGTACATGGTGATTGGTCTCATTTCTGTGAGGCGGCATTATTGAAAATTAGTTGAAGGTCAAACTAGATGAGATGATGAGAGATTTGTGCCTGGATCTTCTATGATTTTGGAGATCTTAAAAGTCTCTTTGCTGATTGTGTATAAATGTTTTGAAAAGCATATGGCACTTGTTATATTAAGAAATGGAATGGGTGGGGGATTCAAAAAGTTATTCCCAGCTATGAGAAGAATCAACTTTGGTGGAAAATATGCTACATTATTGTCCAAAAGTAAATCTTTTTTTAAAAAAAAACATTTACTTATAAAGACATTTACATAATATTATATTCCTGGACAGGAAGAACCTCTGTACTTGACTACCACAGAAAGCAATTTATTGAAGAATACCATATTTTCTGGCGTATAAGACTACTTTTTGACCCAATAAAATATTCTCAAAAGTCAGGGGTTGTCTTATACGCCGGAAGTCGGTTTATAGAGCGGGTGCTGAAACTTCCAATCCGGATTGGAGAATCTGTGGTTGCCACATATGGTGAGGGGAGCTCAAAGATGGCAGTGGCTGCGTCCTTGCCATATGCAGCGACTGTACAAGTACGGTTGAAGAAAATACATTCATCAGGATTCGTGGACTTAATGTGGTCCCGATGGTGAGGTGAAGGGGTGCCTCACCAGGAAGGTGTAAGTGAAGGGCGGAGCAAGCTGCAGTCGTCCGGGGTGCTCGGGGTATGGAAAAAAGAGATAGAGTGGCTCTGGGCCCGGAAATGCCTCGCCATCCAGCATATGTAACTGGCTCTCCCCACCGTCTGGACGACCCAGCCAAATTATTCACCCTCAACCTGCTGGCATGCAACCATCCAGTAACGGCCTCAAGGCATTGATGGAAATTATCGGGTACGGAGTTCGGTCGGCCTTCATCCTCAGAATGAGCTTAGTGTCATCAGCGTACTGATAGCACTCAAACCCAAAGCTTCATACCAGCTGGGCAAGTGGCCACATGTAGATGTTAAATAACAAAGGGGAGAGAATGGCCCCCTGAGGGACCCCACATATAAGAGGGGCCCTCTCAGAAACCAATTTTCCCCTCTCCACATGCTGTCCTCGATTGTGGAGAAAAGAGGACAACCATTTAAGGGCCGTCCTCCTAACTCCAACCACGGCTAGGCGGTGGGTCAAAAGATTGTCAAATGCTGCCGTGAGGTCCAATAACACGAGCAGCGCTGATCCACCATATTTAGCCACCTGCATGCCTTCTATTTTATCAGTTTTATACTAATTTATGCAATGCTTTTGATACAAAATAATCATAATAAGGAGGAGGGAGCAAACATTTCTGCTGCCCTGGAGACTAGGACGTGGAACAATGCCTTCAAACTACAGGAAAGGCAATTCCACCTGAACATGAGGAAGAACTTCCTGACTGTGAGAGCTGTTCAGCAGTGGAAATCTCTGTCCCAACGTGTGGTGAAGGGCTCCTTCTTTGAGGCTTTTAAACAGAGACTGGATGGCCATCTGTTTGAATGCAATTTTCCTCCTTCTTTGCAGTGGGTTGGACTGGATGGCCCACGAGGTCTCTTTCAATTTTAAGATTCTATGAATTATACCTGCAAATTTCCTTTAAGATGTTTTAAATAGGTATTTTTGCTTTCCATTTTTAAATATATACATGCCAAAATCAAAAAAGAAATTAAATACTCAAGCGGACGGAGTTCATGGGGTAATGATTATACATCCTTTCATATGGTGATATTTACAAGTCATAGATTGACCTATTAACTTCTAGATTGAATTTATTTAAAATTAAATATAGTATGACAGTGAAAAGATTATAAAAATGAAAATGTAATTATTTGTTGAAAACAATTTTCAAACAGATAACAAGATTTTTCCTTATCTTTCCACATCTTTTAGGAAATCACTACTTCTTTAACCAACATTGTAAACAACAAATATGGAAGGAAAGTCTTGTTATATCTCCTAAGTCCAAGGGACCCTGCATATTTTTCGCCAGCAATAATCAAGATCCTGAAACAGGGTGATGGGAATGCTTTCAGGTAACTAGATAATGCAGTTGCTCTTGTAATAGCTACACTTTGACTTCTTCATATTATGCCCAGAAGCAGTTTACCCCTTCTCGATCCCAGTGGGTTGAATGGAAATTCTGTGTGAATTCCAGAAAAGCTGTCTAGCATTTAAAAAATTGGTGCATATATTTGTGAAAATTGTCTTGACGTGTGCAGAGAGGAGATAAAATTACCTTTCATATTTCTTTTTTAAAATTGTGTGTTTATTTATGCTGGAGAAACCCTTTGTGGGTTTACATATCTTCTGTTTTAGGGAGATTGATAAAAGAAAGTTGTAGCTGCCTCCTGACACCATCCAATACAATATCTGTAAGCCTCCTGACAATATTCAGGAAAAGCTTCAATGTTAAGATTTCTATTTTCATTTTGAAAACAATTTACTGTGCCACTTATGGTGCTCTTACCTGAATACCGTCTCTATCTTGGCTGCCTATCTTGGCACCCTTTTCCAGTGAGAGTTTTTCTTATGAAGAGTTCTAAACTAGTCTCTTCTCAAGGTGCAATGAAGCACTCTTAAATATATTTATTACTCTTAAGTGACATTGCTTGTCAGAGCCAGGGAAAATAGTGATTCCCTAGAGCCTTGTGGACAATGTCGTTCGTTAACAGATTTTTTTTAGCAAGAGGGGTACTTTGCAGAACAGGTTTTCCCCTAAGGTATTTCCATTAATAAAAGAATAGACTTTTAGGCAATGAGGTAAGCATGGTGACCTTCTTTTAGGTTACACTTTTGTCAGCCAAGAAATTATGGTTAATGCTGGCTACATTCAGGCGGAAGTGCCCTTTATTGAAAGGGTTTTAAAAATCTTGCCTTATCAAATAGAAGGCACTATTCTCGGTCCCACCTCTTTTGCAGGTGCGACTGGTGGTAATGGGGGGCAGGGCCTTCTTTGTGCTGGCTCCCTTGGCTATGGTACTCCCTCCGCAGGATTCCCGTGGAATTAAGCATTTGAGGTGTAGCACAACCACAATGCAATATGCGACCACAAAGCCACTACAAACTATAGCTCATGTTTCTTTGTGGCCTATGAACCGCACACTCAGTCTCTCAAACTTTTAATCTTTACGATGATGCTAGTCCATTCATGAGGGTATTGTTTTTTAAACTTTCATGTGAATTAGGGCTGTCATACTTCCTCCGAGGCACTCGGGGTTTGTGGCCTTGCTTCTCTAATACTCTGCTTTGACAATTATCTTCCACTTGAAGAAAAATCTTCAGTCCCAGGGATTTTTCTTCAGATTGGAAGATCTTCATGCTGGTGTGGATCAAATGGATTTGTAGTGGTCTCCAGTTGGGGAAGACTGACTGCTGATTCTGAGGAAAAGAATAATTCTGCATGTATATATTACTCATCTAGAGCAGAGCTTAAACTTTTCCCATTTGCAACTTCTTTTAACATGAGAATATTTTATGTGACCCCAGGTATATAGATATATAAAATACCTGCTTTTTCCCTTTTTCAAGCAGCAGCCCAGTTCACATGCTTTTGGGGGGTAATTTTTTCGTGAAACCTTTTACTCACTTTTGCGACCCACTTTAAGAAGTTTTGCCCTAGACGAGCTCCTTGCCTTCTCAATAATATTAATATTATTAATAATAATACACTTTATTTATATTCCGCTTTATCTCCCCGAGGGGACTCAGAGCAGATTATAGTATACACATATACAGGCAACATACAGATGTGTATACATATGCCTTTTATACAGTAACAACAGTGACATACAATACACCAGGGGTCGGGAACCTTTTTGACTCAGAGAGCCATGAAAGCAAAATATTTGGAAATTTATTTCACTGAGAGCCATATAATATATATAATATATTTTAAGTCTGAATGTGAGTATATACGTACATACTATGAGAAAAGGATTCCCCCAGCAAGAGTGACGGGACACTTGAGACCTGGCCTTGCAAAAGGCATGCTCAGGACTCTGGGAAGGAAGAGAAGAGGGAAGAAAGGGGGAAAGAAAAAGAAAGAAAGAAAGACAGAGGAAATAACGGAGGGAGGGGGGAGGAAGAAAGAAAAGAAGAACGAACCATGGAAACGGAAGAAAAGAACAGCAGGAGAGAGACAAGGAGGGGAAAAAAGAAGGAAATGGGAAGAGAGGAAAGGGTAGAGAAAAGAAAGGAAAGGGAGTGAGGAAAAAGTAAAATAATGAAGGGAAAAGAAGAAAAGAAAGAAGGGATAGAGGGAAAGTGAAAAGAAAGGAAGGAGAAGGAAAGGAAGACTTGGGGAAAAAGAATACAAGTGGGAGGAGGGAGGGAGAATGGAGGAAAGAAGGAAGGGGAGATAGGGAGGGAAAAGGAAGGCGAGAAGGAAAGGTTTCCCGCTGCATGCTGGGAAACCGAGACCCGGGCTGCTCTGGAGAGCCAGATGCAATCATGAAAAGAGCCACATCTGACTCCCGAGCCATAGGTTCCCAACCCCTGCAATATACAAACAAAGGCAAAGGTTTCTCTTTCCATTTCCAGTGTCTGGAGGCGATGCTCAATTCTAGCCATGGGGAGGTGCTCTTGTTCCATTTTTCCATGCTGAGGATCCTGTTATTGGTAGAAGACCCTCCTGGTCATGTTTTGCCGGCATGGCTACCTGGGCACCTCTTACCTTCCACCGAGGCAGTACCTATTGATCTGCTAACATTGCATGTTTTTGAACTGCTAGGTTGGAAGAAGCTAGGGCTAACAGTGGGAGCTCACCCCATCCCGCAGCTTCAAACTGCCAACCTCCTGGTCAGCAAATTTTCTGCTATGCTACTATCGCAGCCCTACGTCATTAAGTCCAAATGTGATTCTCAAGAATGACATATGGAAACAGCAGTATGATGTATGTCGGACTGCTACTTAAGTTGGGCAGCAAAGATGGTTGAATTATTTTGTACAAGCAGTGTGAGATACATATCTCACATGTTGCTATTTATGCTTCTATTCCACCAGTAAAAAAGATGTGGACGTTCGCCACCGTGAACTCCTGGAAGCTGTTTCTCCTGCCTTGTTGAATTACCTGCACCTTCACGCTGAAGAAATGGTGATGGACAAAGGTGCATTCATTGTAGTGACCGGTATCCTCAGGCATGCTATGGGTGATGTACAGCCTGCTATGGAAACCATTGCAAGTCTCGCTGCGAGAGAGATGGTCCCGGGAGGCAAAGATGGGCAGGTAAATGAGCTGGACAAGCAAGTTTTGGAATTACTCATTGAAATTTTTTGTAAGGTTTGTTGTATTTGACTTTTGAATTAGGATAAAGAAGGGTTTCAGAGCTTACATTGATTTAGCAGCTTATCATCAGGAAAGATGCTTGTCTTGTTTCCAGGGATGACCTTAATCTGCTAACATGTTAAAGCCATGATCACAGGAGATAACATTTTGGGGTTCATAGAATCATAAAGGTAGAAGAGACCTCAAGAGCCATCCAGTCCAACCCTCTGCCATCTAGGAACACACAATCAAAGCACCCGACAGATGGCCATCAGGCTCTGCTTAAAAACCTCCTGAGAAGGAGACTTCTTCAGCGTGGTCACTGTGAAATCCACACCTCTGGTATTTCCCTGAGTCCACGCAGCTGATTCGGATCTTTCTTGAAAAGCTTTTGCCTAATTAGGGGCTCCAGCCCCGCCCATCTACCCCTGATAAAGCCAGGCAGCAGGGCTTGAGACATTAGTTCTGTACCGCGAAAGACAGTCGGAGGTAAAGGCATGGCTGAATGCGGAGAGGATGGGCGGGTTGTGTGAATTTCACAGTTGACCACTCGAAGAAACATGGTTACAGGCAAGCAACCTTACTTTCTTCAGCATGGTCACTGTGAAATCCACACCTGTGGTAGACTAGTGAGCAGTCCCACGGATGGTGGGTGTCATGCTAGTGCAGAAAAAAGTACTGCTCTCCCAAAAGCCGCATGTTTCTTGGCGGCCAAGTCCAGTTTGTAAAGGGAGACAAATGTGTGCGGTGTCTACCAAATGGCCACCCGACAGATATCATCCAGTGGCACATCGTGCAAAAAGGCCGTAGAGGCTGCCACTGCTCGAGTGGAATGAGCATGGATCTGAACAGGGAAGTCCAGTCCTTAGAAACCGGAAGGCCTACAGCAGTGGTTCTCAACCTGTGGGTCCCCAGGTGTTTTGGCCTACAACTCCCAGAAATCTCAGCCAGTTTACCAGCTATTCGGGGTTTTGGGAATTGAAGGCCAAAACATCTGGGGACCCACAGGTTGAGAACCACTGGCCTACAGAGTCCTTACGGTACTTGCAGGGCCGTAGCCAGGATTTTGATTCGGAGGGGGCTGTGTTTGATTCGGGGGGCGGGGGCTGAGTGGGAGAGGGTCTACCCTAGCAAACCTTTTGCATCGTTATCCTAATACCCCCATGCATATGGGATATATTGAGCATGATGATCAGATCATGATATGAATAAGCATAACAGTTTAAATAATGTACCAGTAAGGCCTTCTTGCGGACCACTCTGAAAATTTGGGAGGGGGGGGGCTGAAGCCCCTCAAGCCCCCTCCCTTTGGCTACATACCTGGGTACTTGACAAAATGTCTTAGTGACTTCTGTAATGGAGCTGTGCAGTGGACATAGAAGGCAAGGGCTCTCCGCACATCAAGGAGGTGTAAAGACTGCTCCAGAGGAATAGAGGGGTGTGGAAATAAGGTTGGAAGAACAATGTCCTGAGACATTTGAAACTGTGATGCTGCCATGGGTAAAAAGGAAATGTCTGTGCGAAGCACGACCTTATCCTCATGAAATTTTAGGTAGGGAGTATCGACTCGTAAGCCCGCTAGCACGACAAGCTGAGGTAATAGCCACTAAAAATGCGGTTTTCCATGATAGATGGGACATGTCAGAAGTGCTTTATTCGAGTATATACAGTATGCAGCAAGAAGGAGTGAGTCATAAGTGAAAAAGGAAATTTAGTCTTTGAGGATGCAGGTTAGTTTAAATTTGTTTTGAATCTCCTTCACGTAATGTCTGAATGAGCATTCAGGTCTGTTTAAATTTTCAGAGCCCTAGTATCTCCTTCTCATTGATTACTTAATTTGCGACTTAGATGTCTGTGTGCATTTGTCTTAATCTAATTCCATAAGAGTGTTTAAAGAGAAACATTCTAGAATAAGAGAAAGTAAGAAAATACGCGATAACTCTTCTGTTGTTTTAAAGCTCCACATTGCTGAACATCCAGCAGGTCATCTGGTTCTCAAGTGGCTGATTGAACAAGATGAAAAAACGAGGGAGAGTGGCAAAGATGGTATGATACTAAATCTTTAAATATTATGAAATCATACAGATGTACTAATGACCATTCATTCCCTCCAGCATAACAAATATGCCTTTCAGTACTCATTGTCAGGGAGCATATGGTGGATTGAGGTATTAAGCTCAGGTCTTGCTTTTGGGCTCCCAATAAATATATTACATTAGAAAAGAGATGTCTTTTTCTAATGCCGTGTAATTGAACAATCAGAATAAATTGTATTAATTATACATTTTATATCTTAACTGTGGGCAGGACAACTAGATCCTGGTATTTTAAATATGATTGTCTTCCCAGGATCACAAGTACAATATGTTTTTTTGTGAAAGGCAAAAACTTAGAAGAGAAGGAAGAGTCCTAAGGGGAGCCAGGAAGTGGTGTAGATATGTGATTGAAAAGGGAAACAATACAGCCTGGGGGGAGGCAGACTTTTCATATTGACAGTACCAAATGAATTCAGTTCTTGTGTTGCAGAGAAGATTAAGGGTGAGAACACAGAAGAGAAAAGGCGCAAGCCAATAAAAGCTAATATCATGCAAAATATAATCTATAGCTCCTACTGTGTAGAAAATATTATATTTGTATGGGAGTTTGGGCCATATTGTTGTGGTCATTAAGAAGACTGAAGCAGGATGCATCTGCACTGCAGAATGAATGCAGTTTGACATCACTTTAGCTGCCACAGTTCAGTGCTATTGGATCCTGGTATTTGTAGTATGGTGAAGCACCGGCATTCTTTGGCAGAGAAGACTAAAGACTTTGCATAACTACAGTTCCAAGGATTCCATAGCATTGAGCCATAGCAATTAAAGTGGTGTGCAGCTGCATTCATTCTACAGTGTAGATCAGTGTTTCCCAACCGCTGTTCTGTGGCACACTAGTGTGCTGTGAGCGATCACCTGGTGTGCCACGGGAAAAACTCTCTTTCCCCCCTTTCTCCCCCCTCCTGCCGAACTCCTGCTGCTGCTGCTGCTGCTTGGGGGAGAAGGAGGAGGAAGGGCCAGGCAGCGGCAAAAAAGAAGAAGGGGCCAAGGCGCCGCCTCCTTCGGCCATTTCCCCAGCCAGCCTCCAATCGAGGGAGGGCGGGGAACGGAAGCGGAAGTGAGGAGCGCAGTCCGAGGCAGGCCCACCGGCTTCTTCTTTCGAACCGCAGGAAAGAAGGAAGGAAGGCAGGCAGGCAGGCAACCGCGGCCCGAGTGAGTGCCTTCCCTTCTGGTGTGGAAGAGGGAGAGAGCCATTCAGGAAGGGAGCCACCTGGAGGTTCTGTGTGGGAAGTTTGGCCTAGTTCTAACATTGGTGGGGTTCAGAATACTCTTTGATTGTAGGGGAACTATAAATCCCAGCAACTACAACTCCCAAATGGGAAGGTCTATTTCCCCTGAACTCCATCTGCGTTCATATTTGGGCATATTGAGTATTCATTTCAAGTGTGGTCCAGATCCATCATTATTTCTGTCCACAGTGCTCTCTGGGTGTAGGTGAACTACAACTTCCAAACTCAAGGTCAATTCCCAAGCAAACCCTTTCAGTACTTTCTGTTGGTAACGAGAGTTCAATATGCCAAGTTTGGTTCAATTCCATTGTTGCAAGAGTTCATGCACTAGATGGTCTTGGGCAAGTCACACTCTCTTAGCCTTAGAAGAAGGCAGCAGCAAACATCCTCCTCATAAGTCTTGTCAAATTTTTTTCGTGTCAGGAGCAAGTTGAGAAACTGCAAGTCGCTTCTGTTGTGAGAAAATTGGCTGTCTGCAAGGACGCTGCCCAGGGGACGCCCGGATGTTTTACCATCCTGTGGGCGGCTTCTCTCATGTCCCCGCATGAGAAGCTGGAGCTGACAGAAGGGAGCTCACTCCGCTCCCTGGATTTGAGCCACCGACATTTCGGTCAGCAGTCCTGTCGGCACAAGGGTTTAACCCATTGCGCCACTGGGGCTCCTATCCTGCTGATAAAAATATGTGAAAGGATCGCTATAAGCTGTAGCTCACCTATTCACACATAACAAAAATACTGTGAATTGGAAGTAGCTGAATGTCTTATTCCCATTTCTATTACTGTTTACTACTCCCTTTTTCTAGTGCTTTTCTGTACTGTGAATCCATATGTTAAGCAGGCTGTTATTTCAGCTCAAAAACAGTTTAATGTAAGCCACTGGAGTAGAAGCGGCTCAACCATATTCCTATTATGGCCTGATTTTTATCATGTAGTCATGTGTATACAAAAGTATGAAGTAGTAGTCACATGTTTGTATAGACTGGCCATTGACAAACAAATAATGAATAGTTACTTCTAATAGATTGGTGTACCAAACTCCAGAGGCAGACTGCTATCTGGAAAATGAAATTAAACAGGCCTCAAAAAGCAATAAATTAGTCAAAATGGGGGACTTCAACTATCCCCGAATAGATTGGCTAAATTCTTGTTCTACGCATGAAAGAGAGACAAGGTTCCTCGACATGCTAGCTGATTATTCCCTTGAGCAGATGGTCATGGAACCAACCAGGGGAAAGGGGATCCTGGACTTGGTGCTAACTAATGAACAAGATCTCGTTCAAGATGTCCTTGTAACTGAGCCCATAGGTACCAGTGACCACAACACAATAACCTTCAACTTAAGTTTGGATAGCAAACTGTCAGTGAAAACTAACACAGAGACCTTAAATTTTCAAAAAGGGAATTTCACCAAAATGAGAAAAATAGTAAAGAACAAACTAAAAGGAACAGTAAAAAAAATCAAATCCCTCCAAAATGCTTGGAAACTGTTTAAAAATACTTTATTTATTTATTTATTTATTTATTTATTTATTCAACTTATTAGTCGCCCTTTCCCGAGGGCTCAGGGCGACTCACACTGTAAGTCATAGAACAGTAAAATTGAAGTAAAACAAACACACTAAAATTACCATCACCAGCACACAAGCCTGGTGTGGGGCAGTTGTATACATAAGCCTAAGCACCAAACGCCTGGGTGAAGAGGAGGGTCTTGCAGGCCCTGCGAAATGTTAGCAGATCGGCCTGCGCTCGGACTGTGGGGGTAGAGCATTCCACAGCACCGGCGCGGGCGGCACTGAATGCCCTCCTCAGCGTTGAGGACAGATGAACGGATCGCCGACTAGGCACCACCAGGAGGTTTTGGGACTCGGATCGCAATGGTCGTGGTGGGCTATAGTGGGAGGCGGTCCCTTAGATACACTGGCCCCAGACCATTCAAGGCCTTAAAGGTTAGAACCAACACCTTGAAGGTGATCCGGTGCTCTATCGGAAGCCAGTGCAGTTCGCGCAGCACTGGTGTGATGTGGCAGCGAGATGGACAACCTGCCACCAACCGTGCTGCTGCGTTCTGCACCAGCTTGAGCTTCCGGATCACTGACAAAGGAAGGCCAATGTAGAGGGCATTACAGTAGTCTAGTCTCGAGATGACCGTGGCTTGGACCACTGTGGCTAGGTCATGACGGGGACAGGTAGGGAGCCAGCCTCCTCGCCTGTCGGAGGTGGTGGAAAGCCACTCCACTGACGATGGAGATATGCTACTCCATCGACAGCTCGGAGTCAAGCGTGACTCCTAGGCTTTTCACCGACAGGGACGGGCGAAGTGTCGCCCCGTCCAAGGTCGGGAGGCGGATCCCCCCCGTACCCGGACAGCCCAGCCACAGGATCTCCGTCTTGTCCGGATTCACCTTCAACCTACTGGCTCGCAGCCATCCATTAAAACAAGCCGAACTAAAATGCATTCCTAAAACAAGAAAGAGGCCGGGAAAGTCCAAGAGGACATCGGCATGGCTTACAAATGAAGTAAAAGATGTGATTGGAAAGAAGAAAAACTCATTTAAGAAATGGAAGGCTCTTCCTACTGAGGAGAACAGAAAGGAACACAAGCTCTGGCAAACTAAATGCAAAGCAACCGTCAGGAAAGCCAAGAGAGATTTTGAGGCACATATAGCTAAGAATATTTAAAAAATAGCAAAAACTTCTTTAAGTACATCAGAAGTAGAAACCCAACTAGAAAAGCAGTTGGGCCACTTGACCAAAAATGGTAAGAAAGGGACAATAAGTGAAGACAAGGAGATTGCCGAGCGGCTAAACGACTTCTTTGCCTCCGTTTTCACACAGGAGGACAGACAACATATGCCTGCAGCTGAGTCAGTTTTTTTCAGGGAGGGAATTAAATGAATTAAACCAGATAGAGATAAACAAGGAAGATGTTCTCACATGCCTTACTAAACTAAATGTCAACAAATCACCAGGGCCAGATGGCATCCACCCCAGAGTTCTTAAGGAACTCAAGTGTGAAATTGCTGAAATTCTAGCCAAAATATATAACCTTTCTCTAAGATCAGGCACTGTACCCGAGGACTGGAGGAGGCAAATGTAACTCCGATCTTCAAGAAAGGATCCAGGGGTGATCCAGGAAATTATAGGCCAGTTAGTCTAACCTCAGTTCCAGGCAAAGTGATGGAAACCATTATTAAAGAAAAAAATTACTAAGCACATAGAAGAACAGGCATTGCTGAAGGAAAATCAACATGGTTTCTGCAAAGGCAAATCATGTCTTACTAACTTGTTAGAATTCTTTGAGGGTGTAAATAAACACATAGATAAAGGGGACCCAGTCGATATTGTTTACCTTGACTTTCAAAAGGCTTTTGACAAAGTCCCTCACCAAAGGCTCCTAAATAAGCTCTTCAGCCATGGAATCAGAGGACAGGTCTTGTCCTGGATTGGAACCTGGCTAAACTGTAGGAAACAAAGGGTGGTAATAAACGGACATTTCTCTGGGTGGAAAGAGGTGAGAAGTGGCGTACCCCAAGGTTCAGTTTTGGGTCCGTTACTTTTTAATTTATTCATTAATGACCTGGATGTAGGAGTAAATTCTGAGGTAGCAAAGTTTGCAGATGACACTAAATTGTTCAGGTAGTTAAAAATGAAACTGATTGTAAAGAGCTCCAGAAAGATCTCTCGAATTGGAGTGAATGGGCAACAAAGTGGCAAATGCATTTTAACCTAAACAAGTGTAAAGTCATGCACATCGGGCAAAGAACCCCAACTACACCTACCAATTGATGGGGTCAAAGCTTTCCGAGACAAACCAGGAAAGGGATCTTGGGGTTTTGGTGGACAGCTCAATGAAGATGTCAACCCAGTGCGCAGCAGCAGTAAAAAAAAGCAAATTCTATGCTTGGCATGATCAGGAAGGGAATCGAAAATAGGTCGTCAAATGTTGTATTGCCTCTCTACAAATCTATGGTGAGGCCACATCTGAGTACTGTGTACAATTCTGGTCACCGCACCTCAAGAAGGATATAACGGAACTGGAAAAGGTACAGAAAAGGGCAACAAGGATGATCCAAGGGATGGAGCAGCTCCCTTACGAAATCAGGTTGCAACGCCTTGGTCTTTTCAGCCTTGAAAGACGGCGTTTAAGAGGTGACTTGATCGAAGTGTATAAAATCATGCATGGGATAGAAAAGGTGAATAAAGAAAAAATATTTTCTCTGTCACACAACACTAGGACTAGGGGCACTCCTAAAGCTCCAAGGTAGGAAAGTTAGGACTAATAAAGGGAAATATTTCTTCACCCAGAGGGTCATTGGGTTATGGAACTCACTTCCAGAGGAGGTTGTGACAGCTGTCAGCCTGGACAGCTTCAAGGAAGGATTAGACAGATTCATGGATACCAAGGGAATCAGTAGCTACTGAAATGGACATCCAAGTGCCACCTCTGTGTTGATGGAGGCAGGCAGGATTTTCCCCGGGTACTGGTTGTGGGGGGTCGGGAGCAGGTGAGGGTTTTGCCCTCCCTTCTGCTAGAGATCCCCGTGTACAACTGGTGGGCCATTGTGTGACACAGAATGCTGGACTAGATGGGCTGAGGCCCGATTCAGCATGGCTCTTCTTATGTTCTTATGTTCTTATGTTCTGTAATGCGTTGCCTGATATCTATACTTAACAGGATGCTTTGCAAGAACATTGGTGCAGCATGTGAGTATTGATCAGCTAAAGACCTGGGCACATGTGAATCGTGGTGCCATTATTTTGTGCCGGTAAGTAAAACTGTCTAAGCCCTCTTAATTATTAAATATCTAACGCATGTTATTTAGGATTTAGCATGGTGGGCCAGCTTGGTTGCTTCCACTATATTGGTTATTCCTGCAAGTAATGACAGTGTAAATAAATTGTCAAAACTTGCTTGAGATCGTGCTTGTAGTTCTGGAGGGACTTGTTTAATTTTTGCTTCTCATATACTTAGCATGGGGATTTGATTTTATAAAAATGTCTAAAATATTATTGCTGCTTTGCAGGAATGCAAAAGGTTCTAGCTTGTTATTAATAATGACATGCTCTTTTGAATGATAAAACTGCTATAGTTTTTTCAAATATTTTTTACCCTGTAAATTCTTAACATCATAGCTGTTAAGGTTGGGATCACTATGACAACCTATACTGCTGAATTAAAATAGGGATGTCAGCGAATGTATTCAGGGAATTATAGAAAAGTAGTATAAATGTCACTTAGGCTATCCTCCGCTCCCCCCCCCTCCCCCAACTATAATGAAGCAGATTTTTAAAATATTGGACTATTTCTAATAGCTTGACCCATATTGTCCACGGCAGAGAGATGCCTTCAGGACAAGGAATGCAAACTGCGATGATTGAAAGGATGCAAAGTCACTCTGACCTGTTAGAGAAATGTATAGCCTGAGCAAACAAAACATCTGTCTGAAATAGATTGGCCTTCTTCCCCAAGTCTCCACTATCCACTGTCCAGTCGCTAATGTTCTCAATTTCTTCTGCTTCCAACACAAAGCAAAATAATGTCTCCGACTGTCTGGGTCACTGCAGAAGCGCCAGGCTTAAATCAAACATCCGTTCGCCGGTTTATCATTGAGGTTTTAATGGTGAACTGGTGACTTTCTAATATAGATCTATAGGGATTTTTCGTGACATTTTAGAACAGATCTCTTGCATTTGACAAGGATGCTTAATTCCTTTTAAAATCTCTAATCCCACACACAGATGTTGACTGAAGATTTGCAAAGAGCTGCTCCTACCAGTGTGTGTGTGTCTGTGTGTATGTGTTTCTCGTTTTTGTAACACTGGGCTGGGAACCATGTGCAAACCCCACTCCCAGTGCAGGAGTGTTAGATGCTTACTACAATGTGGATGGGTTTGTAATCCTGCCCATTAAAAAAAAAGATGGAAGTATTTCCATTCATTCTCTGGAGCCACAGAATGAGCTGTAGATAAATCCCGACTAATGTGTTAGCTTTGATCGTGATACATTGAGTCCAGCTGCACTACTTTCAGGAAACGGAGAAGTAATTTCCTATTATTTGTTTTCTCCTTGCAGACTCTTGCACCCTAAAAATCTTCCTGAGGGTTGCAGGACCCACTAGAAGAGTCGGAAATAAAATGCCAGATCTACTGAGAGTATCTGTGTGTGCAAAATAGTTGTAGACACTTTTCTTTAAACATAATATACCTGCCAGTATTGAGTTCAGCAGTATTTGGGAAAATAAAGTTCCTCCCTCTCTCACACAAATATACATTCCTAAATACCCTAAAGTGCCAGATCCCTAAGCAGATTTGGTTTTGACGTGTACTTGGATGTGATATCACCAATTTATTTATTTATTATTTCAATGTGTATACCGTTCTTTCCAGTTGGCTCAGGACGATTTACAGCATATCGAACTACAAACAGAGAGCATAAGAACAATAAAATATAAAACAATTTCCACAATATTCCGCCATAACCAAGAGTAGTTAGAGCAGGGGTGCTCACACTTCTCCAGCATGCGAGCTACTTATAAAACAACCAAGTCCCAAAGATCTACCTACCCACTACTCGGAGAGCCATAAAAGCAAAATATTTGGAAATTTATTTCAGTGAGAGCTATATAATAGATTTTAAGACTGAATTCAACTAAATGTGAGTATAATAAGCCCCTGAGCATTCCTCACAAATGGCATGGGAGCTATACACACTGTGCCTGTCATCTGCCTGCGATCTATCAGGACGCCCTTCGAGATCTACCAGTAGATCACGATCTACCTAATGAGCACACCTGAGTTAGAGGCTAAATGCCTGCCGGAACAATGCCGTTTTGCAAGCTGTCCGGAAAGCTGGCAGCTCGCTGACTGCTCGCACTTCAGGTGGTAAACTATTCCACAAGCATGGTGCTGCAACAGAGAAAGCTCTCTGTCTAGTTGAAGACAAACGAATGGTTCACAGAGGCGGAATCTGCAAGAGGTTGAGGTCCTCTGATCAGAGAGATCTCTGGGGAACATATGGGAGTAGACCGTCCCTCAAGTACACCAGCCCCAGACCATGCAAGGCCTTAAAGGTCAAAACCAGCACTTTCAAGATGATCCGGTGCTCGATTGGTAACCAGTGCAGTCGTTGCAGGGTTGGAGTGATGTGGACCCCGGCCGGTACTCCAGCCAGGAGTCTCGCTGCTGCGTTCTGCACCAGTTTGAGTTTCCAGATGACCGACAAAGGAAGACCAATGTAAAGGGCGTAACAGTAGTCTAGCCTTGAGATGACCGTCGCTTGGATTACCGTGGCTAGTTTCCGGAGAGATAGGGCGCCAGCCGCTTCGCCTGCCGCAGATGGAAAAAGGCAGATCTGAGCCTCCATCGTCAGCAGCGGGTCCAAGTGGACCCCCAGACTTGTTACTAAGGGCGGCGGGCGTAGTGCCTCGCCATCCAGAGCAGGCAGCCGGAGCTCACACCCCCTCGGTGACCCAGCCAAAGGATCTCTGTCTTCGATTGGTTCACTCTCAACTGACTGGCTCGTAGCCAAGCAGTCACGGCTTCAAGGCATTGCTGGAAACAATCGGGTATCAGGTCCTATAGGCTATATTTCAGAGGAAAGAACAGGCAAAAACACCTCGGGCCCCTTTTATATTGCCATATAATCCAGATTATTTGCTTTATATGGCAGTGTAGACTCATATTATCCAGTTCAAAACAGAATATCCAAAATGCCTAACATTTCTGGTATCAAACCTTTCTGGTATGGAATACTCTGCCTACATAATTTGAATTTTAAAATTACACCTAAAATTACACTGTGAAATAGTACAAACTGGTAGTTCTTCATTTTTGGAGAAGGCAAAAATATTTTAGGTCACATTGAGAAAACAGATTTTAATCACTCAACAAGCCACGTTAATTCTTCTCTCATTCTGTTTGGTTTGGCAACATAATCCTTATTATGTATCTAAAAAAAAGCAAGGCGGGGGATGTGGCTGTTTAATCAGAAGGTTATGACAAAAATAGCACTGCAGTTTGGAGCTGCAAATGAATCTGTCAGTCCGGTGCCTTATCAGGGCACAGTGGTTTTTTCTCTATGGAGCATGGTGCTCCTGCCCACCAAACACTTTACTATGGGGAAGTTCTAAAAACTGGTCTACGTGGTTTCCCTGGAACACTGCCTGGAATATAGCTTCATCTCCTGTTTTCAATCCTATTAATCCTACTACTGGTGCAACTGTTCTTTCCTCTGAAGACTAAGTTTCCCTGACTCTTAAAAATGCAGATTCTATAATCCACTGTCTCTCACTCCCCCAATGCACACTCCTCTTTCCTTTAATGGTCTTTTTTCCAGCCTCCTGTTCTTTCAGCTGGGAAAAATGGTTGCTTTCCCTGCCAAGTATTTGAGGATATAACAAGGGGATGTCAGTACAAATGAGTTACTTAATATGGTTTGCAATAAGTTCATCTTTATTAATGTTATAGGGGCTTTTGCGCCTAAGATATTGCATGCTTTGATTGTGTGTTCCTGCATGGCAGGGGGTTGGACTGGATGGCCCTTGTGGTCTCGTCCAACTCCATGATTCTATGTATACTAAGCACTAGGAGCGGGTGCAGAGCAGTGGTTTGTACAAGTCTTGGGCATTTGTTTCTTTTGTAAGGCCCTGTTTTTGTTTTTGATTGACTCTCCCAAAAACGGGCACCTTTCTGAACGAGGTTTTTCGCCCCAGGTGCCCCAGGTCTGCAAGCCAGACATGCACTCTCTTTTCAAGGTGGCTGAGGCTGTAATGCACCTCGCCGTTGGCACCCAAATCGAAGTCTGTAGTCAAAAGTTGGCAAAAGGAGCTGCCTACAGCCCGTCTTCTCTCACCCAGACTCTGTATTTGCTTTGTCTGAAAGAGGAGGCATTGTTCTAGTTGAGGACATGGATTTGGACCCGAAGCCGACCACTGCGCCAGCCAGGGCCTGCAGCCGAGCATCGAGGACCTCTTACTCAGCACTCGGCTGTAGGTGCAGAAGCTTTGGGCCTGCAAGCCACACATGCAGTTTCCTTGGAAAGAGGGTGTGTGTGTGGCGTGCAGGCCCAAAGCGCCTGAGCCTGCCAGGACCTGCAGCCAAGCACTGAAAGTCAGGTTCCCACTTTCATTTCACTGATATTTCTGTACTGAAGGGAGGTGTACTGTTTCATGCCATGCGAATGAAACAAAAGGTACGAAAACACAAATTAAATGGCTGAAATGGTTATCAAGGCCCATGACTAGTTTGTACTGGGATTCCCAAGGAACCAGGGTCAGTTATCAAACCACCCACCCTCTCCGTCTTAGAGAATACAACAGCAAAATATTTATACAGATGTTTCATTTAATTTAAAATATATTCAAAAGAAAAGAAGCATTTTAGAGGAAAGAGTAAGGTGTCATAGGGAATTTCAGAGCATTAATTCTGTCATCATTTATGGCGAACTGTCAGGCACAGATGTGCTCTATAGTTCCTTACTTTAAAAAAGTGATAATCCTGATTTGAATTTTGACAAAACAGATTTGGTCTCAGTTGTTTACCTTTTCTTGTAACATTTTGTTTTCATTTTATTATTGACATTTTCTCGATCTTCTTTTACAGTCTTCTTCAGAGCTCTGAAACAGGAGTGGCGACTCAAGTCAAAGAGCAACTGAAAAGTCTTGTTCCAAAACTAAAAAAGACTAAAGATCAATCAACAGCAATCAAGGCGTTGCTGGAGAAATTGTCATCTTAATTTTTAAAATTATCCAATGGACTAGTTTTCTATGTAAAGAAATTCTTCCTTGTTAAGGTTGATTTTTGCTAATAAATATTTTTAGTTTCTTTGAAATGCTTGTTTGTTTTTATTTTCTCCATTGTCATGGCTCAATACTATGGAATCATGTAAACTATAGCTTTAAAAGATCTTTAGCCTTCTCTGCTGAAGAGTGCTGGTGCCTCCCCAAACTACAGCCCCTAGAACTCCATAGCGTTGAGCCATGGCAATTAAAGTGGTGTCAAACTGCCGTAATTCCACCCAAGATGCTCCCAAGATCTCTTCATGCATCTATAGGTGAAACACATTTTGCTTTCCATTTTCTTCAGGGTCCTTCTGTGTTTCAGCAGTCTCATCCATGAAGAATACCACTTGGGCCAACAGCTGCCTTTGTCTTTTCCTTCTCTCTTTTAGACTGGTTTCGCTTCAGCTAGCTGCTTGGCTTTCCTCAGTTGCAGCCAGCCTTTTCCTCTAACATTTGGCAGCAGCATTTCAAGTAGAGAGTTTATTTGTGAATTTGAGTACAAATTAACTTTCTTTTGAGGTTCCATTGTTCATTTATTGGCACTCAGAACCCTGCTTTCTCATTGTTTCTGCGACATATTGTGTTTCCATTGTGTTTCCCCTCCCCACTTCTCAATGCTTCTATGAGCCGTAGAAGTGGAGAAGCCAAAATAAAAAAATAGTTGTAATTGTTGGTTTATATTTAAAATGACATAGAAATGGGCACAGTGAGAAGAAAAGCCAATAGATACATGATTAGTGAGCATATCATGGAGATATGATTTTCAAAATTGATGACAGATAACCATAGCATTCAAACATAATAGCAAGCAGGAAGTGAATTGGTCTGTGATCCAGCCAGGCATCTGAGTGGCTTGAAGATAAGCATGGCAGAAGAACTGTGGCGAGGAACTGCACTGGGTCATGGATTAATGTCAGCAACTCACCATGGTTTTTACAGTTGACGTACTCTTCTTTTGCAACACTATGCTATGGAACTATGATTCATAAATGCTACAAATGGTTGATGACATGTTATTTTTAAAACGTATAATTACATAGTTCATTTCTGCTATAATAACTAAATGAGCACATAGAGGCTGCCAAGGAGACCTCCACTTATGCCACTTGTCGCCTGACAAGGGCCAGACTGTTCTGATGAGGATGATGGTTTTCAAAATGAAGTGTCTAGAGCCATGGTTCCCAAAGTGGGCGGTACCGCCCCCTACTGGGCAGTGAGGGGGTGGTGGGAGGCTCAGGAGAATTTGGGGAGCACTGAAGCCCTGAAAGGGGATGGTGGCGGGATTCCAACTCGCAAGCGCGCAAGTGTGTGCCTGCCAGTTGGAAACCTCATGCAGGCGCTGACTGGAAACTGCAGCGTGTGACCCCTTCCTCTCCTCAACTCTGTCCACGGCGGAGTCCTGTATCGCCCCTTACAATCCAATGGGTCCCTTGGAAGGAAGGGGCAATACGGGACTGCGCCGTGGGCGGAGTTGAGAGGAAGGGCTGGCTGCGATTTCCAGGCAACGCCTGCCCAGGGATTCCAACTGGCAGGCTGAGACAGTTGTGCGCTTGCGAGTGTGTGCCTGCCAGTTGATCCAGTGAAGAAGGAAAGCCTCTGCGTCTGCAAATGCCCCCTGAGTCGCTGCGGCGTTTGCAGGCGCCTCCTGGAAGATGGCCGTAGCACGAAGGAAAATGCAAGCAGCTCCCAATTTCCAAGGTCCAGTATTCTCTATTGCTCAAGTTTAGTTCAATTCCATTGCTGTTGGGAGTTCAAAATGCTCTTTGATTATAGGTGAACTATAAATCCCAGCAGGCAGCAGCTACAACTCGCAAATGACAAAATCAATCCCCCACAACCCCACCAGTTTTCAACTTTGGGTATATTGAGTATGTGTGCCAAATTTGGTCCAGATCCATTGTGGTTTGGGTTCATGTGCTCTCCAAATGTAGGCGAATTACATCCCCCCTAAATCACTGTGGATTCCTTCCAAAGCCCTCCAGTATTTTCTGTTGGTCATGGGAGTTTGTGTGCCAAGTTTGGCTCAATTCAATTGTTGCTGGTGTAAGTGAACTATATATCCCAGTAACTAAAACTCCCAAATGAGAAGGGCTATGTTCTCCAAACTCCACCAGTGTTCAAATTTGAGCATATTGAGTATTTGTGCCAAGTTTCATTCAAATCCATGGTTGTTTGGGTTCATGTGCTCTCCAAATGTAGGTGAATTACATCTCCCCTAATTCACTGTGGATTCCTTCCAAAGCCCTCCAGTATTTTCAGTTGGCCATGGGAGCTTGTGTGCCAAGTTTGGCTCAATTCCATTGTTGGTGGAGTTCAAAATGCTCTTTGATTGTAGGTGAACTATAAATCCCAGCAGCTGCACAATCAAAATCAATCCCCCAACCTCACCAGTATTCAAATTTGGGCATATTGAGTATTTGTGCTAAATTTGGTCCAGATCCAGGGTTGTTTGGGTTTAGAGTGCTTTCCAAATGTAGGAGAACTACATCTCCCCTAAATCACTGTCAATTTCTCCCAAACCCTCCAGTATTTTCTGTTGGACATGGGGGTTATGTGTGCCAAGTTTGGTCCAGGTCTGTCATTCATGGGGTCCCAGCTGTGGAAGTCAGAGCTGAATTGGTTGAAGGTACTGCAAATCCCATCATCTGTTGTCCATACTCCCCCAAACATTGTTTTTGTGATTAATCACTATGCTTTAATTATGTTCAATTTGTAACAATGAAAACACATCCTGCATATTAGATATTTGCATTAGAATTTATAAGAGTAGCAAAATTATTTATGACGTAGCAAGGAAAATATGGATGGGGTCACCACAACATGAGGAACCTTATTTAAGGCTCACGGCATTAGAAAGGTTGAGAACCACTGCTTTAATACATATATCTTTCTCTTTAATTGCTATTACATTTTAAAAAACTTAATTTCTAAGGGGGCGTTGAGTAAAAAAATTTCTGGAAAGGGGGCCGTAGGCCAAAAAAGTTTGGGAACCACTGGTCTAGGGCATTCAGGGAGATTTGCAGACAGAGCAGTCTGAGGCAGGTTGGCCTGAGCAGTCTGAGGCAGGTTGGCCAGCAGATGTTGTGCATACTGGGGAAAGCAAAAGTGAACTTTCCCTGGAAAATAGGCCCTGGGTAGAGACAGAGGACGCAGAGGTCTCAAGGGAGTGTAAATTGGATCTTTGGACTCAAGGCGTGAAAACCGGGCAGTTAGAACATTCCCAGAGAATGAGAGAAAGGAGTCTCTGGTCCTGTTGTGGCAAGGATGATGTCATGAATGGCTCGGTGGGTTTAAATTGTGTGTTTGATTCTTAGCAATTCAGAGAAGACAACTTTGCCGTGGAGAAACACACTTCGCTCATGTTGCCAAGTTTTCAAGTCTATGATTCTTGTAACATCAAGATTCTTGTTTCATGTTCATGCCTTGCACCTTATTTGCTTGTATTTTACCATGGATTATTTCTATATTCCTGGATTTCTAGTTCATGTGGAGTTCCCATGGACTTCTTAAGGACTTTTATTGAACGTTTGACTGCTTTTGTATATTGCTGTTTATATCCTGCCTGCTGCTTTTGAATATAAACCCTTTCTCCCTTTTATTATTTTTTATTCAATAAATTCTTTGTATTTGAACTTTTGGTTTCTGGTGAAGAGTTGCCTCAGGGCTGAGGTGCAACTACCACTAGTGTTACCACTTACAAGAACTCTCTTCTAATTGCCCAAGTTGCTGTCCCCTCCTGTAAACATTCAAACTTAAATCTTTTTTTGCTGTTACATCTTTTAACTATCACCTTTATAGCTTGTTGTGTAAATTCTGTTCCAAAGCCAAAGACGGCAACAACAAGGGCATTTCTGGTGCCACCACTTTGACCTTCTCAATAACCTAATCTCAGTGTAGCAACCCTGAAAGGCATGCATGTGTACACAAAATGATTTAGTAGATGAAGATAATACAACTATTCACAACCGTTTATTGTTCACATACTGGTGGCTATGATACAGTATTTTAGTTTACACTATGCAATATGATTTTTGTTCCTGGGTTATAAATGTACTTTCCTAATGTGACTGCTATTCCAGCCCTAACTCTACTCTGTGATGCTGACCAACATACTTTTAAAAGAATGTTTAAACTCCTGGGAATCACCAGTTACTTCCAGTATGCCACAGTCCTACCCTATCCCACGACACCCCTTCTCTTAACATACATGTGCTACATGGCTATACTGTACCTTGTTTTCTATAATATAAATATAATGTTTATACACATGTGAAATATCATAGCTACCCTCTTCAGAGTACAATTGGCTCTCAGTACCCATGGATTAATGATAACATGACTTGAAAATATTTTAAAGAATTTCCAAAAAGTAAACCTTGATGTGACATTTTATTTAGGGGACACAATTTTACTGCACCTTCATATATAATGGGACGTGAACATCCATGGATTTTTATATCCGCTGGCAGTACCGTAACCAGGATTTTGATTCAGGGGGGACGGGGGATTGAGTTTGATTGGGAGGGGCTGAGTCTGAGTGAGAGAGGATCTACCCTAGTAAACCTTTTGTATGGGATATATTGAGCGTGGTGATTAGATCATAATATGAATAAATATAACAGTTTAAATAATGTACCAATAAGGCCTTCCCGCAGACCACCCTGAGAATTGGGGGGGGGGGCTGAAGCCCCTCAAGCCCCCTTCCCCCCAGCTACATGCCTGTCCATTGGGATCCTGGAACTAAACCCCTTTGTTAGGAGCCCCCGGTGGCACAGTGGGTTAAACCCTTGTGTCGGCAGCACTGAAGACCGACAGGTCACAGGTTTGAATCCAGAGAGAGTGCGGATGAGCTCCCTCTGTCAGCTCCGGCTCCCCATACGGGGACATGAGGGAAGCCTTCCACAAGGATGATAAAATATCTAAGCATCCAGGCATCCCTTGGGCAATGTCCTTGCAGATGGCTAATTCTCTCACACCAGAAACAACTTGCAGTTTCTCAAGTATTTCCTGACACGAAAAAATACCCTTTTATTGTTTATTCGTTCAGTCGCTTCCGACTTTTCGTGACTTCATGGACCAGCCCCTACAGCTACCAAATCCCTACAGATTCTAAGAATCCACTGTACATTACATTACAGTAGATACGTTTGATAACTACTATCCAGATTCGACTCTTAAATCCTAGTTGAATTGAAACTTCAAAACATATGGCTCAGTGAAATATGGAAAAAAATTAATGACATGACGAGAAATCTAGATCCTTGGAGGGTGTTCTGTTTGGGCATGTAAAACATTGCCACCCTTTGGCTTTACATGCTCTTGTGGTTTTCAGATAAAATAAGGCCTCTTTTAGTTAAGATTATGCAAAACTTTGGGTTAAGTGGTGGCTGTTTTGTATGAGGGCTTTTTTGTCATGTCAGGAGTGACTTGAGAAACTGCAAGTCGTTTCTGGTGTGAGAGAATTGGCCGTCTGCAAGGACGTTGCCCAGGGGACCCCGGGATGTTCTGATGTGGGAGGCGTCTCTCATGTCCCCTCATGAAGAACAGGAGCTTTTAGAGGGTGCTCATACGTGCTCTCCCCGGATTCGAACCTGTGACCTGTCGGTCTTCAGTCCTGCCGGCACAGGGGTTTAACCCACTGCGCCACCGGGGGCTCCGTGTATAAGGGTAATTGCTATTGGCCTCAGAGGAAGGCAGTGGCAAGGCTCTTCTGAACAAATGTTGGCCAGGAAAATTCTGTGATAAGCTCGTTTTAGAATTGCCATGGATCGGAAACAACTTAAAGACACACAACCACAACAAAGTTCTCATCAAAATGGTTGGGAATACAGGGTAAAACTTTCGATTTCAAGTGAATTCAGGAAATTCAGGTTGTTTGGAAAGTATTGTTGTGGTTTCGACTTTACTCTTCATGATTGCCCGGTGCATGAGTGTATCTCTCCAGTGTACTTAAACTTGTGCCCTATTACAGTGTTTCCCAATCAGTGTGCTGTGGGACACTAGTGTGCCGTGAGTGATCATCAGGTGTGCCGTGGGAAATTGGCACTCCCCCCCCCCCCTAGCAGCCCCCTCACAAGTTTCCAAGAAACAAATTGAGCCTCTCCGCTTGGAAATGTTTTTTTGGGTTTTTTTACTATTTTACTGGATTTTTCGAGAGTTGCCTCCCCCCAAGGAACTGATTATAACAGCTTCATGACACCCATAGTTAACTGGAAGCAAGTTTCACTCAGAGTGAAATTTCACAAAGGTCTGGAGAACAAGCTCTATGAGGAGCGGCTTGGAGAGCTGGGCATGTTTAGCCTGAAGAAGAGAAGGCTGAGAGAAGACATGATAGCCATGTGAGAGGAGGTCATATATGTGTTGTGTTCATCGAAACAGGCTCAGGTTTCACACTGAGTGTATAAATACATTTGAAAGCATATTAACTATATGTATTACTGTGTTAGAGCGTAATTTTGTGTCATTTTGGTTGGTGGTGTGCCCCAGGATTTTGTAAATGTAAAAAATGTGCCGCGGCTCCAAAAAGGTTGAAAAACACTGCCCTATTAGACGTTGGACTGCAGTCTCCATCCTTGCTAATTTTATTTCATACCCTTCCCTTGCAGAGTATTTTCAATTCAATGCTGGCACCTCACCAAACTACACATTTCATAGCATTGAGTGCTTGCTAGTAAGCCTCCTTTCCTAGTAAGTTCTCAAGCTGTGACCTGAGCAAGATACCAGTTTCAATCTTTATCTTGAAAACTGTTAGCCCCTATGCTGCCTCCAATTCCCATTTGCCTTTAAACGGGAAGCTACTCCTAGCAAGAAAAGGGAGGGTAGAAGGAAAATGCAAGTTTGTGGGGAGGAGCAAATGAAATTATGGAGATTGGCAGTCTGGGAGCCTTTGTGTCTGAACTGGGTCACTGCCTCCTCTGCAAATCGGCTTCCCTGAGTGTGAAACTGTTCCATGTTTAAAGGTTCTCACTTTTCTCCTTTGTGTGAGGAATGAAAGCTTTCTTCTGTAAAGAATAATAATATTATTTCTGAATTTATTTGCTGTTTCCATGGAGATACCTTTTTGAACAGCAGAAAACCCAGGTGGTGGCCTTCCTAACGTTCTTAAAAGGGAAAAATACCTTCATAGTTTTTGTGTTTGCAGCTGAGATGATGTCTTCAAATATGCAAAGTCTCAAAGTAAACAATGCACAGTTGGGTTTAATACGTAAGGTGCTATCTGGGCACATTACTGCTCAGCTCTGTCTTCAGAGAATACTTTCCCCCCAGCATTTCATCCTGATTCTTCACCCAAAGTATTTATTAGATCTTGAGTCCAAACAGAGATAATCTGGATTCTACGAGGGTGGGTCAATAAGTCCGTGACTTTTTGAATTTCCTGCCTCTTAACTGAAAGGGCAACACTTCTCCTGTCAACAGGCATCTGTCAGTTGACTCCTGTCAAAATTTGAACAAGTTGCATCATTTAGTTTGTGTTTGACAGTCATTGATAGCAGACTACCGCGTGATTTGAGGAGAAAATGGAAAAAGTTAATTTCGTGTGCTCATTAGGCATTATTTTTTGCGGAAACCAAGGCTAAGCTTGATAAATACTGTGGGGACTCTGCACCATCAATTTCAATGGTAAAAAGTGATTTACTGAATTTTGTTGTGGCCGTACAAGCACGGAAGATGCCGAACGTCCTGGATGCCCAGTTGAGGTCTCTACACTCGAAACAATTGAAAACATTCATGATATGGTGTTGGCCGATCGGAGATTGAAAGTGTGAGAGATTGTGGAAGCCATAGGCATCTCACATGGCTCAGTGGTTTCAATTTTAAATGATCACTTGGGTATGAGAAAGCTTTCCGCAAGATGGGTGCTGTGTTTGCTCACAATTGACCACAAACGCAATCGTGTGACAATTTCGCAGGAGTGTTTGGCGTTGTTCAACCGCAATATGGATGAGTTTTTGCACTGTTTCGTAACCGTGGACGGAATGTGGATCCACCACAACACACCAGAGACCAAACAGCAGTCAAAACAGTGGGTTTCTTGGGGTGAATTGGGGCCAAAGAAGGCCAAGGTGGGTTTGTCAGCCAATAAAGTCATGGCAACCATTTTTTGGGGTGCACGCGGTATAATCCATCCACATTAACTACCTTCAAAAGGGTAAAACAATCAATGGTGAATATTATGCTAACTTACTGGGTCGATTTAATGAGGATTTGGGGGGGAAACGACCGCATTTGGCCAAGAAAAAAGTTCTTTTGCACCAGGACAATGCAAGGGTGCACACATGTGCATGTACAATCCATGAATTAGGATACGAATTGCTCCCTCATCTGCCCTATTCTCCGGATTTTGTCCCGAGTGACTATTTCTTGTTTCCAAACCTGAAGAAATGGCTCGGCAGAAAGAGATTTGACTCCAACGATGAAATCATCTCACAAACAAATACCTATTTTGATGACCTCGACAAATCTTATTTTTTGGAAGGGATAAAAAAATTGGAGAAACGTTGGACAAAGTGTATAGCGCTCAAAGGAGACTACGTTGAAAAATAAAATGATTTTTTAATCCAAAAATCTGTGTTTTATTCAAAAAAGTCACAGACTTATTGACCCGCCCTCGTATATAATCAGAAACATCACAGTGTTTCAGTTTTGAAGTTGGTTATAGCACTGCTATCATTATTTTCCCATGTAGGTTGTTCAACTGGACCATGTAAATAGACCTTAATACTATGAGAGGGATTACAAACTGTAGTTGATCACTGTGTTGACACATACCAAGCTCCAAGCTGTGAGTAGGCAGGTATGCTAACTAACCTTGACACATATATGTTACACACCACCAAAAGGACTTGATCCGATGAGAGCCAACTGCCCACTGACCAGGTGTTGGCACGTGCACTTTGCTGTTCTACAGTCCACCAAAGCTTGGTTGCCCTGTATAACACTGAAAGGTTAATCTCAAATACATCTAATTGGGAGTGACAAAAATTGATGCACGCCCAGCCACTCCGGAGCGGTTTCTGAAGGGCCACTTCTGCTCATCACTTCCACTAACAAGATTGTCTTCTGTGACAGTGAAACAGATCACTTTGATTAGGGTCAGAGAATGGATTTAAAGGCCAGCCAAGATGTCTTTGGAGTCTTAGCTGCTGTCCTACATAGCAGTTGGCTTGGAAAAACACAGGGCAACAGTGTTGAGGACAGGGGTAAAATATAATGGTAGCAGAATGGAGTTAAAATGTCGCTTGGATGTTGATTGGTGGGACTTAGGGAACATCTATACTGTAGAATAAATGCAATTTGACACCACCTTAGCTGCCATGGCTCAATACTATGGGATCATGGGAGTTGTATATTTCTTCTCTGCCAAAGAATGCTGGCACCTCACCAAACTACACATTTCATAGCATAGAGTGCTTGCAGTCAAAATGGTGCCAGACAGCATCTTGGGGAGGTCTGATTTGGCTCTGGTGATCCACGTTCTGGTTACATCCTGTATAGATTACTGCAACGCACTCTACATAGGGTTGCTTCTGAAGACTGTTTGGAAGCTTCAGCTAGTCCAACGCTCGGCAGCCAGGTTGCTCACTGGAGTGGGTACAGCCCCCTTGTTACGGCAACCCCCTTGTTACGGCAGCTCCACTGGCTGCCTATTAGCTTCCGAACACAATTCAAAATGCTGGCCTTGACCTCTACGAACCCCCAAGGACCTTAAGATTGCATTTGGTGGGAATGAGAGACGGGGCCTTTTCGGATGTGGAACTCCCTCCCTAACAAGATCAGATCTGAGATCAGGCATTCGCAGAATAGATGGTTTTAACAGACTGTTTTTAGCTGACGGAAATGGATTGAAGATGGTTTTAATGAACTGTTGAACTGATGGCAATAGATTGACTCGGAAGATGTGAAATGGTGGACTGTTTTAATCTATTTATAATTGTTTTTAATGTAGGTTAAATGTATATTACGTTTGTTTATTGTTCAGCATCGAATGGTGCCTGTTGGTAGCCGTCCTGAGTCCCTCTTCGGAAGCGAGAAGTTCAGGATAGAAATATTCCTAATAAATAAATAAATAAATAAGTCTACAATGCAGATGCATGGCAAAAAGAAAAAGAAAGGTTGCCTTCAAAAAGAGGAAAAGAACACAGTTGACAGGGTTGCCAATGTATATGAGAGTTTATTCTGGATGTCAGATCTAGTAAAACTACACAGGGCATGCTTAGGCCAGATCCTTGCTGTTTACACAGGTTTCTTACGCAGTTAATTACTCCCTTTGAAGGCCACTGCCATTCTTATTTTCTTTTTTACAGGAAGCATTTTGAAGATAAGGTCAAATTTTATAGGCAGGTAGGTAGAGCTCTGGTGGCTTCATATCTTAACTATCTTAAGTGCGTCACTTTCCATGTGTTGAAAAGTACTGTGTGCTTCCAGTTCCAGGCCTAAATGTTATTATTCACACAGGTGCCAAGCTGGGTGAAAGTAATATATTCTAAATGGAAAAGTTTGCAAGCATAAATAAATGCTTGTTATGGGTTGACAGCTGAAGTTATGAGCTGGATTTACATGACAATGAAACACGAACCCAAAAAACCCACCTTTGCAGCCTGGCAGTACTTTCATCAAAGTGTTTCTGAAGTGCTGGAGATCAAAGTGGTAAGAAATGACCTCCATAGGGCTCTCCTTGGATTCAACAAGCAGTTGTGGCTGAATCCCAAGGAGTCTCTCCAGCTGCCTGCTCTCAAAGTGCTCTACAACCATCAGTGTGTTGCAGATATAATTTACTCATACTTCAATCTCCAAAGCTTCCTAAATGCTTTTGTCAAAGTGCTGCCAGGCTCAGAAAGTTGCAGAGGGGGCAACATCAATCATAACTATGGTGATAGATCACTGCAATGGCAATGCAAAATTTCAGCCTTGTTGTTATCTTTGTGAGGTTGCTCTCCTGAAAGACTGGGTTTATAGCTTTGGTGTGCTCTTGGACCTTGTGATGCTTCTGGAAAACCTTTTGGCTTCATTCCACCAAACATGACAAGTGTTTGGAAGAGAGTAGATTACCATACAGATCAGGCATACTCTACTTTGAAATTAAATTGATTATTTTCCTACCTTTGTCACATACTAGCAAACTATCCACTTTATTCAGTTGATTTGCCATTGTAGAGAATTGTTCCCACCCACTGTTCCGCTCCCGTTTTGCGTGTGCAAGGGTGATACACCTCGCGCCATGAACAAAATGCAAACACAAGTGGTTGGATGAAAATGGCCACAACTCATTTATTGAAGACAGGAACAAAGGAGTGGCATGGGTCCTGGATCAGGGGTCGTACAGCCCCACAAATGCCTGGGTGCGAGCGGCCCAATGCCTGTCCACCGAAACTCGGCAGCCCAGGGGTGCAGGGCGTTATCCCCCCTTACAACCAAGGGGCGATTAGCCAGCCTGATCCAGGAGCCATGCCACACACCAAACACAGAGTTGTGACAAAGAACGTAATAACGCATAACCATAACAAATGCAACAATGAAAACGAATATATGAACAAAATGGAACACTAACAAGCAATGAATGATATAGGGAGGGTGGGAGGAAAAACCGAAAATGGCCCCTGCGTGGTGCAGAGTAAGTCCCGGGCAGCCTTAAATGAGCTGCTGGGGTGGAAGTGAGGGCCAGCCGGCTGACGACACAGGGTGGGGCCAGTCCCGTCATTGGCTGGCCGGCTTTGGTGGCGGGAAACCTTCCCGCCACCCCAGGGGCTTCTGGGAGGAAGAAGCCCCTTCCTGCTCCTTAAGATGGCAACGAGGACAACCCTGCCTCGCAACCTGCTCAGCCGGTAAATCGGCTAAGCCAATTCTTTGTGAAAGGAAACACCTCTTCTGGACTATCATTTTTTTCCTGGGTTATTTTTTTATTTAATTTTTTTCCCATGTTATTCATTTCTAGGTACAAAACTTCAATCTGTAGCATCTGCCATTATGTTTTTCTTATACATTTTTGTATCTCTCACCGCTGTGCTCCCTTCCCCCCTCCCCAAGCCAATGCTTTTACATATCATTTGTCCAAAATTTCATTTCTTCTTGTGGAGGTAACCTTCCTTCTTCCTTTTCTAATCCTTTTTCAATAAATTTTCTCCATACCTCATAAAAATCACTTTGTTTCCATATACCTCTTTTTACTTTTAATATACATGTTAACTTGTCATTTATTGCCAGTTTCCATACTTCCTTGTACCATTCCTCTATTTGTATATTTATTTCTTTTTTCCAATTCCTTGCTATAAGCAGTCTTGCTATTGTTAATAGGTTTGTTATCACATCTTTATCCTTTTTTTCCTGGGTTATAAATGTAATTTCCTAATTGTTTCTATCATAAACACATGGGAAAAGTTTTTTAAACTACAAAAACGTTGTCTTTTCAGGAGGGACATCTTGTGATAGCACATTTTGCTTTAGTTTCTCAGTGATTGAATATCTTGTAGAGTCTCCACCAATTTCACATGGTTTGTGGGCACAAAAAACAAAGTTACTGGAGCACAACTACTTTCAAAGCAAGGACTACACAATTAAACAAGAAATAACACTTGCAAAATAGGAACATATTTTCATCATCATAATCATTCAGAGGCAGGATGACCATCTGTCGGGGGATGCTTTGATTGTGCTTTTGCTACATGGCAGAAAGAAGGGGATTGGCCTAAATGGTCCTTGGGGTCAACCAAAGGAGGAGGGGGGAAAGGGGCGTATGGGGGCTCTCTTTTTGCCTGAGATCTTCCTCTCCTCTCTCTCTCTCTCTCTCTCTCTCTCTCTCTCTCTCTCTCCCTCCCTCCCTCCCTCCCTCCCTCCCTCCCTCCCTCTCTCTCTCTCTCTCTCTCTCTCCTTCTCCATGTTGAAAGAAGGAAGGAGGGAAAGGAGAGGAGGAGGAGGTAACACATGGCACACACAACACATGAAGGAAGGCAGGAAGGCTCCCTGGAAAGTGCACTAGTCTGAAAGGAACCCAACATACTGCTGATCTTCTCTCCTCCATGAGCAAAAGTTCATAGTGGAGGTTTTTTCTCCTCAAAGTACATTTTGGCTCTTCCCACAAATTGTGTAATCATATCTATTTAAAGCTGAGAAGGACGAATACCATCACATGACAGAATTAGCCATTTTGCCCATCTCTATCTGGATAATTTGCAAAAAAAGTCACTTGCCAACCAGCTTAGAAAGCATCTGAAAAGACAATCCTTTGCAATGCTCTTTAAATGCCAAGATATCTCTACCCTACACATGAATCTTACATCATGTGATAAACACAGTAGGTTACAATTTCTCAAGTAGGTGGCTCCGTAGTATTTAATGAATGTGGTGAAGTGGAAAGCCAAGATTTGGCTGGTAAAACATCCATCCCACAAGAACTGTACTAGCTTTCAATTTGCCTCTCAGCCCAATTCAAGATGCTGGTGTTCACCTAGTAAAGGTAAAGATTTTCCCCTGACATTAAGTCCAGTCGTTTCCGACTCTGGGGGTTGGTGCTCATCTTTATTTCTAAGCTGAAGAACCAGCGTTGTCCATAGACATTTCCAAGGTCATGTGGCTGGCATGACTGCATGGAACGCTGTTACCTTCCCACTGGAGCAGTACTTATTGATCTACTCACATTTGCATGTTTTTGAACTGCTAGGTTGGCAGAAGCTGGGCCTAACAGCAGGAGCTCACATTGCTCCCTGGATTTGAACCTACGACCTTTTGGTCAGTAAGTTCAGCTAACCTATAAAACACTTAATGATGTCAAACTAAGATATCTGAAAAAAAAACTCTCCTCTCATTTGAGCCTGAAAGAAATACAAGATTGTCAGAGAAGGTCCTGTTGTATATCTCAAAACCTTGTGAAGTTAGGTTGGTTGGTACATATAACAGGACTTCCTGTGCATTAGTAACCCAACGGTGGAACTCCCTACCAAAGGGAGATAGGCTGGGCCCACCTCTTCTTCAGCGTAGCAGTCAGTGTCTGGAATTGCTGATTGACTCTTTCAAAATTGAATTATAAGATAGTTTAATACTATTTAAACATTCCTATAAAGCTAGACTTTCAACTCCTTTAAATCCAAGGCAGCATGTCCCACTGTAAGGCATTGGGGAAATATAGTCCGAAACAACTTGAGGGCAACGATACTTCAAGCAATACAGGTAGGATGTCTCTCGCCTTTATTATCCCACTTATTACTATTGTATATTTCAATAATTATATTTTTCGGCCATAGAAGACATTTTACATTCTTTTTCTTCTGTTCTTTCTTTGGCTAAAATATAATGCTTTATGACCTGACCCAGTGTTTTTAAGCCTGCAGGATTCTTTTGTTACAGATTTAATGCCAATAACCCTTCTCATCCCCATCTCTCATTATTTATGGGCTTGCTAGACCAGATATGTCTTCCAGTATGTGCTTGAGCAACCTCCTATCTATTTTATGGCGTGCAAATATTCCTACATTAGTAAATATCCCCACAAAGATGACAGCGATTTAAGGATTGGCAGATTTGAACAAAAGCAGACTGGTTTTTCCTGGCCATGTTAGAATTCAGCCCTTGGTTGCCGTTTCCTGGATTATGTGATTATTATACCAAAAAACCCCTGTGTGTGTATTAAATCCAATATTTATACATTAGGATACCATAAAATACTTCTAAGCTTGAGCACATGTTCAATACATTGTTCTTTTGGGAGGTGTTTCTTTAATCCAATCCCCACTTAACTACTCCTGCTTGCTAGGGCATTTAATACCCAGCATAGTTAATGCTATATTTCTGACTCTGCGGTACTTTGCATATCTAGTCAGAAGCGCCTAGATATTCTGCATCTCAATTTTCCTCATGATGTTTCTAAGCACTGTAAGTGCATGAATGCATCTCCTAACTACTGGAGAAGGGAATGTAAACAAAGGACTGGTTTGGATTAGAAGTCTGGTGGAGGGAGAGGGTGAAGTTTAATCCTTTCCCTTGTGCCAGTTCACCAAAGTGAACACATCCACTTCTCAAAAGCCATTACAGTGTGGAAGGAGAAACATATACAGTCGTCCCTCCACATCTACAGTTTTCATTATTCATGGATTTGACTAAAATATTCACTTTAGGAATCTCTAGCTCCTCTAGTGTGATTCTATAGTCAACCTACAGATTTCTAGAGAGAACACTTCTCTAGTAATCTATGGGCCCTCCAATGTAATTCTATAGTCAACTTCCAGTAGAAGCTCTCTTCCATAGAGCAGACCTGGGCATCTTACAGCCCGTGGACTGGATGTGGCCCGCCAGCCAATTCTGACCGGCTCGGGGAGGGCAGGGCCATTTCTGCAAGAGGAAGGGCTGCCGCCATCCCATCACGGGCTGTGGGGCCTGCATTGGCAGATAGCCCGCCGCTCCGGAGAACGATCGGAGGAGTGGCGGCTTTGGAGTGCCTACCATCCTGGGAGGTGATCCGGTCCTGCAGCGGGATTAGTCGGCGACCTGCAGCGGCTGATCACCCTGGTGACCCAGAACACTTGATTGTCTTCCGGGTCGCCAGGGCAATCAGCCGCCGCAGGTCGCTGACTGCTTCGGCTGCAGGCCCGGATTGCCTCCTGGGATGGCAGGCGCTCCAAAGCCGGGATGGCAGGCACTCCATGGCAGGGCGATCAGCTGATTGGGAACACCTCTGACGGAACAGCTGGGGGCGAGAGCGGGCGGAGGCCTGCAGCCTCCGATCGTCTGCTGCTCTGCTCTGCTCTGCTCTGCTGCGGTAGCAGCTGGGCCCGCTTTGTCATCCTCTGGGCTGGGTCCATTGGGCCATTCCATCTTGGGATCCTTCCTCTCTTGAGGATGTCAGCCTCCATCTTGCTTCACACCTTGTCTTCTTGAATTTCATTTTATTTTATTTTAGTGGTTTTTATTATTTTTTAATAATAATTTTATAATAATAATAATATAATATAATGTTATATTATATTATAATTTCAATATATTATAATGTCTATATATACTATAATATAATTATGATATTAATATTAAGCGCCCATTCTGCCCCTCTGACTTCTCGTGAGCTCTTGGAGGTGGCACGCATGCTGGCGGCGTGGAAATAGGAGCAACGACGGAGGAGAAGAAGGACGCTTTGGAGTCATTTCCTTACCGCATCTCAAAGGTCGGTCTTTTTTTTCTTTGGGGTGGGTGCCTGATTGTTCTGTGGCATGTCTCTTTGGCCTTTTAGCTCCAAAGCCTCTCTGCTTGCTTTGTTCCTTGAGAAATATATGTTGGGGAATATGGAAATGTGGGAGAAATGGGGTGGTTGGATGTATTTTTGCATGCCCCTTTATTTACCTTGCTGAGTATTAAATGGCCTTGCAGTTCAAAAGCCTCTCTTCTTACTTTCTGGCTGATATGTGTGGTAATATGGCAGTGTGGGAGAAATGGGGTGGTTGGATGTATTTTTGCATGCCCCTTTGTTTACCTTGCTGAGTATTAAATGGCCTTGCAGTTCAAAAGCCTCTCTTCTTACTTTCTGGCTGATAATATGTGTGGTAATATGGCAGTGTGGGAGAAATGGGGTGGTTGGATGTATTTTTATGCTCTGTTTTATATTGTTGTTATTAAATTGAAATGTTGATGTTTTATAACTTCATTTTATGTAAACTGCCCCGAGCCTGCTGGAAGGAGCGGTACATAAAAATGAACAATAAATATAAATAAATAAATAAGAAAATAGTTATACGTTTTACATTTCTGAGTAGGTGATCTTTGGGACTTGGTTTTTTAATCAGTAGCTCCCATGCGGAAAAAGTGTGAGCACCCCTGCTCTGAAGGGTCTCCAATTGTTCTGGAGAAGATGTGTAAGAAGCACATGGAAGCCTGAATTGACAAAAAATGCTCCCCACTTTCTGTTCAGTGGGAACTTCCTGGTAGCAGAATTCTGCCCATAAACCATCAGGATCTAAATCAACCCTTGGCATAGAATCATAGAGTTGGAAGAGACGTCATGGGCCATCCAGTCCCCCTGACAAGAAGCAAGAAAATTGCATTCAAAGCACCTCCGACAGATGGCCATCCAGCATCTGTTTAAAAGCCTCCAAAGAAGGAGCCTCTGCCACACTTCGGGGCAGAGAGTTCCACTGTTGAACGGCTCTCATAGTCAGGAAGTTCTTACTAATGTTCAGATTGAACATCTCCCTGCTCCCTTCTCCAAATGCTTAATTTCTCCATCCAGTGTCACTCCAGGTGACAAGCAACAGGCACAGCCCATGTTGCATCTGCAATTGAACGAATGGGAAGGGACAGTGTGTGCCATCTCATCATGGAACTGGCCCATTGTTTACTTGGGCCCAAAGTCATGAGTTGCTTTGGATTCTGGGGGAGAAATCAGGGCAACCTGCAACTTTGGTTATTGCCATTCAAGGCCACATAAAGCAGCTTTAGCTCCGTTAATGTGAATCAGTTCTTTGTATTATTTATCCAGCATGGTGCTTATTTACTGCCCTTCATGCTGTCAATGTAGAGATAGATATTCCTTAGTAAATTCCTCTTCAATCCTATATGATTCGATGAAATGTTTCCACCAGAAATTATCACAGAGTGACAATGTATTTTTTGAAATGTGGATAGGAGAAGCCAAAGGTACTGGACCCCTGGGGACGACTCTCATATTGATTTAAAAACTATTGACAGAAGGTTGTGTGATAGGTTGTCAAGAATTGCAGGTTGTGCAAAACACAGAAGGCAAAATAGTGGAAACATACACTCCAGTAACAATTAGTTAATATTTGTGAAGTGTTTGGCTGGATCCAGACTATGCCCAATTGCACTATGTAGCATGACTTTTGTTCCTGGGTTATGTATGTCATTTCCTAGTTGGTTCTATCATAAAAACACAGGAAAGGTTTATTAAACTGCAAAGACTTTGCTTTTGCGGGACATCCCGCAGCATATTTTGCTATAGTTGTTTAATGAATTTCTCATTGAGTCTCAACCAATTCGACATAGTTTGTGGCAGCCACAAAAACGTAGTTTCTGGAGTATAACAAATACTTTCAAAGTAAGTACCACACAATTAAACAGGAAATAACACTTTCAAATCAGGAAATTGTTCAAATTTTGTTAACATTGTGTTATTGATTCTTAACTGGTCAACTCCTACTATCACCACATCTGGACCCAACCTAATGTGCTTAAGCAGTGCTTTCTCTGAATATTTTTCCGGATATTTATCATTGCTCATTTTATTGGTTTTAAATTGCCTTAGCGGGCATATTCCAAACTATGTTTCCTGTGGCATTTGGGAGTATTAATCCAGGATAAAAGAGACAGATTACATTGGTATGTTGTGTCATTTCTGTACTATTGTATTAAGAAGTTAATAAGGGTTATGTAAACAGCAGATCAGCATAAACCAAGTATTTTTAAACAGTACAAGAACATGGGACAAATCTGTCTTCCATGAAGCTAAATATATCCAGAAAATCATGTTTAAAACAAGGAGAGATTATTTTCCAAAATGTTGATGTAGCTCCTGATTGCTTAAGTACACAGTTTTGCAAGCACATCTCTTTTCATGGCTCCTAAACTTAAAATGATAAAGGCTTCCATTTGTCCCACAGCTGTGGGAACAGAACCCGTTGACCAGTCAACTATGGTTACTCAGGGTCCTTCCACAAAGCCCAAGATCCCAGAATATCAAGGCAAAAAATCCCACATTATCCGAGTGTGGACTCAGATAACCCAGTTCAAAGCAGATATTGTGGGATTTTCTGTCTTGATATTCTGGGATATAGGGCTGTGTGGAAGGGACCTCAGTTGACAATCCTTCAACTACTATGTTATTTAAACTGGTAATAAAATGTGTCATTTATTTACGTCTAGGACTGATTCCTCTTTGCAGAATAGCATCTGTTAAGAAAGATCCTTCCAACAGGTATCATGATGGTACCTTTATTAGAAGGGCACTTTCACTGGACAGGTAGTAGAGAACGAAATGCATGTTTAGTTTCGTTCTGACCTTTTCATTTTGAACCCTTTCCTCTCTTCTAAAAGGAAAATGGTTCAGTATTAGGGGAACTGGGTTGCTATTTTTTCTCACTTTAGTGTTCCATAGGTTTTCATTCAAAAACAATTGGGGGAGATGCTAAATGTAGCAAATTTGACTAAGATCTTGAAATGCAGCTAAATGATGAGTTTCAGTTTTGTAGAAATAAATTCTGATATTGTGCTCAAGGTATCTCGACATATTGGCAATGCTGTTAGCTACAGACTAAGATCTGTATTTAATAAATAGTGTAATATGATATAGGCCTACCCAGCATATTTGAGGGCCAAGAGATATTTGAGGGCCAAGCAGCTTGTATTTGCTTGCCCTTTACCTGCATGGCCTTTTGTTCTGCCATGTGGACTGTGCTGGGCGGAGTTGTACCTGGCATCACCGCCCTTGGCTCCTCCTCTTCCAGAAGTCACCTAAGGGCAGGACGTTCCCTCTGACCTTACTTCCAGCAAAGAGCACATGGACGAAGCAGGCTGAAATCTGGAGCTAGTCTCAGACAAAGCACTTCCGTTCACGTATAGCCATCCAACGCTCCCAAACCAAGGAATTCAGCAATAGGAAGGGCCAACCCTTCAACAGAGGCTGTTTTTCTTGGGGACCAAAGGACTTTGTGCGCCAGAGGACCATTTGAGGAGCTACAGGAAAACCTGGAACTTAAGAGAGGCACCTTCACGCTGCTAAAGGCAAGTGAAAGCAATCCCTTTGTTCAAAGGACACTTTTGCAACCTACTTCAAGCTTTTTTGGGCCACCAGTACTTTTACTGGTTGTTATTAAATAAATCTTGGTTTGGGATTTCTGGGAGTTGTAGGCCAAAACACTTGGGGACCACAGGTTGAGAACCACTGATAGAGAGGTCTACTTTTACAGAACTGTGGAGGAGAAATATTCAGTTGAAGTGCTGGCTCATGCAGTGACTTGTGCTGTTGCCTCGTGTTCTGTTTTGAGCGAGGAGATAACAAGGCATAGAAATGTTTTGTATAACAAGTTAGTAGCTTGTACCATTCAATTTTTCAAACCTTTACCAGCTTCCCCACCAAACCTGACCTATCCAAACATGATTCTGTTTTGAACTTATTTAGATACTAGAAGGAACAATTGGATACACTACACAAAAACTCACTGTGGAAGTTGAAGTAAGTTGAAATTGTGTTCTATTGTTCTCCAGTGGTGATCCCTTGCAGAACATTACTCTGTGTGTCACCTAGTAACTCCCAGCAGCCAGACAAAAATATAGCATTGAAATGTATTACCATTGTGAGTTGCATTTTTGTCCTACATCAACAGTAACCTTTTATTTCTTCACTTACCTCTTGCAACTTTCATCACCTCAAAATGCTACACTCGTTGCCAATGGTACCTGGGAATTGTGGGAGCGGTAGTCAAACACAGTTTGGATTGCCACTTGAGCCAGGTTGGAAAAGACTGCTCGAAGTACTCTGCTATGCAAGTTCTCCAATTACGTTACAAAGTTGTTTATGACATTTCTTCTGTGAGGTGTGTACAGGATTTGCTTCAATATGCTATGTGAGATGTGAAATTGAATGGACAAGAACCTTAGTTCTGTTGTTCCTTCTGAATTGAGTAAACCTACTGAGTCCATGAGATCCATGTGTTGATTCGACAGTGGAACCAACTGTCTAAAGAGGCCATCTTTTCTGAATGTCTTCAAAAAGAGGTTGAAGATCTTCAAAAAAGAGGTCTTAGTTTAGTAGTTCTCAACCTGTGAGTCCCCAGGTGTTTTGGCCTACAACTCCCAGAAATCCCAGCCAGTTTACCAAAACACCTGGAGGGCCAGAGCCAGTCCAAAACACCTGGAGGGCCAGCATTTCTGGGAGTTGAAGGCCAAAACATCGGGGAACTCACAAGTTAAGAACCACTGCTTTCACTGGAGATCCTGCACTGAGCAGAGGGTTAGACGCAATGGCCCGTGAAACCCCATCTAGCAGTCTATGATTCTATGAATCTAAATGAATTACTGGGTCTACTTTTGCTGGTAATGACTGACAGGATTCGAGGTCATATCTGTTTATTGGACAGAGTTACCATAGTGCAGTGGTTCTCAACCTGTGGATCCCCAGGTGTTTTGGCTTACAATTCCCAGAAAATCCAGCCAGTTTACCAGCTGTTAGGATTTCTGGGAGTTGAAGGCCAAAACATCTGGGGACCCACAGGTTGAGAACCACTGCCATAGTGGGAGGGATGCATCTGGAGTGACCTTAAATGCCCCCATTTTCCTGCTGAAACTGGGACTTGTGGCACCCTAGAAAGTACAAAGATTTAGTGAGAGGAGACATGATGGCCATGTATAAATATGTGAGGGGAAGTCATAGGGAGGAGGGAGCGAGCTTGTTTTCTGCTGCCCTGGAGAATAGGATGCAGAACAATGGCTCCAAACTACAAGAAGGGAGATTCCACCTAAACATTAGGAAGAACTTCCCGACTGTGAGAGCTGCTCAGGAGTGCCCCAGAGTGTGGTGGAGGCTCCTTCTTTGGAGGCTTTCAAAGAGAGGCTGGATGGCCATCTGTTGGGCGTGTTTTCCTGCTTCTTGGCAGGGGGTTGGACTGGATAACCCATGAGGTCTCTTCCAACTATGATTCGACTGGAGCTTTTGTAGACTGGCGTCCATCAAGCTAGTAATGTGAAACATTCCCCAATACTTGGAAAATTGTAGAGATGGATACTTGGGTAGAGAAAATAATCTTGTAAACAATAAAGACCAAAGGCCATGAAATTGTCTATTGGTGCTTTTGAGTGTAATCGGTCTGTGGCATTTGCATGCAGTTCTCCTTCAGGAAACACAATTAAGGATTGATATGAATAGTCTACATTACAACATGCTTTCTGTAGACACGAATGAACACACAACTTGCTGGCATGTACGAAGTCTAACAACACGTGCCTTATAGAGTTTTCGCTGTACTCTGATACACTTGGAGTATGCCAGTCTGTTCCAAAAACCTTATCCTACTTTTTCTATTGAACATGCTGCTCTAGATATTGTTTCTAAAAGGGGCGGGGGGGACGACGACGACGACGACGACGACCAACAACAACAACAGCAGATGGGCTTGTTTGGGGGAAAGAAAAAGGTGGTGGCTGTGTTATTCACTGTTCTCTATTGATAGGCAAGCTTAGTTACCAATGTCTGCCAAAAAGCATTAGATACAGTAGATGTTTTACTTCTCTGAAAGACTGGTGCATCACCCCCACTCCTATCTTTGGCTGGTGTCCAGACTGCAGTTCACACCAATTTGTAGATAGTGATATGTAGACTGAGAGGCTCCAAAGGGGGTTGATAATTGGAAATGCAATGGTCTGCCATCAGAGTCTATTTGGCTTCTGTGCTGAGGAATAAAGTTTGAAAGAACAACCACTGGGTGACTGCAATCACCCTTATGCCTTCTGAAGACCTCTCTTTCTATGATCCCTTGAAGGCAGTGCCTGCGTTTTAATTCTGTATTTATCCTGGCACTATTTGCTGTTCGATTGCAAAGTAGAAGAGCTGCTGGCAAAAGAACCAGAGACGTGCCCACTGATGGTTCACACATTTTATTGTATTGTGTTTGCTTGTTTCTATGGCTTTTTGCTGCATTGTATTAGATATAGAGCTGTTATTATATGTCTTCCATATAGACCAGACATTGACAGACTTTGACCCTCCAGGTGTTTTGGACTTCAACTCCCACAATCCCCCCCCTTTTTTTATATAAAAATGTGTTTATTGCTTTTTTGAAATAAGGGTGGTGATACAAAAAAATTGGAATGTAAGAAGATGAAATAAAGAAAGAAAAAAGATGAAAAAGTTGGAGGCAAGAAGGGAGGAGAGGTGAGTGTGAAGATAGGAAGGCAAAAAGTACCATAAAAAAGAAACAAAAAAGTGAGAAAAGAAAGTATATATACATGTTGACTTCCATTCGTCTTCTTTGTGGATATATTATTTTCTTAGTCTGTTAATTTCAACTTGTTTTTGTCTTTTAAAAATTTTTTTAGTCTGCATATTCAATTTTGATTATATTTTTCTATTAGACTCCAGTCTGTTTGTTTTCTTGGGTTTCCAGTATTTTTTCTTAATAAAAAAAGTTAATCTGTCCATATCCTTTATTTCATAAAGTCTATTGTTCTATTTGAGGAAATTGGTCTGTTTTCCAGTATCTGGCATAGACTATTCCTGCAGCCGTAGACATATATGTAAACGATATGTCCTCATTTTTATCAAGTATCATGTCTTTATTTGTTAACCCCAAAAGGTAATATTCGGGTTTCATCAGGAATTTTTATTTAATATGGTTTGGGTTTCCTTGTGTATATTTCTCCAGAAGTTCATAATGATTGGGCAGGACCACCACATATGGAAGAAGCTCCCTTCATGCTGATGGCATTTCCAGCATTTTGATTGTGTGTAACTGTACATTATGCCTGTTTTTTGTGGTGAGATGTACCATCTGTGAAACATCTTCAACCAGTTTTCCTTAAGATCTGCTGCATATGTATATGTATACATCCTCTTTATCATGAAACTCGTTCTTTTTATCTTGATTGTAAATATTTTTTATTTGTATATACTGTAGTTGTCAATAATTAGTTTTAGTTCCTCCTGAGATTTTAGCTCTAGTTTTCCATTATTTTCCTTCAGTAAAACTTTATATGTTGGCCAAGTTTTCCAGCCTTGCAGTATCTATTGATGATTAAAATATGGAACAAGTACAACAGATACTTTTACACAGAAACCCCACTCCCACTACCGGCTGTTAGGAATTGTGGGAGTTAAAGTCCAAAACACCTGGAGGGTTAGAGTTTGCCCATGCCTGCTATAGACTCAGACAAAGCAATTTATTTATTTATTTACTTTGCTTCTAGACCGCCTCTCTCAGCCCGAAGGCGACTCGAGGCGGTGTACAAATAGCAGGAACAATCTGCTTCTGCCTCCTTTAGTTTGCCTGTTCTTCATCATTAATAACTTTTGCCACCTTCACCTTCTTCTGATGTCGCTTGGCCATAAGTATTCAGGATGTATTTGCTTTCCTTCACACTATGATGCCCCAGTTTTGGATACTTTCCACCACCACCACCCCAAAAACACAACTGGAACCAGCACTGATTTCACTCCAGCACCAATTCATGGGTTCTTTGCAGGGGCGGTCTAAGGTAATTTTAAATGGTAAGCAAACATTATTTTGGCGCCCCAAAAAACATTATTTTGCCCCCATGTAAAACAAATATGCAATTATAATATCACAATACCATTAGTAGTATTATATTGTATCACTGTATATACAATATATTATACAATACTCATACCATATTATATCATAATTATATCATACTACATTACAATATCATTATATTATAATATATTGGCATTATAATATAATATAACATTCTATTATATTATTATTATAAAATAATAAATAAAATTATCCTCTACTAAATATTTTCATTACTCCTATAAAACTCAAATAACCCAAAATGAAGTAAAATAAAATATTATATATTACTATTTTGTACAATACCACTATACTGCAATATTGTTTGTAATATTACATGTAATATAAAATATATCATTATTCTATTGTTATATTGTATTTTTATTATATTGTATGACAATATTAAGCAGAACTGTATCATAATCAACAAGAAATGCAATGTAAATGCATCAAAATCAGAATATATTACCTACCACCCGTCTCATAATTCATAGGAGTCTCCCATAAGTTCAAAATTAGGATCCCAATGTAAATGTAAATAGAAAAACAGCCAAAATGTTCAAATGAGGTCGAATACAGGCAGCGCGGCCTGGGCAAACTTGGGCCCTCCCTCCCTCCCTCTAGGTGTTTTGGACTCCAACTCCCACAACTCCTCATAGCCTCAGGCCCCTCAGGTCTAGACAGAAATAGAGCCGAAGAAAGGAAGGAGGGAGAGAAGAGGTCACAGAGGAGGAGGAGGAGGAGGAAGCCCTTCATTCATTCCTTCACTTACACTTCCTTCACTGATTCTTTTCTCCTTCCCCGCAAACGCGCATGCAGCGGAGACAATGGGAGAGGGGAAGCACTCCCTGCCTGCCCGATAGGGAGTGCTTTGCTTACTGGCTTCTGCGCAAGGGAGCTACTGGGCATGCGCGGAGGTTTTCGCGCATGTGCAGTTGCTCCTGTGCTCAACTTCAGCTCCAGAGCAACTGTGCCTGAGCGCACAAGGCCGGGGCCCAAAAGCAGGCGGCTGCGAAACCTCAGCGCATGCCCAGAAGCGGCGTCAGAGCGCACAAGGCCGGGTAACCCAAAGATAGGCGGCACTGCCACAGGCGCTGCCTGAGGAACATCGGCAGGGCCAGGATGGTGCCCCATGCGGCCAGGATGGCGCCCCCTTCCCAGATGGTGCCCTATGCGGCCGTTTACTTGGCCTACCTGTAGGACCACCCCTGGTTCTTTGTAAAGTCTGTGAGTGCACTGATTTTTATTGAATTCTGCACATGTTTCATTGTTTGTGGTTGTCTTCCAACTGTTTTAACTTGTTTTTAAACTGCTTTGTTTTAAACTTGGCAAATGGTTAACATGCTTTAACCTGCTACAATGATTTTTTTAATTGCTTCAAATTGTTTGATGTTGGTTAGCTTGGTTTTATTGCACACTGATCTGAGATCTCATGACACAGGGCATGATGTGAATAATTCAAAATAACGAAAGCAAAAAGGTAGCTGCTGTTCTGGAGAGGTCACATGAAGCTAGTATTCCCAGAGTAGCAAAAGGGAACTTGCCAGTAGATGTTAAAACTAGGATTTGATTTCAATTGCTTTAAAAAAAAAGGGGGGGGGGGGTAACATATATGCTCGTGTATAAGTCTAGAAAGAAGCCTCCCCCGTGGGGCAGTGGGTTAAATTGCTTGTTGACTGAAAAGTTGGCAGTTCGAATTTCTGATTTCCTGTCTGCAAATCAAATCAGATAATTCACATTATCTGTTTTGGACTGGATTATATGAGCCTACACTTCAACATAATCCAAAGCAGATAATCTGGATTTTATATCACAGTGTAGAAGAGGGCCTATCTTAACGCATCTCTCCATATGAACTATCATGGAGATTAAGATCCTCCGGGGAGGCCCAGCTCTCTGTCCCGCCATTGTCACAGGCACGATTGGTGGGGATGAGAGACAGGGCCTTCTTGGTGATTGCCCCCCGGCTGTGGAACTCCCTTCCTGGTGGGATCAGATCGGCCCTCTCCCTCCTGTCCTTCAGAAGGATAATAAAAACTTGACTGTGGGAGCAAGCTTTCAGGACAGTGCAATAAAGTAGCAATAGGAAAGATTACCAGGCCAATTAGATTAGATGTAGATGACCAAGTCGCTTTAAAATAGTGTATTTAAATTATTGAAATAAATGTTTTTAATGTTTATGCATGCGTATATGAATTCTTGTCCCAGCATTGAATGTTTGCCGTATATATGCTGTGCTCTGCCCTGAGTCCCCTTCGAGGTGAGAAAGGCGAAATATAAATATTTTTAAAATAATAAATAAATAATAAATAATTGTGTGTTTTTCCTCACTGAAACATTTGCTATCTTGTCCACACTCTGAGATTGCTTAATCACACCTGTCCTGGTTTTCATTTAAGAAGTTTTGGAGAGTGTAAAGTATTAATTTCACAATTCTTGCTTACACCTCAAGCTGTTGCTTCAGTCAATTGGAGAGGGAGAACTAGTCATTTGGAGAACTACTAAGATAAAAAAAAGCCTAGAAGGGCATGTTCCTTTCCTATACTCATGTATTCTATATTCAATCACTTCCAAGGCAAATTAATATTCCCCTACACAGATTTCCTGTGGTTTGGAAAGCTTTGAAAAGGTGTGAAAGTGGCCCCCAAGGGTCTACGACTCCACAGTATCTGAGGTTGCCAGATCATCTTCATGCCAAACCTGAGACATACAGACAGCCTGGCGATGTCATTAAGAAGCTACTGCAGTTGCTCACAGCTTGTCATTTGAACACTTACAGACAGAACATATTTCCAAAGCTGCAAAATAAGTGTCTTTTCCAAATTGCAATGCTTGATTTAATTAACCTTTGCAAAGTACAGCAAGCTGTACAACAACCTAGAAGACGTTTGCCTAATCCAAGGGTTGCACGCAGCCTTATCTATTGCCTGGAGACAACTCCATGTAATCTGTTGTATTTAAACATCCTGCCTGTCACTCAGAGGTGACCCACTAAAATTGTGGACCCTATTGGCACCTTGAAATGTGGCAATCCTAACAAAAGTTGCCCCAAAGCTTTCTGTAGCAACAGGAAACAACAGCACACCATTCATTTTTCCAAAGCAGGTCTTTCACTGAGATTCCTCTCTTTACTCCAGGTTTAATGGAGGGGGGTGGGCGGTGGGGAGATCTGGTCCTGAGGTCTAGGAACTACCATTACAGCCCAAAAGCAAAGGTAATTCAATAACATTGTAGTTGCATTTTAAAATAAATAGCGGAATGCTTTCTCATAATGCTAAAGACATAACACATATCTCCATCGTCAGTAGAGTAGCATTCTTTCATCTGCGTCAGGCGAGGAAGCTGGCCCCCTACCTGTCTCAATGCTACCTGGCCAGAGTGATCCAAGCCACTGTCATCTCGAGGCTGGACTACTGTAACGCTCTTTAATTTGGTGACTCTATCAACAACTATAGGCCCTCTTAATGCTGTATCCATTTTAGAACTGTTGTTTTAATTTTGTGATTTTAATGTTTTATACACCTGTTGTATTGTTGTTCTGCTTGTGTAAGTCGCCCCGAGCCGTACGGGAGTGGCGACTAATTAAGTCCAAAGAAAGAAAGAAAGAAAGAAAGAAAGAAAGAAAGAAAGAACTTTGATAGTGACTTTGAAGGTTACCAGGGACTTGATCACACGCAATAAAATCAGTGTTTCTATACATTTAAGGAACTACTACCTGTAGAGCTCATTACATGACAAAAACTCATACCATGGGTTCCAGGTATTTCGCAGTTTCTAAATTGTGTTTTTCCCCTACACGGCCTAAGTCAATTGGCAATTGACTTCTTTTTTAATTCCCTGCATAGAGACCTATAAAAACGTGAAATTTAATGTGTGATAGGAATTCCTCATTGTCTGCTTGTAAAGATAATGGTGATGTTGTTCTGGAGGGAGGAGCCAAGATGGACAGCATAGAATCCTTTCTTCTGCCATAATCTTTAGAACCAAGGGGGAAGGAACAGTAATTTATATAGGTTGCTGCGAGTTTTCCGGGATGTGTGGCCATGTTCCAGAAGCATTCTCTCCTGACGTTTCGCCCACATCTATGGCAGGCATCCTCAGAGGTTGAGAGGTCTGTTGGAAACTAAGCAAGTAAGGGTTATATATCTGTGGAATGTCCAGGGTGGGAAAAATAACTCTTGACAGTTTTAGGCACATGTGACTGTTGCAATTGGCCACCCTGATTAGCATTTAATGGCCTTGCAGCTTCAAAGTCTGGCTGGTTGCTGCCTGGGGGAAATCCTTCTTGGGAGGTGTTAGCTGGCCCTGATTGATTATTGTCTGGAATTCCCCTGTTTTTTTAGGGTTGCTCTTTATTGACTGTCCTGATTTTAGAGTTTTTTAAATAGCCAGATTTTGTTCATTTTATGGTCTCCTCCTTTCTGTTGAAATTGTCCACATGCTTGTGGATTTCAATTGCTTCTCCGTGTAGTCTGACAAGGTAGTTGCTGGAATGGTCCAGTATTTCTATGTTCCCAAATAATATGCTGTGTCCAGGTTGGTTCATAAGGTGCTCTCCCATGGCTGACTTCTCAGGTTGAAATAGTCTGCAGTGCCTTTCATGTTCCTTGGATTCCCTCAGGCAGCAACCAGCCAGGCTTTGAAACTGCAAGGACATTAAACGCTAAACAGGGTGGCCACTTGCAACATCCAAACCTGCCTCAAGCAGACAAGAGTTCTTTCTCCCATCCTGGAGAAAGGGTGTATGTATTCCACAGATATATAAACCTCACTTGCCTAGTTTCCAATAGACCTCACAACCTCTGAGGATGCCTGCCATAGATGTGGGTGAAACATCAGAAGAGAATGCTTCTGGGACATGGCCATATAGCTCAGAAAACTCACAGCAACCCAGTGATTCCAGCCATGAAAGCCTTCAACAACAGTAATGTATATCTTTTAACAATCTAAATTCATTAGAGTTACCTTTTGAATTGAGAGGTATCTGTACTTATAAACTGCCGAGAATAACATAGAATAGGAAAAAAAATCCCATTTAATGATCTCATATTAAACAGTACTTCCATGAGAATAAGCTCAGAGGATTTCTTCAAGAAATAGGAAACGGGAGGAAACAGTAGGAGGAGAATGCAAACGGATAATTTGAAAAGAAACCTGAACAAATGAAAACATGCCATGAGGATAGGAACATCATTCATTTAATTTCCAAATGGGGCGTGGCAAAGCTTAAAAAGCAACACTCCCCAATGCTTTACTTATTGCGTGGGATGAAGTCCCAGGTCTTAGGTTCCAAGTTCAGGTCTGACGGAATTGTGCTTTTTTGAATCTCCAGGTCAGGAGTACTGAAGGAGAGGAAAATGTGGGGTTTGCATGTGAGATGGATTTAAAGCATGTATTTGTACCCATTCCCCCTGGTCCCGAGGGGTCTCTACCACTGCACAACCATGCTTGCAAATGTGTTTTGCATGTGTAATGGTGGTGTTGCAAAGATTCTGGCATAAATATTGCTGGAGCACACATGTAGCCGGGGGGTGGGGGGTGGGGCTTGAGGGGCTTCAGCCCCCAATTCTCAGGGTGGTCCGCGAGAATGCCTTATTGGTACATTATTTAAACTGTTATGTGTATTCATATCATGATCTGATCACCATGCTCAATATATCCCATATGCATGGGGGTATTGGGATGACGATCCAAAAGGTTTGCTAGGGTAGACCCTGTTTCACTCAGACTCACCCCCCCTCCCCCCGAATCAAACTCAGCCTCTCCCAAATCAAAATCCTGCCTACGGCCCTGTGCTGGAGCATGCAAGAAATCAGTGAGTGTGTGTGTGTCAATTGTAAAATAAGACGCACAAAGCTGATTGGTTGAGCTTCATGTGGGGAGATGGCTGAGCCTGGGATTTTTTGTTACCGTTACATTTTTGTTCAGGCTTGAGCTATGCACGTGCTCAGAAAGAAGCAGAGAAAAGAAAGAGAGAAGCAGAGAGAGAGAGACAGAGTTTGGAGTGTGCTCTCACTTCATGAACTGCTGACATGGACAAAGAAAGACCATTTTAAATCCCTCATAAAAGGACATTATGTGAGTTGATGTAACTGATCACATCGTACATATGTTGATCTGAACTACAAAGAGTAAACTACTTGTTCATCTGTGTGGCTTTTTTTCCCTTTCTCTGGCAAGGCAGTGTGTGGGCGGATCAAATGTGAACTACACGGGATTTATTTTTACATTACGCCACAAAGATTGGGGATTGAGGGGAGATAAGAGAGCAGGTGGGGTTTGTGGCCTTGGACTCATTGTGGCACTTTGAATTAGGCAGGGAGTGCAAGATCAATACTGTGACTTCTCCTGTTGTAAAGGGTCTGGGAGTAGCGGTGCAGAACTATTACTTCCAGCATTACTTCCATTTCATGATCCCTTGCTAGAGAGCAAAAGGATAATGTAATACTTCAGATTACAGCTCTGTAATTACAATACAGAATGCTGCCCAATATATGTAAACTAAAAAGTTTGATTCCTTTTACTCACATTGGCCTAAACCAGGGCTTCGTAAACTTTTCCACTTGCAACCCTTTCCTGCCCAATAAACTTTCATGTGACCCAATATATATAGGCATATAAAAGAGGAATAAAAATAAAACACTGACCATAAATCAGTGTTTACAAAGCTTGCTAAACATGCTGATTTTCCTTTTTATGAAGTACAGCTGAATCATTTTTTTCAGAGTTCACTATAAACATTGGACGTTGTTGCTAACAGATTTGTACAAATGTCTAGGTGGCGTTTAGAAACCTTTTACTGTTGCCAATTTTTTGAGACTGCAACATTAAGCTAAGAGGACCCCACTTGGTGTTGGGACTAGAGTTGTGCGCAGAATTCGTTTCTCCCATGTCCTTCATTTCTTTTGTGTCTTTCGTTTCTTTGGGAGCATGGAACAAGAAGGCCCCTCCCACTATGAAAATCAGCTCAACACGAAAGCAAGCAGGACTGGCTCCCAGCTCCTGTCTGCTTTTCGGCATCACAGAGTAACAGGCACTTGGCTGCATGCCCTGGCAGGCGTGGGCATTCCTGCATGCCACACACACACTCTCCTTGGAAAGAGAGAGTGTGTGTGTGACGTGCAGACCCAGAGCACCCGTGCCTGCCAGGAGTGTGTGTGTGTGGCGTGCAGGAGTGTCCAAGCCTGCCAAGGCCTGCAGCTGAGCATCTCCTCTAGAGTAAAGACAGCAGGTAAGAAGAAACCTCCTTAAAGCGTATGCCAGGAAGGGGAGCCTGGGTGAGACCCCCCCCCCCCCATAGTGGGCCAATAGAAAATGGGATCTTTCGGCACTGGAGATCAAAAACAGATATCTGCCCTCTCAATTTTGGGTGGCTCCCAAAAAATAGATTGGGCCCCCCACCGAAAGCCAGGATATAAAACAGGTCAGGGTTTAACCCGAATGCACAACCCTAGTTGCAACCCACAGTTTAAGAAGCAGCAGCCAACACCAGTGATTTTCAACCTTTTTTGAGCCGCGGCACATTTTTTACATTTACAAAATCCTGGAGCACACCACCAACCAAAATGACACAAAATGACACTCTTGTCATTTTACTAACTGTCACCCTCCCCCCTCGTGACACCGCTGCTTCCGCCAAACCCCCCTCTTGCCCCTGCCCCCGGGATGCCCACGCGCAGGAAGCCCGTCATCGTCCCACGGGGGAACGGCTGTGCTGAGTGGCCGAAGTGCGCGCGGGCTTGGCTGAGCAGGACAAATAGGAATTGGGCACACGGGGTGGCTCCGAGCCTCGGAACAAACTGCGGCGGAGGCTCGCAGCCGTTGCCACCCCCAGCTCTTCTTCCCGAAGGGGTTCAACTCCCCAGGAGTTCCTCCCCCACATGTCCCTTTGGCTTCCCTGCTGTCGCCTTGGGGCCAGATCAGGAAGGAATCAAGCTGGGCTGTGGAGCTGCGCATCCTGGCCTCTGCTCTGCTCTTCAGCGAACCCAGAGCCCAGCCAGGAGAGGCCAGGAGATGAGGAGTTGCTCCCCTTCCCCAGCACGGAGGGGCTAGAGGGCAGAAAGCCTCGCCTCAAGCCTTCGGGAGCGGGGTCGGACGGGGGAAGCTCCCACGGACTCCTCCTCCCTCTCCTCCTCCTTGCTGCCGAAGGGGAGGAGGGCAGAAGAGTGCCCAGGAGCCAGGAAGCAGGAGGAGTCGCAGCCCGGCCAGGTAGCCCTTGGCGTGCTGAAGGAAGGAAGGAAAGAAGGGTAGGAAAGAGAGAGGAAGGAGGGAGGAAAGTTCTGGACGCCGAGGGCTCTCCCTGACTGCAGCCAGGATGGCTGGCATTGCTGCTTCGGCCAGGAAAGCCTCATTTCCGCTGCCTGAAGTTTCCTGCTAGTCTCTCTCTCTCTCTCTCTCTCTCTCTCTCTCCACTATAATTTCCCATGGCACACCTGATGATCTCTCACGGCATACTAGTGTTCCACGGCACACTGGTTGAAAATCACTGGCCTACACAGTCAAATGTGTAGGGGTCCTCCTCTCTCTGTTTTTAAAAAGGATAGCTTGTGCTTTTACTACAGTAATACTTAAATTACCTACAACAACCTAATTCTGGTATCTGAGGATATATTTATAGGACACCGATGATGTACATATTTTCTTCTTTGAAAATCAAGACAGTAGCATAATTCAGGTACACATTATCAGTATATTTCTGGCTGAAAGTAAACAACTTTTGTCCTGATCTTGAGACAATCTTCACCAGACCTATGCACATATATACTTATAGGTCTATATGTTCAGGCAGTATCTACTACTATTATGCCTATATGTGTATGCATTCAGAGACAGAAAATAAATTACTTTCTTTTTGTTCTCACTCTGGCAGCACTATTTTTGTCAAGTAATTTTTGATGCTGCACGATACCCTATTTTTCAGTGAACTGCTCATTAGAATCAACTGTTTGATCACAATCCTGATGCTCCATTGGATTCCAGTTGATGCTTGGATGTTAGAAGGAACTTTTGTCAGGCAAAATAATGAGACCCACATCTTTATGCTTATTATTATTTTTTAACAAAAAATGTTTTGAACCAAGAGATCCACATCCCATCTTCATTTTTAGCCCCGTTGACCGTGTGGGCTGACTGACTTGATTTCTCTTGCCCCTCTTTTTCTTTTTCCTTTCCAGGGAATTAATGGTTTCTCCATCTTAGCAGTCAGGATGGCCTGCTTCCACAGCACTCGGACATCTTCTTCATAGCCCGCCGTGTGAAATTTACTTTCCCCCTGTCCTTCCGTATAGCTGTATACTCATATGCTTTTAGTTTGGTGTAATAGTCTGAGAACTTATTATAGAGGACAGAAATGGGCATGCCATTCAAAATGATTCCAAAAGCAATGCAGAGGAAGGCAAAGAGTCGTCCGAGGTGGGTTTCCGGGCACATGTCTCCATATCCCACGGTAGAAATGCTGACCTTTGAAAGCAAATAAAAAACAAGGCAGTTACAAAGAACATAAAAACAGCATTTTATATTGAGGAAAGACAGATAATTTAGACTCATTTGTTTGTTGCTGTTATGTGCTTTTGAGTCAACTTCATTATAGACTGGCCATATCCTTAGGTTTTCTTGTGTGTGTAGGCGCCAGGGAAAGACACATTGCTAGGGGAAAGAAAATATCAGTGGTGGTTCTCTGCTATACCTCCCTCACATTGAGCAAATGGGGATCCAGATACATTTAGAAACTTTTCTTGTAGAGGTTGACTACCCCTTATCCAGAGTTCTGAAATACAGTACTCCAAAATCCATGTAGGTGGTTGAGATAGTGACTCCTTGATCTTTTGGAGGTTCAAAGTACACAAACTTTTTTCTTGCACAAAACTATTTAAAATATTGTGCGTGAAATTATCTTCAGGCTATGTGCATGATGCCTATATGAAACCAATGAATTATAAGTTAAGACATGGGTCTCATCTTCAAGATACCTCATTGTATATGCACATGCAAATACATGTATTCTAGCATCTAAAAAAATCAAAAATATTCCTTGTGGATGTGAGTTTCTATTGTTTTGGAAGCAGTAAAATTGGGTGCTGCCAAGTAAACACGGCTACTATTGGATTGCTATGAGTTTTCCGGAATGTATGGTCCGGACTTGAGATGGCCCAAGCTACGGTCATCTCAAGGCTACACTACTGTAACGCTCTTTACATTGGCCTTCCTTTGTCGTTAATCCACAAACTTAAGCTGGTGCAGAACGGCGCAACCCGGCTGCTCGCGGGTGTCCCGACGAGCTGCCAAATTACACCTATTCTGCATGAACTGCACTGGCTCCCTGTGGAATGCCGGATTACTTTCAAAGTGCTGGTCTGACCTTCAAGGCCTTGAATGGTCTGGGGCCAGTGTACTTAAGGGACCGTCTCATCCCATATTGTCCCACTAGATCCTTATGCTCAGAGATGCAAAATCTCCTGGTGGTCCCAAGTTCCAGAATTTACCATCTGACCGCAACACGGAGAAGGGCTTTCTCAATCATAGCCCCAACCCTCTGGAATGCGTTGCCTTCCGAAGTCTGTGCCCTACAGAGTCTGTTAGCTTTTCGGAAGGCCTGCAAGACCTTACTGTTCTAGCAGGCCTTTGGGTTCTAAATCCGTTCTGTCTCTCCTGATGTGATGTGTATTTTACTGCTATTGTGTATTTGTGTACAGTATTTTTTATTGCTACTGTTTTTATCCTATGAGATGGTTTTAATGTGCTTCTGTAATTGTTGTTTTCATCATATGTAAGTCGCCCCGAGCTGGCTGGGAGTGGCGACGAATAAATCTGAATAAATAAATAAATAAATGTTCCAGAAGCATTCTCTCCTGACATTTTGCCCACATCTATGGCAGGCATCCTCAGAGGTTATGATGTCTGCTGGAAACCAGGCTACTATTTCCAGGACCCAAATGCAACAGAGGTCAAGGAAGGGGGAAAATATATTAGCCCTAAAATGGAACAATCTTGATGCTTAACTAATATGATTCTGGTGAAGTCTATTTTAGCACTTTAGCTATAACTCCTGAATAATAATGAAAAAAGGCTAAGTGGAAATTAATGAAAATCAATTTTTCAAATATGTTGCATAAGACTGCATATGACACATGAACAGAGAGGGAGAGAAGGAGAAAAAAAGGGGGGGGAGTGAGGATATTTCAGGAAATAGACTGGATGGAAATCTAAACATCATCATTATCATGTACAAGCAAAACAAAAAGAAATAGTCTCAATGCACCATGACATTTTCATACCTATCCAGAGGCAACCTTATATTCTTTTAAAAGCAACTAAAACGAACCGTTTGATTAGCTTTGATGAATGAGGAAGTATCAAATTACTTTTTGGCACAACTATAATGTAACTAATTATTCCTTAGAAGTAACTTTAATGTTCCTACTATGTCATTGCTTTGTTTGACATGACAATACCAGGTTTTGGTTTTGGAATCCCAAAGCAGGCTAATGCGATATAGTAGTGACAATAAAATTAAGTGCACACAATATAGTTTGCAATGGTGGACTATGCCCAAAGCAACAGGCTGATCCAATCATACTCTGCAAATTCTGAATATTGTGAAGCAAGTGTCAGGATGCCATTCCTCAACACTTACTCGGTAGCTGTTATAGCAATCTTATGTTATGCATTATGTAACAACAGCAGCAGCAGCAACAACAACAACTTTATACAATAAATCAAACAATAAATCAAAATATTTTAAACAATAAATCAAAATATTATATGACTTTTAAAATAAAGACTTTGCTTTACTTGGAGAAGAGATCTGGAAAATGATTTCGCATTTTTGCCGGCAAGTAGGCCTAGCAGAAATTTGATAAGAGATTAAAAGATTGGAAGCAGCATCCGATTGTTCTAAGCAGTCTCCCAGCATTGCCTGTCTTCTCTTCGGAAGGACCATCCTCTGCTACTTGGTTGCCTTTCTTATCACATTCTTACTAAAGAAGGGAGTTGCTTTGCTGGTATTGCAAGGAAGTATATGTTGGGGCAATGTGCTTTGTGTGTGTGTAGGACAACACATACTGAAAAGACTTCTAAGGCAGCGTTTCTAAATCTGGGGGTTAGGACCCCTGGGGGGGGTGTCACGAGGGAGGTGTCAGAGGGGTCATCAGACCATCAGAAAACACTGTATTTTCTGTTGGCCATGGGGTTCTGTGTGGGAAGTTTGGCCCAATCCTATCATTGGTGGATTTCAGAATGCTCTTTGATTGGAGGTGAACTATAAATCCCAGCAATTACAACTCCCAAATGTCAAGGTCTATTTTCCCCAAACTCCACGAATGTTCACATTTGGGCATATTGAGTATTTGTGCCAAGTTTTGTCCAGATCCATCATTGTTAGGATGTCCATGTTGGACGTCCATGTGGAGTCCACCCTATCAGGAGTGGCTCAGGACTTCATGTCTTCCATGGTGACCATGGGGCAGTCCCAACTAATATCAGGCCCCACTCATTGTGCTGGACACAGATTAGCTCTGATTTTCTGCCAGGGATGGGAAGAAGGTGGCGGTGTAGAGGAGTTAACCATCTCTCCGTTGCCATGGACCGACCACTTCCTGATCAAGTTTAGACCTACTGCACCATTTACCCTCTGCATGGGTGGAGGAACCATTAAGATGGTCCATCCCAGGAGACGTATGAATTCGGATGAACTCCTGGCGGTTCTTGGGGATATTCCCGCCACCTTGGTTGGTGATCCTGTTGATGCTCTTGTCTCCCACTGGAATATGAAATAACTAGGGCAATAGACATGATCAGGCCAGAACGTCTCCTCTCAAGTAGCCAAGCTAAACCATCTCATTGGTTTACTGAGGAGCTGGCAGCGATGATGCAAATGAAGAGGAGACTAGAGAGCGTGTGGCGGAAAGAGCCTAGTGAGTCAAATCAAGTGGCTCCAGTCCTTCTTTGAGGGTCATTCCCAGAAGGTGTTGCTGGGGAACACCTGCTCATCCTCACAACCATTGACTTGTGGGGTTCCGCAGGGTAGGGTTCCCATATGTCCCTTATTCTAAGGGACGTCCCTTATTTCGGCCCTAAAATTTGTGTCCCTTATTTTCAGGCCCTGTCCCTTATTTTTGGCTAGCAGGACAGGACTGGGCGGGGTTGACCAGAGGAAGGTGCAAGCTGAGGTTTCCATGGCAATGCCTGCCCGGGGATTCCAACTCGCAGGGCAGCCTGCGTCCCCGTTGGAAGGAAGAGGCGATCCAGGACTTTTTCAAAGTACAGTAGACTAATTAACCATTACCCAAGGGGAATGTTGGATCATGTTGGATATAGTTTCTGGTTGTTTGAGAGTTACTCTTAAAATAGGCCTAGCTGTGCATCCCAATACTATACAATGCTGTGTATCCCATACTATACTATACCATTAACTATTGACATAATAATCATGAAGATGTACTGTCTTATAAAATTTATTTTATTTTAATGTTAAGACAGTGCACTTTTAAAGTCAGCAAAGTCAAGTACTAAATACAGATGGAGAAAATAAGGTAGTTCTAATAATGTTTTTTTCTGCATGACAAAGCATGCAGAAACAGACCATGTGCTGTTAAGAGGGTGTAAGTCAGTTTCTTTTGTGAGTTTCAATCATTATCTTATTCTGTTAATAAAACTATTTCTACCTAATGTTTGAGTTTCAAGTTTTTAATGAAGTGTCCCTTATTTTTGTGAAAAATCTTGTAAATGTCCCTTATTTCTTATATCAAAAAATGGCAACCCTACCGCAGGGTTCTATACTGTCCCCATGTTGTTTAACATTTACATGAAGCCGCCGGGAGAGATCATCCGGAGTTTTGGGGTCAGATGTCATCTGTACGCAGATGATGTTCAGCTATATGATTCCTTTCCACCTGTCACTAAGGAGGCTGTGCAGGTCCTGAACCGGTGCTTGGCTGCTGTGTCGGCCTGGATGAGGGCGAACAGATTGAAACTTAATCCAGACAAGACAGAGGTACTCTTGGTCAGTCGAAAGGCCGAACAGGGCATAGGGTTACAGCCTGTATTAGACAGGGTTACACTTTTCCTGAAGACACAGGTTCACAGTTTGGGAGTGATCCTGGACTCATCGCTGAGCCTGGAACCTCAGGTCTCGGCGGTGGCCTGGAGAGCTTTTGCACAATTAAAACTTGTGCGCCAGCTGCGCCCATTTCTTGGGAAGTCTGACTTGGCCACAGTGGTCCACACTCTGGTTACATCCCAAATAGACTACTGCAACACTCTCTACGTGGGGCTGCCTTTGAAAACTTCTCGGAAGCTCAAATTAGTGCATCGGTCGGCAGCTAGGTTGCTCACTGGAGTGGCGTACAGGGAGCGTACCACTCCTCTGTTGCGCCAGCTCCACTGGCTGCCGATCAGCTTCTTGGCACAATTTAAAGTGCTGGTTTTAACCTTTAAAGTCCTGAACGGTTCTGACCCAGATTACCTGTCTGAACGTATCTCCTGCTATGAACCATCATGAAGCTTAAGATTGTCTGGAGAGGCCCTGCTCTCAATCCCGCCACTCTCGCAAACGTGGTTGGTGGGAACGAGACAGGGCCTTCTCGATAGTGGCCCCCCGTCTGTGGAACTCTCTCCCTAAGGACATCAGGTTGGCCACCTCCCTCCTGTCCTTTAGAAGACAACTGAAGACCTGGCTCTGGGGCCAGGCGTTTGATCAAAGGCCAGCGGCAATAGGAAAAGGAATTTTGGGTTTGTGACATGGATTCTCCCGGCTTGGTTTTGGTTTTACTGGCACATTAACTTATTGTCAATTTATTGATGATGTTGTACAATGTTTTTAAATGATTTTATTGTGAATTGTATTTTTATGGTATTTATGTTGTTAGTATCTTTTGATGCTTATGTAAGGCTGCTCTGAGTCCCTCTTGTGAGGAGAAGGGCAGGATAGAAATATATGAAATAAATAAATAAATAAATAGAGTCCAGAGTGAACTATAACTTCAAAACTCAGGGTCACTGTCCACCAGTTGGTCATGGGAGTTCTGTGTGCCAAGATTGGTTCAATTCCATCATTGATGGAGTTCAGAATGCTCTTTGATTGAAGGTGAACTATAAATCCCAGCAACTACAAATCCCAAATGAGAAAATCGACCCCCCAACCCTACCAGTATTCAAATTGGGGTGTATCGGGTATTTGTGCTAAATTTGGTCAAGTGAATAAAAATACATCCTGCATATGAGATATTGTGCTCGGCCGACTCACCGGCCGAGTGGGTTGCGGGGTAGGGTTGCCCTCGCCGCCATCTTGCGATGAGATGCAGGGGCTTCTCCTTCTCAGAAGCCCCTGGGGTAGCGGGAGATTTCCCGCCACAATTGCCGGCCGGCCAATGACGGGGCTGGCCCCGCCCCTGCGTTGCGCCGGCTGGCCTGCACTTCTGCCTGGGGCCAGCTCTGTTTTTTCCTTCCACCCTCCCTTCTTATTGCATTGCTGGTTGGTGTCCATTTGTTCATTCTTCATGTCATTGTTGCATTGCTCTGGGTCATGTGTCATATTGTTCTTTGTCACAACTCTGTGTTTGGCGTGTGGCATGGCCCCTGGATCAGGCTGGCTTATCGTCCCTTGGTTGTAAGGGGGATAACGCCCAGGCCCCCTGGGGTGCAGAGTTTCTGTGGACAGGTATTGGGCCGCTTGCACCCCAGGCTTGCATACGCCTTTGGACATTTGTGGGGGCTGTATGGCCCTGATCCAGGACCCATGCGTGGCCGCCAACCCTTTGTTCCTGTTTCCAATAAATGAGTTGTGCTCATTTTCATCCAACCACCTGTGTCTCTGTGTTATTGTTCTTGGCGCGAGGTGTGTCACCCTTGCATATGCAATGACATTACAATTCATAACAGTAGTAAAATTACAGTTATGAAGTAGCAACAAAAGTAATTGCATAGTTGGGGGGTCACCACAACATGAGGAACTGTATTAAGGGGTTGCGGCATTGGGTCGGCTGAGAAACACTGTCTAAGGAGTGTATTTTGAACCTGTTTTCATAAATATTGATTTCTGAACAATACATTATCAGACAAGGGATCTGGAACAGGACAGAAAGCAGGTGGAAGCCTGCTGAGGAGATTGACCAGGAGAGCTTGCTTTATTGAGCTGGAGCAGTCGCTTGCCCTCCTGTCAAAATCTTGTGTTTTGTCTGAAGAATAATAGCTCACTCTACTCTTGTATTTCTGCCAAGTTCAACTTGTAATGGTTATCATAGCCCATTCCAAGGCATTATGATGATGTTGGCAAAACAAAGGGAGAACCGCCTGCAACAGGGCAGCACCGTTGTTCTCTGTTAGACAGCAGCCACTGTTAATTTAACAGGGGAATATTCATTGGTAAGGCAGCCCTGCGTACACCCGGGCCCTTTTCTACTCCTCCTCTCTCTGTCTCTCTCTCTTTAAAAGTAGCCTGATGTCTCGAATGAATGAAACATAAGGCTGATTCCCTGAGCTTGGAGCCCGGGCAAGCTTATTTGTAGGATGCACCTGGCGCATTTGCTGGTATAAATGGGATTAGTTTTGTGGTCTGATGGAAATTAACTCACTGGGATTGAATGTTAATGCAGGAGGAATATCTCCAAAAATAAACGGCAGCATGAAAGAGAGATGTGCTGCTTAGTATGCAGCCCGTGGGTTCTAGAATGGGAAATTGTCATTTGTGAATGTTTCTCACACTGAGTCTGGAAATGCAGAAGCAGGCCACTAGAGAGGGCAGTTTCTTGTCCGTTTGTAACAAAACTGCTATGAATTCTTCAGCTCCATATATTTTGAGCCACTTGGCATTTACCTGCAGTGACTTTCAACTCAATTCAATTCAATTCATTATTTCATGAGTCGCTCCCCACCGGAGTGCTCCGAGCGACTTACAACAGCAATAAGACATACATATATATCATCACATGATTACAAGTTAAAAACATTCACAAATGACAATTTTCCATTCTAGAACCCACAGGTTGCATACTAAGCACCGGGAAGTGGCGTAGCTGGCTAAGTGTCAGCTGCATTAGATCTCTCTGACCTGTAGGTCATGAGTTCGAGGCCTGCCCGGGTCGGGGTGGGTGCCCGACCTTAAGTGTAGCCTGCTGTCAACCTTTGCAGCCCGAAAGACAGTTCATTTGTCAAGTAGGAGATAAAGGTACCACATTAAGTGGGGAGGCAAATTTTGACTGATTTATGAGGCCATAAAGAACTCCAGGAATCACTGAAAGGAATGCGGAAGAACAACAAGGCAAGCTGGCAAACGCTGAGAGAGGAGTGTGTGAGCTCCCCCTAGTGGCCAGAAGTTTGTCACAAGTTTACCAGAAAATTGCCTCTTCGTCTTTGTTCGACTATGTTCGTCAATATATGTATATGTTAAACTGCAGGGATTGTCTGCAATGTATATGTACTGTAATCCATTCTGAGTCCCCTTCGGGGTGAGAAGAGTGGAATATAAATGAAGTAAATAATAAATAAATAAATAACTTTGTCCTTTCTTATCTGATGTAACCAGGTGAGGACCAGATAGAAAACTGGTAAAGTTACATTTTATATCATCACTAGCTGTACCCGCTGCGCATTGCTGTGGCCAACCTTCCCTCCCCTTTTTTCTCCTCCTTTCTTTCTCTCCTTCCTTCCTTCCCTCTTTTTTCCTTCCTTCCCTTTTTCCCCTTTCATTCTCTCCTTCCTACCTTCTCTTCCTCTTCTCTTCCTCCCCCTTTTCTTTTACTTCCCCTTTCTCCCCTTTTTTCTTTCTCTACCTATTCTTGGACTGCAACTCGCAGCAGTCCTCCTGATCGATCTATCTAACTATCTAGCACTATCTAATCTATCTGTCTATCTGGAGGATTGCTGGGAATTGCAGTCCAGAAATAGAAAATTGGAAATGTGCAGGGATTGGGATGCTCTCAAAGAAATCCAAGGAGAAGAAAGCTTGCAGCTTGGAAGCAATGTATCTGGATCATCCTCCTCTCCTAAAGGGCCTGGTCTATTTATTATTATTATTTATTATTATTAACTTTATACCCTGCACCCATCTCCCCAAGGGGACTCGGGGCGGTTCACATGAGGCCAAGCTCAATAACACATAACAACAAAACAACAGCAATTATAAAAACAATACAATCAATAAAACTCAACACAAACAGTAACAGACAATTTAAAACAATTTCAGGCTGGTTTAGCTGGGAGCTGTAGTCCGGAAGAGAGTGTGGATGTGCTATTGTATGTTTTGTTTGCTAGGGGGAGTCATTTTGTGCATGCGCTGTAGCATCTTTTTGCTTTTTTTGGCTTTTAAAGTCCCTTCTGCTGGGTTTTTCAGAGTTTTTATGAGTGATGGTCACTTGTTGGCCTGATAGGTGTATTGTGTATAATTTCACGTCAATTCGTCCAGTGGTAATTTATGTTAATCCCATAAATGATTTGCTGTAGCCCAGTCTGTGTATATGTGTTTTGTGTGTGTATATATATGTGTATATGTATATATGTGTGTATATATGTGTGGTTTTGTGCATGTGTTGTAATTTTTTTGGCTTTTTAAGTCTCTTCTGCTGTGTTTTTCAGTTTTTTTTGTGGGTGATGGTCACTTTTTGGCCCAACAATTGTGTCCAAATTTGGTGTCAATTCATCCAGTGGTTTCCGAGTTATGTTAATCCCACAAATGAACATTACATTTTTATTTATATATTTAGAATGAAGTGTCCTCTCTGCAACTCTTTTTCCAAAGTCAGATTCAGAGCATTTTGAGTCACCTGAAGAGTTATTTTAGTGGTGCAGAGAGGCTGAAGGGGAGATTGATCCCGTCTGCAGGATTCTTCTAGTTCTGCCAATGCAGTTCTAGGCTTGGCCCCTGGCTATGGGCCAAAGTAGCAGAAGATCATAGAATCATAGAGTTGGAAGAGACCTCGTGGGCCATCCAGGCCAACCCCCTGCCAAGAAGCAGGAAAATCGCATTCAAAGCACCCCCGACAGATAATCATCCAGCCTCAGCTTAAAAGCCTCCAAAGGCCTTCACCATACTCCAGGGCAGAGAGTTCCACTGCTGAACAGCTCTTTCCGTCAGGAAGTTTTTCCTTATGTTCAGGTGGAATCTCCTTTCTTTCCTGTAGTTTGAAGCCATTGTTCCGCGTCCTATTTTTCAGGGCAGCAGAAAAGAAGTTTACCCTCTTCTCCCTATGACTTTCCCCTCATGGCTATCATGACCCTCCTAGTTCTTTGCTCCAACCTGTAGCTTGCTTGAAGATCAGAAGTGCTCCGATACGGCATTTATTTGTGGCATGGCCTCAAGCCCATTAATGTAGAACAGGAGGTCAGCAAAATATCCCCCCCCCCTTTACCCCCACACCTCAAATGCCTTCTGAGGAGCATGTGGGATCATTTTCACCACATTTTGGCCACCTCCTATATTATTTCAGGCCCAGGAGAAGCCTGCCTGCCTACAAAGAGGGAGTGAATAGGAAACTATTTTTTAAGTCATATCTTGCTGTTTAAAATTGTGTCTATCGTCTAAAATGGCCAAAAGGAGCCCAAAATGTGCAAAAAATGCCCCATGTTTCGTAGAGGCGTTTTGGTGGCTTTTCGTTATTATTATTTTGGTGAGATGAGTGCAATGAAAGCTAGTGGGAAAGCACCGGGAATGTGGCGCAGCTGGCTAAGTGTCAGCTGCATAAATCTCTCTGACCAGTAGGTCATGAGTTCGAGGCCTGCCCGGGTCGAGGTGGGTTCTCGACCTTAAGTGTAGCCTGCTGCCGACCTTTGCAGCCCGAAAGACAGCTACATCTGTCAAGTAGGAGATAAAAGTACCACATTAAGTGGGGAGGCAAATTTAGACTGATTTATGAGGCCATAAAGAATAGCTGAGGAATGCGGAAGAAACAACAAAGCTACGCTGGAAGGAAAACGCTGAGAGTGAGGAGGAATGTGTCAGCTCCCCTTGGTGGCCAGAAAGTTTGCCTCTGTTTGTCTAAAATGTCAAATATATGTGTTGTTCTGTATTGTGATAAATGCCACATGTTTATATATCATATGTTGAACTGCAGGGATTGTCTGCAAAGTATGTGTACTGTAATCCGCTCTGAGTCCCCTTAGATAATAGTAAATAAATAATAATGGGTGGGATGTGGCTCTCTAAGGCCACCCAGGGGAATAATGTGCTGCCCCTGATCTAGAAACACCCAATAATTCATTCTTTCTAGATTAATAACAATAATTTTAACACCACACAATCATTTATTTATTTATTTATTTATTTATTTATTTATTTACGGTATTTCTATCCTGCCTTACTCGAGATGACTCAAGGTGGCTTACAACCATGGTTTAACTACCCAAAAGGCACCAGTTTCCATCTGATCATGGATGTCAAGTAAGGTCAGTCTTGGTTAGTATTAAGAGGAGAGACTGTCAAAAATACCAGGCGCTTTAGGCTAGATTACAGAGCAAGAAGCTAGCAAAACCATCTCTGAATCTCCCTTGCAAAAAAACCCCTTATAAAATTCACAGGATTTGCAATAAAATGGCAGACGACTTGAAGGCACGTACACACACATCTAGATGGCTATAAAACAATATTGCTGCCAATGAAAATCTTACAAATGTATCATGCTTTTATGACTACTCCCTGTAAAATGAAAAAGACAGTGGGTAGATAACTTTTCTCAGGCCCCATCTACACAGCAATATAACATCCAGATTATATGCTTTGAACTGGATTATACGTCAATTCAGAGCAGATAATCTGGATTGTATATAGCAGTGTAGATGGGGTTTCACTCGGTTACAGTTTCCAATATACATTATAGGCTTTCTATTTTCTGTAAGCACTTTGGGTGTATCTTGCTTACATCTGGGGTGGGAATGATGTATCTGTCTAGATCTTGGAGGATTACAACTCCCATCAGCCCTAGATAGCAACACTAATACTGATGAATGCTGGGAGCTGTAGTCCAACAATATCTAGAGGGCCCTCACTTTGTTTAACCTGGATTTAAATTCCACCTTCCATGAATTGAATCAAACCCTAGCTTTATTTATTTCAGAGAGTAAACTAAAGCATTTGCTTTTTGTGCAGAAGTCTCCAAGTTCAATGCCTGACAACTCCAGGGAAGACAAGGAAAAAAACTCTTGATCAAACTTGCAAAAACACACCAAGGACTCTCTACGTTCTTTTGGGATACAAAAGGTTAAAACTAAAGCACATGAAGACATCCAACGTGCCTTAATTAGGGCCGAAACAGACTGGATAATCAAGTTACGCACCAAATTTCCATTCGGTTTAAACGAGTCCTTGAGCATCTCAACATTATTGAGATAAGAACAGGTGTTTAAAAGAGTTCAATTGGGCTATGCTACTCGCTTCGGCCAGGATACATGTGTAGGCGCACTGGCATCAGTATGGTGAGCATACTATCTTGTTTTGTATACGGATTGCTCCATTTGCAATATGATTTATATATCCTTTGGTTTGACTCAAATAGCATTGTGGTTGTTTGAATTCAATTGAGATATATATTATTTGGTTAAATGCTGTTAATAGGGTTTATTTGACCCATATGTACATGTGATTGATTACTGTATTTTATATTTAAAGGTTTAACATGATTATATACGACGTTGGTCGAGATTGGAAAACCCTCCATAATTATCAGCCTTGAGAAAGTCTCCCCATGAGACGAAACGGGATAGATCTACTTTTGATACTCTACTGAGCCGTTGGCTGTGTGGTGATTTGAATAGAGGGAAGACCAAAAAAAAAGGTCTGTTGGATACAAGCGATTATATACTGTATATATATCCTAAACATTGGGAACTACATGTGGATGATCACTGCTGTGATTATTGGATACATTTTGAACATTATCAATTCAAACTGTGTGTTTGCGTGGATATCTTCTATATTTTGTGGATATAACCCGATTAAAAGAAAAAACTTTTTACTCTTCATCAACGCATTGACTCCTTTACTGGTTGGTTGGATTTATAATACATCTCGGGGAGACGGTATATTGAACTGACATTTGGATTCACCCGTGGATTGTTTATTTACTACTTCGTCGATTTCCCTGCCCGGAATATACGGAGATACAACACCACAGTGAGTCACACGGAACATCTGTGTTGCGGGACTTAAAACATTTCACACACACAAGACTGAGCTGGGGATATATGTAATTACTATACTAATAGTTCAGGCAGTGTATAAGGTTTAACTCCTCTGTTGTTGTACTAAGTGTGTTACAGCACCTTCCCTACTTTGTTTACATTGATTATTCTGTTCAGTATCTCACCGTATCAATGGTGAAAAACATTTGGCCCTCCAGACATTGCTGGACTAATGACTGTGGTCCAAGAAGATCCGGATTCCTCTGCCTTATATCCTGAGATGGATGTACTCCTTAGAGATCCGTGTAGAAAACTATACAGATGTCACTGCTGAATGTATCACCTGTGCTGCATGCATATTTTACTACCTGGACAGAAGCTACAGCAGGGGAAATATGGAAGAAGACACAAGTAACAGATCCTCTGCTCAGTTTTCATGTTTGATTAGCTCTGGCAACTCAGCAAAGGATTCTGACACCAAAACATCCCTGGGTAATTTGCAGCATGAGCTTCTGCCCAGGTGCTACTTTGCTAAGACCCTAGAGTCCATCCAACTCCACAAAAAGAAAGGGGATATTTATCAGTCGGGGGTGGCTTGTGATACATTTCAACTAGAGATGTCTTAACTATAAGCTCCATATCACATTACTCACAACTGAGCCAGTCTCTCCTGCTCTGTTTTGTTATTTTTGCCCACCGTTACTGGCCTGACATAAATAAAACAAAATATCATTTTGTGTTCTCTTTGTAGTCACTGTTGCCAGCTGTCTGGAAAGCCTTATGACAGGCAGCTGTCTTATCTGCCGGTCTTCGCCTTGCACACACATACATATGCATGAGCTGCCATCCTTGTCTTTAATTTTCAACTGTCGACAAATTGATGCACCTTTTTAATGGCAGTGCTGAATCCTCTGGTAGAGCTGCTTCTCTAAATTCCCATCAAGAAGGGAAATAAAGCCTTTCCCCAACCCTTCATGATCAGAACTGGGAAATATTACATTTTGACACTGCAACTCCTACATTTCCTCCATCCAGCGAGATTCTGGGAACTGTAATCCCCAAAAGTAATATCTCCAGCTCTGACTTGCTCTAAAACCTTAAACGATAGCTTTCAGAAGATGCACATTCGTTTCTGCAAAGCTCTTGCCAGAAACGCAGACATGTGTTCTGCATCTCAACACTTTCATCTCTTTTCTCAATGAGCAGCAGCAGCAGGAAGTCTGTGTTGAGCGTAGACACAAATAGCCATCCAATTCATACTCAGCTTCACCGATTATAGACTGATCCGCTGAAATGGATGGACTAAAGCTTCCAGCTGAGGTGGTGTATGTGTATGTGGTGTGTGGGCGCACACACATGTTATGTCAAAGCAAAGCTGAGAACAGATGTTCACAAATCTGGGTGTACTCTGCTGCTTTTGAAGTAGACACACACAGAGAGAAAGGGCAGAGGTAGGGCAACAAATCGCAAAGAGCCAAGAGAATACTTACGGCTGCCCACCACCAGGCATGGGGGATGCTGGTGAAGTTTGTGCTGGAAACATCGTGCTCCACAGTGTAAACCATGGCAGAGAAGGCAAAGATGCCCAGGGCAATGAACAGCAACAGGCAGCCCACTTGCTGGTAACACTGTCTCAATGTGAAGCCAAAAGCTCTCAGCCCAGTTGAGTGGCGGGCCAACTTGAGAATGCGGAAGATGCGCATGAGGCGCATGATGCGGAGCACTTGTCCTACTTTCCCAACCCGTCCCACTTTCTCAATGTCATGTTCGTGTGAGGAGCCTTGTCCACGTGGCAGATCCTCTACAAAAAGTTCTAGAAATAGCTGGATGTAAAGGGGCAAGACTGCAATGAGGTCCACAGCGTTGAGGGCACTGGTAACAAAGTGGCGCAGATCCGGAGTGGAGATCAACCTTAGGATGTATTCTAAGGTGAAGAAGGCGATGCAGAAGGTCTCCACATGCTCCAGCATGGGCCGGATCACTCCATTGACTTTGTCCTTCTGCTGCATCTCCTCCACAGTATTGAGAGCCAGTGCCACTACCGAGATGAGGACGAAGAAGCTGGAGGCCACCCCCATAGCCTTGGCCATGGTGGACGAGAAGGGCTTCTCCATGAGGTTCCAAAGGCGCCATCGCTGGGCGGCATAGCGCATGTGGCGGAAGAGCCGCTCGCTTTCCTGGACAGCTGCTTGGGCCCGGAGCTCCCTTTGCACCTTCAGCTGCTCATTCAGTTCATCACGCCTCTCCTCAAAGCAGATGCGGCAACAACGGGGGGTGTATTTTAGCCGTACCCCCCAGTAGCTCAGCTCCTCCAAGAAGCTGCGAGGGCACAGCTCATCTCGCACCTGCAACACCCCCGAAGCATAGAAGTTGTAGATGAGCTGGAAGACGGCAGGGTCTCGGTCGAAGAAATATTCATCCCCCTGTGCAGCATAGTCATCACACAGGCCTAACTGGCAGCGACGGTCAGTGGAAGTGGCCAAGCGGCCCAGTCGTGTGTTGGGATAAATGGCCACAGCCTGGTAGGTAAGGCGGTAAGTCCGGCCACCAACATTGATGTTGAGCACGGAGGAGGAAGCTGTAGTGGTCGTACCCGCTTCAGGATGAAATGAGGGACTGAATGGAAACACTGGCGAAAGCCTTGCTTGATCTTCCTCATCTTCCTCCTCCTCCTCCAACTCCTCATCATCCTCAAAGGAATAATAGTTCTTCTCTGTTTCCAGCAGCAATTGCCGCTGGGGTCCCCACTGAGGCACACCAAATCCCCTGGAGTGTGTGTCAATGCACACTGGGTCGCCTTTACCTCCTTTAGTAGAGTCCAAGGAGGCTTCCTGTAGTTTGGCTTTGTAGGATGAGCTCTGGGAGTCTTTTCTTAGCTTCAAAGGCCACATGTTGCCTCCCTAGTCAGCCAGTTGGATGCAACTCTCCGTCCTGCCACCACCACTGCTGTAAGATGTGCTCCCTTGGCTGTGGCGTTCCCCTCTGTGTCTTCCCGCCTGAAGCATCAGGCACTAAGGCGGCGTCACATTTCTTTCCCCAGCAGCCAGCAGCTCCAGTTGTTGTTAAAACTCAGTGTGGGATACAGACACATGGGGACTGCTGTTGACCGCTTTAATCTTGCTGACAGGGAAGATCTGAGTGCTTAGAGAAGGGGATTTAAAGGCTATTATCCTGTTTCAGCCTTGGCTCCCTCTATCTGTGACGTGAATGATTATGGATCCAGAAATCTGGGGATAATCAGTCAAAAAATAAAATGCAGTTATTACTGCTAATAATAAAAAATGCAAAGTGCTTCTATTTCCATAGTCTCAATATATCTCCAGAATAGGGGAAGAAAGTAGGATTCTTCAGTGAGAGAATAGCAGTGACTCACTTAGGATTTATGCATCTTTATGGATTTGTTCATCTTGTTCCCATTTTTTTCCTGCCCCCGCTATTGTTCATATCACTATCTCATGGGACTCCAGCTGTTACAACCCATTTTACAGGTGGCATAATAAATCCCACTCTTTTCGGAAGACCTGCGGACTCCATTCTAATGTTATTTTGAGAGTTACAAATAATATTCACCAATCACTTTGTGTATATCTTGCCTTTTCCCCAAGAGTGGAAGTCAAGACAGCCTACAGAATAAACAGAAATACAAATCAGATGACATATACAGTGGAGTCTCACTTATCCAACATAAACAAGCTGGCAGATCATTGGATAAGCAAAAATGTTGGATAATAAGGAGGGATTAAGGAAAAGCCAAATTACGTTATGATTTTGCAAATTAAGCACCAAAACATAATGTTTTACAAAAAAAATGACAGAAAAAGCAGCTCAATATACAGTAACATTATGTAGTCATTACTGTATTTACGAATTTAGCAGCAAAGCATCGTAATGTATTGAAACAGTAGTGGATCCAGGTGGCAGGCAGACCGCATTGGGTAATACAGAATGTTGGATGAGCGAAGGTTGGAGAAGCGAGACTGTACTGTTGCTAGAAACATATAAATTTCAGTCTAAAGAATTAAAACCACACAAAACATTGATACGAAGCCATAGATTAAAAATAGTACAGCTCTAGAACAAAAAAATCCATTATATAAAACAATGAGTTCTCAAATAATTGCTGGAATAGAAAGTTTTCCACGTGGAAACGGAAGTATAACAACGAAGGAGCCAGTCTCGACTCCCAAACAAATGAACTCCATAGAGAAACCACAAAGAAGTCCCTTGCCTGCATCCCCACCAAATATACCTGTTAGGTGGAATGGAAGAAGTGCTTTACCCCAAAATCGGGAATACTTGTATAGAAAGATATAGTCCTGGAGCTGAATCACATGTCTTGCAAGCACAGAAGCTGCAAGCTTGCATCACAGCAAGCACAGAAATTGGCATTCAAATCTGACTTCACAACTTGAGAACTTAAACCTTTCTTCTTGTTGTTATTATTACTATTGTCTTCTAGTCCTTAAGTCTATGAAGGCAGATTTGAGGTTGAAAGCAATTTGACCATGTTGGGAAGACTTGCAGAATCTGAAAGTTAATCAATTATATTTTTTTAGAATTAGATACAGCTGTTGGGGTTTCATGGTGTGCATATCCCTTTCTGCTCAGTGCTTTGATTTGCAAAGGGAGAAAAAAATATGCCAAAAACAGCCATTGCATTTATACTTGCTTAAGCTTCTCTTGAAACAGAATTTGAATTAACTGGCTACAGCATTCGTGTGTGTCTGTGTGTGTGTACACATCAGTACATGCGGAGTGATCTTAAAGATGAAGCAGCCCAAGAAGTGAAAACTGCTGACGGAATTCAAGAGTTGGAAGCCACAGGTACTTGTCTCAAATGAAGAAAGGATTGTGGCTCAGTGATGGAACAGATGCTTTCAAGACAGAAGGTTCTAGTTTCAATCCTTGACATATCTGGATATACGATTGGAAAGAGCATCCTTTTTAAACCCTGGAGAACTGGTGCCTGTCACCAGACAATACTGAATTGGGTGGACTAGTGACCTCATGCCACATGTTAACTTCTTATCTACCATCTCTGGGAAGTTCAAAGTGCCAGACTAGTTTGTAGTAACCTAAACCTACGGATGTGAGTGCTGGACCATAAGGAAGGCTGAGCGAAGGAAGATAGATGCTTTTGAACTGTGGTGTTGGAGGAAAATTCTGAGAGTGCCTTGGACCATGAGAAGATCCAACAAGTCCATACTTCAGGAAATAAAACCTGACTGCTCATTAGAAAGAAGGATATTACATGCAAAGATGAAATACCATAATGAGAAGACAGGAAAGCTTAGAGAAGACGGTGATGCTGGGGGAAAGGGAAGGAAAAAGGAAGAGGGGCTGACCAAGGGCAAGATGGATGGCATCCTTGAAGTGACTGGCTTGACTCTAACTAACTAACTAACTTTATTTCTTATGAGTCGCCCTCCACGAAAGGTGCTCTGGGCGACTTACACAATTAAAATAAACAGGTTACATAGTCACTGCTTGTTACTCAATCATAGGCTCTTCTGAAGAGCCATGTCTTAAGTGCCCCTAAAAATGTATGTAGATTAGGAGTGGCTCTTTGGTCTGGCGGTAGGGAGTTCCACAAGATTGGGGCTACAATGCAGAAGGATCTCTGTCTTGTGGACTCCAAATGAACCTCTCTAGGGCCAGGGACATAGAGAAGATTCTCATGAGCTGACCGTGGCAGTCTCTGGTGGTGAAGTGGCGTTAAACTGTCTCTTAGATATGGGGGATCCTGACCTCGGAGGGCCTTGAATGCTAGGACCAGGGTCTTGTAGAGGACTCTGTGTTCAACCGGCAGCCAATGTAAGCGCTGCAGAGACGGCGTTATATGGCACCTCATTGATGTTCTTGTGAGGAGTCTAGCAGCTACATTTTGCACAATTTGGATCTTGCAAATTGCTGCTCGAGGTAAGCACACATACAAAGCATTGCAGTAATCCAGCCTTGACGTAACCGTGGCATGGATTACCGTAGCCAGCGTCTCTGTTGGTAAATAAGGCACCAACTGCCTCGCTCGGCGTAGATGAAAGAAGGCCCTTTTACTAGTGGAGGCAATCTGGGCTTCCATCGTCATTTTGGAATCCAGGATAACACCGAGACTCTTCACAGTGGGGGATGGAGCTTATGATGGTAATAGACCAACCAATTCTGATGGGCGGCCAGGCCACAAGATTTCAGTTTTTGCTGGATTTACTTTCAATTTATGGTCACGTAGCCATCTTGACTCTGAAGGAGCTGGGGGTGGTGATGGCTGACAGGGCGCTCTGGTGTGGGCTGATCCATGAGGTCACGAAGAGTCGGAAGTGACTGAACAAATAAACAACAACAAGTTTGCACTCAGCAGAAGATTGAGGAGAGAAGAGAAGGGGTGTGTGAAATCTTGCTTTTGGGAGTTATCATCCCAAACATTTAGTGGCCCAACATTTCCTCAATCCTGCTCTGCTACATGGGTAGGGTAATGGTGAACATGTATGTACAGTGCTGGCAGTATTGTTGAGGTATAATTATTTAAACCTTTTCCTGGTTAGTTTTGTATGTGCGTCCTTCTGCAAGCGCTTCCCTTCCTCTTCCCCACTACTACTTGCACTGACACAGCTGTTTTCATAGGTATCTGGCAGCCCAAAGCTGAAATCTGATATGCGGGCTGGACAGAATGTCAAATATTTACTGGCACAATCCAGTGAATGTTTTCCATGAGTAAACAACAGGGAACTCAATAAGACTGGATCACCCAGCCCTTTTGTTTGGCGGCTATCTTATCTCTGTTTGGGGTGATTATGTGTGAATTGTTCTTAGCAAATGTTTTGTATGGGCCATGTGTCCCAACCCAGTTGGAGCCATTTGAGCCTTTGCTACAGGAGGATGGCATAACCATGCCTTGTTCATCAATGCATATGTTGGTTGTGCTCCAAAAGGCAACAAGACTTTTATTTTCTGGAAGTGTTCCTTGTGCATTTAATATACACAGTATTTCAAAATAATGGACCCAGTTTCAAAGCAGTGTATTTCATGATGACAATTATACAAAAATTACAAATAACTGAATTAGCCATCAATTTTACTTCTGAAGTGTGTGTTCACCCTGTGTTATTCCTCTTACATAAATAGCCTGGAATAGTTCCTCAAATTGCCAGAACCAAGGATAAATGCTTTTTGGCATTGGCAGATCAATGACCTGAGGGTGTTTCAAAAAGATGGACCTGATTTTAAATCATTATATCCCTGCAACCACGAACAACCCATTAATAAAACTCTTACCACTTGAAAGGATAGGGCATAGAGTTTCAAATGAGTACTGCTAGATGCCTCTCTCAATGCATTAACAGCTCGTAGCTTCAGTCATTCCAAGATGGCAATGCTAGCTATTAGGCATGGTTTAGAACCCAAAAATGGCGATTCTAAAATCAAATGGGGAGGGGGGGGGATTTTTTTGATTAGTAATAGAAAGACTTACAAAAAAATTTTCCAAAAATTTCTAAAATGTAACTTAATTACTAACGAAATTCGTTAGTAGTTCGTATGCCAGCGCATGCAAGATTTCCATAGTTTGTTTATAACCCCAGAAATCCTAACAGCTGGTAAATTGGCTGGGATTTCTGGGAGTTGTAGGCCAAAACTTGAATAAATCACACTGAATTCTAGATGGGACTCTCCAAATAGGAAGGAGGGAGGGAAGGAGGGAGGGAGCGGGTATTCTATTCTTGAAGCAGCAAAAGAAAAGGAGGAGGAGCCCCCCCCCCCCCGGCGCCTCGCGGCTTCTCTCACACCCCGATCCCAAGGGAGCGAGGGCCCAAGTTTGCCCAGGTTGGTCATATACATTCTCCATGCACATGCAATAATACAGCAGTAATAACAATGGGTAAAAATTCAAAGCAGAAGTATTCTGACTGGTCTCAAATTATGCAAACGGGCTCTCAAAGGCCAGTTTTCTGCTTGGGTGTGCACACATACATATTCTTTGGGGGATTTGCTGCAGAATCTTCTCTATGAGCCTGGGATTCTGCAGCAACCCCCCCCCCCCAAGATGGTGTAGGTTTGTGCACCCAAGCAGATACTGCTGGCTTTTCCCGGGCTCACAGAGACGAGCCCGTTTGCACCGCTGGAGGCAGGGACCAGTCAGAATACTGGTTTGAATTTTACCTCTTGTTATTGTTATTACTGCTGTATTATTGCATGTGCATGGAATGTAGGTATGACCAGTTGGATTACTTATAATATTAGGCACTTACAGTAGCATTCATTCTATTATACATTAGGTTGGTTTCTCACCCCAATACTCTTTGATGCTTTAGATCCTGGCAGGCAGGAGAGGCAGGAAGCCTGGAAAAAACTGAGAGGGTTACTCAGAAGTAAATCCACAAAGGAGGCACTTCATCCAAAGTGCCCTCCTTTGCAGATTTACTTCTGAGTAATCCTCTCTATTTACATTTTTCCGGCTTCCAGCCGAAAGAAGGAGCGAGTTTAGGGCTTGCCTTGCCATAATACTTATTGGCAAGGGAGGCGGGAGGGTGGTGAGAGAGAAGGAGGGTGCCCCCTTACGACCTAATAACGACACTTAAGAAAATCCTGGCCCCAAGTTCTATAAAGAAAGTCCACTTCCTGGTTGGCGTTCCAGGTGAGGAAATACTCAAAAGTAGCATTTCTTACGAATTTCTTACGAATCATTTCATTTTCATAACTTTTTTCTCATGGCTACTAGCTATTGTCAAATTGGTGTTTCCTAGGCTCACTAAAACAGAACAGTATAAAGCTGAATCTTTCCCAACAATATCCACAGAGTGAAACATAATAACTTGATAGCTCATTAAACTGTTTGTACTTTTTGTGTTATTGTAGCATGTTGCCATCATGAAATATACTCCTTTGAAATTGGGTGGCATGACCGCATGGAGTGCTGTTATCTTCCCGCCGGAACAATACCTATTGATCTACTCGCATTTGCATGTTTTCGAACTGCTAGGTTGGCAGAAGCTGGGGCTAATGATGGAAGCTCACCCTGCTCCCTGGATTCAAACCACCGACCTTTCAGCCAGCAAGTTCAGCAGCTCAGCAGTTTATGTAGGATTGCCAGGATAATGAATCAGACGGAGGCAAGATGGAGATGCAGCATCATATCAGGGAACCATTTCCCTGTTCCTTTATTGGCATGATCAGTATGGTGTGCCAGTAATCAGTGGGATAGCCCTATAAGTTTAACCCACTGTACCTAAAGTACATTGTGGGTCTGATTAGGGACAAAAAATATATATCCAGGAACAGGTAAATTTTAGGATGCAAAATTACCTAGAAAAATATTTTTCAGGATGAACTAGAACTTTGGGAAGATTTGTGGAAGTCTGGTGGTCATGAAGAAATCCTGTTTAGGGTGACATGCAATCGGTGGGTCACTGTGCCCCCACCCCTGCTATAAACCCGACTATATTCTTGCAGTCTATCTTGTGCCTTTTGACAACTGCACAAAGGACAGAACAACAACAAGCACCGTCTTTCTGGCAGAAACATAGGAAGACTTGCCTGTCGAATTAACTAGACACTAAACTAGAGATGCAGAAACTCTACCACAAACCAGTTTGGCAGCTTTATTTATAAAGGTTGCATGTTCTTTGATGGAGGATGATAAACCAGTGCCCGGCAAACTTCTGATTACTCCAGGGAGCTGCACAATCCATCACTCTCCGCATGATATCTCACCAAGAATGCTTGTTATCAACATGGTGACGTAAAATAAAAACTGGTCAGGAAATCAAACAAGCAAACACTGGTAAATGGGCACTAACGAAACCCAGCTTGTTCTCAATTAAGACGCAGGACAAAGGGGACATTCCACAATTTCTGATTAGCAGGGAAACATCCTGAGCTGGTCCCAGTGCAATAGGAGGATACAAACAAGGAAATCACAAATGTCAGTACATGCTTCTGAAAGCAAATACCTGAAGATTTTTTTTTAAAAAAATAGTAATATTTGAAAAGATCAGGTAGATCTCATATTTTTATGTAAAAGACACACACACATCAAGGCTCCAGAAAGCAAAGAGAAGTATAATTCGTTATTGTTAAAAGCGAGAGCTAGGGAAAATTAAACACCTGTGTACTGGAAATGTCCGCTGGGATTCTCTTATTGTCTTTTATATCTTTCCTGTTATGAGGTTCCAAGTTTTTGGGGAAAGGGCTCTCTTCTGATTGAAGAAGATTTGAAAACGGCTCTCTCTCTCTCTCTTGGTGCCTTCAGGTGGATCTAGACAGCCATTTTAATGCAGAAACTTCCGCAATAAAAAGGGGGCTGTCCAGACGATGTTCTTGACAAACTGGAATTAATCCACCACAAACCAGGAAAACCTTGGTTTGTGGTGAATTAATTTGATAGTGGGTTTATTCCGCTCCTTCTTGGAAGGTATAGGATAAATCAGTGGTTCCCAAAGTGGGCGGTACCACCCCCCTGGTGAGCGGTGGAGCAATCTAGGGGGGGCGCTGTAAGGCCCAGGAGAATTTGGGGGGCACTGAACACCTGTAAGGGGGTGGTGGGGGCGGTGGCGTGAGCCAGGTGACAGGCTACCATCCATCTCTGTGTCTCTCTCTCTCTTCTTCCCTCCTCCTGCTCCCTCCTCTTCCTCTCGCCAAGCAAAGGATAATAATAATAATACCTTTGGGGTTCCCTTCCAACTGGTTGAGTCTTATAACAATAATAATAATGTCCTTCAACATATTTAATAGAACATGGATTCAGTGCGTGAACCAATTTATTAACAAAAAAGAGAAACCGATTGCAAAATAGTCAATCGCGGTGATTTGAGATTACTGCTGACGAAAATAGAGCCGAGGATTACTAGATTGGTAGCAGCATATCAGATTTATCCTTCTCATTAAGATGATTTCAAATGTTTTAACTTTTTTGTATTACCTTTCTATTCTAAGTTCAATAAATAGTTTCATAATTTCAAACTTCAATGTTTCTAATTTACAACTTTCTTTATTATATTTTACAAAAAAGGTAGAAATATGAATACATATATCTTTCTGTTTAATTGCTATTAAAAAATTAAAAATTAATTTCCAGGGGGGCAGTGGAAAGGGGGTGATAGGCCAAAAATGTTTGGGAACCACTGGGATAAACCCACTACTTCTGCTGTCTGGAATTTGGGGGCTTCTGGGGAGGGGATTACAGTGTTGTAAGAGGATTACAGTGTCCTGGTGTTCTACTGGAAAGTCCCAGTAGAACATCTGGACACCCACCCCAGAAAGCGCACGTTTTCTGTGGTGAGTGTAGACGGGCCCCCAGGAAGATCCACGTTTTTTAAACATGGATTCTCCTGGGAGAAAGGCCTGTCTTGAAAGGCCCTTAGTCTCAATTGCTCAAAATAGAGCCTTCCATAGCTGATTGGTTTACAGCTCCCTAAGCAGCACAACCACTGCTGGAGAAATATGGAAATTGCAATTTGGTCTAGATCTGTGGTTCCCAACCTTTTTTTTGACCAGGGACCACTTTGACCAAGGACCACTGGACCAGGGACCTCTCTCCAACATTAGTACCAAAAGGTTTATGAATCAGCTTTTGGTCAACTTTAAATTGGGTTTGGTTATTTGGGGTGCTGATTCAGAAAATTGCATTGGATAGACCACATGAACTCTAGTTGATATCGGAGGTGACCCCTCCAGGACTGTAAAAGATAGTTCAAAACCAAGGAATTCATAGTTTTACCAAGGACGCCAGGCTGGAATGATCCCATAATCAACTATCTCTCCCCTCTCCCATGTGGGAAACTAAGGCTCTTCCCATGGCCCCATGGCCCCACATGGCAATGTCCCTGTAACACACACTTATGAACTTTTATGGGACTTTTGCTTACTTTTGAAGGACTTTCAGAAACTTTTTGGAAACTTTTTCTTTCCAAACCCCATGGACTCTTCCCATGATTTAAGGAATTTTATGGACTCTGATGGGTGGGATGGGTTGGTAGGGGATGATATGGTTTCCATTTCCCTCCAATATGAATGTATTCCCTATATGCTTTCACCTTCCCCATGTCTCCATATGAAAATATGAAATGCCACCTCTTCGTGAACCCAGCATACCAAGGCTCCAGGGAATCTCTCATTTCCTGTGCTAGTAAATCCCTAAACAAAGAAGGATTTAACAAGAACACTTGCATGGACAATAACAGCAGACATGCCCCTTCAAACCTCAGAGTAAGCCCATTTGAAGGGTATGTCCCTTGGCATGAGTTTATCATTCCTCACAAAGGGGACATCCTGCCTTCGGGAGGATTTGGATATCCCAACTGCCTCACCCATTGTTTTCATTCCCTCAGCCGATACCAAAGACAAGATATCATCAATTGATCCCATATCCAGGACTAAGGATTACCAGGGTCTGGCACCTACGCCAGACCAAAATGTTTATTTCATTCACTTGGAACAATACAAAAAGCTAGCTTGAGGACTCTTTGAGTTATCACCGGCACTTGGACAAACATTAAGTCATTTAATCCACTCATCTTTTCCTCCCGGTTCATTGTTTCCTGTCTGGACTGCCTTCTCTGCTCTCATTGGCCGAGAGCCCAAAGTGGTGCTGGCTTCCTGATTGGCTGAAGTGTGACAAAGCTGGTTGTGCCTCCCTGCCAGCTGGGGACTCCAACCAATCAGCACAAAACCGGCAAAGGTGTGGGGGTGGGAAGTTTGAACTTTGACAGCTTTGTTTTCTTTATAAAAATGTGATGTTTTGCCTTGCACTTTATGTCAGCTTTTGGCAAATGATTGCAGTTTGACATCCGCTCCAGCTGGAACAAAATAAAACAACTCGGTGGCCTTTCTTCAACTTGGTGAGACTTTATTTGGGGAAATTCAGGGAAAATCCAATTGGTCGCTTCCTTTCTCGCCAGGGTTATATCAGATCCTCTTTGGTGGGTCTGACCGGTTTCTGCCTTTACAGCAAGACCCCCAAATTCTTGCTCGATAGCATAGTTTCTGATACAGAACCTATGCCATCCAGTAGTCTCCATCTGCTTGCCCACAGAAAACTGTATTCCATAATCTAGAGCTGATGTGGTCTATCCAAGGGGACGGGGCTGGTCAGCAACAGGGAAGGAGTGGCAGGCAGTGTGAAAGGAGCAGAAATAAAATAAAATAAATAAATAAAGAGGAAGGAGGCTTGCAAACTAGATTTTCATTCTCACGGCCCACTAGTGGTCCGCAGCCCACTGTTCTAGATGGCCAAAGTTGCTCACACATTGACCCAAACTAAAGCATTTAGTATTTAATATCATATCAGCAGATAGGGTTCCTAGATCTCAGGGCTCAAAACATCAAGGTTTAGGTCTCTTTCTTCAATCTTCAGGGTGAGGGAAAGGAATCTCAGTGCAGGAGCAATGCTTTGAGATATGTATCTATTTATCTCAGATGTGGTATTATGTATCTGAATAGCATGTCCCGTGTAACCATCGTTGATGTGTTCAGTATCATGCTTAATAATATCACATGGAGCTACCCCTGTAATATTGCTCTGGCAGCATCACCATAGGTTGGCTCCAGGGACGTCCACAGTGGACATCCTTAGACCTCAGGTTTGGCACTGAAATCTCCAGGTTCTGACTTGGCCACTATAAAACAGATTAATCTGAGTGTAGGCAGGGTAGCGAATACGCAGTAAGCACAGATTCTCCAGTCCTTGGATGACAAGCCTGAGTACAGCATTTGTTGCTCTAATACAGCATTTGTGATAAAAGGGGCTGACTTTTGTTTGTTCTGGACTGTAGCTCTTAGGTATCACAACCAATGGTGAGGAATGATGGGAGCCACAGCCCAAAAAAACCCCCAAGGAAAAGGTTGTCATAAGCTACCCATCATGCTGAGCCAGTGTGATGTAGTGGTTTGATTGGATAATGGCTCTGGAGACCAAGGATTGGATCCCCATGCAGCCATGGAGATCCACTAAGTGATCTTGGATAAATCACACGGTCTCAACTTCAGAGGAAAGCAAAAACCAAACCTCTCTGAACAAATCCTTGGTGTTGACTTGAAGGCACACAAGAACAATATGGTTAATATATTTTTTGCACTTTTCCTCTATTAAACTGTTCAGACAGAATGCTAAAAACAGGACTTTTTTTCCATACCAGCAGAGGGAGCTGGTGATGAGAAAAGAAAAACTGGGAGGGGAAATTATGGTAACTGTTTTAAAAGCATTTTTTAAATTTATTAGGCTTTAAATCCGGCACCTTGCTTTAATTCATGCTGTGAGCTGCTTGGTTTACCAACCTTCTTTGCATCTAGCTAGTTTGTAGTGAACAAAGTCCTTACTAGATTTACAAAGTTAAAAGTCCAAAGACCTCACACTTTAGAAATTGACACTGCAACAACAAAGGAAAGGGAAGGATGTGAAATCAATGGTAAATCAGTCAAGATGCTATTGATATTTTGATTATTTTATTACATTTACTTTATCATATGGTACTTGGAGGTGAAGCATATCTTGTGTAAAGCATGCAAGTGGTTCAGGACCCTTCCACACAGCCCTATATCCCAGAACATCAAGGCAGAAAATCTCACAATATCTGCTTTGAACTGGGTTATCTGAGTCCACACTTAGATAATGTGGGATTTCCTTCCTTGATATTCTGGGATATAGGGCTGTGTGGAAGGGCCCTCAGACCTTTCTACTGTTTGTAACTCAAAAGTTGGCTTCTCTCACTCACTCACTCACTCACTCACTCACTCACACACACACACACACACACACACACACGATCTCGAGGTGACTCCCCCCCTTCCCAGGGTTCTGTGAAAGATAGTCAAAAACCAAGTACCCAAGGACCTTTTGCATATCAAATTCGATGATCCTTTCCCCCCAACCTTCATGAACTGTGCTTTTGGACTCTTTCTGAATCCACCCACCAAAGCCCCTCTTCTTCCGTTCCCATTCAGGAAAGACGTTTGCATAGATCTCCAAGCCTGGACTTTCCACCCAATATTTTCCTGGACTATCTTTATGAAATAACTGGATAAAATGGACAAATAAATGATGAACAAAACTAGGAATGGTATCCCTTCTCCCTAAGCTTCATTGTATCTCTCCCAGCATGCCCTCTCCTCATGAAATGTATTTTTAAAAGATAGCAAAGCTGACCATGCATGCATGACTCAAACATGGAAAATTCCCAGTAACCATTTGCAGGTCTGTGGTGATAATTAGCTTCTTTCTTTGGCCTGTCCCAAACAGCTGGTAATCACAAAAGGATCTATGGGGCTCTGATCTCTGAGATTTTAGTCTATCAGAGCACCACGGGTCGCCTGGCAAGTTTCTTTGTATAACATAAAGGGCCATCTCCTAGGATCGAAACTTGGGACGTTGGCCACAATACATCCTATTTACCTTT